>OY992773.1:32071967-33271967 GCA_963921325.1 Logfia minima
CGTTCGTATCAAACTATGATGAATGGCGCAATTAGAATTATGAGTCTATTGGCACCTCAAATATAGATACAGAAATATTTAACATAACCACCACTTTGTTGAATAAAATTTTTTTAGGACACATTATTTACATTGAATTTTTACCAATGTATACTATCAGAATTTATTTGTCCACGACGGTTGTTTGTAGAGGTAAATCGATACTTATTACACGGGTTCAATACTCATAAGTTGCTTATCTTGCATCTCTTCTTGCACCATGGACAATTACCACAAACCCACAAATGCCTACCTGATGTATCTGCCACCACCAGTTTCATTGTTAACTGTCATATCTTATATGAACATGTATAACCTTGGAGATGTTACATCCCACATCACTTCCTTCACTTGAGCATATAACAAAATTAGTGCAATGTTCTACAGAACTCAAAAAAGAAACCATATTTTGATTCTTTTTAAAGCAGCTTTAAGTAATATACACATTAAATCTCATTGAAAGAAAAATTAATTGAAGAGATATTAGAGATTTATACCAACACGAAAACAAATATAAGAAGGGACTGTTATAAGCTAATTTTACAGATAATAAATCCTTAAACATCAAGTTCATATGCTATAGATAAAAATTTCATAAAATAAATAATAAACTTGTATTCATTGTTCAAGCGAATACAACCAAAAGCATAAGCTGATGTTCTGATTAAAGCAGTGGAATTTGCACTTTCAAAAGAGAATCCACAAATTCTAACGACACCGAGGAATTGAAAGCAGACACAAATGCGAAATACCAAAGTAGTATGTCTTTGTGCAAAGACTGTCAACGTTGAATTATCGTAGAAGCTTATTATCGCTATAACTCTATAATTTACCTAATAATAATCACAATATTTAACCACCTAAATTTGACTATCTGATTGTTGAAATTTGTAATAATCAGTTCATCATATAATAATACAAAGCTCTCAAAAAAAGAACTTTGGGCTTGGCATTTTATCCAACAACTGGTAAGCGTCACAAGACATCAGCTCACAGAAAAGCACTAACCAGCTGTTTAATCATAATAAAATCTTATACAGAGAGACGATAATTACATAACAAGTAACACGAAACATGTAGAATTGAAATGAATTGATGGGGGAGTATAATTAAGAGATACAATACCTTATTAAGATGAACGAATGTTGTTGGGAATTTATACGTTAGCAAACCGCAGGTCTTGTCTCGGTATCACTCTCGATTCTTGCCGTTTTGAGCAAAAGTGATATGCTGATATACACACGTTTGTTTGAGTTTATCTGGTAAATTATTATAGGAAAACTCTCACTAGTAGAATATAAATTTTTTAGTTTTTATTCAAATTATACTACTGTAACCGTAATGCAAGGATGTTTTATTTTGAATGGAGCTGAACATATATTAAGAAATACACTTTTTGACAGTTGATTTCATTATCTGTTTCTCTTACTCTCTACCGATTATTCTAACATGGGCGCCAATAGACATATATTTAAACATGTATTTTACGAATAGGTACTTTTTATTAAGAAACAAGGTTCGTAACAATAGTGTGTGACATGACGAGCGTAAAAAACTAAGGCCAATGGCACTATGATCACACACTCGGTAAGACAAGTTGACTTCATCACTCAAAGCTTCGTTGGGGTTCTCTTAGCTACGGGAGGTTTTGTGTGAAAGTCTATCCATACCAAAAGTCCTTTCAACAAGGCGTGTTTGGTTTGAGGGCTGTAACTACGGAATGAGAATGAAAATGATCGGCAATATTTGTTTTGTGGATGGGAATCAAGCCCCCTCAAAATAAGTGTCTCAAATCCATCAAAGGTTGTGACTTTATATTTTCATTCCTATTCCTGGTACTCACTCTATCAAACCGATACACATGATAAAACCTGAATACAAATCCAACGCAAGATGGGTTGGTCGATCCATTTTAACATCGTAGCGTTACACCCAACGATCCCAAATATTTTTCCTTCGTGTATTACGCACACACAATCCTATACGCATAAATTTAAAACCATTTCAAATCATTTACAAGCAATTCACATTGTCTACCCCAAGCAAATAATAAAATTGTACTCATTATATGAACCATATCCCCTCATAAATCAACACATCAAAGCCATTAACTTTTCTACACAATCTCTATTAAAATAGTTTTAATAGATGGCCATTTTTTCCCTTTCTAATAGTATACAAATTCAACTTCTAACAAGCCATTTCCATTCATCACATGATAAATCATAGACCAGCGATGAGTAATTGGTTGTTCCCATTATTTCAGATGGTTGGTTTCTTCTCTGTTGTCACCCCAACAACGACATTGCTTACCTAAAACATCATAAAAGACAAGTTTAATCAAGAGTAGAGTAAAAGAAAAGGGGGGAAAGATTAGGAATAAGAAGTTACCAGTTTCCCACTCTCATCAACAGACATAGGATTTTCAACGACAACAGTTTGAGTCTGCGAGTGAGCCATTTCCTGTAGAATAAGTACTGACACGCTTACAAAAAGACAAAAAGGAGAAACAAAACAGTTTGCAGAAGATAGAAAACGTAGCATTCTGATATGCCAACTAGGGTGTTTTGTGGTTACTTGCAGATTTTTCCCAGCTAAGAATATCCTACCATCTAATTCTCCTAGAGACATAAACAAGATACCCAATATAAGTTCCGGCTATGAGAACAAGGCATTCCTATAGTAATTTACTATAGACAAACGCAAATTGCAGTGTGTAACATTCCGCTAAATAAACGGGTGATTAGAGCCTTTAGTTATAGTTTGTTTCTAAATATGTAACCTATACAAAATGCAGAAAAAGGAAAAACATATTCCAGCTGAGAGGATACAGCAATAAATACGCTCCATTTAGCCATTTACACCTCAGTGTTTTTCTGCTATTTTCTCAAGTATGGCAGTGTTCACAAACAAACTGTGTAATAACTATTAAAAACACAGCACGTATAACATATGTAACATGCATAACCTTGAAATATAGAAAGAAAGAAATAGTAATCCAAATTTCCAAGGGCTTCTCGATGTTCCCAGTGCCGGAAGGGAAATCTTTATGCTTAGTATTTTCCTTGTATTTGCAATTTACTAAAAGGTTGTTTTCATGAACTTTCAGTCGCAAGTGAGTAACCTCAATAGTTGCACTACTACTTGCCTCTCTATAGTTTTTCAAGTAGTAAATAAGCAAGAAATGGGGCAACTCACTGTCGATGTAGAGGGCATTGACCCATTAGGTTGAGCTGGAATAGGAACCCTTCCATTGCTTGCCTACAGCAAACAAAAAAACATATAATTAGTAAGAACACAAAAATGCATGTTCCTTGTCAACTTATGCTAAATTATTAAGAAAAATTGCAGCATTTCCTCTTTTAGTAACTTCTCAAGTTAAAATTAGTATCTGATCATTAAAATTGATTGATGAGATTGATTTTCGTCAAATATGATCCTTTGATTATTTCTTTCTTGACTAAAAAATAGTTTAGACACTTTCCAAATGCTCAAACACTTTACTAACAGAACGATTTCTGGAAAGAACGATTATTAATATATGACCAACTATAATTCCATGCAAGAAATGACAAGAATTATCGGACTTGCAACTCTGAGAAAACTTTCTTCGATAACTCCAGAGAAATATAATTCCATGATGGTGTTGCGGAATCCACATTAAAAAGAACAATAAAGGAAACTGTGGAATGATAGGTTATGTATCTATTGTACTCACATTGACATTTGTAATGTAGTGACAGACTGCACATTTGACAGATGGGGCACCAGATGGATACATCAGCATTGTCCGGCAATTTGCACAACTGACTTGAGCAAACTGGTTTGCAACTATCGATAAAAAATTAAAAGTTAAAAATTAAAATAAGAATATGCTATTGCCTATAGAATCCTATATCCCCTTACGCCAAATGAACAATAGTGCACCAGTTTGTCTCTAACTAATACTCCATAATGAACTATAATTAATACTGTCATTACAAAAACATGAGAAGTATAGCTAATATGGAACAGCGGGTTACTTTTGAGTCACGCTTATAACGAAAGATAAGTCCAAAGTGGGGTGTTTGCATTCTCGGTGTGAAAAATCTCAGTTGCCTAGATACTATCTAGCCGCCTTTTACAGTTTTATACCATTCATGATATCTAAGCATTACACAGTCCTCGTAAATAATTTATATTTGCAAAACAATAATCGAAGTTATACCTGGTGCAAGATTCACTACATGACAACAGGAACATCGTACGCTTGTAGCACCACGTGTATACATTAGCAATGTGCGGCATCCTCCGCATACCAGTTGGGCCATTTCCATCCCTGAAAGGTTTCCCGCCGATAAATATGATAATAAAAATTCATAATGAGATGATATCGATTTGACCTCCGGAAGGCACAATAGGAAAGTTTGGTGATTTGATCTTTATTATCATCAAAATGCAATGCAAATCCAAATCATATGACAGTATCTAGATCATACAGCATCACCAAAAGCATATATTTATGTTAAAAAATCATCTTTTTTTTTTAAATGCAGATACCCAAATCAATGCTATTAATATCAAGTAATGATGGCAATAGATAAATAAGCAACCTTTACTAGAAAACTTTCCAAAAATAAGATAAAACTGTTGTAATCTTCACGCGCCCTTCCAACGAAAAGCATTGTCATTCAGATGTGATGGATTGAGTATCATGTATAAACTACGGTTTACCATAACAAAACTATCAAATCACTTAGCTCAATTGCCATCTACTAAAAGTTTGATTATCCAGAAACTCCAGATCACATTAGTCCGAATATGTAAGTTGGTAAATCAAGCTAACCTAGCGACCCAGTCATATGGTGGCACAACCAACTGCCAATGAATCTTTCTAATAAATTGGATTGATTTTCTTCAAAACCAAGTAGGATTCTACTATAATTGTCCCAAATTCCCAATAAAGTTACTTTATACTAACAATTACAACCAAATGAACATGAATACGGTAGAAAATAAGATTAAAAAAATAAAACTTTAATAAGTACAAGATATAATTGATATATACCTGGAGGTGGAACAGACGTAAGAGTATTACATAATGCACAACACACATTTGAAGCTCCTCTTGGATACAACAATATGCTTCTACAACCACTGCATACTATTTGGCTCTGCATCTTTATTTCCCCCAAAATTATTCAAATTTTTAACCTGAAAAATCAACCTACAATTCTAAGAATTCAACTACATGTTCCAATTGCAATTATCAACAATCATAAAATCAGAATCGAAGGATATTGCTAATTAATTGAAATCACATCTAGGAACAAAAGGAATTCTGAAATTATGATCGAATTACAGGTTACCTGAATGAAATTGACGGAATTGAGATGCCGATTTGTTGATTAACCGATTAGAATTAGGGAATTTATTGGTTATTATTGAGGGGTATTTGTTGAGAACTCAGATATGTGTAAATGAGAGCGTTTATTGTTTTTTTCCTTTTATTCTTTATTACTATTACTATTACTATTATTATTATTATTATTATTATTATTATTATTATTATTATTATTATTATTATTATCTGTTTACTTATTTATTATTGTGAGTTACCATTACTTTTGCTTAAGTGGTGTTTTCCTACCCTCAAGTTATATTTCTTTTTTCCTTTCTCGTGTGTAGTTTTAAAAAATTGATATTATCTTTATTTGACGTTATATTGCAAATTAATTATATCATATTATATAATGAAAAAGGTTATCGTAATTAAAAATTTTATGGTGATAATAGTAAAAATTTATATTCTAATTTAAAAAAAAAAAAAATTAAAGTGAAAAATTATATTAATCTTAAACTTAAAAACATACAAAATTCAAATAGATGATTTAGGACATCTCCTAATCAACACCAAATGCAAAACATCAATTCTAAAATAAATTACAATAGTGACAATTACTATCCAAAATGAACACCTATTTAAATTCTTAAAGCACTTCTTTCCAACGGATCTGTTGAATAGAAGTAGAGTCATCTTTCATGACTCACTTAACCAATCAATAAATTAATCTCCAAATACAAAACATCTTTCAATTATTTCATGTTAATTCCATTGCAAGTGCATATTCTTCCATTTTAAACCCGACATGGTTGCAGCTTTTTGAACAGCCTTGGAGTTTTTAACTTTTAAACTCATGAGTTTAAGTTTAATATTGTCCTGAATAATCTTGATCAACTCATTAGCAGACCATGGCAGACTCTTAAACACTCTTTTATTCCTTTCCTACCAAATGAAATAGACCACACAACAGTCAATATCCTGTTTATAACACCCCATATGTTATGTTTGAAAGGTTAGTCGTAGAGCATATTACTAATCAACTTAAAATAATTTTGCAAACCTTTCAATAACAACTTATCCTTCATTGCTACCCACACTTTTCTTGAATATTCACATTGAAAGAATAAATGAGTATATGAATATGCACAAGTATGACATAGGGCACATTGATAACCCTTGTTGGATTCCACACTTGCATCATGTCTTGAGTAGATAACCTCCCTTGAATGGCCAACTATAACACAAATGCTTGCCTTGGGTTGAATTGTGGAAACCACACCACAAGATACCAATTGACTTTAGGTCAATTTTCTCTTAAATCAAGACATGTTTGTTTAGTAGGAAAAGGCACTTTTTGTTTACTATTGTTGACCCATATCACTACATTTGTAGTATCTTCAACTAATATTGAGACCTCTATATCTTGAAGCACCTGAAAAATATGTTGCACCACTCATTTGGCCATTGCCATTGGTTCTCATGAAACACTTATGCTATAGTTAAATCCTCTACAAGCCTTTCATCATATAAAACTCTATTTGGAATAACATCAATCAAAGGGCCATTCTCATTTCATATATCACACCACATTAGAGTTGTTTTACCATTTCTCAGCTTGTGAAATACATGTGGCTTCACCATATCTCTTAATTTAAGAAGTTTCTTCCATCCCTAACTATCATTAGAACCTTTACTAATTTCTCATATTCTTATTTCAATTTTAACATATTTAATATTTTTGCAAAAAAATAATAATACCAAAATTATTATAATTCTATTTTTTATAATATAAGATTAATTTTCAAAAATAAAAATATGATACACAACTTAAATTCGTAACATACAACTTAAATTAGTTGCGTATCACTTTTTAAAAAAAATTCGTTTATCTCATATTAAAGAGCATAACATACTAATAATTTTGATAAAATGTTCATCAAAATAATTAATTAATTTTAAAATAAAAAATTAAAATTACTCATTTATACAATTACTATCATAACAAACTTTACTATTTGAATCTTCCCCTCACATAATATATTATAGGAGAATGCTAACTATAGCCCTTAGGGCTATAGTTAAGCTTGCCTTAAATAACATTACAAACTTAGTTAACAATAATTAAAAGTGATTATATTTTATATTTATACTCACTTTCCATAAATACATATGTAAATATTTAATATTCATGGAAATAAAGAGTTTATAATTTTAAAAGTTTTGTAAATATGGTATGCTTAACCATAGCCCTAAGGGCTATGGTTAGCATTCTCCTATATTATAACATTAAGATTTAAAAGAAAAATGTTCTTATTGATAACTCCGATTCTGATTATGTATTCATTTTGAAGTATCATTTCCATAAACGATAAACATGTATATGATATCTTAATGAAAACTGTCCAACACAAATAAACTTTTTTTATATATGTTATTACTTTAGCATACAGACATATCTTATTACCAACTATTTTGTATTTGGGTTGAAGATCATCTTTTATTTATGATTTGACGTTATTATTATTATTATTATAAAAGATATTTATTAAGATTTATAAATAAATTAAATTACGAGTAATCCCTTATTTACAACTTAAATAAAAGAATAATTAAGTAAAAAGTACTTAAAAAAGAAACATATTTTTTTCTAAAAAAAGAAAATTTAGAAAAAGTTACCCATTATCCGTAACTCGTAAATTTGTAAGTTGCAGGTGCCCATTTACAAGTTGCGTGTTAGAGGATGCGAGCTTATGACTAAGTACACATTTTACAAATAGCTCGAAAATTTAGATGCAAACGCAGTTGAAACACAAAAAAGTTTAAAATTTCGTTAAATTAATATATTTTTAAACGTATATACACATCAAATTCTTCAATCGTTTTTCGTATTATATATAACTTCACCATCTTACCTTGTTAGCAGGTGACGAACTTACTCTTATTTTTTGATTGATAAATTAGAATTTAGACGATGAAATTTAGAAAGTAAAAGTGATTTGGGGTTTTATTATTTTATTAGGCGCGAATGCTATTAAAATGAGGTGGATGGGTGAATTAAATGAAAAAGGGTGTGAAAATTACACAAGTACCCTCACATGTGGTTTACATAATCCGACTTAACGGGCTTGGCAAACGACGTTAGCGATAGAAACGAGGCGTACAAGAATTGGCAACCACAAAACAACCAGTGTCAAAAAGAATTTGTAGGGATAACGGGTGTAATTTTTTCTTTGAGATTTATGTCTCATTCTCCATTGACAACATAGAATAGAGTACCGAGTAGTCAACGGTCAAAGGCATAATGTTTTGACTACCTATTTTGGAATCCAACAAAACGTTTTAATAAAGCAACGCATTACTTTAAACTTTTAAAGGCAAATACATCATTCTCCCGTTAAAGTTATGCCAATGTTATCATTGAGCACTAGAGCCTTTACTTTTATTTTTTTCAATATGGCCACTAAAGGTTAATATACATTATAAATTAGCCTCAAATGCTTATATCAACCATATACATTATACAAGATATTTTGAACAGTATTTGTATGTATTGTATTTCAAATAACAGGTTGCAAATTTAAAAGTCAACCTTTTAAATGCGAAGTTCAATTTTTGCTAACAAATTTTATTTATTTATTTATCTTTTAAAATGGTTGAGCATTCTATGTATCAGCTCTCTCTAATTCAAGTATCAGTATTATTACTGTTGAAACGTACTACCACCCATCATCCTTGACTATCTATTTTTACGAAACTCATTGTTCACTAAAGATTCATAATAATTTAATCAATATAATATACTCATGTGAATAATGTACACTAGAGATCTTGAAATCTACATAAATAATAATTAAATATATATTTAAAAATTTATATGAGCTGACCCGTATTTTGTATGTATATTTAACAATATTATATTTTCCGTTGACATAATATAACGCATGGTGTACAGCTACGTACACACATTACATTTATATATTTCCATTGGACTTAATTTAAATTAAATAAATTTATTTCAACATAACTTTCATGTTCCTCTTTCATAAATTATTCAGTTCTTATTTGACTTTGTATTAATTCCTTCCACTAGCTTCATCCATCAACGTTACAAAAAGTCAAGTCCATTCTCTACCGTCCGATCAGCATCTCATCTCCTTTGACTCCACTTTCGCACTCATACCTTATAATCCCTCTCTCTACCCTCATTTATCTCTCAATCTCTCTCTCTCTGACTACAATTTTCTCTCTCATCAAATTTTGTGCTTTGAAGGCTTGAAGCTATTTCTTCTACATCAATGGCGGTTGATTGCGTAGGAGTTCAATCTGTCGATCATATTAATCGTATGTTTCAATTAACATCTCATGATTTCAACGTTTCGGTTTCTACAATAAAACGTACAGGTCACGCACGATTCCGCCGGGCACCTTTGTCTCCTACAGACGGACCTTCAATTTCGTCACAATCGGAAGATAAACAACAAGAGCGTGTACAACACGCGCCGTCGGTTGCACCGGCAAAGTGTTTTTCTATGAAATCTGTAACGGAAACGACGTCTTCAACAAGCACCTCGTCTATGTTATCTTCTGGACGAGGATTAGAAGGAAGTGTTTCGAACGGAAAACAGTTTTCTTCGTTAGGTATAGTAGCTCCTGCACCGACGTTTTCGTCGCGGAAACCCCCGCTGCCGTCTACTCACCGGAAAAGATGTAGCGCCGATCGTCCTGTTGCGTCTTTACACGTATCTCGAAGCGGTTGTCATTGTTGTAAGAGAAGGTATTTTATACTTTAACGGCTCATTTTAGCTTAAACTGCTCCTATTCTCTATCGTACGCCTCATATTTGTATTTTTTAATTTAATTTTCTTCTTTTCTTTTTCTTCAGGAAAACCGGATCTAAACGTGAAGTAAAAAGAGTACCAATTAACGGATCTAAAATCACAAGCATTCCTGCTGATAATTTCTCATGGAAAAAATACGGCGAAAAAAAACTCGATGGATCACTTTATCCACGGTAATACATTAATCAATTAATTCTTCTAATGATAACAAATAAGATAAGATTGAATAATGATGAGTTCATTATTTATTTGTCTAATAGAGACTGATATTGATTGTTTTTAATTGTGCAGAGTGTATTATAAGTGTAGTACCGGAAACGGATGTCCGGCGAGGAAGCGCGTGGAGTTAGCTCGTGACAGGTCAAAAATGCTTGTGGTGACATATGACGGAGAACACCGTCATCATCACGCGCCGATGCCGGTACCGACGAGGAGTTTGACTGCTGTGGTTGTATAGTCAATGTGGGGGACCACTTTGCACAATTTCTACGGTCAACAAATAGTGTAGTTGGAAATGAAAACGACCTTTTTTATATTTTTACTTTAGTTGAGGGTGTACTTTGTAAATTAGAGAATAGATGAAGGGTGTAAATTATAAAGATGAAAGATGCTTTAGATCTAAAATGCGATTTTGTTTTGATTAGTTTTTACTTTTCTTGTCTCTTAATTCTATGAAAAGAATACATTAATATCCTGAACTCGGTTAGGCCTGGTTAACCAGGCCTAGTACCCTGAATTATCAAAAAATACAGGATGATGAAAAAGTGATTAAATAAAGGGCCTGACTCTGTTAACTCGGTGACGAGGACATCACGTAGTTCCTTTTTCTTCAATTTTAATACTGAAACAACAATAAACCCCCAAATTAGCATGACGGCAAAGGAGTTGGTGTTATACATTGACGGGTTATTTGACATCCTCTTGATTTATACATTCAAATCAACGCCAATTCGGTATTAGAGTTTCGTCAAATCGGATATCTGAATTATTCCTTGTGCATCTTCACCAGTGAATCTACAACAACCTATTTAACATAAAAATTGTTGACTTATTTCAAACCTTCAACCTTTTAGAAGCACCATTGTTTTATGGTTAGAAGAAAATTATTGATCTTGTCTTGTAGATGTCGATGCCATGGATATAAGTTTGGGTGTAAGGTTTTTTTCTTCTTTTTTAATTTAATGTTGTATGTATTGTATAACACATTGAGATTGAAGAAATAGGAATCACCGTCAAATATAAACAGAAATCTGTCACGTGCTGTCTTTATCACCGAGTTAACCGAGTCAGGTCGTTTATTTAGCTACTTTTACAAGTTTAGGATACCATCGCACACCTTTCAATAATTTAGGATACTACAACACTTGGTTAACCGAATTCAAGGGGCTAAAATGTATTTTCATCTAATTTTATCATGTTTAAAACTAAAACTTTATTAATTAATTAATTAATTAATTAATGGCGATGTTCAAGTGCAATTTTCGAAGAAAAGAAAAATACATTTTACAAGTTATTAACATTTACCAAAAGCCTCTATTTTAGTACGTAAGATGTACGATAAACTACTTAGATTATTTTCTCTAAATGTTACAATTAATTTCTTAAAATAAGACAATAAGTGGTTAATCACATCTAAAATATAAAAAAATATGGTATTAGACTATTAGGTGTATTCTTAATTTTTTGTATAAATATAAAGAAAAAACATATACAAAGTCAATGGATATTAGGGTCTTTTTCATATCAATAAAATAATGGGAAGGATTATTTTTATTGCAAGTGGAGTCTTTATTCAAAGATTTATTCTGTTTATAATGCGACTTTTTTTTTTTTTTTTTCTTTTTCTCGAATTGTGTTTCTCGGGACTTCGTCAATGTCTATGATGGCTAGTAACGTAAAGTCGTTTTAGTGAGGTTCTGGTCTTCAAATTTTGTGTTCATTTTTATGGTTTGACTTTTGAAGTCGGACTTCCAAAATATACGTGGAAAGGTTTCTTAACTTTGGGAATTAAATCATAAAAAAAGTTAGTACAGTGTCGCATTAAATGGCAGGTAAATTATGTTGGAGTTGAGTCAAAGGTTTCATGAATTGCTCAATGTGTATTGTATGTATTTTTTAATTATCTAAAATTGATATTGATTAAGTATTTAATCAGCTGTGATTATAAAATTTAATACTATTTTGTATTCAAATGTTTTATGTTTACGATTTTTTAATGGATGATGAATCACTTTTTACAGTTAGCGTTTATTAATAATTCTATAACTTTATGTTTGTAGCAATTTGACATGAATAGTACATTGAGATAGAAAGTTATAAATCATCATTAATTTTCAATGGTCATTCTTGTCTTATTATTATTGTTACACAAATTTTCTTTCCTCTTTACAACAATGATTGATATGAAAATGTATAAATTTCTTTAATTATGTTATACTAAGTTTAAGGGTAATATAGTCTTTTTCATTCTTTTGATAGAATTTTAAAAACAATTGATTCAAATGTGTTATAAGTATTAATAGATGATGTTGGATATGTATAACAATTTCCCTCCCTTAATTAAGATATTTACTAGTAGTAAAAGGGAAACCGACCGTCTACAAGGTCAAAAGTTGGATATTTATTGAATGGATCAACTTGTAATTACCAAATCATCGACTCTCATGAACGGAGAGATATTAGATTCAGTTATTTCAGGCCCTTTTTCTGACTCAAGTTGATCTTTCTTAATAAGATTAACATCATTGTGACTTCCGGAATATGGTCACTAAGTCATAACAAACATGTATGTTATGGGCAAGATTTGGTCAAACATATATATTAGAAGTTTGAAAACATCAAATGCTATGAAAACAACAATAGAATACAAGGGAAAGAGTTCAATCTATTTAGCTACAACAACATAATGACATGAAGCCAATTGGAGACAACATAATACTACAGACCAGTAACTTCACAAGCCCTTTCATATGAAGATAACAACAAAGAAACACTTGGTCAAACCTATTATAGTCAACAGCATATAACAGACTAGTCTTGCTTTGGGTGAGATTTGGTCAAACATATAATGTAGCTTACATTCCTCTGTTCCATTTTATTTGGTCATGTATATAAAGTCTGCTTTGTATGAATAAAAACATAGTAACATTTTAGTATTTTAAACATTTATGATAATAGTTTTCTTATGTCATAAATGGTTCAAGGTTACACATTTGATTTTATTCGTTCCCAACAACTATTAGTGCGTGTGTGTGTGTTTGTTGATCATAACACCGTAATCTTATTTCTTCATAATTAGTGCGAACTGCAATAAACAATACGATCTAAACAATTTACACTCTTTAGGGAATTTCATTTTTTGTTTTTAAGGAATATAAGTATAAAAACTAGAATTGACAAGCATTCCTCTAAATAACAGTTGTATGCGTACCAATATCTCAGTTTGACACCAACGCTATTAGATCATCATCAGTGATAACCTAGTACAGAAATTAAGGATGCAATCAATTATCAAATGACCAAACTTATGTTAAAAGCAAGTATATCATCCAGAACTATATATGTAACTTAAACAACCATGAAATTTTTTTAAAGAAGAGTTTTCGTTACCTTTTTCATTTCAGCTATGGATTTAAAGCGCCAAAAGAGATCATTAAGTTCCTTTTCATCATACTCATAACCAAGCTGTAGAGAAAAATAGAACCATGTTTAATGCACAACAACTAAGGTGTTAGTTACTTCATTTTGAAATCAATAAGATCGTATATTATACTCTACCTCAAGAAGTTTAATCTTCAAAGCATGACGTCCGCTGCAATGGAGTATTTCATAACATTAATTAGACTACTCAAACTGAAACCATGCAATAAAAAGTAACCAATTGTACTTCATCGTACCTAAGTTTTCCAAGTGTAACTCCAGACTCACTAGATCGATGAAGTTCAATATCTTCAGGAGACATGCTTTCATATGTGTGTTTGTTCTTTAGGACTCCATCCTATACAATAGAAACCACAGTGTATCTAATCAGTTTATTGAAAATTATTTGAACGATCCGATTGTTATATATACCCATAAGGCCATAACCAAAGACCAACCTGATGGATCCCACTTTGATGAGCAAAAGCATTAGCACCAACAATAGCCGTATGCAGCTGCACCTGCATTCCACTATATTCCTTCAATAAAGGTGCGAAGTGAATTGCTAGTGAAGTATTGACAAAATTTATTGAATGTAACACTTTGATGAATAACTGACCATCTAGCTAGCGATGACAATGTGTCGTGTACTAATCCTGGTGTAAAGACCATCCAAAATCTCTCCTTGGCATTTTATAGCCATTACCACCATATTCAACAAAAAGTAAGGCATCCAATAGTTATAAAAAGTTTCAATTTTTAAGCTCCATGGACCCCACATAGGTGTCGACAATTGATCAAGTTATCTAAAACTAACCTCTTCCAAAGAAGCATTACCAGCTCTCTCTCCAATTCTATTTATCGTTACTTGAATATATCCACAAATGTAAGTTAATTTTGATGGAGTGAAGTGTATGCATACCTCTAAAGTATTGGCAGTAGCAACACCTAGATCATTATGGTAGTGACTTGAAATAATAACATTCTCAATACTACGAGTGTTGGCTTTTACATCAGCAATGAGTTGTCCGAACTCACGAGGCAAACTGTAACCAGTAGTATCACCAATACCAATAGTCGTAGCACTTGCTTTAATAACTTCACCCAAGATCTCATATAAAAATTCTCTTTCAGATCTGTTAACGAACATAACACCAATATGTAGTTTATCAGAATCTTGTAAATATTTACAATATTTTTTATTTGTTTATGCTGTTCGAAAACCAAAATAAAAACTTGTTATTTAAATTATCTTCTCTGCTATGAAGTTTAGTCTTTTATTGCATTAGGACAAATGGTGTAATGTGACGATAAGATAAAATCATGGTTATCGGTTGTGTTTGGTAGCAAGCATTTGGAAGCATTTTGGAGCGACAAGCGACTAGCAGTTAGCGATTTGATTGAAAAACTTGTTTGGCAACAAAGCAACTAGCGTTTGCATATTTTCTAACCGCTTCCTGCTAAATGCTTGATGAGGAAGCATTTCAACTAGCAACTAGCATTTTAGTTCTGAAATTACCTATATACCCTCAAAAATAACATGAGTACATTATAAATAATGTGTATATGTCATTTTTCGTAATTTTACACTTTATAATTACTGCTACTGCTATGTTACCAAACACTTTTTTTAAACAAACAGCTACTGCTAACTGCTACTGCTAACTGCTTACTGCTACTGCTTACTGCTACCGCTTACTGCTACTGCTACCGCTTACTGTTACTGCTACGTGTCGCCAAACATACCCATCATGTGGATTTCAAAATAATGACATTAGTGATTATGGACTAGCATGCTGTCTTTTTCTTGACTTGTATCATGAACTTCATTTACAGATTATAAAACACAGAACAAGAAAAACACACACATACTTGAAAAACGGAAAATTACTTAGCTATCATATATTTGAGCTCTATTTATCATAAACAAAAATTTCACCTTAAATTCGCACAAGATTATGGGAATAATGAGAGATTCGCAGAAACCGTTTAAAACACATGTAAAATGCAACACATAGGGTTTCTGCGATTTGCGCAAATTCACAATTAGGTTTTTTGCGAGATTCGTCCGATTCGCAGAACAATGAGAGTATATAATTTTTTTATCGTCGATTGAAATTTCTTTACGTGTTGAAGGTTTTATTCTAACAATTTTGCATTGAAAAGTGTACCCCCATTACGGCAGCTTCAACTTAAGCTTTTGTTGCTAGCTTTTAATCTGTAGTTTTTTAACACTGGAGAAATTAATGATTGCTGTTAATATCAGCTAATCTAGTGCACCTAAGTTAGAATAAAAGGAGCGATTAAATGTGTGAATATTAAAAAGTTGAAGAATATAAAATGTAAAATTTTAAGCATTTGATTGAGTTTGTAGTTTGTACCGAAAGCATATATGATATGACCAATATTTATTATCTATCTGATTTTTTTTTTGTACCATTTCATAATGAAAGTTATTTACTCATTATACATAGTAAAATGTATTAAGGTAACATACTTACCTTGTAGTATCTTCAGGGCCAAATTCAATGTCATTACACCCCAAACTCCTAGCATAACTTACCATATTTTTCGCTCTTTCTATCACTTCCTCTTGTGACATATTTAACTTATACTTCATATGAATCTCACTAGTCGCTATAAACATTCATATCTCAGAAACTTGGCACATATTACAGCTTCCCATGCCATATTACACCTCGCTAGGCAACAAATAACAGGCACATGATCACCAACATCTTCAGTAGTATTGCCATTTCCAACTTCTTGTGCGATCAACTTAACGAATTGTGCTTCTGATTCAGAGGCTGCAGGGAACCCTGCTTCAATGACATCAACTCCTAGTTTAGCAAGTTGATGACCAATCTCGAGTTTTTCTTTTGGTGTCAATGTGACACCTGACGATTGTTCTCCATCTCGCAGAGTGGTATCAATAATGCGAACATAGTTAGGGTCTGAAATATGGTTAGGATGTAAATTGGACGTTGGCAATATGTTTTTTTTGCGTTCAATTAGTGACGATTTGGATTACATATGTTAGAGATGATGATCAAGTAGAGAAAGCTATGATTTTTTGTACCATTTCGGTGTTACGGAACTTGAATACACACACACACCAATGATCATATGTTACGTGAACAATTAAACCCAATGGCCGATGGCAAACCTTTTAAGGCGCAACGGGGGTTTTGGCCCTCCGAAACTTGTACCTTTAGTGCAAATCTCTGGTTAAAACGGGTAATAATCTATAAACATGGATTCCCCATATTTTGATATGTTACTATGACCACTGTAAGTACTAATCTATAAATATGGATTCCCCATAAAAAATATGTTCGTGAAAAATTAAGATGCTAGAACATTCCAAGGGATTTGGGGATACTGGGCAAGCACTTTATTGATTTGACTATATATCGAATTATTTTGCACTAGTATTATGAATTTGCTACGAAATATCACCTTTAAGGCTTTAAATACGTGACGTTTGTTAAACAATGCTAGGAAGAGACATTTGTGGTCTCATGTGGAATAGTGTTATTTTTATATTTCACTTGCAATGAAAAAAAACCTATGGTTGTAGTACATGACAAATATGGGTCATCTGTTAGATTAAACAGTATCATAACAGGATTAGATTCTTATGATCATCGCATGGTCTTTGACATTATCTTGACCAACACTTCGTAGAAGTGAGTTCATGTCCCATATATTATGCAAATATGTTAGGTAATTTTATCACCAATATCATTTAGTGTAATGAGATTAAACTTGTTGACCAATGCGATCTTAATGAATATTAAACAAGTATGGTTGGTACGGAATGCACACTTATTTTAATTCGTTTTGATCTCACGGGGGTCCGGGGGTAGCGCCCCCTGTAGCGGGGTCCAAGGCTGGGGTCGAGCTTAGAATTTTTTTATTTGGGTTAATATTGCTTTAAAGAAAAATGCATTGAAAATCCGAATTTGCAATGAAAACCCAGTTTTGACTTGCCCGTTTGAAAAGGTAGTTTAACCGTTTAAAACGGTTATGAAAACTGTTTTTGGTCAGTTTCTATTGCAATTTTCTGGTACGGATTTTTCATAACATTCGTAACATATTTCCGTTCTTGAAACATTGAGTTTTATCCGATTGAATTTTCGATTGTACTATCAAAATACTTCAATCTGAAAGTGTATTTACGACTCTCAATTGTATCCAAGTAATCGAAATCTCTATTTTCTAACAAAATACTCATTAGCAACATGTCTGAGAAGTAAAACATATAATTATACTTTATACCATTCTTTGAATGGTTTGGTTTTCCTTTGTATGATAGACTGATAGGTCATGCACAAGAAATAATTGCAAATAATGACATTAATTGCTTAACGTTTACATTCATGTATATCATATTGATTGTCCTATTGGGCCCATGGTGATAAATAGCGTGAGACTTATATTGCACGGTCAACATGCCAGTTATCTTGACTGAGTTAGCTGGTTGCGGTTATGTGCTTCAAGTATGTATTTTCTAGACGATGTAGTATTGTAATATGATATCAACACTCTCTTATGTATATTTGCTTGTTTTATATGGTCAAATTGACATATCTTGAAAACATGCATGAAATTTGTCCCACCCCAATTTATGTTTGATTGTTAGGTTGTCTGTAGTTGGCAAATAATTTGTTACGATTAATATGCTGTTAGACCTGCGTTAATATTAATAATTAAATTACGGATACATGTTAGTTTAGGATTAGGAGTAGTATTAGTATATTAATATTTGATTATGTATAGATATTAGTCTTAAGTGTTACTATTTTGACATGGCATGGATTTCATAGACGGATGGGTATGAGAACTCAAGAATGTGCAAATGCAATTATTAGGTAGTTTCCATTTGTTAGATTATTACTATAGTCTTACAAATAGGGGCTAGAAATATTGGGTGTTTTATCTTCATTTTTTTAATATTATTTAGTAGTGCATGATTAGGAAAACCAAATTAAACATATGCTCCACAGTCCTACACTTGGTATGGCTGTTTTCGTCATGCAATTTGGTGCAAGTATATGCAAATATGATGGTGGCTTTGAATTTAATTTAAAAACAATGCATTAGGTTTTGATGCCATATCCACTTCCTTTTGCTGTTATTAGTTTTTGTGTATATTAGAATAGTTAGTATTCACTACTTCATCAAATAATGTTCTAAAAATGCCTTGTCTTAACCCAAACTTGTGTTAACCCATTATTTGACCCACCCATCTTGTCACCTAATATATCTATCTCATATACTTGCAGGTGGGAAGGCTTTCTTCATTTAGCACTCAGTCTTTGGGGTCAAAACTATAATTTCACCAATCACATACCGTGTGAATATTCATCTCAGAATCCTCATGATGTGACTGTGTACTTGATGCATATTGCAATCAAGCTGATTGGTGATGTTGATCCTAAGTTTCTAAAAGCTTGTTTAATTGGTGCAAATTTATTTCTGTCTGAAGACTGGTTACAAACTCACCAAAAGCCAACTTTCAACTGTTTGCTTAGTTTTCAATGACATTGTTTACAATGTAGAAGCTGCTGTCAGAAAAAAAACGAAGATTTCTCGGATAAGTTGAGATGGATCCGTCATCTTGACCAAAAAATGTCCTCAATCGGGATGTAAGATATCTTTCATGTAGTGGTTCACCAAAAGGACAAAGTTGAAGCTGCGTTCATGCAGGTTAAATCTAAAATCTGTAATGAAATTTTGTTTGATGATACAGTACATCATTCTAATGTGCTACTAGAAAAATATAGGATCACTCGCAAATGATACATTAACGGGATGTTATCTTTAAATTGCACTTAACAATGCAATGTAAAATTAATTTTATCTAATGCAAACTTCTCTTTCTTGAGTTCTGATAGCAGTCATTAATATGAGAGATGGCAATATATGCAGGTGAGGTGATGGGTCACAGCGGGTTCGAGTAACTGGCAGATTTCATACGGGTGATATAGGTAGGGCTGGGTTGACCCTCACCCCTTTTTACTAACAAAAGTTCAACTTTTTAATATAAACTAGTGTCAATAGTGATTACAGAAATTACATTCTTTGAACAATAACTAAATCTTTCGAATAACATGAATTAGGAGGTTTTCCGCGTTAAAGATACAGATCGAGTGACTTTCGACCCATTTGACCCGTCAGAGATAAAAGGTAACTTGAATCGGCCCTTTATAAGTAATAGGCCTGATTTGACACGTTTAATATATGTATATAATTTGTGCTAATAACATTTCTCTCGTTGAGGATAGTCTTATGTAGAAATAGCTGATTCAAAGGTAAAAAATGAGGATAAAGGGATCTGTCATTCATATTACAAAATTATCATTTGGTACAAATGTATAATTTATTCTAGATTTTGGGTGCACAACCGGTGCCATTCTATGGTACCATGTGGCTCAGGCTCAATTTTCATGGATGCTTGGTGGGAGTCGGACTTTGGTGAGTTTTCACACCTTGATAATCAATGTTGTAAACAATCTCGACATCTTCATTATTAATCGCATCATATGCCTTTGATGTCGAAGTTGCTTGTTTTGTAGATCTCTGTGCATTTCCATTTACCTGCAGTTTGCATTCACGGTTTAGACTTGGTGCTGAGTTCTGACATGTGAACAAGTTACATCGCACTTTTGTTTGCACTACACCATTCAGTTAAATTTTTGTGCATGTAGAATGTACCATGGCGGATCCAGTGAAACGGAATGGCAAAATGGGTGGGTTGAAACGAGTTGGGTTGAGTTGACTCTGAAGTAGTCTTTGTTCAAAATTTGAACTTCAATACTAAATTTATATTTATATTATATTGTTATATAATGATAATCTGATTTTTTAATAAATGATTGAGAAGGTTTATCGATTAATTTAGGTAAGTCCTTTTCAGCCAACTTCTTTTGTATCCATTTGACCTACTGAATCAAGCTATTAGCGGGTTGAATTTACAATCTTATAACAAATGGAGGCAATATGAGCTCTTTCGATCATATCAAAACCAGTCTGTGTACATGAAAATGCAACTACTCATATCATCATGAGATTATTAGTTTTTCGTCTAGTCGTATCTTGTTGACATTCATGTCCGGATCTTCTAGTTTCCTCAGGCTTCTTGCATGAAGTGAGATGAGTGGACCGTTTGTAGAGCAATTAGTGATTTGGGAAAGAAAATATAGCCCAAGAGTAAAAAGATGAATAACCACAGGGTGGAATTTGAAAGTCTCATTTTGGATGCAATACCAAAATATGGGGTGTTTGTGATTACATTATACCTGCATATATATGGGATTGAGGGTGGGGTGTTTGAGTCAATAATTGGCTGCAAGACTGTGAAGACATGCCCCAGGCCATGCTCATGGGACTAAGGTACAAAAACTGCCAAATATCATCAATTTTATACTACTTTTATCTTGGAAATATACACAAAATTTGGGCCACTTGAGTTCGGACAAGTATTTGGAGCTAATCAAATTCTTTTTTAATCGTTTGGAGTTTATTTGTCTTGGTTTTAAATCTCACACTTGATTTCGTGTGGATATGTGAATTTTGAGCCCCAATTTTAACAGGGACACGTAAAATTCAGATATCCTAGAAGTTTATTAATCCTTATATATGTGCATAAATATATACAAATCATACACCAAACCATTAAGAGTAAAAATGTCTATTTTGGTACTGGTACATATCTATTATCATTAGATATACATCAACAAGCGATTATGGAGTATTTGAGTGTACAAATAAAAACACCGTTTAAAAAGTGCTATCGTATATATCGTTGATGTTGCAAAAATTGTTGATACGGCTATTAAACTTAGATACATGGGATATCACTTTTGAAATATACATAATACATTACTAAAGAGTAAAAATTAACCCAATAGTAACCCAATAGTATAACATTGGCTTGAAACTAAACCTAGTTTTTCATGTGTTCAAACAGATTTAGCCGTAAAGGAATAATTTGTCTGCGGCGACCGTCAGTCAATATTTCCCGTCAATTAACTTGCCGGAGGTTCCTTACTGATGTGAAATAAAAGACAAACATTAGCAACACATATCTCTAGTCACTAGTCGAATAACAGCAAATCATTCTTCATTCTTTCATTACCATTTGTTTAATATGCCGACTTCAACAACAAGACAATTATTTGTTTATTAAATTTTTAATATTACATAGAATTTATAACCCACTTAGAAATATCAGATTCTGTACTATGTTTTCTTCGATCATCTCCACATTTTTCTTGTTGAGTCTCTCAGAAATATTAACATTTGTGTGCATGGAGAATTCTGAATGACACTTTGATATTTTAAATAAAAATAATGATGAGGCCTGTACTTGAAGGTACTTATTTTGATGTTATTGTTTGATTTTTTTTTTTTTTTTTGATATTTACTATTTCTCCCGTGTGATATGTATTGTTGTTAATTATTTTTAATTTTTAAAGTTATTTTTTTTGGTAATTTGTTAATGATGATTTATAGCTAATTTGTAATGATAATATATATATATTATGTGTGTATATATATATTAAGAAAATAACATTTTTACAAAATTTAGAAATGCTAAGTGGGGAACGCTTGAGGTTCTACAAAAGAGGTCATGGTCGATCATTCTACTTCTAATGGGCAGTCTTTGAAACTTGAAATTTTCTAAGAAATTAGAATTTACCGTGTATCTTTTAAGATGATTTGGCGATTTTATTAATGACGCAAGTATTTACGGTGTATCATATTTATTGTGTAATGTAACGTGATCAGTATGAGAGACAGTAATGGAGAAATAACCTTATTAATTAGACTATAAATGATTGTTTACTGAAAATACTCTTGTTTTGTGAATTAATGCAGCGGTATCTCCAGCATCATTAGTACTTAGTGAAGAAAGCTCGCAGGACAAGCACTCTTCATCAGCCTTATTCTTCTTCCTGGGAGGGTTGATTGTGATTCTAATATTGCTGATTCTTGTATTTGTCTTTCTAAAGTTTATCAGACCAGCACGATTGAAGAAGTTGAGAAAGCGTAAAAACGGCTACAATGGTATGTTACTTATTGTGTATGTATATTTTAGAAGAGGTGATTCGGACTTGTTTAGTTATGAATGGGTCAGTTTGGGTTATTTTTAAATTCTAATGGGTCGAAATTTTTTCATAGTGTATGTTTAGTACATAAAACCTCCTAAATATAATTTTTGTACTCATAATTGACTTACTACTATTCTATAAAAGTTTGAAATAATTTTGGACAAAAAGAGTTTTGGGGCGACCCAATCCATTTTGACATGTTACGCAACTTACTTGGCCCCCCTATTTTGCTACGTCAGTTCATGATTGGTAATGCTTTGAGATTCATATTATTATTGACAGTGCCAAATTGATCATAATCTTCGTATTGCAGGTGCAAAAGATTATTTCAGTGGAAATCTTCAGACAATAAGCTATTTTAGCTTCCAAGCACTAAAGAAGGCAACTAAGAATTTCCATGAGTCTTATCTTCTTGGTAAAGGTGGATTTGGGCCAGTCTACCTGGTATGTATACCACAACATCTTATTTTTTGGCTAACTCTTTTAATCCATTGACCTGTTGGAGGTAAACAAAGCCTGAATTGTCCCATTCATAAGTAATTGGGTCGATATGCTCACCTCTAATGGAGATATATGACTTTTAATAGGGTAAATTAGGAGATGGCCAGCTTGTTGCTGTAAAGAAATTGGCTCTTGACAAATCACAACAAGGAGAGGCAGAATTTCTTGCAGAAGTGAAAATGATCACAAGCATACAACACAAGAATCTTGTTCGACTTCTTGGTTGCTGCTCTGAAGGGCCTCAAAGGCTACTTGTGTATGAATATATGAAGAACAGGAGTTTAGACATCATTATCTACGGTATGTGGCTAAATTTCTGTTTTAGTATCTTTTGAGAGGAATAATGTTTTAATATGCACAATATCTTTTTAGCTACTTGGCCTAGAAGTTACAATTTATTCAATCATATGTTTCTGTACTAAAAAGATGTGAATATATCATCAGAAAATAAGTATTAGTCCAGTTCATGAAATTTGTTGCATCTTCAGTTGTGGGAACTCTCTCACAGTAGCAATTGATGATATTGATCTCAGTCAAAAGATTTTCTTCTTTTCCATGTTGAAGGGTGTTAGATATTGGTGAATAGTTAGCCACTTCTCAAAAATTATGTACTCAATCAAACCTTAAAGTTTCTTGGGTTGAACACAAAGTAATCGTCTTTAAGTTTGTATGGACGGCGTAAAGCTTGTTACAGTGTACTGGAGGTAGCAAGCTGCGTGGGTCGAGTAACGGGTTTATACAAAGTACTTTTTCCATGTATAGGGTTGGGTTGACTAGAAGCCAATTTTTTTGTCCTATAATTTTTTTGGAAGCAAAAATAGGTCCAAATTGCCACCTCTAGTAGTTACCATTCTGCGGTTCTGCCAAATGATTTTTATCAGTTTTCTGCGTTTCTAAATCTTTTTGTTTTGTAAACAGGGAAAATCGATCACTATCTGAATTGGAACACTCGCTTTCAAATAATATTGGGGATTGCACGAGGTTTGCAGTACCTACACGAGGATTCACACATCCGGATTGTTCACAGAGATATCAAAGCTAGTAACATTCTTCTTGATGACAAATTTCAACCAAGAATTGGAGATTTTGGGTTGGCCAGGTTCTTCCCTGAGGACCAAGCTTATCTTAGCACAACATTTGCCGGAACACTGTAAGCATTCCTGCCATTAAAGATATGTAGAGGTGGCAAAATGGATGGATTGGGCAGTTGGGTAACAAATCAAAATGGCTAGCTTTTTGTTAAATGTTTGGTAACCATATTTAAGTATATATTACTTCAAGTATCTATTATAAAGGTGTAAAACTTTGTGCGTAAAGTGCCTTAAGTCAACCCAATCGTATCCATTTGACCCATGTAAAGAAGTACCCATTTTGAACTGAACTCATTGACCGGTTACCCGACCTGCCCGTTTCCCCCTTTACTTTCCCCTTACTCATGTTGGGTGGTTGGTACACAATCAACTATACAAAATTTCTTATGATACCATCATCAAATGTAATGTTTGTTTTTTTGTTGTTTTGTAGTGGTTATACGGCCCCTGAATACGCAATCAGAGGAGAATTATCCGAAAAGGCTGACATATATAGTTTCGGAGTTCTTGTGCTTGAAATCATTAGCTGCAGGAAAAATACTGATCTTAATTTGCCTACAGAAATGCAATATCTCCCAGAATATGTCGGTCATATATCTATCTACATGTTAATGCAATTCATTGCTTTTTCTTAATGCTAACGGAGTTCGTATCAATATGGTAATAGGCATGGAAGCTATACGAGAGGTCAAAAATGATTGATCTTGTAGATCCAAGAATGCAAAATGCAGGTTTCGTAGAGAAAGATGTTATGCAAACAATTCATGTGGCTTTACTATGCCTTCAAGCTCATGCAAACACAAGGCCACCTATGTCAGAAGTTGTAGCAATGTTGACTTGGAAGGTCGAAATGGTGAAATCACCATCAAAACCGACTTTCTTAGATCGAAGAAACCGTTGGAGAAATGAAAAGACTTCTTGGGAAACAATCTCTGCTGATTTTCCTTCTAATCTTGAAGGTGAATCACCTTCTTTGACTCCTCCACCTCCAAATTCAAGAGAATTTTATGCCAGCCAAAGCTTCTCAGGAACAATGCAGAAAGTTTAGTATGATTATTATCTTTTTTTTGTGTGTGTTTTATGCAATATTAATATGTTTGTAGAAGAATGTGTAACATGTATGTGTATATAGTCATGTAATCATGTCATGAATAAGGAGATAAGAGGGAACTCTGTACCAATATTATTTGAACACTTTTTATGTCAATAAAAACTCTATATTACTTAGAATATATGTATCATTTCATGGTTTTTGTGACTGTTAAGTTATAACAAATCACTGAAGCTCAGATTTCAGATTTTGATGGTAATAAGAAATATATATAGTTACTTGTTAATTTATCAAAATCATTACAAAGAAACAGGACATGTGGGGAAGAATATAATTTTGTACCAATCTATTAATTTCTTTAATATTTGTAACTTTAGCATTTCTTTTTAGTTTATATTTGTAACCTTTTTTCACTGAAAGTTGACCGTCATTATAAGATGCATGACTGGTGAACTCCCCTACTTTATACTTTTAGCCAAAATATGTACATTGTTTACAAAGAAAACGGCGTAAAGAAAAAGACCTTGTTAACGACATACACACTATTTTTTTGTCATGAAATCAACAACATATAACTTTACGTGATGTTAGACTACGAAGGACTGATTATGTAAATTGTTTTTATAAGAAACATATTTTATAATTCACATTGTAGATTATTTTTTATTTTATTAAATAAAGTCAGATTAAGTAAATTAATTGCATGTTATGTGGTGGGATTCCATAATTCAGTGATGAGCACGTCTGTCATTTCATCATAATCATTCCCTCCGATTCCTTCATTTTCTTTCTTCCAACTTCAATTCCTTTTCACTAATTTATCTTCTAATAAACTCAAATTTTCTACACATAACTTGTTTTCCCAACCGGTTCAATTTCAGTGCAATCACACAAAGCTGTAGGTATATGTATAATAAACGGATAAACGAGGTTTTCAAACGTACCGGAGAGCAAATATTTTTTTAATCAGATATACACAGTCTAACAGGGATATCCCGTGACAGTTACCGACCATTCTTCTAGTCACCCCAAAATATGTTACTGGTGACATTTAAACCCGAGACCTTTTGTGAAGATATCACGCTAACCACAAGGCCTTTTGTGATGGTTAGGTATATGTATAATGTTGTAGTTAATATCATTAATAACTTGTTCTTATTTTCGTCAATTTAATGTTTGAAAGTAATTTCGCACCAGTAAACTCATATTTTGCCTAATTGACTAGCTTCCAACAACGTCTCGCATTTGGCGCGTTTTTTCTAAATTTTTTATTTTCTACTATTTCCTAAAAATATTAAATTTTCTACCATATAATGCATATACAAAGACATTTGGATGCTAATTTGACACTATAAACTCAAATTGTTACCTCGTTAATATTATCTCGTAAAATTGTTAAATTTTCTGGTGCGTTTTTTTATTTCCTCATAGATTTATACTGTGTCGTCATTTTAATTGCAAAAATTTATATTCGCCGA
Source organism: Logfia minima (assembly GCA_963921325.1). Lineage (NCBI taxonomy): Eukaryota > Viridiplantae > Streptophyta > Magnoliopsida > Asterales > Asteraceae > Logfia > Logfia minima. Next base: position 32,099,047 of record OY992773.1, read on the forward strand.
AAAAATCTGTGTGTATAGATACGTTTTGAAAGTAATTTCGCACCACTAACTCATATTTCACCTGACTAACCAGCTCGCAACAACGTCTTGCATTTGGTGCGTTTTTTTACGAATTTTTAGTTTTCTAATATTTGCTCAAAATATTAAATTTTGTACCATATAATGCATATACAAAGACATTTGGATACTAATTTGAAACTATAAAATCAAATTGTTACCTCGTTAATATTATCTCGTAAAAATGTTAAATTTTCCGGCACGTTGTTTTATTTTCTAATAGATTTCTACTGTGTCGTCATTTTAATTGCAAAATTTTATATTTGTTGCCAAGACGTGTTCGTATAGATACGTTTTGAAAATAATTTCACACCACTAAACTTATATTTCACCGTATTGAATAGCTCAAAAACCGGCTCGCATTTGGCGAGTTTTTTCGAAATTTTTAGTTTTCTAATATTTCCTCAAAATATTAAATTTTATACCATATAATGCATATACAAAGACATTTGGATGCTAATTTGACACTATAAACTCAAATTGTTACCTCGTTAATATTATCTCGTAAATTGTTAAATTTTCTGGCGCGTTTTTTTATTTCCTCATAGATTTCTAATGTGTCGTCATTTTAATTGCAAAATTTTATATTTTCCGCCAAGATCTGTGTGTATAGATACGTTTTGAAAATAAATTCTCACCACTGAACTCATATTTCACCTGATTGACTAGCTCGCAACAACGTCTCGCATTTGGCGCATTTTTTCCGATTTTTTTTATTTTTTAGAATTTCCTAAAAATATTAAATTTTCTACCATATAATGCATATACAAAGACATTTGGATGCCAATTTGAAACTATAAACTCAAATTGTTACCTCGTTAATATTATCTCGTAAAAATGTTAATTTTTCTAGCGCGTATTCTTATTTACTCGTAGATTTCTAGATTGTCGTCATTTTAATTTCAAAATATCTTATATGTGCTGCCAAGATTTGTGTGTATAGATACGTTTTGAAAGTAATTTCGCACCACTAAACTCATATTTCACCTGATTGACCAGCTCGCAACAACGTCTTGCATTTGGTGCATATTTGCCGAATTTTTTAATTTCTACTATTTCCTTAAAATATTAAATTTTCTACCATATAATGCATATATAAAGACATTTGGATGCTAATTTGACACTATAAACTTTAATTATTACCTCGTTAATATTATCTCGTAAAATATTAAATTTTTGGCGTGTTTTTTTATTTTCTCATAAATTTCTACCGTGTCGTCATTTTAATTGTAAAATTTTATATTTTCCGCCAAGTGTGTACAAATACGTTTTGAAAGTAATTTCACACCACTAAACTCATATTTCACCTTATTGACTAGCTTGCAACAACGTCTCGCATTTGGCGCGTTTTTTCTGAATTTTTTAATTTCTACTATTTCCTTAAAATATTAAATTTTCTACCATATAATGCATATATAAAGACATTTGGATACTAATTTGACACTATAAACTCAAATTGTTACCTCGTTAATATTATCTCATAAAATGTTAAATTTTTTGGCGCACTTTTTTATTTCCTCATAGATTTCTACCGTGTCGTCATTTTAATTGCAAAATTTTATATTTTCCCCTAAGATCTGTGTGTATAGATACGTTTTGAAAGTAATTTCGCACCACTAAACTCATATTTCACCTAATTGACCAGCTTGCAACAACGGCCCGCATTTGGCGCGTTTTTTCCGAATTTTTTATTTTCTAGTATTTCCTAAAAATATTAAATTTTCTACCATATAATGCATATATAAAGACATTTGGATGCTAATTTGACACTATAAACTCAAATTGTTACCTCGTCAATATTATCTCGTAAAAATGTTAAATTTTCTGACGCGTTTTTTTATTTCCTTGTAGATTTCTACTGTGCCGTCATTTTAATTGCAAAATTTTATATTTTCCACCAAGATCTGTGTGTGTAGATACGTTTTGAAAAGAATTTCGCACCACTATACTCATATTTCACCTGATTGACCAGCTCGCAATAACGTCTCGTATTTGGCGCGTTTTTTTCGAATTTTTTTTTTCTTAATATTTCCTCAAAATATTAGATTTTATACCATATAATGCATATACAAAGACATTTGGATACTAATTTGACATTATAAAATTAAATTCTTACCTCGTTAATATTATCTCGTAAAAATGTTAAATTTTCTGACGCGTTTTTTCATTTCCTCATAGATTTCTACTTTGTCGTCATTTTAATTTCAAAATATCTTATATTTGCCGCCAAGATCTGTGTGTATAGATACGTTTTGAAAGTATTTCGCACAACTAAACTCATATTCATTTGATTGACCAACTCGCAACAACGTTTCGCTTTTGACGCGTTTTTTTCGAATTTTTTATTTTCTAGTATTTTCTAAAAATATTAAATTTTCTACCGTATAATGCCTATACAAAGATATTTGGATGCTAATTTGACACTATAAACTTAAATTCTTACCTCGTTAATATTATCTCATAAAAATGTTAAATTTTCTGACGCGTTTTCTTATTTACTCGTAAATTTCTATTGTGTCGTTATTTTAATTGCAAAATTATATATTTGGTCATTTCAGGTTGACTAAAGATCAGAACACAAGTGTGTTCTAATTATTGGGGAGGTATTAGTTGGTCATTTCACATGGAGAATGATACTTAGGTGGCCTAACTTTGCAGTATTTCTATAGCTTATGTGTGTGTACATTTGCAGTACGAGAAAAATAACTATAACGTTACTTATAAGAATCTGAAAATTTACTGAACAGAAATTTCTAGAAGGTGATTTCCTTCGGGAGAAACTATCCCTTCAAACTCCGTTATATATCATAGTGGAAGCAAGTGAACTGCAGCATTTCTCGCGATTCTTTACATGGGATTCGACCAAATCTTCTGTAAGTGATCTCATTGTAAATTATAAGTTTAAGCATTGCCGGATAATTAAGAAGTTTTAACGAGTTCACTCTGTGAATATGGATCCAGATGCAAGGAAACTCATTTCAAAGGAAGCTATCCATACTGAAAAATGGAGGTCGTCCAACAATAAATGGTGTAAGTAACATTTTTGTATGTTTATTGACTTCTAAGCATATATAACAGAGGAATCTCTGTCTGCCTAAGATCTATTCTCATTAATCAAGGCAAAATGGGTGGGTTGGGCAAAGGTAATTTTTTGCGGGTGGTTGGGGTTGACCTGAAACACTATTAAATAATCACTGTGTCAAATATGATTACAGAAATTATAATAATAATGTAGTTTGAATAATATAATTTAGGGAGTTTTATACATTCAGAGGTGATTTTGAGAGACTTTCAACCATTTAACCCGTCTCCTTGTAAACTCTCGATGTTCCCTGTCTTTCCTGTTAAATATAAACGTATAACAAAAGTTAGAAAGATTTATGCGATTTGAAATCATCCAAATTGACACCCTATTTACAAAGCACAGGATCTAATTACATTCAACATTTTCTTCCTTTCAACCTTTTTCATTTAGCAAATGTGATAGTTTTAAGTTAGAAAGTTTTCTGTCTTTCCTGTTAATTAAACATGGTATTTACAAAGCACAGGATCTAATTACATTCAACATTTTCTTCCTTTCAACCTTTTTCATTTAGCAAATGTGATAGTTTTAAGTTTTCTGTTCACGTATCTTTTACATCGTCAGCAAAATCGAAAAGAAGAGCACGAGTCTCAAATAGAGGAAGATCTCTAGCAGTCACAAACCGCAATGTTCAAGATGTGTGACGTTTAGTCCTGACCAAGTCCATGTGAGAGGCAGATCTCCAGCCTTTGCTGATCTTGCTTCCACATTTGAGAAACCCGCCTGCAAGAAACCTGTCAAATCCTCCACCACCTGTAAACAAGATTTATCCAAAATATGATCCATCTAAACCAGCTTCAAAGTCTACTTTTATTGCATCATTGTCTGCCTCCTTTGAACAACATCTACGAGAAAAATTATACCTCATTCTGTAAAAGGTAATGTTTGCTTCATTTCCTTAATAAATTGCACTCCCTTAGACCTAAAATAAGTATATCATCTGAGTAGACACTTCATAAAAAATGTTGCCACTTATTTAATGGACCGAAATGAGTACTATTATAATTTAGTGATAATTACTGATGGGTAGGGAGTTGGGTAATGGTTCAAATTTGTAAATCCACAGGACAGGTCAAAACGGATCTCATTTGACTGACCCATTATGATTTGGGAATGTTTTTACCCGTTTTGTGCCTAACCCATTTTGAAAAGTTACCAAAGCCACCCATTTTTCCTCCCCTAGCTGAAATTGGCCCTCTGGTTTTGGATCTCTTTTAAGATGGTATTTCTTGAGTTACTAATAAGTTACTACTACCATCTCTTTTGAAATGGTATTATATTGTCACATATAGTGATGACTGAGTCACCAGCAAAATTTCTCTCAAACTTCAATGGGAATGTAATAAGCAGTAATACGGAGACCAAACCATACATGAAGATGTGAAAGAAGCTGAAGTTGAAGATGAGGAAGGGCTTACATTATACCCTTATGAACGCCTTACAACATCATCCAATGACCCTGCTTCTGACATTGATGTCCTCAAACAAGAGGTAGCATTTTTTGTCAACATGAATGGGTTGCTTCCGGTTATGTTTTATATTTAACGGGAAAGATGAAAAATATTTTCTTAAATGGAATACAGGTCAAACGGGTTGAAAGTCACCCAAAGTATAGAAACCTTAATTTTTTTATAGAAATCTAAAACTTTTGGACATGAAGGGTTCCGAGCTGACCTGCCCATTCTGCCACCTCTAATTTATTTGCAACGGTTGAGTAAAAAGAAAAAATAAACTGGATTTATATCATTGGACCTTCTAATTAATGTGGAAAATATTATGCAGATATATATGTCCTCGGCTGAGATTAAAACAACATTTGGAATGGCCAAGAATGCTTACTACAAGCTGCCAAAATGGAAACAAAATAAACTGAAATGGCCCTTCAGGCCTTCAGTTGTTCTGAGTTAACCATAAAAAGTATAGAAAACGATTTTCTCACCCTGTCTGCAAAACTGCAAGTTTTTTCTTTGTTAGCATACGACACGTTGCTTGATCGACCAATTTGTGCACCTGTAACTAGAGGTGGCAAAATGAACAGGTCAGGTCTGTTTTCTTTGCAGTGTGGGCCAGGTCTCTTTTTCGGTCTTACAGGGTGATAGGAAGAGCATCTGTGCATAGCAGTTGCTCCTGGTCCCAATGATCTTGTTTTTCGGTTAGTACAAGATTCGACGAGCAATACTACATTCAATTATGTTCCTCTTTTCACTCACATGTTAGTTAGGAGCTTGCATGATTGTTTATTTTAGTCATTTCAACATGTAAATATTGTTTTCAACAGAAATCACAGGAATATGCATTTGCAAATGCAAACATTTTATACATTGTATTGTACTTTCTGGATAGAAATGTGTACATAACGCTCAAGTGTAAAAACCAATCAAAAGTCGCTAATAAGATTGAAGTGTGATTACTTCTACTATTTGTTTACTTGAATATTACTCACATAACCAGAATTATTATTTTTTTGAGCAGGCTAAAACGATAATGAGTTATAAGTCAAAGGCTAAAAAGGTCATTTGGTAAATACGGATATAAATAACACATTCTATCCTGGTGCATGAGAGATATAAAGCTAAAAACTTGAATTTTTGTCCACATAATTTAAAGCCTCTCTAAACTAAAATTTATTTTCATCATCCAACCAAAAGAACCCAATTTCTCTCTTGTTCCATATTCAATCAAGATTAAATTCCCAATTTTATACAAAAATAGATAAATAAGAAAAAGAAAATTGAAATGGGTGCAATTGCAACTCAATCAAGATTGTTAAATTCAACACCATCTTCATGTTCTAGTTCAACATCAATTTGTTATTATTTATCTGATTATAAACCTTCTCCTTCACATATTTTTCTCTCTAAAAAGGTACACATTTTGGCTCTTTTGATTTGCTTTTATATTTATGGGTTGAAATTTGGTGATGAATTATGGTTGATTTGTATGTTTGTATAGAATTCAGTTTCAGATAAGAGATGGAAACAGAAATCATTTTTGAGTGGTGAATTTCATTTAAAGCACTTTGCTAAATTTGATTCTATCCGGGGATTTAGAAAGCCTGCAGGTACACCATTCTCCCATGAAATTATTTAATCGAGTCGAGTTTCAAGCTTTGAGTTTAATCTAGTCGAACTGATTATGTTTGATACAAATTCAACACCAACGGATTCTCTATTTTTATCTACCGAAAAAGTCTTGATTTTGGATATCAATTCTTTTTTCAGAAGCAAAAAGATTCAATACCGATACGAGTTTTAAAACCGTTATGTTTGACCTTCGTTTTTGTTGATATGGATTGAAGGCGTTGTAAGTTCACCAAGATGTGTTCTTCCATTAACCGAAGAGAATGTGGAGAAAGTGTTGGATGAGGTTCGGCCTGGACTTATGGCCGATGGTGGCAACGTTGCTCTACATGAGATTGATGGTCTTGTTGTCGTTTTAAAACTTCAAGGAGCATGTGGGTCGTGCCCGAGTTCCACAATGACACTAAAAATGGGAATTGAGACTCGATTAAGAGATAAAATTCCAGAAATCATGGATGTAGAGCAAATACTTGACACGGAAACTGGGCTCGAGTTGAATGAGGAGAATGTTGAAAAGGTATACATACAATATTGCATTACTGTTTGGATAAACTTATTCTACTTTCAATAGTCATACCATAAAACTTCTTTCATGTAAATAAAAAAAAGGTGATTGTTGTCATACTGAGGTCAAAGATACTAGTTTTCAACTCTAAAATTTGTTGATATGAAATCATTAGAATTCTCATGTAAATCTTTGATAAGAAGTGACAAAAGCTGAAGTGGAAAGTTTTTGATAATATTCTCAAGTATTTAAACAATAAATCCATGTTAAATATGATATTCATAAAGATTATGTTGATCTCAAAAGTCAGCCTTAAGTAACTTAACTCTGAACATTTTCTTCACACTGCAGATTCTTGCAGAGATAAGGCCATACTTGGTTGGGACAGGTGGTGGCATTCTTGAGTTTGTTCAAATCAAGGACTACGCTGTTAAAGTACGGCTTAGTGGCCCTGCAGCCGGCGTGATGACTGTTCGTGTTGCATTGACACAGAAACTAAGAGAAAAGATACCCGTTATTGCAGCAGTTCAGTTAACAGAGTGACAGACCGAAATTGTGATCAATCTTAATTTTTTGAGATAATTTCTTTTGTTGTGTTTAATGTATTAGTTGATTCCCCCGAGTTATTAGGACTTGTTAAGACGAATAGAAGAATTTATACTTTATCAAAAGAAATTTATGTGAATACAAACTTAATACAAATGTGTAAGTATATGTATTGTCTATTGTCATGTGTCAAAAAAACAGGAGTCACCTGACGAGGATCAAAACCATGACATGTCGGTGGTGGTTGCCAGGTTGGGACCGAATCGTTTTGACCAAATTATCTTGCGGGCATTGAGATTGAGGGATAAACCTATTTTCAAGCACTCATTATGATGACCATATCACGGAGCACTGTCTAAATTCACTACTCTCACCATAATAACTCGCACTCAGTAGTCTTTCATTGGGGGAAAAAACACCTCTATCTTTAAGTAGGGGTTCAATATTCAGTTTTAGCCATTTTGATATATTTTTTCTTTGCGGAACTTTTATCTTTGTCCGTGCTTATTTTTAGTGAAACTACAATCGCATCAGAACCAATTAATGTCCCAACTTCTGAAAAGTTAGAGGTGGACAAATTATAACCAAGTCTGGAACAACATGCATACTTAATTTACTACTGATCAAGTTAAAAGTACATAACCAAATATCAAATATATAACTCCAACCTTTAGTCAATAAGTATAATCTACCACAGGTGGTTTAAGTATAATCTGCTATGTTCCGACCTTTTTTCAAAGGATTGGAATATTTTTTATCTGAGACCATGATCAGTCATGTCTCGTATATAAAAAAGTGGGGCCTACAAAGAGACCCTGGTACTAATTTGGCATACTTTCTATGGTAAACGGATAACCATTTGTTGCTAAGTGCTTAGAAAATAATTTTAAAATAACATAAGATGAAATTTCACCTCTACCATCAATAGGTTTAGCCAGGGCCTTTACAACAAGACCCAAATAGGCCTCGCTCACTGATACAAGTATGATCATTTAGACTTGTCTGAGAAAACTTTACCAGGCTATCAAAGTAAGCTCTTTGCATGAATTACAAATTGCGCATCAGCGATGACTTAAACATCAAGTAGTTTCGACACATGCATACCAATATCCAACATGAATCCTTCTGATCAAAAATTGGGAGAGCCGCTCACCCTCTGGTGACCACAAAACTGAATTTACCATATAGGAGCTCAAATCTTCAGGGCCTCTACAGCTGCAAATCATTAACTTTGTTAGTTCATCAAGTATAGGTAATCTAGATTGGTGCAACCAAAAACTGTTCTAGAATATGTACCTTTGACCGGTGGTTCATCCTGTGGTTTCATGGCTGGGAAAAGTAAAACTTCCTGTTTGCCCAAAAATTAATTAAGATTAGGGTCCAAAACAAGTTTTTAAACCCTAGCGTAGTACCCGCGCTATGCAGCAAAATACCATGTTTTATTACAAATTGCGCATTAGTGATACTCGTATATTATGTTTGTTCTTCACGGATTATCTATAATAGTGACTTAATAATGGTATGATACGGTGGTGAGTCTTATGAGGATAAAATTAATATTAAATAAAAATTACATAAGTTATATTTAGAAATGTTGAGTCTAAATTTTAAGAGTTTCTATATATAAAACACCAAAATGCTTTATATATTAGTATAGATATAGATATAGATATAGATATAGATATAGAAGTATAGATATAGATATAGATAGAGTGGTCACTTGGACCTACTTAACTAGAAACAGGTTGTTTGGGGATGTGTTTTATCTGAGACAAGTCAGATATAAAAAAATCAAGCTGAAAGAAAACATGTCACGGGAGCCAACAGAGTAAATTTGCCCGTAGTCTATTTTTATTCAAAGATTTAGAATATAATTAAACAATCTGTGCTTTTGAAATCATAATTTTTGTATCCATTAATTAAAAAAAAATCTTACAACAGTCAACCCATACCGACCGGGCCCATTTTAACCTGTATTAAAACAACTTGTTTCAACCCAAACCCTTGTGACCAAACCTCAACACAACCCACCCATATTGCCACCACTAGATAGAGAAAAAGAAAAGCATACCTTGATGTTCTGTGAATCAGTCAGCAACATTGTAAGCCTGTCTATACCCAAACCCCAACCACCAGTTGGTGGTAAACCATATTCAAGTGCCGTACAGAACGTCTCATCCAAAGCCATTGCTTCATCATCCCCTGATTGTCTATCCTGAAATGTTTGACGGTAAAAAGGGTAAATCGACAATGTTTCAGATTATGTATCATCTATAACAGTTCAAATGGGTCAAAGTCATCCAGACTGCATTGTTAAAGTGTACAACCTACGGGTTAGGTCTATTCAAAAATCAGATTTTATTATGATATATTTTTTGAATCAAATTAAACACAAATAATCTATAAAAAAAATGGATTTAAAATTGCACAAAAAGTTTTGGGTGATCCTAACCCGTTCTTTACCAAAAATGACCCCTTCTGATGATTTGCTTCCCTCTCAACAAATTTTGCCACCTCTAATCCACTCACATATTAATACTGACACTACTATATGTTGTGTGGTACCTTTAGTTGATCAGCAAATCGCTGACGTTGTACCACTGGATCATTGAGTTCGGTGTATGCATTAGCAAGCTGAGAGAATAATATTGGAACAACAATAATAAATTTATAAAACTACCAAAATAAAAAAAGTAAAAGCTGAATCAAACTAGACATCACAGTACTTAAGCTGCATACCTCATGCTTGTTAATAAACAATTCAAAACGTTCAGTTAACCCTGGTTTGGATCGATGCCATTTTGCCAGGGGACTCATTATCTCAGGATGGTTGATTATAAAAGCAGGATTAACACATTGCTCCTCTAGGAAGTGTCCCACAAGCTGCACACAAAAATTTAATGAAATGATTAGAGTTTCTGATAGCAACATATAATCATTAAAAACAAACCTTGCACCTTTACAATGACACTTTTAACCCATAAACCCTCTTACATCATTTTATTCATAACAAATAGATTAAATTATATCTGACCTGCTAATTATCAACACACAATTCAAAAGCTTTTTGACAACAATCTTCTCACGCAACAACCCAACCAACTTGATGAGTTACAACCTGTGCCAAAAACACCCATTATAACCATTACCCAGCCCACTTTACCTACCTATTTTTCCACCTCTAGTAGTTCTCACTAAACTGGCAAACAATGACAACGTGAAAATGCACACCATGATTAAAAGCAAAGAAAAGAAAAATCGAATCTGTAAAAGCTAGGGTTTGTCGGATCATCGGAAATGCAACGACATTAACATAGTGTGTGTTCAGATATTGATCAAAGACAAAATCATTACTTTGTCCAACAACCGTGCTGTCGTTTGAGGCGGAGGACATTTGATATCAAACTTTGCGCATGCATCAGCAAGATATTTGTTTGCCTCATCACTTGCAAGGTCTTTTGGTATGCTAAGATTTGCTGTCTGTTCCAACCCTTCAATCATTTCAATCCGTCTAGAAAACATTTGAATAGAGTTAGCACAAAAGTTTCAATAAAAACGTAAGAGCTGGATATGACAATTTCAACCCGTTTATGTACAGATAGGTTGCTCAGGTTTATTTTTACCTCTAATGGTTCAACGAAGTTAAGCTAAAAGATTCGACTGAAAGGAAACGGGTCAAATTGGTTCAAACAAATAAGATATCTTGAGTCATCAACTGAAATGTAATCAAATGCACTACACCTCTTCAACGCTTGATTAGAAGAATTTTATTTTATTTGTATAATGATACAGTCTTGTAACATGTTACTTACTTTTTAAGACTTAAAAAACATATACAGAAATGTTTGATGATCCGCCTAACCACCCATTATGCCACGCTCGGCAAGTATGTAGAAAACTGAAATCATAATTGCAAGGTAGTATGCAGATTACCTGAAAGGAGGAGTGAAGTCAATTTCAATGGGGTCATTATCTAACCCATTGGCGTGATATATGATTTTGTAGCCCCCCGTCAGCTCTTTCACCATGCCTGTTTCATTGTTAATATATTATATAATATATAATACAATATGGTTTAAAATAGCAAGCTTGTACACTGGTTGGCTCAGGTTATATTTAACTTATAAGTTCTAACAATTCAAACAGATCGATATTAAATAATTAACTTATAGAGAAAAAGGTCAAAGTCGCCGAAAGTGTATTTTAAATGCATAAATACTCCTTAAAATTTTTATGCAGTTTTTAATAATGGAGGAAAAAAGGTAGAATGGTCAACCCAACCCATTCGACCAAAAAAGGTAGAATGGTCGACCCAACCCATTCGACCAGTATCCATAAACTATTAGTTTCAACCCATTATATAACCTTTGTATTTTTCCACCTCTGCCAAAAGTAAACAATAAAATATTTACAGCCAAATTTCAACACTTACCGCTCACCATTTGTTCGGTTAGCTCCATTATGTCATTATAGTCCGCAAAGGCCATATAAAACTCACACGTTGTGAATTCAGGATTGTGTGTCAAATCAATTCCCTCATTCCTGAACTGTTTACCTATCTCATACACACGCTCAAGTCCACCAACTACAAGCTCCTTCAGATATAGTTCAGGAGCAATACGCATAAACAGTCTCATGTTCAGGTCATTGTGATGAGTCACAAATGGACGTGCAGCTGCTCCACCAGCAATCATGTTCATCATGGGAGTTTCAACCTAAACCAGTAATCACCCATAGCAAAAGAGAAATATGTAAGAACTAATCTAATTCCACAGTTATGGCACTGAACTAATCTTTTATTAAGTTTACCTCCAAAAAATCTAGATTGTCGAGAAAACGTCTAATATGAGATACGATCTTTGCTCGGGTCTTAAATATATGCCTGACTTCAGAGTTTAGCATCAGATCCAGATAGCGCTGACGGTATCGTGTTTCCTACCACAAAGAAATACACTGACTGGGTTAAGAGTTGAAGGTAGAGCACTAGAGCCATAAAAGTGGCAAAACAGGTAATTCAGCAGGTTGGGTAACATGTCGAAACGAATAGCCTTTCACAGATGTGGTCTCATCTGGAACCAATTATGTCCAGGCTTTTAATAAACTTCACTAGGCAGTCATTATATTCATAATAACTATTCTATATTAAATTCTAATTATAATTTAAATTTCAATAGAAACTAGTTTTATACATTAATTATAAATGTTCAGCAACTTTTGACCGGCAACCAAATTACTTTCTGGCTAACTATTAGGGATAAAATACTTTTAATTTACCCATTGGAGATCAAAATATCTCAAAACGACCGAATCACAAATGAAAGGGTAAAAAAATTGTTCTCTGCGTCAAAGAGATTAGACACCATGCAACAGAACCTACTATGGTATACCTGATCTTTTAGAGTATAGGCATCAGGATTTCTACCAGTTCCTGGAGTCCAAACGTCAATTTTCTGTAGAATATGAATTCAAACCCGAGTCACTAAAGAACCAAAACAACATTAAACAGGTTTATATAGCAAGTATCACCTTTGCATTAGCATTTTCCGCAACAGCTGCACTTTTTTGCCTTGGCATCATATGAAGACAGGGTGATAAAACCGTGAACGATTTTGGAAAAATACTCAGCTCACCCCTTTTGCTTTTTCCTGCAACAAACAAAAATAGATCAGATAAAATTAGACAAAGGCAATTTAGATGCCCTAACTTATGATTAAAATAGAAAAGGGAAAATTTGGCGAGTCAAACATTGTCAAGTGTAACAATTAAAGCATATCCTTCATTCATATATAACATACTTATTATTTACAAAGTAAATTTCTAAGATTAGACAAAATGTGTTTCACGTGAACACAACCTGACCCGTACCACAAATCACTCCATTATACCTATTACTTAACAAGTCCAACACACCCATTTTGACAATTTTAGAGAAGATCATTGGAGTCCAAAGTATACAAATGAATCAACTACATCACATAGAATATTCATGAAAACACACCAGAGTCCTGATCAAAGTGAGATGGCAATTGAAAGGTTCTACTCAACAAAAAGAGAAAGCACATATTAGTAGGGGAGAACACATCCCAACAACCTAGAAACGACAATAGCTTGTCCATCACTCCCAAAAACATTAACGAAATAAACAAAACTTGCAATTTAAAACTACACACCTGGAAACCCGACAATACCAACTATGAATACACAAAAATTGCAATTTAAAATTACACACCTGGAAACCCGACAATACCAACGATATCTCCACGCTTCACCCCAGAATGGAACTTAGAGAATTCAGCTTCATCTAAATCTGATATCCTGTAAACTCATGGATATGTTAGTAAGTGTATATTTTCTGCAGTTTACAACTCATACAAAATATTGAATCAAACTTCATAGAAAATGTCAATGGATATCAAGACAAGCTAGAGTAAAAAAAACAAAGCTTTCAACTCATGACTCAAATTCTAAGCTTTCAACATGTGACTTGTCATAAGAGTCAGGATACCAAGATACACACACATGTAAACACAAACTTAAAGTTGACCATTAATACAAACTAAAATTTAACAAGTTCACTAATTATGGCCACATATGTGTTCAAAACTATGCAGCATAACTGCAGAAGTATGAAAAGAATACAGCCTGTTTGTTATTTTCTACGACAGTTGATGTGAGTCAAGACCAGTCACTCAGTACCTAGCAAGTTGAAGTTCGAGTCAAGCGTATTTACGAGTTGTACAGCAATGTAGCCTCGTCTAAGAAATTAATTTTACTCTACTCGTGTGAGTTTAAAACTATGGTTGAATATCAATCTATTAGTAGCTATAGGACCAATACTTGACCACTAATCTATATAGGTGTTCCAAGAACAATTAGGTGCTTGAGTATAACAGATTAGCAAGATGTAACATAACTCTTCAAAGCAATTGAAATATTAAATCGATTGCCAGTAAAGTTATTCTATTTTTCCTGGTTCATTTTCTAATAAGATACCCATTCCTCAAAGAAGCCAACCATTTAAGGAAAGAGTAAAATTCTCCACAAGTTAGCAATAAAGATAGATCTTGGCTACCTTGCATCAGTCATAACTTGCACTTTTGCACCACAGCCATTCAAGTCATAAAAGTACAGCTTCGATGACGAAGACCTTTTGCTCATCAGTCGCCCTAGCAAGAGTGCAATTATCAACATTTATTGAAACCATCATAATTAAAGTTGGAGGTCGCACCAAATGCTACTCACCAGCCAAAGATACTTCCACATCCTCTAGATGCTCCCCACTATTTAAATTTCCATACTGCTCTACATATTCGAGAACGGACATTGAGACTTGAAATTTGTGAGGATATGGATTTAGCCCTGCTTCCTTCTGAGCAGCAAGTGCTTTCAGCCGATTCTCAAAATATTGCTGCAAGGAAAAAATACCATGATAATCAAAGAGAAGTCGCATACTGGGTGACCTTCTAGAGCTGCTTGTAATGACCATATGCGTAAAAGCCATTTGTGTGGCACTAAACCCTAGAAGCCACTTTCTTATTCTTTATTCTTGTATTTCCTGGATGACTGATAAATTTATCAATATAAGAAGTCTTCCGAAGACAGTTAAAGTAGATACCATGTAGTCATACGGACAAAATCAATAAACAGATAATTCTCTCAATCAAATATATATTTTTCTTGATCCGAGCACAACAGCTTTGACAGGGAAATAATAATGTCAAGGATCCAATAATAACAATCTTGCCACAGGATTGAAAGACGGGGAAAGAAATGTCAAGTAAGTTGTATGAATAACGTCTTGCTGAGACATGCCAATGTTAAGGATAAACCTGAGTGAATCTTTGCAGTTTTCAACAGACACCACATGCCACTTTTTACAGCTATAAACAAGATCCAAGTACTAAAGATACGAGCCCATGAGCTTAGGTCAACGTATGATAAGTATTTGGACACAGCTTTTAGATATAAGATAAAATAAATAAATAAAATATACCGTTGGATCCATGTCTTCATCGTCTGCAGCAGCCTGTTTCTGGACAGCTGATTTTGGCATAGCAGCGGCCTGAGAAACAGAAATGATATCATCATGATACTTAGGTCAGCCTGAGAAGCTGATTTTGCCAAACTCCCATAAATTCAAAACTAACAACCTCAATTTCCTTTATCACCATATCTGCCTATTAGTTTATCTTTAATATTATTCAAGTGTTAATTCAAATTTCAAAATCCCTAATTTCAGAAATGCATACTATTCTATACACAATCATCATTCAATAAAGTACGATTAAAAACAAAATTGAATTCACCTTTTTCTCCTTCTCTTCTTCCTTACGCCGTCTCTCTTCTTCCTTTTGCTTGTTCTTTAGTTCCTTCTTACGAGCACTTCATAAACAATACATATAAATCGTTAAACCCTAGAAATAACGCAACTAGTCAAATTTAAAAGGATATAAAAAAGAAGTTACTTTTTGCTCAAAGATTCTGCTTCTGGTGGTGTGGATGATGAATTTTCGATTGGAACGTTACTCGCCGGATCCGCCATCGTTGACGGTGTGTGAAGGAATTAGGGTTTTGAAAAGTGGTTGAATGACGGCTGAAATGTGGGTTTTGTATTTGCGGTAGTGTGGGAATTAGGGTAACATTGCTAGTTGAATGAAAACAAAAAGAAGGTTAATATAGGAAATTTATAGGGCGGGTAAGGGTAATATCGTCAGAAAATAAATTTTATTTGTCAAGGCACCTAATACTTGAGCACCAAGTACTCGGTGAATTACATCATGATTTGCCAGAGTATAATATCGAGTAAATCACATCCTAATAATGTCGGTTATTAATTTATTAAACTGAAAATCACTAGTCAGGCCTTTTATCAAGTCTTTTTAATAAAGTAAATTTTTGACTTTTATTTTTGACAAATTAATTCACATGTTTATGTTCGTATTTGAGTTCACAACACTCATAATTTAAATATTGTTATTAGTCATATTAATTATCAAAGTCAAATATTAAATTAATTGTTTAAATAAAAGTCAGATGTTAAACAAATTGATTTTATTGAAAAGAAGAAAAATACAAAGATCGTCAGTCGACCCAAAGCGCACACCGACAAAAAAAAACAAATCAAAGGTCGACCTATGACAAAACCCTAGAGTGTCCACCGATGAGCGCCATTTTGACTTTCAAACTAAAAAAAAGAAAAACGAAATGTGAGACCTAGTTCGCTCACTGTCTGGCACTAGTACTGCTTTGTCGATACATGACGTACACCTCGTACGTTTTACCAAATTTAAAAAGAATAAATTTACGTGCTTAAATTGTCCAACTTATTAAACTTAGAAAAAATAAATTTTATGCGCGCCATTAACTTGTCCGATTTGTTTCATGCGCGCCACATTAATAATATCTCAATGGAAATATCGAATGCCACATGAATCATTTTCAAATTGAATTTTAATTTTAATTTGCTAATTAATATGTGTAAATCTCTAAAAAAAACTTAAGTATTGGGGTAGATTTTTGTAAATGATATATATATAATATAATATTGTTAATTGTTACCTTTTAGTTATTACTTAAGATTAAAGTTAGTTTTGATGACTTAAAAATATAATTGTATATTGGTATTCATTGTAACGAAAAAATCAATTTGAAAACATCATTTTACAATTTTTTTTAATTGAAAATTAGTTAACTTTATATTCGTAATATTTTACTATGATTACTACAAATATAAGAAAAAATAAATAACGAATATATAACTTTTAAATAGATAAGGGAGGTGTAATAATTACGTGGTATTCTATACAAGAAAATGTGAGAACCCACGCATATTTCTCAAAATGAAAAATGGCGCGCTCAACATTTCTTTTTCCATTGAGATATGTAATTTTCTTTTATTTAAATGCAGCTAATTAATTAATGTAAATTAATTTCAAATATCAGTATTATTTTTCTTCGATAGGAAACAAAATTTATTACTTTAAAATAGCAAAAAATTCTTTAAGAGCATCTCAAATATTTGCATTATATCTTAACACTAAGATACTGCAAAAATATAATTTTATTATAATATGTTTGCACCAAATAAATTTTACTCCAATGTATATACTATATATTTTTGCACTAAATGTAATTTGAAACAACTAAATTGCATAATAATGCAATAAACATTAATTTTTAAATATAATTAAAGAGGATACGATAGAGAATTTAAACTCCTCATTATTTTTCACCATTTGCGATCCAATGATCTTAATTTGTATAATCACATTTTTATCCCCTTGAATATCTAAAGTATTTATTTAAATTAAGAAAATAGACCAAATATTTTATTCATTTATAAAAATTAAATTAAAATCGTCCAACGTTATCGCGGATCTATAAACCAACAACGATCAACACATATAATTACACTTTTGGCCCTTAAATATTTGATGTATTTGTTTAAATTAAAAAAGTCAGTCACAATATAAAAAATCGACTAAATATTTTATTCATTTATAAAAATTAAATTCGTCTTGTCTTATCACAGATCTATAAAGTATATAAGAAATCGTCCACAAATCGACCATAATATTTTATTCATTTATAAAAATTGAATTCATTCCGCGTTATCGCCGGTTTATCACCTAGTATTAAGTAAAACAAGATCTAACAATTTTAAACTATTTTAATGGTACTAATAAAAAACATATAATAATCTATTTCATATAATTAGTTTTTATTGTTTGAAAATAACAAATTAATAGTGTTTAGTGTTCCACTATATTTGATGCAATTTGATCAATATTTAATGCAACACTAAAATGGTGTTAAGATTTAGTTTTAACATTGAAGAGGTTTTTATGTACTTTTTCCCTAATGTTAACGTTGAAGATGCTATAACAATCAAGTGATTTACTGAATTATGTATGTTTTTTCAGTTTACTTTTAAACTTCGTTTGGCCTTTGAAATTAAGTTATGTGAGGTCTATATATAAATCCTTAATAGTATGCTTTTATAATAGTTGGTTGTTGCCATCCCATAATAAATCTGTACACTTATAATTAGTTTTATATATGTTCAAGAATCCGATATCGGATTCTATAAACAACATTTATATAGTTCGCGTTTGTACAAACAATTAATTAAGTCTCAAAAATACCTTTTCATCAACTTCAACAACCAAAATGTAGATCATATGTAGAGTTGCATACAAAAAATATCCACCACGTATCACAACAAACAAGAAACAATGTATAACATTCTGTACATAAAATACAAGTATTTATAACCACCATTGTTAGGAAATTCAACAACAAATGTTGAATGCCAAAAGCCATTTTCCAAAGTTAAAATAAACCTTGGTGGTTCTTATATAAGTACATCACTTATTACAAGCATTTACATGAGAACTCTATCTAAATGGACATCGCTATTGGTGTAAACTGGCTGCATACAAAAAGAGACCCAGCGGAGTTCCCATTGATACTCGAATACACTAAATAGTCTGATTAAAAATATCTGGAATTTGAAAAACATACCACTCTTCATCTTTTGACGCTGCTTGAAACTTTGCTCCCTGCCAAATAACAAATCATATAGTTTAAATAATAAAAAAGAAAATGTCTACAAGCACATGTATGATTCAATCTGTTGATTACTTAGTCTAATTGCTTGATAAATATAACAGCATTTACTTTAATCGGTTGGAAATTTTCAAGTTTTTTCTATGGAATTTTTTTTTCTAATTGAAGTATTCCAAAGGTAGGAAAAACATGACCATGAGTTTTATGAGAAATCTTGAACTCAAAAGTGATAAGTCTAGAAACTGAAGTAATCGAAGAACAAGACAAGACTGAAGAGACTCAATTATTCATAGCAATATAGCATAGAGCACTAGAGATAAGACGTGTAAAGCTTGACTTTGAGGTCAAAATTTAGCAACTTCAGATTCAAGAACTTTTAACTATTACTGTATTTTTAAACAAAGAGGTATATTCAAGAAAACTACTGCAGACTTGCAGTTACAAATTTATTAATGTCACACATGTAAAACAATTTTATGTTAATTTTGAATTTGAGAAGTTATGTGTCTACCTCAAAGGCCAAAAGGTATCTATGTTTCTGAAAAATAGGGAGTACTAAAGATCTTTAAATCAGGTGAACCGTTTTAATGCAAATCCACAAGCCAAGGGTAAGAAATTATTAAGGTGGAATTTTCAATCAATTAAGGTAAAAATGAAAACGGGCTGGAATTCCCCAAATTTTATCTGAAACATATAAAAACTGCATCATTAGTTTTGCGGAAACAAATCAGATCATTATGGTTATGATATGTAACACGTTACTTTTTATGGTGTCAATTTCGATTCTGGAAGCAGTCTCTCTACCCTCGGTAGAGGTATTACTGTCTACATCTTACCTCCTCATATCCCGCCATTGGCGGGATTGGGTACTGCTGCTTTTGTTGTAATTTCGATCCACTTACTTTATGAATGGGTCAATTACAATGTGCTTACTTAGGAATGGGTCAATTACTTCTTATGCATAAAACATTTTAAATTACTTCATTTAAGATTTGGACTACTGTTTTTTTTTCTTCACAATTACGTTTTAATTCTTTTGTATAAAAAAGACAAAAGAGTTCAGTTGACAAATGGAGGAAATGAAGTTGAAATACCTTCCACGAGGCTCGACATCTGCCTTTAGCTGCAATACCCCTAACTCTTGAATTATCACAGGAAAAACCCTTGCCTTCAAGGATGATTTAAGCAACACGGCCCAAAAAACAACAAAAATGCCAAAAAAGCAACTCATTTGAGATGGTCATAACTCATAAGACAACATTTGTCCGTGCAAGAGAAGCAAGTGTTTGCAAATTCTGCTCATCAAAAGAACTGTCATTTTTTCTAATATTTCCCACAAATTCTATGGCGTCTTGATACTTCTTAGCTCTACAATATCCATCCACAATCGTCTTATAAGTTAGCATATTCGGCCTGCAATTATGCTCAATCATATAGCTAATCACATCATTAACTTCAAAAAACAACCCCTGAGCTGCAAATCCAGCAACAAATGTGTTATACGTAACAATACACGGCCGTATCCCATTATTTGTCATTTCCAAAAGTACCCTTCTAGCTTCATCCATCAAACCCTGTCTACAAAACGCCTTAATGACAGTATTATAGGAAACAAGATCAGGTTTTCGACCTGATTTCTGTATGTTTTTGAGGATTTCTTCAGCTTCCCAACATTCACCTGTTCTTGCATACATATCCATTAACGTATTGAAAGTAACAAGATCCGGCTGCAACCCATTATTGTAAATTTGATTTAGCATATTGCGAGCCTGGTCATAAATCTTGTTTCTTGCATAAATTGAAAGCATGGAATTGAATATAACAAGATCCGGTTTGTAGCCATGTTTATGCAATTCTTGAAATGCTTTCTCCATGCCAAGAAGTGATTTACACTTGAAATTTGCAAGAATAAGCGTCCTCAAAAGCATCCAACTTGGAAAGATTCGACCTTCATATATTTCTTTTGCCATCAACTCTAACCCTTTTATATTCTGCCCTTTTGAGTAACAATGAAGCATCAAAGAATAAGAAGTTTCACTAGGCTTAAACCCTTTACTTTTCATGTTTGAAATAACCGATTGGGCTGCTTTCCAATCTCCTTTACGGGCTAAAGCATTCAAAAGTGCATTATAAGTTGTAATACACGGATTAAACCCAACTTTAATCATTTCTTGATAAACTTCATTAGCATCAATTTCCAAACCGCATCTCCCGTATGCACTTATTAATGTGTTGAATGTGTCTCTATCAGGCTCAAAACCGCAACTTTTCATCTCACGTAAGACCCAATTCACATAGCGATGCATACCTTTGTTACCACACATAGCAAGCATTGTGTTCCAAGTGACACGATTAGGTGAAACTCCACTGGTTTTCATATCAAGAAGAATCTCCATCATCTCTTCAGATCTTGACTTTCTACCTAACATTCCAAGAATCGAGTTATAAGTACAAACATTAGGTACACAACCAGACTTCTTCATTAAATTGAATAAATTCAACGCCTTTTCTTCCTTTCCACATTTCCCATAAGCATCTATAACCGTTGTATATGTGATGGCATTCGGTTTTACACCCTTTTGAGTCATGGTGTCTATTAAAGCTGCTCCTTCTTCATGAAATCCTGCTCTCACATATGCAGCCACAAGCTCGTTATATGTCACTAAATCAGGTGGGCACTTGTTGTCCTCCATTTCTTTTAAGATATTTAACGCCTCTAAGTACATACCAGCCTTCCCAAACACTTGGAGTAAGGAATTGTAAGTGTAAGTTCCCGGTTTGTAGTTTTGAGCTTTTAAATTTTCAAAAAACGTCTTTGCTTCCTCTAACAATCCTTCTCTACCACACGCGGATATAACTGTACTAGAAGTAAATTCATCATATTCAAGGCCTTCGGTTTTCATTTCCTTCAAAAGGTCCAATATTTTATTCCACGAACGACCCATTTTGCCATAAACATCCAACATCACATTGTAAGTAACCAAGCTAGGGGATAGCCCAGTAGCCTTCATTCGGTCAAACAAGCTAATAGCTTTTTCGTACTTTCCGCTACACGAATGCGAATGAAGTATAGTAGTGAAAGCACGAACATCCAGCGAATGATCCACAACATCAAACTCATCAAACAACTTTGACATAATTCTATGTTGCGACTCCCTACCCAATATTTTCACCATTAACTCGATAACATTATTATCAAGAATAAAACTTTGATCAGTCTTTGAATTCTCTACTACAAATTCAAACAAACAATGGGCTTTTTCCCAATTTCCTAAAAGATCCAAACCCTTCATAAGACTAACCAAATCAACTTCAATCAACTTAAACTTAATCGAATAAAAATAGATTTTCAAATTAGATAAAGACTGTTCTAAAATACATTCCAACATCAACTTACATTCTTTTGAAAGAAACTCAAGTGACCCATCATCATTTTCCACCAATTGAAGTTTTGGGTCTTCAAGTGTAAGAACTGAAGTTGAATAAGGCTTCTTGAAATGGGTTCTTTTGAAAGCATATTTTCTTGAAGAATTGTGAATAGATGTGAACTGGGTATTGCTTGATTTCACTGACTGAAGTGGTTTTTGTTTGTGGGCGGTGGCAGGTGGTGGAGATGAAAGGTGAATTAGGTGTTGCAAGAGTGGATCAATGGTGAAAGATTGTGGAGATGGTGGTTGTGGTGGTAACGATTTGGGATTGAACCCAAATCTTTCTTGTGGGTTTGATTGTGTTGGCTTTGTTAATTGTAAAGGAAGAGCAGGTCTATTTGGGAGGAAAATGCCCTCCATTTTTGCACCCAAATTAAAAACATTAAAACTTTAGGGTTTTGGGGAAGAAAGTGATGGGTTTTATGAATTGGGTAAGATCGGGTGATTGTTGTTGAAGGGAGTTCATGGATGGATGGATGATTGTTTGGATTGTGACCATATGTGTGTGTAATTCGGATGAGACGCGCGGATGAAGTGTATCTATGTTAGTGTACGTGTGACACTGTTGGTAACCCGTTGGTCCTTCAAGAAAGTTTACTCTTTTTGTCCTCCGACTACGATTTTTGTTGAGAACATGTACTTCGTTCATCCCTCCCAACTTATTCGTTTACCTTATTAGTTTTATTTTTCATTTGTTTCAAAATAAATTGTATTTTTTGAAATTAACATACAAGTATGACAAATGAAACGAAGATACGGAGTTTTGTGGACATATAAATATGCGAGTACTCTAAAATTAAATAGTCATGCGTTGTCAGAAAAAGATACATATTATTCGAAAATGTTTCGGTGATAATCCTTGAAGCAGATTATTCAATAAAGGTGGTAACAAACATGTCCAAATGTGTATGTGAGTAATGTTGAGCAATGAAGTAATGGTCAATAGTATGAAGATGTGCATAATTCATGTACTCATTCATCAAAACAAAATGACGTTTCATAAAGCAGAAACAAAAACATACGTAGTTAAAAGTAAGCGTGTAATTAGATTCTCACAAAACAGAAACAAAGACAAAGATGTATTATAATCACTTAGTCAATTTAGATCATTTAAAATGTGAATGATACAATAAAATCACGATTTTAGCATCAGTCTTAACGATCTTTACTGCTATGTAATGTGTATAAATCATGATATGGTGATCAACTCATCAATTAATGTTAGAAAAAGTACTTAAATATCACTCATCTCCTACTCAAAACAAACACATTTGACCAAATAAATCATACAAAATCGAAATAACTGAATTCCAAAAAGCCTACCACTTCCTTCTTTTCATAATAATCATCCAAATCCCATTGATATTTGATTGATTTAACCCGAGCCAACGAGCAACACGATCATCCAAAGTTGAGTGTGCCATTATACAAACACAAAAGGTAAAAGAGAGAGTCAAACATACAATATTATATTTCTAATTCTTATCTAATGGGTATTTAACTCATTATATTTTCCTCGTGATCCTTCTTACATTAGATTATGGGTATGTTTGGCGATACGTAGCAGTAGCAGTAGCAATAAGCAGTAGCAGTAAGCAGTAAGCAGTAGCAGTAAACAGTAGCAGTTAGCAGTAGCTGTATGTTTAAAAAAAGTGTTTGGTAGCAAGCATTTGAAAGCATTTTGGAGTAAATATAAGTGTAAACGCTAGTTGCTAGTTGAAATGCTTCGTCATCAAGCATTTAGCAGGAAGCGGTTAGAAAATATGCAAACGCTAGTTGCTTTGTTGCCAAACAAGCTTTTCAACCAAATCGCTAACTGTTAGTCGCTTGTCGCTTCAAAATGCTTCCAAATGCTTGCTACCAAACACAACCTATAACAAAATGTTAAGTTCATTCTTACAAATATATCAACTATTTTATAATTGGTTACGTTTGTTTCTTCCTCTTCTTCCTCATTTGAGTACCACTCTATTTTAGCTAATACTACAAAGACACGATAATATTTAAACTGAATTAAGGGTATCTAAGATTTTCTTTTTAAGCATTTAACTGCTCTTATTTGCTTATTTTGAAAAAAAAAATTAATTAAATACAAATATTCTTATAAAAATTATTCATCTATTTATTTTTTAAGGAATAAACCCTTAAAAATACATATGTTGATATATATTTATTTTTTAAACAAATAAATATCAGTAAATAATCAATCCCAAACTTCATCTAATATATAAAGACATCTAAGTATAAACCAAAACATCAACTCTAAGATCCTCGAAAGCTCCTTGCTTGCCCTATCTTCTTTTTAGTTAGTCATTTGATTCTTCTCTAAACAACTCCTTTGGTTGGGCTTACCTAAAGTCTTATGTTGTGTTTGACGTCTAAGCATCAAGATCTAGTCTAGTCTAGTATTATACTTATAAAATCAACCTATTCTCTAAATTGACCTTCTAAATTGACATTTAAGTGTCTTAAATATTAACACTAGTCATTCACTAAACACTTACTACACTTGACTCACATTTATCTAAAGCCAATACATTCACCATTTTCTTACCTCCTAAATGCACATAATGTAGAAATAATAATAAATATGTTTTACTAAAGCATGATGTGTTCTTTATTTTATACATATGCATCTTCTTGGAAAATTTTCCAAAAATTTTCCATATACTTTTATTACTCGTATTATACAAGTCATGCCATTATATTATATTTTCTATTAAAAAATTAATATTTTTCTCAAGAATTTTTTTTAAAAAAAAAACATTCGAAATACTTTAATGTGTACCAAGAAATTTATATGTTTTTATTCATTCGTATATTTTTTATTAATTAAAGAGTTGAATATCAAAAGCTTATACGTTACTTTTCCGAGGTAACTCTTTACACTTGTACATTATTTTCTGAAGTAGGTTTGACGTCAAATTTATATGAAAGAGATGAATAATTCAATAGATAGATATTACCAACTTTTGGTTCATACAGGTCAACAAGAACGATGAAAGTTTAAAAGAGGTGTCTATGTTTAAGCATGTCAAATACTTTGTACGTGTGAATGTGATTCATGTAGTTCAAAATTGTACCTCATCGTGCATTTAATTTCTTCATTTATTTAATTTTGTCTTATTATTTACAACTATATCACCGAATAATTAAATGAAGAACATACTTCTTACCTCCTAAAACGAATAATAAAACCAAGTTTTATTTCTCTTTTGACCTTATTAAAGTTTTCTTTATCTTCGTATGTATTCGATAACATTGAATTGAAACCATTACAGAAATATATATTTAATACAAGTAAATGTATAGAACATCTAGACGTTTGCCGTTGCCCGTATGGTTCTTACGTAAAGCTTCGTGTTTTAACGTATCTTATCGTGAGAAAAAGTTATAAACCATAAATCGTAAGTTTAACTTTAATGCAAAATTATAAATGATAGGTTCAAATGCAAGTATAAATGCTAGTATATTTATTAAGTATTTGCAACATATTAAGAAGGTTATTATTTTTAAAACAAACTGGTAAACCTTGCGAGAATAACAATATAAATATTTTAGTAATTTCATAATATATAATTGAATTTTTTTTATATTTACCGGAGGGGCTGTATGAGATCGACTAGCGTTTTTGATAGGTTCAAGCCTAATCCTATTTGGTCATTTTTTTAGTGTACCTCAGATCCTATGGTTGGGAATACACGCACCTCTTAATTTGATAATAAAAGAAGCTATACACATGCTGCAATTACTAAATATAAATATAGATATTCATGTCCATATCTTTCATTCAAACAAATCAAGATAAATACAACATCAAAGAAGGAAAATGTGATAAATGAGGCTTCCTTAGTAGCAGATCCATATCTTATCGGCACTCGTTTGTTGACTGATGTGAGTAAGTGAGTATGACAAAACTTGGGAGGGTATGTAGGAACTTTTGTGGCACAAACCATGCAGAAACTATAATATAATATAAACTAATAATTTGTAATGGTCTCTAATATTCATGATACGGGTTATGTTGTAAAAGTTCTGTTTCTACTCGTCAAATTTGGCAACTCTGTACTTGAACAATGAAGTGAATACATAACAATCCCCAAAATTGACTTATTGAAGACAATTCCATTGTAAAAACCCTACATCATATTAGATTCAGAAGTTCAGTGGTTTATACTTTATATCCAACGTTTAGTGATGGAAAGACATTGTAGTTTCATTTTAATTTGTACTGTAAAAAATGATTTTGGCACATATACATTGATTTTATTAGATATGATAATACACCAGTGCATACCACTCATACCCCAATCTCAATTTATTTTTAAAATAATAATACGTGTCAATTTACCTCTTAATTATCATTTGAATACATATTAGGTAATTGTACGGAATAGATACATTCATAACTTTCTAATACATTGACCTATAAATAATTAGAATGCTAAAAAAAGAATTTCGAAACTATTACATGATATTCTTCGAAAGACGCACGACACATTCATATTCGAGGTTAAATGTTGCAATGATTTCATTCTTTGTTTCCTTTGTTTCCACTACAAAGCGTGTGTATTATACTATGTTTGAAATAACGTGCTTTAACTTTTTAGTGTAGGTCATTGTCACCTCGATAGATAGCAATTCAAACTTCCTTAACTATAGCCATTTGAATAAGGTGTTATCCAATATAAGAATATTGAGTTCGAGTCTTTCTAATTAACGAAAACGTCAAATCTGTTTGACAAACAAGCAAATCGTAGAACTATAAGGTAGTCATTAAGTGGTAACTAATTCTCATTACAATTAAGATTGACGAGTGCTTTCGTTTTCATAACTAAAGTTGAAACTAAGTTGAGCTCTACCTTATTGTCACTGACGGTAGATATTTAATTAATGTATTGGTGGGTGATAAAATAGTTAGTATTAACCAAGTTTGGAGTTATAGTGGCTAAACTAAAAGTTACTGACTTTCTAGAATAGTTGTTAATTATAATCCATTAGAGACCGAATATATCGTAAGTAGGCTAGCTACAAGATATAGTGTGGTAATAAATAATTTAACTAGAGGGTTTTTTGTATTAAAATAAAGAAGTAAAACAATGATCAATATGTCATGTAATTGGCAAATGATGAACGTACAATACGATCAGGCTAAAATGATTTATAACCCTAGATCTAACATATCAACACCAACAAAGGCCTTTACATCTTATTATTGAACCAGTAGACACCTTTTGTTTTGTCATCACCTTCATCAGCCTCAACAAAGAAACATTCTGTAACTTCTCTCCACATTGCTTTAACAATTGGTGTGTCATCAAACTGATAGTATTCTCCTAATATCGGTTTGATTGCTTTTGTTGCTTCCATTGCATGATAATGAGGAATTGTGAACAACAAATGATGTGCAACGTGTGTGTCTGTGATGTGATGAAGAACCGTGTTGAAAACACCGTAATCTCTGTCGATTGTTGACAATGCTCCCCGCAACCAGTTCCATTCAGTGGAGTCATAGTGCGGTAGCGATTGATGAGTGTGGTGCAACCAAGTGATGACAACCAAGAACCCATAAACAATAACCAAAGGAGCAAAGTAGACCAATGCTAACCATGTGAACCCTTGTGCTAAGGCTAATTTGTAAAGACCGTAACTTGTCACTATAAGTCCTATATCAGTCACTAGTATTTGGAACCGCTCACGATCGTTATAAATAGGACTCTTTGGATCAAAATGGTTGGCGAATTTCTCATACTTCCGGCCAGAAACATTGAAACAAACGTACAGGAGCCACCCTACTGTGCATAAAATGACAAGTCTAAAGAGACGGCCAGGTGGAGCGTTGAGAAGTTTGGCAGCTGGATCTAGACTAGATTTCTTTTTTGGGACAAAAGATTCATCATGATCGAGTGAACCAGTGTTAGCATGGTGACGACGGTGACTATACTTCCAAGAGAAATAAGGAGCAAGCATACTAGTATGGAGAAAGTAACCAATAGTGTCGTTTAGCAACGGGTAGTCACTAAAAGCTTGGTGACCACACTCATGACCAATGACCCACAAACCCATTTGGACACTACCTTGAAGGATCCAATAAACGGGCCATGCCACATACGAAAGAGTAGTCGGCAGGCGTGGGATGTACATGATGGCGACAAAGTAAAACAAGAAAGATAGAAAGAGATCAACAAAAAGATAGGATGAAGATCGAAGTAGCGAACGATTGAAACAATGAGGTGGTATGGCTTTCTTTATATCACCAAGAGTGAATGGTGGTTTACTTGATGGTGCTCGTTTCACAACTTCATGGTTCGAGTTACTTCTCTCTATCGCATGGCCACCAGAACCCATCTGTCTAACTTATGTATTTCCCTACAAATATTTAACCTCAATTCTCTAGCTACAAGAATTAATTGTTACAAGTATGCTGAGATATTGGAAGATTAATAGTTAAGTTGTAACTGTAAGAAATTTTGTTTATTGTAGAATTTGGAACACATGCACTAAGTGTTGATATGATTTTAATGGTGGTTTGTGAGCTTATTTATATATGTAAATCCCAGTAGTTAAAATAATAAACAATGAACTTATTGGGTCATAATATTTGACCAGATAGCTAGCTAGTTGGTGTTTAAAGTTTAAGATGTTTCTTCGAAGTTGCTCAAAATCCATCACGTGTACTCTTGGCTAGCTTTGCTGCACGTGGAATCAAACTACCAATAGGAGAAATTTCTGTCCTTTACAAATATGTAACGACCTTGATTTTGTTTATCTACAAATGCTTGGTCTTCACTTATTTAAGTAAACCGAAACGAACGCCGCTTATAAATGATTTAATTTTATTTTTTTACATTTTATTCGTAATCGAGTATATTGAGATATTTATAAGATATCGATTTTATCTATCACAATTAAGGGCGACATGATCATATTTGCTGCTAATTAACTAATTTCTCTACTTATCCTACTAACAACAAAATCATTGCCTTATTGAGATCAAGAGTCGGTAACAGAAGGTTGTTAACTGTAATCCAGATTGGTTTACAATTTACAGTCCATCCACAATGTATGAGATATATTTAATTCACTTAGCGATTATAATTGTGGTGGTGTTCGAATTTAAATCCAAAATCTTGTTTGTGATAAATATAATTTCACCCATTATCAATTTATCGAGCTACACGCCATTGACTTTATAAGATCAAGAGTGTAGGGTTGAATTCAAATGAGAATAAAAATTTTAGTGAGAATGAAGGAATAAATCCTAGTCATCTATTTGACAAAACCCAATTATTCTTCCAAGTTAGTT
This sequence comes from Logfia minima, assembly GCA_963921325.1. Classification (NCBI taxonomy): domain Eukaryota; kingdom Viridiplantae; phylum Streptophyta; class Magnoliopsida; order Asterales; family Asteraceae; genus Logfia; species Logfia minima. The sequence continues at coordinate 32,128,619 of OY992773.1, forward strand.
ATCTCACAAACGACTAATCAGAAATTATAAAAATTGCACTATAAAATCAGCTTTCTTTTCTCTACAATTAGACATCCCTCATGATATACTTTCGACGAAATCTTTTTATTTTATTTTTAGTGGGGTTGAAAATCGGTAACACATGAGTTAGTTTTTGGATCAACTTGAACACCCGTTAATATTTAAATATATAAGGACATTTTAAATTCATGCATGTTATATATATTTTCCGCATTTATACTCTTGAAATTAAGTTCAAATAAGAATGAAATTTTTTGTAAGAATGGATGAATCAATCTCAAACATCGATTTCATTAAGATAATAATACCCTCAACATTTTTAAAAATTGAATATCTCACAAACAGCTAGTAAAAAAAATATAAAAATTAGCATTTTTCTCTCTTCGATTAGACATCTCACAAGGTATACTTTCGGCAAACTTTTTTTTTTTTTTTTTTTTGTGAATTTTGAAAACTAATAACACATGTGTTAGATATTGCAACATGCATGAATTTAAAATGTCCATATATATTTAAATATTAATGGGTGTTGAAGTTGATCCAAAATATATTTTATATATGTAATATGTAAATATATATGGTGTGCTCTAAAGCAGTGGGTACGTACCCAAAAACATGTGTACTTGATAGAACTTAGAAGACTGGTGTGTATATATTCCCGATCAATTTGGTAAGAGGTACACCCACATTTAGGGATTTTAATAGAGTTGAGTATAACTTTAAATTTGATTTTTCATAATACAGAAAGTTACAACGATTAAGTTAATGTTGACGTATAAATATGATGATGATGAGCTATTTTAACTGGCATGTTATCCTCATAATACAGTAGTGACAATTTATTAATTTACTTTATGTAGAATAGTGTTTGTTTGTTAAATAAGATGTGATAATGTTAATGAATTTTTATAATTATTATTTATAAAATTAGTTACATGTTTTATGAAAAATTTAAAATTTTCTCATTCTTTAAAATCAACTTAAATAATATTAAAAAAATATTATATGCAATAAAGATTAGACGTTTAATATGAGAATAAAAAACTCTCCTATTTATAGTTATTATCATTTACGAGGATAATATTGGTAAATTAGTAATTGAGTTTATAGTTTGAAAATACATGCAATTTTACATTTTTTATTATTGTAAGCATTAACTTTAAAGAAAAATTAAATATTGATATTCAAGTTTTAAAACGGTTTTTGTATGCATTTAACTTACTATCGTATATAACTTACAAAAATATGTCAATTTATGTAGCCAAAAAATATGCAAAAAATTTACAGTAGACAATTTTAAAACTTGAGCATATACAATAGAAGTTTTAAAGTCAATTGATTTCGTACCTTACCAAATATAAACCCCTACTAATTTTAGTTATTTATAAAAATTGAACACTCAACATATGGAGATATTCTATAATTAGTACTGCATATTGCAAAAGTGTAAACGAAAACCTACACAAAACATATGGAGATATTTTATAACGACCCAAGATTTGTCGCATTCATCCACGCACTCATCACTTGTACAGCGCTACATGCACAAAATAATATTCCACTTTGGAATATGGCTAAAAGTCCTTCTTAATTATCAGTAGTATTAAATAATATTAGATTAGATTAGATATTAGATAGTTAATTAGTTAAGGTTATCATCTAATTATCAAATAACTGATCAAAATGTCATTTTTAAAAATGAAACGAGAACATAACACTGCGCGCAGTAAATCCATAGTAATTTATGAGCACGGTATAGATTCTAAACTTTTTTATTATTTTGTAAGAAGATCTCTGATGAAAAATATATTTTCTAAATACCTTTTAACTTTAATACTTCATTTGTGCGGGATGTAAACCCATCTCTCCCATCATAAAAAATAGAATAAAAAATTAAATTTTGTATATAAGATCATAATTTACTCTTTTTTTATTACCGTTCAGAGTGAAATTTTGTAGGCTTATATACTGAATTTTGATAAATTTTTACTCATCTTAACTGATATCGGATTTTGAACAAAGGAGATAGTAAAAACAAGTTGTATCATAAGATCACTTGCAGTCGTGATGGTCCGTTGTGGTCCGTTGTGGTCTGTTGGCGAGTGACGTTAACATGACTAAATATTATCTCAAGAGTAATCAGAGTGGGATTTGTATGATAACTCACGACTAACAATTATGACTCACTATTTTTCTAAATAAGTTGTACTTTGTATTTATTTGTTGTATTTAGACATTTTTTAAAATGAATAAAAGAGAAAAATGAATAAAAAAGAATGACATGGGGCCACATATTCCCGTGCTAAATCCGTGCTGTGCGTGACGGTGAACTCTCACGACAGGATTCACTTCGTACGTCGTAGTCTGTGCTCGGAATACTTTTCTTTTATAAAAAAAGCTTTTCATAAGACCTCCCACTAAAAATACTTGGCGTATGTTTCGCTTTGGTTAAATCGTTGACGATTATGCATTTGAAATAAACAAAACTAAGGTGGTTGTATATTTGTAAGGACAGAAACAACTTTAGTTATTATAAATTTCTACTATTGGTGGTTCCATGTGAAGCAAACTAGCCAAGAGTCCACGTGGTCGATTTTCTAGCAACTTCGAAGCAACATCTAAAACTTTAAACACCAATTAGCTAGCTAGCTGGTCAAATGTGACCCAATAAGCTAACTCATCATTGTTTATTATTTTAACCAGTGAGCTCTACCTCTATAAATAAGCTCACAAATCAAATCAACATTTAAAATCATATCAGCAAGTCTAAACTAAACTAAATACAGCGATCAATTCTCCGCTACAAGTATTCTTAGCATACTAGTAACATTTAATTCTTGTAGCTAGAAGATTGAGGTTGAATACTTGTAGGGAAATAATTAAGTTAGAAAGATGGGTTCTGGTGGCCATGCGATAGAGAGAAGTAACTCGAACCATGAAGTTGTGAAGCGAGCACCATCAAGTAAACCACCATTCACTCTTGGTGATATAAAGAAAGCCATACCACCACATTGTTTCAATCGTTCACTACTTCGATCTTCATCCTATCTTTTTGTTGATCTCTTTCTATCTTTCTTGTTTTACTTTGTCGCCATCATGTACATTCCTCGTCTTCCCACCACCCTTTCGTATGTGGCGTGGCCCGTTTATTGGATCCTTCAAGGCAGTGTCCAAATGGGTTTGTGGGTCATTGGTCATGAATGTGGCCACCAAGCTTTTAGTGACTACCCGTTGCTAAACGACACTATTGGTTACTTTCTCCATACAAGTATGCTTGCTCCTTATTTCTCTTGGAAGTATAGTCACCGTCGTCACCATGCTAACACCGGTTCACTCGATCATGATGAATCTTTTGTCCCAAAAAAGAAATCTAGTCTAGATTCAGCTGCCAAACTTCTCAACACTCCACCTGGCCGTCTCTTTAGACTGGTCATTTTGTGTACCGTAGGGTGGCTCTTATACGTTTGTTTCAATGTTTCTGGCCGAAAGTATGAGAAATTCGCCAACCATTTTGATCCAAAGAGTCCTATTTATAACGACCGTGAGCGGTTCCAAATACTAGTGACTGATATCGGACTTATAGTGACAAGCTACGGTCTTTACAAATTGGCATTAGCACAAGGGTTCACATGGTTAGCATTGGTCTACTTTGCTCCTTTGGTTATTGTTTATGGGTTCTTGGTTGTAATCACTTGGTTGCACCACACTCATCAATCGCTACCGCACTATGACTCCACTGAATGGAACTGGTTGAGGGGAGCATTGTCAACAATCGATAGGGATTACGGGGTTTTGAACACGGTTCTTCATCACATCACAGACACACACGTTACACATCATTTGTTGTTCACAATTCCTCATTATCATGCAATGGAAGCAACAAAAGCAATCAAACCAATATTAGGAGAATACTATCAGTTTGATGACACACCAATTGTTAAAGCAATGTGGAGAGAAGTTACAGAATGTTTCTTTGTTGAGGCTGATGAAGGTGATAACAAAACCAAAGGTGTCTATTGGTTCAATAATAAGATGTAAAAGTTGCAATCCTTGTTTTGATGGCATACTCTCTAGATCATTTCTTAATTAAATTATTGGGAAAAACCTGTAAGTAATTTCATTATGAAATTACATATCACATGTAATTTTTGATAAACATTAATGAAATACGTTGTTACTTTGTGGTTAATAGTTAATCGTATTCATTGAATTGATAACCATAAAACATTCATGTAAGCATGCAGTGAGCATTATTTAATTACTTATCTAGTTTTAGTAATATATATCGATATTGATCTAAATTAATTTTTCTGGTTTATGATTTGCTAATATTTCTAAACTGATTTAGAATCATAATACTCCGTATTTCATATAAAAAGCTGATCAAAGTTGAAGCAACAGTCAACGATAAACATAGTTGCTCAATACAGTATTATCAGATATGGTCATAAGTTGATGTCGAATTTATGAATAATTTGTGATTACAGCTAGATAAGTTGATTGATTGAAGTTGATTTGAGCTTAAGTTAATTACTGTATAAGTTACTATAATCATAATCTATAGAAAGAGCACTGCTATAGACAATTTATTAACAAAAAGAAACATTTAAGGAGTAGGCGATTGAAATTAGGGCGAGCTTGGGGCGGATGTAGACAAATAGCGCACCCATAATCAAAGTTTTGGTTAATTAACATTTCTTAACTGTTTGGTTCGATTAACAAACGATTGGTCACTTCCTATTAATTTGGTTAGAGTCCATCTATAAAAAGGTTAATTTGGTTAACCATGGCTAAAACATTGTTTCCAATGGCCATATGCCACATTTTGAGATGAACTTGTTTGTAACACATTGCAAATTAACATCCTAACACAAAAACAGTTTTTTCCCCAGATTTTCAACTCCAAAAATGGCAGTTTATACACTCTCAAACTTCATTGTATATTTTTTAAAGTGCATGATTCAAGTGCTAACATTTCTTGAAACTTCAATGTTCATTCATCCGAGAGTCATTCATCCATTTCTTGAATACAATATATGTAAGGTATAAATTAAGAGTGAAGTGGAAGAGTTAAAGCTTAGGTGGGTACTATTTATTTTAATAACCGAATAAAAAAGTTTGGTTAATACAAAATTAATAACCAAACAGTTGGTTAAACGTATGGTTTTGGTATATTTTAACGGTAAATATAGTTATGATTTAATTAATTCGATTTTTTTTCAGCCCCAATTGAAATAGACCAATAAAATTAACATCACTTTTTATCTCTTATGTCTCTCTTTTTATCTTATTGGTACACTAATCAGAATAGTGCATTTATTGGTACATTAGTCAAATCAGGTATGCAATGTTTATATATTTAGAATACATATATGTTAGATCTTGAAGTTGGACGTTTTTAAGGATGTCTCCCCCCATGGCACAACCAAAATATTGGGTCAGAAATTGCAGTGGAGCAGGATCCGAAGCTACGGTTACTACAAGAATAGAATATTTCTTAGCATTCACTTATGAAATAATTTGAGCTAATTGTTATACAGTTGAGCATTTATGATTCAACCAGTTTAGATTAAACCAAATAAATGAAATTAATTGGTTTTCGATATCTACCAATGGGAACTTAACCATCCAAATAAAATTAAAAACCCAAGCAAGTCAAACCAAATTACTCTTTGCTTGGTTCAATTTTATAATTCGGTTTATTCTTTAGTATGTTAATATAGACATTCGACATAAAACATAAAACGTCATACAAGTATAGTTTATTTATTATCTTGAAAACATGATTAGAAAGTATTTTGTGAACCATCTAATGTATATCCAAACGTCATGAGATTATCAAAGATCAAAGATAATGATAATTGAAAAAGTAACTATCATCATACTACACAAAGTTTTAAAGAAAGTTTGTAAAGTCTCTAAATTCAGATAAAGTTAAAACAATAGAAATAAATAAATTATAAAAAGTCAATAACGATTTTATACATCTATATATAAATGTTCGCAATAAAAAATTAAAATGGGTGAACTTAATTGGTGCAATCCATAAGGTTTAATTGGATCATTTGTTGATTATTTCCAAACAACAAAAACCCCTATATGTTTATGATAGAAAAAAATTATGTATGTTGTTTAAGATAAGTATAGAAAATTAAACAAAAATGATAAACATGTGGGATAGAAGATTCTTGAAAAGTTAGTACAAATGAATTAATTTTTAAAAAAAAATTTAATAGTCTTTTATTAAAAATGAAAATGAATAATAATAATCTCTACATAGCTAATAGAAGATATCGAATGTCCTATGTGGTGGTATACTTCTTCATATCACAAATCAGCGTTCTCTTCCTGGCTTTCCTAAAACTTTAACACGCCATTTTAGCCCTCATCCCGTCTGATTTGTCACAGCCTCATGTCTACGTAATCCACATCTGCCATATCGTTGAGTTTTTCTCTATTAAATTCAAAATCATCATTAATAATCAATTCCTTAACTAATGCAAAATCTGTTACAATTTTATCATATCACAATCTCTTCCGAGTTCAATATCATATCTCTATGAGAACGGTAATCTCGTTCTTTGGGGTTCATACTGGGGAATTTCTCCTTAGGGTTCTCTGTCCTCGCAATAGGTGGAATCAATGATTAACGGGATTCAAGCATAGTTTGGGGTTCTTTGGTGACGATTTTGTTCACATTGTTTAGGTTTTTTTTTGATTTGATAATGTTTTGACTCTTGGTTTAATTATTAGTACCTTGAAAGTTTGAAACTTTGTGTAGTGATTTCAATAATTTTTGGTTGTGGTTTGATTTAAAGTTTGGCTATATATACTAGTTGCTAATTTTAGTTGAGTTTAATGAATAGTTTGCTGCCGTTGCGTGTTTACTTCGAGAAGTTTATTGCATGAACAGAGTTAGACATTGTTGCCCTTTTAAACTTGTTTAGAGTCTTTACGTTTCTATTGTACATGTAGTTCTTCAATCTTAGTCTTTAGGTGTTAACCATTATCTAAAATACTTATAATAACATTCTTTTACCAAGCCATTGCCAAGGAATAGGCAGAAGTTAACCTATTTAAGTTGATACAAATACTTTGAATCAACGGCTTTTCATCTGATTGTTCGTCCCATTACCATCTTCCTCCTTAATACTTCTAAAGTCACTACATATTAAAGAGTTGAAAAACTAAATTGGTAAAGAATCAACTAATCAAGAAACGGCATATACGTACAGATTTATTATTGTGCTTCATTGTGGAGATTCAAGAGGTTGGGAACCACACACATTTAGACCGAACCCAATGTAAGTATTTAACGTGTTGTTTACGAAAATTGAGATATGTTACGTACGTATTTGATTGTTACGTGTTGCATTAGAGTTTTTAGAATTGTATGCATTTATTCATTTTTATGTATGTGTGTATGAATATTATGTGTAGTTAATGTGTAATGAGTGTAAGATACGAAATTCAGAGTTTGAAATGTATTAGCGGGAGACTACCGTTATACAAAGAACGGGATCCATATCTATAAGATTGGATCCAAAGATAAAGGATAAAGTAGTTATGGCTTGGTTACACATTAACGTAGAGATCTCGGTATGTATTTTTATATAAAGAGCATTGTCATGACATAATTGTAGGTATTTTAATAGAAAACGCACAAGCTCACTAAGCCATTAGGCTTACGCATTTATTGCATATATCTCAGGTTTAATTTTCAAGGAATTAAGTCGAAGACAAGCTTGACGAGATATCAAGAGACAGAAATTGCGAATATGTAGAGATGCTTATGTAGAAAATGTAATTTGTATAGTTTGCGTTGTAAATGATGCTTAAATTATAAGGTAAAGATGATGGGTGTTATATTACGTAACCATATAAGCAATAAAACTATTTATATAAAACAATTGTGAGAAGTATTTGTGTGTTCAAACCAAGTTGTTTTGACCCGTTACATGACCCGCTCATCATGTCACCTACATTCAAGCAAAAAACTTGCTGTAGGAATAGCTACTGGTGGGGATATTGGTCATAGGAAGCTATCCAGGCACTAATATGATTTTTAACCTGATGACAGCATTTCTCAGCAACTAGACGACCCAGGTCGGAAGGATTGTGGGTCGCCTAAATGTCAATTCACCAGATACTGAGGATGTTGGAATGGTATTTGTTTTTCCTTTCAAGTATTTAGTACACCATGTTTCACAACTGTCATATGTAGCATTGAATGAATCGAAGGCCTGAACGATTTAAGGATAATGAAAAATGACTGTTTCATAGTGTTCCTAATGGACAGTCTTAATAACTATAATAGTTATTGTTTCAACCTTTTCTATGATTTAGTACTTTATGACCCATGACTAATAAGTGTCCTTGGCCGATAATATTAAATATATAATCTAAACAAAATTATTTAAATGAAAGGGAACAATACATATAAATTGGTTTACTCCAAAATCATTATTGATAACTTGGTATATATCTAGACATAAATTTTAAATTCACCACAATAGTTGTGTACTCTTGTGATTAATTTCAAGTTGCTTGCTTGCTTTTTAGTATCATCATGCAAGCATTTTGATTATGATTACCAAATAGCACTTCCCTATTTGTCAGGTGATTAACAGAGATGTAAATATCTATTTTACTGCACTATACTCGCCACATGCATACACTATTTACCGCTCTAATTTGTCTCCATATTTAAGTGTTTTGCTGCTCAAAATAGCACACGAAGTATCTGACTTTGGTCCAATTTTAATGCATTATAGTTAAAGACGCAAACTTCGTCTTGGAGGGTTCCTCAACACAATACAGTTGTTCATAATTGCAGCTTTATAGCAAAAAGTTTCTGTTATTAAAAGAGTTAATTTAGTCTAGGCGATCATCGCAAGGTTGGATGAAACTTTCACCGGGAAATAAAATAGGTGTTAATGTGGTGGACGTGCTTATTTGGAGTTGCATTATGAACATGACTAATATTATGTTTATGCTTGTTTACTATTGTCCTTTGAACGCATGTAAGTAACTGGTCACACATATCGAGTGACGTGTATTTGTTTTACCGTGAATTCAATGTTATCTGTTATGATACGAAGGAAACATGATTGACATTTCAGATATAATAATTCTAAATACTGTAATATTGTAATAATGATTCTTATAATTTTAATAACTTTATCTTAAGTGTATGTTTTGTCAGGAATATGTTTATACAAATTGGTTAAAAGATTCCGTATTATATATATAAAAGATTACTTTTTATAACTTTTTTTTCCCGTACATCGAACGAGTTAAAAAAATAAGTTATAATAATAAGTGAGATGATGTGTTCAATTGTGGTGAGCCTATGTGCAAGCTTTTAAGGCATGTATTCTTTTTATTATATAATGATAATGATACGTGCAAGGTTTTTATAAAATTTTTATGACTTTTAACATTTCTTTTATAAAAATTCAAAAAGGTATACTTTGAAGAAAAAAACAAAACTAGATGGAAGTCGTAAACGAATATGAAAAAAGCAATCCACTTGCGACTCCAAATATTTGTATTAATCCAATTAAAGATAATATTTATGAAATTCATATGAAGATCTTGAACATGCTGATTTTTATTTACTTATTTTTACTTGAAAACTAAAGAAATAATATTGACCCATCACTAGTCAACAAAAATAATGTAATCAAATATATATTTGTAAACCTATGATATACGCTTAAAACATTTTTATTGAAATGATCGTGTCAATTTAAACAAACTACTTTATAATAAAAAAATATGATGTATGCGAAGTAATATGTTAAATAATATATAAGAATCATACTTGTGACATCATCATCTTAATTTGATTAAAATGATTTTTTATAAATTGAGTAAAATTAGGGATTTGATGACATCATAAATTATGATTTTAAAATATAAAACAATAATTATTTTAAGAATAAACATAGTAAACCTACGATATACTCTTAAAACATTTTTATTGAAATGATCATGTCAATTTAAACAAACCACTTTATAATAAAAAAAAATATGATGTACACGGAGTAATATTATAAAATATTTGTCCAATTTATAAAAACTCTCTATATGTTTTGGATGTATTCATATTTTTGCATTATCATGACATTAAAACGTATAAGTAAAAAAAATAAATTTATTTGTGTTTGTGAAAAAGTAAAATAATAATATTTCCTACCCCCAACATGTAACGTGTGAAGGTGGGTGTAAGCTAACACCCCATATATCGCTTCTTCCTCTTGACATACATACGTAGGTCGGTTATTCGCCAAACTTCGTCCACACCACTCATTCCCATATTCACCCAAAAAAAATCCCCAAAAGAAAAAAAACACGAAAACCCTAATTTCACAAAATTCATTTCAATTTCACCGCAATTCACTTCACTCTCTTTACAATTTCATTCTCCACTCAAACAATCACCCAATCGTTCGATTTCCGTACCCAATTGCTGTTCAATATCTAGCGTTTCGAATGGGGTGAATTTATTATTTTTCGTAATTTTGGCAATTTATGGAGTGGGATAGTAGCAATTCTGATTTGAGCGGTGACGAAGAAGGGTTCTTATTGAATGATGGAGGTCCGTTACCGTTCCCCGTTGATAGTTTGCTTCAACCTGCACCGTGTGGATTTGTGGTTACAGATGCTTTGGAACCTGATCATCCTATAATTTATGTTAATTCTGTTTTTGAAATCGTAACCGGTTATCGTGCTGAAGAAGTACTCGGTCGTAATTGGTAAGTTCCGATTCTTTATGGTCATTTTTGTTGATTTATTATTTTGCTGTTATACGTTATCGTTAATGTAATTGACATGATTCGTGCTATAGTTTATTTGCATATTTCGAGTGCTTATAGCTTATTGCGTACTTGATAATCACTTAGTATTTTAGAGCAAAAATTCACTTTTATGAAGCTGGTGGAATGATGCTTATCCTAAACACCAAGTCATAAGCACCTAAAATTATGCAATCGCAAGCAATCTCTAAATTTGTAACTACGGATGCTGTATGTAGGATAAGTATAAGAAATGATTAAGCTATCCTTGTTACCTATCATATGTTTTGAAATGTACTGAACTTTACCCAGTGACCTTCATTGTTTAACTTGTAAATTTGAATTTTTAAAATTTTTCAAGTTTCTTTGCTGAAGTGGGAGGCATTTAAGTTGTCATGTCTTTAGAACTGGTGCCATGTCAATGGTTCGTAAGTCACAGGAGGTCAGATGCATAAAGTAGTAGTGAACTGAAAGTTCGTCACATTAAATGGTAAAATTGAACGTCCAACACATGTAATAGGAAAGCAGGAGAGTTGGATACATTTCTATGTAGTTGTCTCAGGCAAGGTAATGTTTGATGTTTTGTTTCGAATATAGCTATGTGTATTTAGAAGTAGGGGAGTATGGCTTTGGACTGAAATGAAATAGTATTTTTCTTAGTTTTGGATTTGAAAGCATTAAGCTTTTAGGTGATAACGTTTAGGGGGATTAGGGATTTTTAAGATTAAATAAAGAACATGACATTATCATACACTAAGAAATTTGGCTTTTAATGGATGGCTAAAAAAATGTTACTACTACAGTATTATGTTGCTATAATGGTTACTATAATTGGAAAAAGGTTTTCTTATATTGGTATAAAAGGTACTAATATAGCTTAACTTTCTTATCGCTTACATTGATTGGCATGCGTAAGAATATTTCTAAGGGGATGTATTAAATGAGTTGCTATAGCCCATGAACCCACTCTTAGAATAGAATAGGAATGATAGGTCGATTTTTTTTCTTTATTATCTTATGGTTTTTCATTAGCCTTTTTTTTACTTGGGAAAAAGTTCATTATAGCTAGATTGATACGAGGAAATTAGGAAATCGGATTTACTGAGTTTGTCTCTTAGGATGCTTTGCCGTGAGCCCGTGGCTCCATACTTTGTATACGCTTTCTCCCAAATAATGAATGAAGTTTCAATTTATCTTTAAAAGCTTTCCAACTGTACTCGATTCTTAGGATGCTAAAATGTAACACATGTGGAGTTGGGTCCTATCAAGAGACCGTACTGTTGCGGAATTACTCATGCAGTCGCATCCTTATCTTAATGTAAATGTATTTATTTATAAGGATTAGGTAGGTAATATGATAGATTAAACATAAGATGGTCTAGCTAGTAGTTCCAGTTTGTTGCCTTGTTGATCTTCTGACTACTTCTATCAAAGTCGTAGTAACCGGAGTGGGTCCTAATTAAGTTATTGACTGTACAGATTTGTGTTATCTGTTGAACACTTGAACAGCTTTGATCACTTGTCTTTCACTCTTTTCTTAATGATCTGATCTTGAAATCTTCTCTTACATCACATGCTTGTAGCTTTACGAAGTAGCAATCTGATCAGTACTTCTTTCCGATAGTCCATACCATATGTTAGGGTAACAGCCTTAGGGGAACATAATATGGAAGTTTTTTGAAGATTCGAATTTTTGGAAGATAGTGAGCTGTTATGGGGTTTATTGTGTGTATGGACTTACAGTTTATGCAAATTTTAGAGTATGAGGAATAGACTAGACATTTTACTGGTTCTTTTGATAATATTAGTTGAGATCTGTTGACTTTTGCTCTTGTGGTGCTGGAAGATTGATTCGATAAAGTAAACAAAAGTAAAATTACTGATATATTGTAACTGACTGCTGCCAGTCTTAAATATAATGGAATTTCTGCCAAGAGGCTGGCAAAATTTTTGACCTTTGCTCATCAAGTTTAACGAGTCATGGAATTAGAAGCTTTTTAGTAATTACATGACTGACAATCATATATCTAGACATGTTCAGATAGTATTAGTTGATATTTGTTGACTTCTGCTCTTCACATGTTGGAAGATCGAGAGTAAAATCCTGATACTGTGAAAAGACTGCTGGTAGCAAAGTGGGTACTGTCAACTTTATTTTGAACATAGAATGTCTAAGGAGATAAATATGGTTTCTAAGCTTGATGGTGCCTGTTTGTATGTCATAAAATATTACAGCTGCTATGATTACTTAACTTAACACTTGTTTTCGTTAAACTCTATTATCACATTTTCTTTTTGGGCCTAAGTAAAAGGGATCCTACATTACAGCGTAGGATATTCTGGTTATAAATACATGACTGATCATGAATTAGGATGGAGAAACATAAACAAAAAGCAATATCAATCATGGTTGTCAAAAGCGATAAATGGCGTCGCCATGGTGAATGGGGTGGTGTGGCGGAAGAGGACCACCATATGATCAATAGCGGTAGCGGGCTGAAATTGACGAAATAAACGAGCGCGGACTCAAATTAACGCCTGAAATTGACGGAATTGATTTCAATTTGATGAAATTGACGACCACGAATCCAGTAATTTTCTGATTTTGACTTTTGAAGTCAAAATTGATGACCATGGACTCAAATTGACTGCTGAAATTGACGAAATTGATTTTAATTTTCTGAAATTGACACCGCGAACACAGTAATTTTCTGATTTTGACTTTTGAAGTCTGAAATTAACGAAACTGACGACTGATTTTGACTTTAAAAGTCTACCGCTACATATGAAATAGTGGTCCACCATTTGTCGCCATTCACTACATGGCATATAGGTAGGTCATCGGTATTTGTCGCCATTCGCCAGACAACCATGATATCAATGCGACGGTATATGAACAAGTCTGTTTGTACTAGTCTACTCAGTATGGAAAGTTGGTAATCATGTATGAATGGATTGTTATTTATCCTTGTTCTCTGTCTCTTCCCCCTGTGTATTGTGGGTTTTATGGAAAACTAATGATTGTGGCTATATGCAGCATTGCAGCAACCATGTAGAATGGTTATCATGATGGAAGAGTTTTTCTTTAGATGTGGGGAAATGAAAGGTCGGGCGGGTTGGTAATGTATGAAAGTGGATTCAGGTCAAATGGTGTTCATCTGCTGGTTAAAATGGGTTGGGTCGGGTTGACCTTCCATATTTATTTTTTGGAGTTTGTTAATAAGTAATTATCAAGTATGATTACAAAAGCACTAGTATTATCGCTTTTTAATGGAACAATTTACTACGTAGTAAGCATTTGAACAAACTTTAAATGATTTTTGACCTGCTAAACTTGTTTAGTCTGTTTGACCCGCTTCACTTTTGGCTACTTTTTATGTATCATCTGCTGGGAGTGTCACCTCTAGTTCTTAATGTTGCAATATGTTGTATTTTTTAATTTTTTTCTAGGAAGTTAAATGCTATATAATTATCACTCCGTCTATGAGTTAGTACCCTGGTTTTTGTCCACTCTAATCTGTATATTTGTTTTCAGCCGGTTCTTGCAATGCAGAGGTCCATATGCGAAAAGAAGACACCCGTTGGTAGACTCCACTGTAGTATCGGAAATTAGAAGATGTCTTGAGGTTGGAGTTGAATTCAAAGGAGAACTTTTAAATTTCACTAAGGATGGTACCCCATTAATGAACCGATTGCGTATGACGCCGATATATGATGATGATGAGGTAATTACCCATATTATTGGTATCCAGTTCTTCACAGAAGTCGATCTCGATCTGGGTCCACTACCAGGGTCCACCACAAATGGGAACTTGAAAACGTCTGACCGATTTCGATCCAGCCTCCTCTCTTGCCGACTAACTCCAGACGGGACACGCAACTCTTCCCGTGGACTCTGTGGGATTCTACAGTTAAGCGATGAAGTGATTTCCTTAAAGATTCTTTCACGGTTGACCCCCCGAGATATTGCATCTGTAGGTTCAGTTTGCAGGCGGTTCTATGAGGTGGCAAAAAATGAGGACTTATGGAGAATGGTATGTCAAAACGCATGGGGTAGTGAAACGACTCGGGTTCTCGAGACGGTCCCTGGGGCTAAGAGACTGGGATGGGGTCGGTTGGCTAGAGAGCTGACCACTCTTGAAGCGGCTGCATGGCGGAAGCTAACCGTTGGTGGGGCTGTTGAGCCCTCTCGGTGTAATTTTAGTGCTTGTGCTGTTGGGAACCGTGTGGTTCTTTTTGGCGGTGAGGGTGTCAATATGCAACCCATGAATGATACTTTTGTACTGGACTTAAATTCTACCAAGCCCGAGTGGCAACATGTGAAAGTGGGCTCACCGCCACCAGGTCGTTGGGGTCATACACTTTCATGTGTTAACGGTTCTAATTTAGTGGTTTTTGGAGGATGTGGGACTCAAGGGTTACTTAACGATGTATTTGTGTTGGATTTGGATGCCAAGCATCCTTCTTGGCGTGAAATTTCAGGTTTAGCCCCTCCACTTCCACGATCATGGCACAGTTCGTGTACTCTTGACGGGACAAAATTGATTGTCTCTGGCGGATGTGCAGATTCTGGTGTACTTTTAAGTGACACATTTTTACTTGATCTTTCAATGGAGAAACCAATCTGGAGAGAGATACCGGTCACGTGGACGCCACCTTCGCGTTTAGGTCACACATTATCAGTCTATGGTGGTAGGAAAATATTGATGTTTGGTGGTCTTGCTAAAAGTGGACCCCTAAGGTTCCGGTCAAGCGATGTTTTCACTATGGATTTAAGCGAGGATGAACCGTGTTGGAGATCTGTGACGGGAAGTGGGATGCCAGGTGCAGGTAATCCTGGCGGCATAGGTCCACCGCCACGTCTTGACCATGTAGCCGTGAGCCTTCCTGGTGGAAGGATACTTGTGTTTGGTGGGTCAGTTGCTGGTCTTCACTCAGCCTCACAGCTCTATATTTTGGACCCCACCGAGGAGAAACCCACATGGAGGATATTGAATGTACCAGGTCGGCCACCACGGTTCGCATGGGGTCATAGTACATGTGTCGTGGGTGGTACTCGGGCCATTGTTCTTGGAGGTCAAACTGGTGAGGAATGGATGCTAAGTGAGCTTCATGAGCTATCTTTAGCGAGCTCTGTTATCTAAAATGCAATAAATGTATTATGAAAACGACTCAGCGGTCCTTCTATGGTCAGCATGTGTGATTTGTCGGGTCAGCACACAGGATACATGATATATTTGTGGAGATCTCAAGAGGGTATTCCGAGTACTGGTACGATTTTTGTCAGATTTGTGCAGAAAACCGTTTGTTTTGTACCTACTTTGGTCACTCCCAAGTTTTTTGGTAATCAGTAATCGACAGATTTGGTAGGGTATAATATACTTAGGTCTTATTTTCATAATGTATGCCCATGTAATGTTGTGTGTTTTGAACCCAAGGTGGAGAAAACGAAAGTGTTGATGGTGCTTGTATATAGGAAATGACAAATTTGTCCTTAACTCTACTTAAAGCTGTATTCAGGAAGCTATTCACATCTATTTGTACATGAACCGGCTAGTTATTTGGCTGTGGATGAAGGCTGCCTTATGGGTATGGTCTTGGGTAGGATATGGGTTTGTCGTATGCTCGGCTAGTTGGCTTTCTTCAGGGTTTAAATGGTTCATTCAACAGTTATGTATACATTTATATGTTGACTTGTAATATTTGGATGTTGCTATAGCTTTAGAGTAGTGATGTGTTCTTTGATGCTTTTGGTCAGGTTAGTCTATAGATTTATAGTCTTTGAACAAGACTTGCGGCTTTTCTGGGTCGATGGATGCCATTAGGGGAGCCAATGGCATACATATAGTTGAAATTGAACACTTAATATGATGGCATACCCACTAAAGCAGTGTTTGTTAGCCAATAAGTTAGACCTTTTGTTAATATTGGTCATTTATTTGGAGATGATACTATTTTGACTATTTGTTTGTCTTTGTAATCTCCAACACATAAACGAGCTAAAAGGAAAATGCAAATGTGTTAGTTAGAAGTTGTTCAATGTGCGTTTTGATACATGCAACTATGCAACCTGTAAAATTGTTTTATTCAATTATTGTTGCAACAGTGCAAGTTTTCTAAGATATTTTTTAATATATTTTTATAATGATTAAGAATTTGATAAAAAAAAAAAAATTAATGTTGCTGACCCAGAGTTAACTTTTTAATCAGGTTCTGTTTAAGTTTATTTTTTACGATTTATCCACATATTTTTTATAATTTATAAAATTCGATAAGCGGTTTATACACTAAAGCTATAAATAAACATGAGATTCTATGCTGACAAAATTTTACCTACAAAATGAGGTGACCTGCAAAATAGATCATAAACTCTGTTAAGGTAACTTCTCTCTTAAGTGTAGCATTGCTCACTTAAAAGTGTGGAGATCATAAAATTAAGCTTATCTCATTTCCAATTGTGGAATATGGGTTTTCATTTATGGGTTGTGCATGTATGATGTATCTGATCAAAAGCTGTTAAACATGGTTCCTGTGAGCTCCAATGGCATGTTTAAAGCCTGATCTTCAGTGATTGGGCAACTGTTATGATTTATTTGATCCCATGACACGAGGATACTTTTTCAACTATATAGTCATTTATGATGGATTTTGTCTACATACAAAAGATACTATATATGAAAAAGTCAAAATTTTGTAAAGAAAAATTTGTTCACAAATATTGTATGTATGTATGTATGTTTGAAACATAGAAATGTGTGTAATGTATAATTACTTTTTGTGATTTTATATCACAACGGTACATATTACAACTAATTAAAACAACGAGTCTGAATTGATCACACACAAATATCAGAGCAAGCAATTGGGCAAAAATTAATGCAGGATAACAAATGACACCGCCCATACAACCTGATATAGTGTTAAGTAATGCAGAGCTGAGGTTGCATCATTTTTAGTAATTGCCAAACCACTGTGGTTCGTTATGGTCTAAAACTCCGCTTTCAACCACCATCGGCCCAAATTATTATTTTTTTCTAAACCACATTTCGTGGCTCTTTATCAAATATTTTCAATAATCCCACTAAACACGCTACTATGATTGTACATTAAACACTGAACAAAACAATTGGCGTTAGCTTGCCAATTCCAGAAAGCCAATCAAGACCTCCCCACTATGAGGGAGGCCGGTCAACGCTGATCCACGGGAGGTCTTTTTCATCTCTGGCACCTCACGGTGGGTGGTCTAATTTACAAGCTTATTCAGTTCTCAAGAAGTAAATCATATTAGAACTACTTTACTTTAAAGATAACATATTTTTGATTCTATAATCAGAATTATTGTTAGTTTCTCAAGAAAAAGTAAAAAACGAACTGAAAAATATAGAAACTACTAAGAACACAAGAAGTGGAGCCGTTCCCGTCACTGTACCGGCTCGATAATGTTGTCCGACGGTGTTCTCTCACACACGAACAACATTCCCGACGACGTTCTCGTCAGTGTTCAAACACAGTGTCCAACCTAGGAAACTGTGATTAATGTTTTTTTATTTCAACGTTTATAGTTTTTTTATTTTTTTTTTAAATCAAAATATATCCATTGCCAAACGGCTAAAATCCATTTCTTTCTTTAAAAACAAAAAAAAACCTTTTTAACACTTCATACAATTCATACAAACAATTTATACATTAATTTATATTTTCTCTTTTTATCTCAACTAAAACAAATATAAAAAAGTAGAAAATGATACCTCTACTCAATTTCGTATAAAGTGTATGATGCAATTTATGAAAGAGGGTACCATCTTACTGATGGGATATACACGATGTGAGTAGCACTCGTTAAAGGGTTTTGAAATGTTGTTGTTAGAAAAAGAGTGAAGTTTACTCCACTACAAGCGACTGCTCGAAAACATATTGAGCGGACATTAATATCTTCCAAAACGATTGTCATATGCTACAACTGACAAGAGTTTAAAGTCCAAACGCTATAAAATGAAGGTGTTTGATTTTATACAGGAAGAATCAATTCATCCACGGGGGGTTTGACATATTTGTCCTCTAATTTATTTACTTGTCGGTCGAACTCAACACAAGTACTTAATTATTTTTTTATTCTAAAGCTCTCATGCTCACTCCATCTTCTTTCTTTATAACTCCCTCCCCAATTATTTTAGTAGTAAACTGAACATTCAATTCACAACTAAATCAAAAAGGGTTGAAAATGAAAAAGATAGTAGCTTTTTTTCTTTATAAGAAATCAAACAAACAATTTCATTATATAAACTAAATTGCATAATAAGCTTTATTACATACAACTATCGTTATATAAAATCAAGTTATTTGCTTTTTGGTTAGGAGTGAATTTTTTTCATTTTATTAATGAATATATAAGAAGTACAACACAAAGTTCTATTCAATCAAAGTTATGGATGAATTGGGGAAAAACCCTAATATTTGGTGGGGGTTTTAGGTGGCGACTGTGCAGTGGAATAAATAATCATAACAGTATCATAAGACTACTGGAAGTTGAAGAAAGTGGGGGAGGAATGGTTTGATATGTAACAGGGATTGTTGTGGATGAAAAAACGTAAAAATTGGGTTAAACAAATGTGTGTTTGAAGAGAGAAAAACAAAAGTAGAGATGGGTTTGAGGTTCCGTCAATTGACTTCAAATACCCGTGTATAAAGCAAATCACCTGTGATAAAATTAGCGCCTTAAAACGAATTATGTATACTTGTATAACATGATTATTAAAAATAATAATTTTAATATTGTCAAATCGAAAGAGTATATGTTGGTAATATATAAGGTACTTAGATCGATAAATGGAATATATATAAGAGGAAAATTAAAGAATTACATAATATAGACATGCACGGAGAAGTTCGATCCAATTTTGTCGAGCATATTTGGAGGAATCGTTAGTAGTTTATTTTAGGGTTAATGCACCAAAAGTGCAACGAACTGCCACCATTTGTTCCATATATACAAGCTACCCATTTTATGTTCTGGGTATGTAACAAACTGAAAGTTTTTGTATCTATATACGTAACATGGTAACCTATAACCGGGATAACCGATAAACACAATTACGTGGCATTTTTATATTTAATATAATAACTTATTTGGCATTTTTAATCCTACGTGGCACACCGCAGAGTACATCGAGTTTGGTCTTAGAGAGAATATACATTTACCCATTTTATTTCCTCCATATACTTATATATACACAGATATTCAAATTCAGGTTTCAGCTTATTTCCCTTTTTTATTTTATTCTTTTTTCAATCTGTTCATATTTATATATCGTATCTATACTTGCTTTGCTACGAAATTATCTAAGTTAGGCTTTAGTAGTAGTAATTATTTGAAGTCAAATGGGGAAACCTACTGGAAAGAAGAAGTTACAATCTAGTGTTGAAAAAGTTACGAAACAGAATAAAATTGAAAGAAGCTCAAATCTCACCGGTCAGCTACATCGTACTTGTGATTTCAGATATGTTCAGATCTGAACCCACACTCGAAGATCGCGTCGGAGATTGAGCCCAAAGGAACTCGGTGATTTTGAGATCGTACCTTTGTTTCTAGATCTAGCGATTTTTAGTTTTAAGTTCTTCAGATCAGGTGCGTGATGTTGGTGATTTCCGATGAAACGCGACGGTGGTGGAGGTGATTTCCGGTGAAACGCGATGGAGGTAAAGTGGTTTCTGACGAAACGCGACGGCGGTGGAGTTGATTTCCTGTGGCTTTCATGATTTCCGGTGGAGTTGGTTTTTGTGTTCTTCAGATCTTGTACACCACAAGCAGATATTGAACATGAATTCAGTATAACTATTTGCTTATTATTACAATGGTGTTATTGAAAATGGGATTAAAGATGATGACAACAAGCAAAGATTGAGATTACATTTTTCTGATTACCATTTCTTCAAGAACCACGTGCTTAAGTGATTTTGACCAACAAAATGGGATTACAGGTTGAGGGATACAAATGTACAAATGTATATGCATTATGTACAATTAAATATTTTATTTAATATCTACATGGCAAAATTGTCCAAGTGGCGTCATATGTGGCTACCTAGTTAGCATATTTGATTTGCATAAGGTAAAAATCAAGTATGTTAAGATATGAACACGGTTTCTTCCGGTTGGTTACATATTCAGAACATAAAATGGGTAGCTTGTATATATGAAACAAATAGTGGCAGTTCGTTGCACTTTTGGTGCATTAACCATATTTTAATTTACCGTCTTTAAATTTATATAATTTGTTTAACATACTTTTAATTTCTAGGACTTTTAATTTACTGTCTTTCAATTATTTACTTTTTTAGAACTTGTAATATTTGATCTTTATTTTAATAAATATATTTTCTTTATTGTATTATTTGTTTTAATTTATTAAATTAATTAAATATTTAAAAAGATAAAAACAAAAAGTTTGAGAACACTATAAATTTTCAATACTCTTCACTCTTTAAGTTCTCAACTTCGATATTCTTACTAAAACGCTAAAAAATAATATCATCACCTCTCGTGTTCTAATCAAATATTGAATTTATATTTTAAAATTTTAAAAACATTAAAATAAAAAAGATAAGATCTCACCAGCCAAAGATCTCTCATTTTCTATCTCTCCGGTGCGTGTGTAAAGCAGCAGCACAGACATTCTCCATACTCACTTTCACTTTGAGATTCTCACTTCACTTTCACTCATCCCCATTGATTTTCGTTCACACGTCGCTTTTTCTATAAAAACACAAAATTCACATCAAATTTTACTCAAAAGAAAAAAGAACTACTCCGTGAATATTTTTTACTTTCTTTTTCATTTACAAATTAAAATTAACGAAAATGCCGATCAACAAAGAACCAGCAACTCCACCAATAATCGGAAAGATCGGTCCGTACACCGTCTTCGTTACACCTCCTTCAATCCCCAACCCCTCTTTCGACCCGCCAGTTCAATCTTCCCACCCGGTTCTTCCTCCACCGATTCAGTACCCAAAATCCGGTTCAGTTCATGACTCCAAATTCGGTTTCTTTTGGGATGCTGTTACTAAAGTTCAAAACGGTACCTTTTTGTTATATGCATCTCTTGTTGATAATTAATCACATACCCATTAGAATTATACTCATAATTTTTATGTTTGACTTTTTTGTAATAGCACATTCAAGTTTGGATGATTATATTGCTCGTTGGTTCGGGTTGAATCAATCTAAATATCAATGGGCATTGGATGATTATTATGAAAAAAAGGGAGTGGTAAGATTCTTGGAGTTCAATTATTATGATTTAGTTTGACTTATTTGGTCCAACGTGTTTGTTTTGACTTTGGAAATGCTAGAATCTTAAGAACTTTTTAGCTAATTTGATTACCATATAATGCGTTATACCCACCACGAAAGAAATCGTTAAAATCGTGATTTTATTATGTTAATATCACATTTGAAATTATCCAGGTTTGACTAAATGATACTGTATATCTTTGTATCAAAGCAAGAATTTATGTAACTTGTAAGTTAATTTTTGTTCACTTTATGATTAAGTTTATGCCACTTTTACCTTTAGTTAAAAGATAAATTTGTTTAGATAAGAATCAAGATTAAAAACTCCCCTGTTTCTTTGGGATAGTACAAGGCATGCTATACTGATTACTATCTTTTACCAATTAATCTTTTTACTTGATAACCACAATTGAACTAAGGAGTTGAATGATAAACTTTATAAACTGCAGGACCAGGTTGATGCAAAAGTTCAAGATATATCCACCAAGGCACAAAGTGTGTAAAATATTTCTTGGGTAGGTAACTTTCAATATTCTTCAGGTTCAATCTTAGTTCGTTGATTTGAATTGAGTTTGCCGTTTCGACCCATTCTCTTATGAATGGGTCAATTTAGGTTATGTTATATCTTTAACATGTTAAATGGGTAAAATCGAAATAATTAGCTTCATAAGATACATGTCAAATGCATCGAATAGGTTGAAAGTCAGTCGAAGTGTATTTTTGATGTGTATATCCTCCTAAATCGATTATTATTAAAATAATAGGTTTTGTAATCTTAATTGATATGCTTATGAGATTGAGAAACGAATTTTTCTGGAAAATGTTAAACGGGTTAAACGGAAGAAGTTTTCCCTATTCAGGTTACCCGGGGAGGGCGAGTATTTTTACTCTGATGTACGCGGCCTAACCGGGTACCCCGTGACGGTTTTTAACCCTTTCCCTGGCCACCCCAAGATGTGCAGCTAGTGAGATTTGAACCTAAGACCTCTTGTGAGGATATCAGGACGCCAACTATTAGGCTATCTTGGTGATGGTTAATTTTTCTGGAAAATGTGTTTTGGGTAAATCTGACTCATATACATAATCTCCCATTTTGGCCCACCCGATGTGCCCCAGTATACCATCTATAGTTTGACTTAGTTTGATTCTCTTGCATACTATTCGATATATATTTAGTTTTTTACTCATTCAATGATACATTTTTTCTGCAGGTTGGTGTTGACTGTTGAGCAAGGCACATTATGATTCTTTTTGGTTATGCTATGTCTATATGTCAAAACATCACATAAAACATGAATTGTTTACGGTTGGATCAGATCAAATCTCCAAATTTACAACAATCTCATCATGAATCTTTTACTACTTTTGCATTCGGAGGCCCACCAGTCCTATAATTGTGACGAGTACGAGACATGTAACCTTTTTAGATACCATGCTTTCTCTTCTCAATTGCCCAAATCAGGCTGAATAATTTCTTGTGTGTAACCATATTTTGTTGTTGTATCTGCATTCCATTTTCCAGTTATAGCGAATTGAGTTTATATAAAGTCCCATTTACAGGCTTACTTTCAACCCTAGATCTGTTTCTGTTTGTTATTTATTGCAGAAGGTTGAGGAGAACTCATTTTGTTCTTTTCACATATGCATTTTGCAGCTAGATGATCAGATTTGCGACAAGTTTGGTTACAGGGTACATGTTTTCAAATTACATCTTGTTATTAGGTTTCTGAATAGTATGCAATTGGATTCCACAACACATGCATTATGAGCATCAAGAACAAGTCCATTGGAACTAGTACATACAAAACCAGATTTCAAACACTCCACAAGCGCAATTTCAATTGCTTTGAATACTTACATAAAAGTGACTAATTACATGAAAGAAGGAAAATATTCCACACAATATAAAACAGTGACATCCTTTATTATTGGCTGCACAATTAAGTGCAACCATACAGACTAATGCTTGCTACTGCAGAAACTAACAAGAAACTAATTAGAGCCTTGAGAAAAGGTTGTACTTCAGTTCTCGTCGCAAAATCTTTCCGGCAGCTGATTTTGGTATTGCGTTAATAAATTTCACTTTTCGAACCTTCTTGTGTGGTCCAACCTGTAAAAATGCAAAAGTAAATTTACTTTCTTAAACTCACCGTCATTAGGAAAAATAATTGTTGTTGAAAAACAAAACAAAACAAAATAGATATTAAATTTTCAAAGGAATTTACTCTAAATTTAAAAGAACTGAAACCTGCTTAGCAACAAAGTTGATTATGTCAGACTGCGAAATTTCAGCTTCGGGCTTCTTAACTACAAATGCCATCGGAACTTCTCCGGCCTCTTCATCCACAGCTCTGAAGTATATTTTACAAAACCAAAAATTTAAGAGTGACTTAATTTTTATGTTAGACAAGATTTTCATTTGAGAATTTATTTTTAATTTTCATAACGACATCCTTGATGAATATTTTTATTGATGCTTTTTACGTTTAATGCTGTGGTACTTTTGCTAGTATCAATTTATGTGAATGGTCATACTAACCCTATTACCGCAGCATCAACTATAGCTGGATGAGAAGCCAATACATCCTCCAAGTCAGCTGGAGCAATCTGCAATACAATTTTTAAAGTATTAGCAGTGGTACCAATGGTAATTTTTGTTACAGTTTATAGTTTATGCTATTTAAATAAACTGATTAATGATTTTTAAACAATCATAGATGTGTTTTTGTTTCAAACAGATCATTTCACTTGTTATATTAACTTATATAGAAATATTTTCACTTGTAACTGTCAAAGATGCCCCATCCAATATTTTAAAGGGTATTGAAAAGTAGTTCAATTGGGCGGATCAGATCTTATCTTCTAGTGATCCAAATTGACCCATCCAACCCACTAGTTAATGTTTCTTGATCTGACCCAAGACCCAAATAATCTTACATCAAGAAAGTTTTGTTAATCTTTTCTGTAGGCTACTATGGTCAATGGATAAGAGAAAGTGATAACTAAAAAAGGTTATGCTTTGTTTCATTATACCTGATAACCCTTGTACTTTATGATATCCTTGAGTCGATCAACGGTATATAAGAATCCTTGATGGTCAAAATACACAATATCTCCGGTATGTAGCCACCCATCCTTATCAATTGTTGAATTAGATGCCTCCACATTGTTCAAATATTCTAGCAAAAGTCCAAACAAATCAAATCATCAAATGTATATGTAAAGGTTCCATCAAGAACCATTTAGTGTAACAAAAGATAACACGAAAATATGAAGATAAAAAAAAGGTAGTATTCTCATGTGATGACAAATTGTTGGTGGGATATATAAAATTTACTCGGATACGTACAAAATGTATCTGCGAAATGCTAAAGTTTAATGAGATAAGGATGGGCACAAAAATGAGAATTATTAAACATTGATTCTTAATGTCATGAAAAAGTAATTAATCACCTTTCATAACAGCAGGCCCTCTTAACCAAAGCTCCCCTGTTTTTCCTGGAGGCATACATGAACCAGTAATACAATCCACAACTTTAGCTTGCATGTTAGGAGCCAAAAAGCCAGCAGATGAGTAATTCTTAGTATCTCGTGTGTTGAATCCACGCGTTCCCACAGCAGTTGATTCGCTCATGCCATACCCCTGAACACAAATTGATTAGCATAAAGACCATGGTTACGTAAATTCATTATTTACAGATTTTTACTTGAAACTAGTCATTAGTTACCTGAATGAAATCGATAAGAGGAAAAGTTTGTACAAAGTCTTCAATGGTTTTGGTGTTCAAAGGAGCCGCTCCACAAGATACTTGCTTTAAGCTCTTAAAGTGACCAGCATGAATACTTTTTCCTATTTTTGTCAATGTTGTAATCAATGGAGGTACTGCTGGGAAATGAGTGACACCGTATTTACTAATAGCTTCAACCATATCCTTAGGGTCAAATTTGTTCATCACAACAATGGATGAACCCAATGACAAGATTCCCATAGTGAAAAGAGTGAGCCCATAGATATGAAACATGGGTATAACAGCCAAATATATGTTGTCTTCATTAGGATCATTGTATTGTGATGCTTCAAATTGAACAAAAAGCTCAACCCCAGAAATCAAATTTTGGTGAGTCAAGACTACACCTTTACTAGCACCAGTAGTACCAGAAGAATAAAGAATAGCAGCAGTGTCTTTCTGGGTAATGGTTCGAGGTGGCACTGAATTTTGATTTCTTGAAATTAGTTTGTGAAAACGCGAGAACTCACCATGATCAGGGTCAAAGTTTGCGTTTTGGGGTACCCCAATGGAAGCAATCCCTAATGCACTCAATTCTTCAACTCTAGATGACAAAGTGAACGCAAGATTCACCTTACAGTCGAGTGTTTGTTTTTTAATCTCTAAGATACTACTTAAAGGATTCATGGTAGTTACTATAGCACCAAGACACAAGACACCTAAGAAAACAATATGGAAATATATTGAATTTGGCAAAAGCAATAAAACGACATCCCCTTTAGAAATGCCCATTTGATGATGAAGCCCGCATGCCATTGATGTAACTGATGTTTGTAGTTCTGAATACGACATGCAATAACCGGTTGAGGCATCAATAAAGGAAGTTTTGCCATTGTGTTTGTGTGAAAAAATGTGGGATACAACATCAATAAATGGGTCAGAAGGAAGGTTTCTTGGTGCGTGTTTACTGTTATAGATTCCTGTTTCTTGGGAATACCAGTGAGGAGGATGAATAGGCTGTTTTGAAGAATGGATGTGGAAGAATGTTGTCATGCTTGTTTTAGGAAATGGTCATTTCAGATTTGATCTGTTTTGTTTTGTTGAATAAGAGGTTGTCATGGTTATATATATAGGGAAATATATTGCATTCTGGTAACATACTTTGCAGGTATATCTAATTCTGTTTTGGTGAATGGTCCGAATGGATGTGTTTTTGTTATCTTATCTTAACGTCATCAATTAATGCGTTGTTTACTAATCACGTGCTGAAGAATTTACATACGTCCTTAAATTTTTTTATATTTACATATTTGGTCTCCATTTCTATACAAATAACACTTAGTGTTAAGAGATCTCATCATTTTTCTTTTATATTTTGAAACCTTCAATTCTCAACCCGTTGGTTCTGTTTACATTTTATATTTTGAAACCTTCCATTCTCAACAAGTTAGTTATTTATATTTTCACTATCGACGTTGAAGTAATGATATATATAATTATATTATATATAACCACATTCTTATCTAATTTTGTTGTTGTTTTTTCCTTTTAGCTGATTCTTAGTTTTCAGGTTTTGTTTGTTCTTCTGTAGGTTCTTAGTACATCTTTCAATTATTTTAATCTTGCATGTTGCTTTGAAACATACTGCATTACATGGGAATATATTACGAGCTATAATCCTAAAACTAATAAATGTTAAAGATTTTTGTCCTACTAAAACCCTTCTTTTTTAAGGATATATATATATATTCACTACGGGTGATTTAAAATTCATGAATGTTAACCTTCCGTGATAAATGTTAATTAAAATTCATGAACGTTAATTTACTTATGGTGAATGTTAACAGACGATTTAAATCTTTTTCCTTTTTCCTGTAACCGCAAACTTAGGTGTTACATGTTAACACCACAAATAATTTTCTATACATTATTAAATGAAATCAGCAATAACACTTATAAAATTGCAATGTTATATTGTCGCAACCTTTTGTCATTATTAATAGTTGTATTTTTTAATGGATACCGTGTTGAGGTAGTGCGTTTACTTGGTCATTCAACCGACCGTCATTGCACGAGCGGAATCAAGTCAATTACCGTAAGGTTTAGAAGAAGCTATCTAATCTGATAATAGGGTAGAGATTAAAAGGGAAGTAAAAAAATTAAAAAAAGAAAAAAATAAATTTTAATTCTTGATTTTATCATAAATGAATTTTAAAAATTACAAATAATTTTAAAATTTAACATTCATTACAAATGAATGTTAAAAACATTCATTTATCAAAAAGTTAAGGACTAAAATTTGTTTCTCTCTTTTTCCAAAATTTAAAGTTTCTGTATGGATTCTTTCCCTTTAATAATAAATATATAAATATAATAATAATTTGAAATATTATTAGTAGAGTACTGTGAACAAAACCGAGTCAAATAATCAAAGCCGGCCATCTTCTTCTATGGACGAATAAATGTATTTCAGATCAAATAGAACTTAATTATATCACTACTCGATCTAGTACGTGTTAAGACGGCATTCAAGACGTGGCCTAGAATTGTATTTTCATTTTTTTATTTTAATTAGTTAACTTAATTGGAAATTAACAAGACATTATATAGAATTAAAGATCATGCATGTTACTTCAATGCGTTTATTCTCTTTATTTTTATTATTATTATTATTATTATTATTTAGTTTAATTGAGGATGAAATTTTTTGTAAGAATGAAGGAATTAATCTCAATTATTCATTTTCATTAAGATAACAAAATTCTCACATTTTCAAAAATTGAATATCTTAAAAACGATTAATTTTAAAATTATAAAAACTTGCACTATAATTAACGTTTTTTTTCTTCGATTAGACATCTCACATGATATACTTTCGACGAATTTTGTTCTTCTTCATTTTTTGGTGGGTTTTGAAAACTGATAACACATGTGATAGTCGTTTGTAACACAACACATGTGTTGTGTTACAAGCGATTATTACATGTGTTACCAGTTTTTAACACCCACACACAAAAAAAGGTTTGTCGAAAGTATATATCATTTGAGATGTCTAATCGTAGAGAGGAAACCACTAATTTTTATGATGTAATATTTATAATTTTTTGACTAACCGTTTTTGAAATCTTTAATTTCAAAGAATGTGAGGGGAAAATTGAATTTTGCCAAATGGATGGTTATGATTAATTCCTTCATTCTCACTAAATTTTTCATTCACATTTGAACTCAACCCTATTATTATTATCATATCAGCACTCAGACCAACGTAAACGACTATATTGACTCAATTGAGTCATATAGTGTAATACCCGCGCTATGCAGCGGAATACAATGTTTTATTATAAACTGTGACTCAACGATAGTCGTATATTATGTTTGTTCTTCACGGATTATCTATAATGGTGACTCAATAATGATAGTTTACTCGCATGTAAAGCTAAGAATTCAAGATACAATAGTCAATCTTATGAGTATGATAAATTTAATATTAAAAAAATTTATATAAGTTATATTTAAAAATATTAAATCTTAATTTTAAGAGTTTTTATATATAAAATATAAAAATACCTTATATATTAATATAAATGAGTGCATAAAGACCCTAAGCTATTAATATAATCATTCAAATAAAAATACTGTAATGTCTGTCGTAGGTTCAATTAATTCTTCATGCTACACTTTTCTCTACCATAGTGAACCATTTGACTTTAAATATATTTTTGCTATTAATTATTATATTTTTACATAACATTACCGAATAACATACTTAATCACAAAATATGTTTTTATTAATATACATGATCGCAGTATGTTTTTTCTTGAAGTCTCTGATCGATTCCATACTCAAACGCAGTTCTTAGGCGTTTGGTTTGTAGAATATTTATGATTGAATTGATATTTATCAACAAATTTAATATTTAGTGAATTGAAATTGAAAGAATTAAAATCTATCGCGTTTTTATTTGACCGAAAGTATCAATAAAGTTTGAAAATAAATAATAAAAGATGACGAAATTTACCATATTATTCTCACTACAAGAAAAAGGAGAATTAGTGAGACGACCCCTTAGTGACGACAACAATGTCGCTATTAAAAGAATGACAAATTTTTCTGTCTTTGACCACCTTTTTCGTGTTTTCGCTATAGAATTTTTCATTTTATTTTTTACTCTCTTCATTCCAAATTAAGTGTCCAGTATCAGTTTGTACACAGTTTAAGAAATTGTTTTGTCTGGTAGTAAAGATGACTTTTTACCTTGTTTTTTGCACAGACTCTCATGTATCAGTTTTGAAAAAGAATAAAATGGTAAAGTTAATTTACTAATTTTGGAAAGTGGACATTTATTTTGAGACAAACTAAAAAGGAAAAGTGGACTCTTATTATTAGATGGAGGAAGTATTATTTTTTTTTGACGCCAAAATGCTTTTTTTCCGGTTCGACCTTTAACAAAAACATACGTCATCACTATAGGCTTTTTTTTTTTTTTTTTTTTTTTTTTTTTTAATTTCTTTTTGGTTTTTCATTTCGGCTCCAAGATTATTTTTCCCGGATCCGACTTATTGTTGTTGCTATAGACGTACTGCGACGATATTAAAATATATTTTCTATTTATAATAGTATTTAACTAATACAAAATATATAATTAGAAACAAATTAGTTTTAATTTTAAATAATTTTTTATTTTTATATAATTAGAGTTTGTTGAAACGGCTTACGTCTTATGATTTGGTGAAATGTTTTTGGGTTTGATGTAACGCCTTATGATTTTATGAAACATCTTACGCTTTAGGTTTTATGAAACGCCTTAGGGTTAGTTTAAACAACTTAGGGTTTTATGAAACGTTTTAGGGTTTGTTTAAACGCCTTAGAGTTTTATGAAACGCCTTACATTAGGTTTGATGAAACACCTTAGGTTTAGTTAAAACGTCTTAGTGTTTGATAAAATGCCTTAATATTTTATGAAACGTATTATGATTTATTTAAACTCCTTAAGATTTTATCAGACATCTTAAATTTGTTTAAACGCTTTTATATAATCTCGTATACACCTTTTCAATTTTAATAATTTATTTTAATTCTATGAAGAGGATACGATAATAAGTGTTCGTCACATTCTGTATATTATTGTGTGTCGGTTAACCAGTCAGATATCATATGACGCATTTTATTATATACTTTTAGTCATCAACCTATTAAGATATTCATATTTCTATTAACTTAAATGCTATTAGCAACATAAACGATTTTTCCGTTGTAAATTTTTTTCATACACTTATCAATTATAAAATTACGTTTTCAATTTCTTTTAAAATATTCATATAACTTGTTACACTTTTTTGGACATATGCCGTATGTATTATATATATACTTTAATCGGTACTGTAATAATGTAATTACATTATTAATGGCATTCCCTTTCTATGTTAGGACTTTATTGACGTAGCGTTACTTTTGTCTTCCAATGTCACGAGAGCATCTCCGCCGAAGATTTTTCGCAAAGTCTATTTTATACGAATTTAATTTTTATCTTTTTATATCATTGAAGTAAAAATAAATTTGGAAAAAGATTTATAAATTAGTAAAAGACTTTTCTAAAAGTTTGTAGGTTGCTATTAGAAAAAAATAATTTAATTTTGTTTCCTCATTTAGGTACAAATGTTTTTTAAATTAGATCTATACTATAACATGAAACCTTTGTGCATTTTATTTATAGTAACACTTAAACAAGATTTAATATTTCTATAAACTAAATACACATATGTATTCTCATTTTACATTTAACTTAGTTTTTGTTCATTATCAAGTGTCACTTCTCATCATCCTCTTCATTTTTACACCACAATATTTTCAAGTCGTGATTGTTAGAGACGAAAATTCAAACTATAATTAATTTATCATCATAGTTAATCGATAAGATAATAAGAAATATAAAATGTCAGATCATTAACTTATCACTAATGAAATTTTGTATTTCGCTGCACAGTAGAATTGAGCTAGTTCTTAGTGACATGTGCTTTGAAAGAAAACGTTTAATAGTTTTTTGTTTTTTCGTTGTGAATGGTCTGAGTACTAAACTATTATCTAAAGTGACAACTATTATGGTATTATTTGTATCTATAAGGGAGGTTTCTGGTTCCAATTTAAGTATTCATTTTACAAAATGTATAAAATATTTATGAATTGATATATAAATACGGCACTCTATTTTATAAAAATATTCAATAAAGTTATTAGACTATTTAATTTGATTAAATTATTAAACTTACTAAACTATGATAAGCAGTTTACTTAACTTATAAATTTTATAATTATAGATTATATTACTTAAGTTATAATATAAATTTAAATTTTTAATTAAATAAATTAATGATCTAATAATTTAATTGAATATTTTCATAAAGTAGCTAGAGTAACCTATCCGTCTATCATCGTACATTTCTTCGATAAAATCTCGTCTTTATATTTTAAAAACAATTTTTATATCATAAATGAAAGTCAATACTTATTTTGTTGTGAAAATACAAAATAAAAATAAAAAAACTTCAAATGAGACGGTGGAAATGTGACATTAACCGTCATGGGCCTAGTGGCTAGTTGTAGTCGAAATTGTGTAACATGATGTGTTGTTTCAACATATGGGTCTTGTGTCTCCAGGCATTGTAGTCATCAAAAACCACTGTGACCTTTTTTACTTAAACAAACAATTTTATTGACTCATTTGAATACTACACGATATTTTAGATTATAAACCTTCTTGTAGAATCAGCTAAACGTACGAATACATTGCATCTGTTATTATGGTTAGTTGGTTATGGTATACTATTACGTACAACACCACACTTCTGTGATAAATTTCAAATATTACCAAATATTTTGAAGCACATTAATGAAACTGCTAATGAAACCTTTTTGAACTTGTAACTCATGCTAATAGATGACTGGTGACATTTACTTGGAAATAACTTTACAAGTTTTACACTATGTATATGTATATATATATATAGTCTAAGTGAACGACACAATAAAGAATGAAATAACATACTAGTTTATGCTTATTCTTTGAGACGAATTGAAGTAATGAAATTTTTAGTGGAGTCTACGCTCCCCGTAAGAAATGAATCATCGATCACAATGTTAAAGTCTTGAAGCTACAAATGCATCTAAATTCTTGAAGTCTCACCGCAAAATCTTTCCAGCTGCAGATTTTGGTATCACGCTAACAAATTTAACTCTTCTTACTTTCTTGTGAGGTGCAACTTGTTTCATCAACCAAAATGACATATTTAGTTCAATAAAAATTGTTTAGACATGGACGAAATTATAAATAAATCCATAAGAAGTATAAAAGAGTAGGAACCTGTTTGGCAACAAAGCTAATGATTTCAGATTGCGAAATATTGGCTTTAGGTTTCTTTATGACAAATGTCACTGGAACTTCACCGGCCACTTCATCCAAAGCCCTGAAATATAGTAGGTACCCAATTTTTTTTTTTTTTTTGAACGGTGAAATTTTATAAAGCTAGCGAGAAGCTAGGAAAAAGAATTACAAAGAGTTTAGAGACAATGGATTAGAAACCCAATTGTCCCAAGAAATAAAAAACTTCTTGTTGAAGAGAGATCTTTTATCTTGTTGAAGATGTCTTCATGTTGATTCTGGAACCATAAAAAAGACCCTGGTTGCGGGCAAACCAGATCGACCATAATGAAACAACAATAATAACCTGGAGAGCCTGACTTTGGTGCTGAGGCATTTGAAGATTATCAGCAAACATGAAGACATCCTCGATAGCATAAGGAGCCGGAGCCGTCATCTTGAGTGTAACACCCACTCTTGTGGCCTAGGGATAATTTGGTAATTTCTTAATTTTATACTTAATTATAATTTTATTTATGTGTTTATTAGATAGGAAAGTTAGTTAAAGATCGAATAGTTAATTGTGTCAGGTAAAATATTAATGGTTTTAAATTAAATTAGTTGACGGTAAAATAAAATAACTTGTTTCACAAAACGATTTTCAGGTTCCAGACATTAAGCCAAACACGGGATTAAAATTAACCAACATTTGAGTTGGTAGGTGATATAAATCACCAAACTCATTTTTTTTCATCTCATTTCTCACCAAACCAATTCTCTCCATTTCTCTTACAAATTCTTTTCTTAAATCACGAAATTATCATCCATTAAGTGTGTTATAACCTGTTGTGAATCATCATCATCATCATCATCATCATCTTGTTCTTAATTTTCATTGTAAGCATTTTGCTATTTTAGGATATAAACTTGAAATTTATGAATCTTTGGAATGTGAGTGCAATTGATGTTGAAAGCTTGTTATTTGATGTTTAGGAGATGCTAGAAAGCTTGTTAGATTGTTAGGAAACTGATTTTCGTGTTTGAGGGTCGAAATGGTTCGTTTTTGGGGTTTCTGCGTTTCAATTCGCACATGAACTGAGTTCTGCGAACTGAGTTCCTGTCCTGCGAACTGAGTTTTTGCAAATTTTAAAAGTGCATAAGTAAAAGGTTATACTTTTAGCGACCAAAAATTTAACAGATTCTTATTAACTGCGGATCGGACTCTTATTAACAGATTATAGATTACAAGGGTCACCTGCTTGGATTAATATGTTATAATAATGTTTCGAAATTTGTTAGTTGAATAAATAATTAAACAAACGAATTTCATAACTTGATATAAATTGATAGTTGTAGAGCGGTTATAGCTGACAAATTGCAACTTGGTGATTGTTTGCCCTTTTATACCGAGTAGTGAAATATGTTATACGATTATGGAAAGAGTTACTAACTTCTTAATTATTATATTCTCATATCAACAGAAGACTCAGTAATATTAGATCTCTGAGTGTGGGCTGAGACAAGTCAGGTGAGTGGATCTGCAACTCATGATTTGACATAGTTGTAACGGTGTGGTTACAACAAGTAACGTAGATATTGATAGACTGTTAGTCTGATATGTGATTGTGTATATACTTGTTATACATGTGGCCTTTGGGCATCTGTGTTGTTTAGAGGTCAATTGTTATTGGACTTGGTATCTATTGTGTTCAACACAGGTTTCGAATACATGTGTTGTTGCTGGAAACTGTGTTGTAGTGTTGTAGTGCCAAGTTATCGGTAAATCTTGTATAGGCCAATACAGATTGTGATAAGCGTTATTTGAGGGCCACCGCGGCTGTAGGGTTCCTCAGTAACCACCGATCATCTTGAGTTTATGTGTTTTCGTGCTTAATGTAAACAGATTGTTATGCTATGTTGAATTATTAGTTGTACATTCATTCACTTAGCTTCGTGCTAATCCCACCATTTCTCTTCCTGCGGGTTATGTATAGGTTTGTGGGTTTGGGTAGGAAGATGGGCTTTTGAAGGAATGTTTGACACGTGCCATAACTCTGATAAATATTTAAAGATGTTATGTTAGTTACCATGTATGTAGATTTCGAAGAACAACAATATATGTTTTGTTTTATGAATATTTAAATGTTGTAAAACTCGCGAAAAGTTTATGGTTATTTTGTAATATAATATATAATATTATTTTATCCATTGCTTCCGAGTCAAATGACAGATTTAACCCTGAGATAAAATTTGGGGTGTTATATTGAGCCAAGCGAAAACTTTGAGCCAAATTGAGGTAGCATGAATGCAAGACCAAAGCAAATGAAAAGAGGTCTCTGGAGTCAAGGAGCATGAAGGGCAAAGGATAGAGTCGAGATCATCCCGAATTTTAGAAATGATTTATGTGGTGAATGAGCATGAATAAATTTGCTGCTTATTTAGATAACAATGAAACATAAAAGAGCATCTACACTAACCCTATTACTTCGACATCATCTATATCGGGATGAGAAGCCAATACATGGTCCAAGTCAGCTGGAGCAATCTGCACAACCATTTTCAAATCCAACTAACTGTATTAGCAGTAGTTCAATATATATTGTGTTATGCACAAATGTAAGTACAAAGAAAAAGAAAATATGTGTAGGTCGATTTTATTTTAAATCAACATATATATATATACCTGAAAACCGTTGTACTTGATGACATCCTTCATTCGATCAACAATGTATAAGAAGCCTTCATTATCAAAACAATCTGTATATACAACATCTTTTAAGCCAAACAAAACATTTGACTTGAGTTATAATTTTGTGTATATTGAGTTATAACTGCATTTGACTTGAGCATTGTTCTCTTTAGATATCCAAACATATTCTGTGTCGATGACTTGAGTTATAATTTTGTGTTAAAATAGAAAACAATCTGTTTGAAGTATCCCAAGTCAAATAATTTCGTGATATTGACGCATCATATTATAGACGGTCAAATTATTGTTCTGAAAAATGATCCAAACATGCATGATTCACAACCCCATAATTTTCGAAATAACACCATACTGTTACGAATTTTAGACAGGTTTCTTGTAACTTCTAGTCTAGTTTTTATACATTAGCATATACGTAACATATTAAAGTTAGATGAAAGTTTAATATAAAATCTAATTTGTTTTGTTAGATAGTAAATTTTAGATTATTTAGTTACTGAAATCGATAGTGGTACGTTGTATGTTTGAAAACATGTATTTTAAGTAGCTAGCTAATTATTATCCGAGTATATTACTGGGTAACTTTGAAACGATGATCGCACGTGAATTTGGTCTTCTAATTTACAAACTTAATATAACTTCAATAATGGCATGCAATATTATAACGTAATTGATTAAACAGAAGATATTAAAGTATAATATTTTTTGAAACTATGGAAGTACAGATTTCAACTTTCTATTTTCATCAAAATAACAAAATTTTACAATTTTAAAAATTAAATGTCTCAAAAACGGTTAGTCAAAAATTATAAAAACTGTACCATAAAAATCAACGTTTTTTCCTCTTCGATTAGAGTCTCACATGACATACTTTCGACGATTTTTTATTTTATTTTTTGGTGGATTTTAAAAATTGGTAACACATGTGTTATAAACAAATAACACATGTTTTACCGACGACTATCACACGTGTTACGACCGACTATTGCTTGTAACACATTTGATAGCTGCGGGTAACACATTTGTTAGTCAATCGTAACACATGTGTTAACCAACAAAAAATGAAAAAAAAAAGGTTCGTCAAAATTATACCTTGTGAGATGTCTCATCGAAGAGAAAAAAATGATGATTCTAAGGTGTAATTTTTATTATTTTTTGACTTACCGTTTTTGAGATATTTAATTTTAAAAAACGTGGGGGAAAGTGGGGTTTTTGTCAAATGACACATTCCTATTGGTACTCTCATTCTTTCAAAAATCCTCATACTTTAATGAACTCCTCTCTAACTGAATAATCGGTAACAATTTTTAAATTTGAAAATTGGAGTGTATATATACATATCATATACTAGTTATGAACCCGTGCAATGCACGACAATCTAAATAATAAAATCTTTCTAACACAATTTATTTATCCATAAAAAATAATAAATATGTGGTCATAACTTGAAATAAGAAACTTAGTTAATTGAATATCTACCGTACTCAAAACTTCAAAATATAGTCCAGATTCTCAATTCAATCATAAAAAACAACATGTGAAAAAAGAAGACCAACGATCACAAAACCTTAGAAATAACGACATAGCTCCATATTTCTATGTAAGAAAGTTTGATAATGAACAACATAATTTAACTAACATGCAATCAATGAACAAAAAGTAAGACGTTTAAAAAAATTGATATGTCGATTAGATATTTGGTTAGAAGAAAAAGTTGGGATAAAGAAGAATAAAAGGAACCATTCTATTGAATTAGTGAATCTTTATTACACACCGCAATTTATATTTTTATCAAACCATATGTATTATCAATTATTATGGTTTATGAACTGTAATAGTTACGGACTATCCATAGATAACCATTCAATTTATGTTGTAAATAAATTATTTGATAGACAATAGTTTATTATAATTAACCTTTTATCATCACTAATAATTGAAATCTATTTATGAACAATAATAATAATAATAAAATAAGTAAATATTTAAAATGAGATCTTATATTGACAAGAGATACTTACGTAAATAAACCATATTTGTAGCAAATATTTTGTTTTTGTTTTTATTTAATTTAATTGGTACGTACGATACGTATTAGATAAAGGCTAGGTTATGACAAATCCAAAACTACAAAATTAAAAAATCCAATTGCTATTTTTAAGGAATTAAATAATAATATTAAATTTATTATAATTACTTATTTTGTAAATGCTTAGAGTTTGATATGTGATATCTTTGTTTACGTGGCAAAACCTGAAGCTTCCGTTTATACTTCTATAGTATACATAAAGATAGATAGATATATAGATATGGGGTGTTCAATGGGGAAATGATCATCAAGGGGGAAGTTGGAAGTGAATATTGGCTGTTGGATCGGTATATTTAAAAAAATAATGAGGAGGGGCATGGTAATTTAATAATTGGATTTTATTAAAAAAGAAAAAAAAAACGCTTGAATAAATATTACATATCAAATGTTTTCGCACGAAAAAAAATAGGTTTCGCTAAATCTGTCATCACAATTTCGTGATTCAACCAAGAAATTAGGGTTTCTAATTTCTAAATTGAAGATCGAAAACAACAAATTATTATTTACAAATATAGAGGATTGAAGATTTATCATGAAGAAAATCAAGCTTTAAAGACATCAAAGATTCATCAAATAAAGGGAAAAAAATCACGGAAAACGATAAACGGAAATCACAAAGTATGTGTGAACTCGTCTATAATAGCAAGATATGTCTAAGTTAAGTCTTAAATTGGTCGCACAAACTGAGACTTATGTTGCTCTCACAGACTCAGACTAGTTGATATAGTGCTAGATGAAGAAAATTAACACATACTGAGTATTGATATAGACTGGGATATATATTTTATTCTCACAGGCTGGCAATTAACTTTTATTTAATAGCATATTGTTATAGTATCATGTTATTTGATAATAGCGAATTCTGAATATATGTTACAACTTTCAAAGTAAAAAAAAGAAAAGGATAAAAGGAAGCTCAAGAAAACTGATACAAGAACTAAGTAATATAAATCATCAATTATTGATTTGAAAGACACTTAAAAATTTTATGTTATTCTGAAGAAACAAAAGTCACGTTCCAAGGATAAACTTGTATGGTGAAGGAACTAGTGGTTCTAAACCAAAAAGAAGAGAATACAGGAACAAAATTGAAGAGCAACTGATTCATGAATCAAAAGATGTTAAGGAAGAACAAGTGATTCATGATTCAAAAGATGTTGAGGAACAAAAATTGATTATGAATCAAAGAACAAGTAACTGAAAATCAAGATGAAGCAATCATCAAATTAAGGGCTTCACCAAAATGTTTGTATAAGGAAATACAAATAATGTTAGCGGAACAAAAGTAGAAAAGTCGAGACATTGGATTTGGTTCTATCCTTCAAATGAAATTCTCAGAGAACAAAATGAGACTTGGATACTTTGTAGTAGACAACTTTGATGAAAATTTATCAAGTTTGAAACTTAAAAATGGATCAATACAAGTTACAAAGAAAACTGTACATGATATTCTTGGAGTACCTGTTGGTGGAATCAAAATTCAAGCAGTTCATAGAAGTGATCCTGATGATCTGGTAACAACATCCTGGAAAAGTCAATTTGATAAACAGAGCCTTAGATCGGGAGATATTAAGAAGAGGATTGACATCGAGTTGACTGGAGGATGTTTTTGGTGAAGGTGTAGTCATAAAAGATAAGTCTGAGAATGAAGTTGAAGGGGATGAAAAGGCAAAACAAGTTTTGAGCCAACCAAGATATGAATACCTTTCACAACCAATGAATGTACAAGTAAGAATAAATTTTCTGAAGAATTTTAACTTTCATGATAAATTAAATTGAAACATTGATGCCTAATAATATTTTTGTTTGTGATTAATGTTATTTGATATATGTTGATACAACATACATTTAATAAATACAAGGTTGCATTAATTGCTTGAGATTGAGATACAAATATATTGTTGAAGAAAACGAACATATTAAATAAGTCTTAACAACAACAATATGAATGTGTCGAAATGATAAGCAGATTATATTCTTGAATGGAGGTAGAAAATATTTAACTTGTTTTCTAAAGAGCCAACGGAAAAAAGAAAGATACTATACCAATAACAACAACAAAGGAGATCGATGCATATACTGATTAATAAAGAAATATAACATTAAACTGAAAATAGAAGGTAAAAGGACAACATTTTCTCCATTCCTGTAAATACACTAGAATGGAAGTAGAAACAGAACAAGCGCTGGACTTTTTTAAAATTAATTAAAAAAATTAACAGTGTAGATTGACTTCTTCACTAAACTTCCTCCTGAATCATTCGTATATATATAATATATACACACACGTAAGTATCTCTTAAGCCATAACAAAACATTTGACTCAACTATCCATTAGTGTCTGCTAGCTATTCATCTTCAACGAATGCATATTCATTTTCAATAACTTCTCCAGTTTTAAAATATAAATAGATATAAAGTCATAAAATTAAATATGTACGACAGTTTCAATAGATATATAAAAATCTGGTGAGATTCAGACCTATCCAACCTATATATCCAACGGAATTTGTTTCTCGTAATTCATGCTAGTTTTGCAATTTAATTAAATAAAACTCGTGTTCTTTGTTGTTATTATTTTCATTCAATAAATTGATAGTTACATCTAACAAAAAATACTATTCATTATGTAATCGTGTGATTTTTTTTCTTTAGCTTCTTGTCAGTTACTATATTATTAGCGAGATGGAAAAAATTACATTTGCCTCTTTTTTTTTTTGAACGGCGGCGATTTATTAAAAATTAGCAAAAGCTAGAAAAAAAATTACAAGGAAATAAGAGTAGCTAAAGGGTTTTGCATCCGACCTATCCAACTAAATTTAAACTTAGAAATTTTAGATGAAATCCACAAGAATGATTGAGAAACAATAAAATCCTAAATCACCGCCTTCTTAGAAGGAGGATTAGAGAATACCAATCGATTACGAAAACTCCAGATTGACCACAAGAGCGTCCCCCCAACCCCTTCAAGAATCAACCACACCTTATTCGTAAGATTGACCACATTTGCCTCTATTATTAGCGAGTTGAAGAAAATTACATTTGACAACTAAGTAAATCAACATTCAACATAAAAGAGTAAAAGGTAACTCTAATTAAACGTCGTCATGTTTGAATATTATTAGGATTAGGCTTGAACCTATCAAAAAAACTAGTCGATAAATATAAAAAAAAGTTCAATTATATATTATGAAATTACTAAAATATTTATATTGTTATTGTCGCAAGGTTTACCAGTTTGTTTCAAAAATTATGACCTTTTGAATATGTTGCAAATACTTAATAAATATATCAACATTTATATATGATATTTGAACTTACCATTTATGCTTTTGCATTAATGTTGAACTTACGATTTATGGCTTTTAACTTTTTCTCACGATAAGATAGGTTAAAACACGAAGCTTTACATTAGAACCATACGGACAACAGCAAACGTCTAGATGTTCTATACATTTATTTCTATAATGGTTTCTATGTTATCGAATTGATACGAAGATAAAGAAAACTTAATAAGGTCAAAAGAGAAATAAAACTTAGTTTTATTATTCGTTTTAGAAGGTAAAAAGTATGTTCATCATTTAATTATTTAGTGATATAGTTGTTAATGTGGAAAGTATGAAGTAATAATACAAAATAAAACTAAATGAAGAAATTAAGTGCACGATGATGTAAAATTTTGAAATATAATATTATATATTTGACTATTTTTTTTTCACCTTTTGTGTTCGATAATGGCACACACAACTTTAGATGATCATGCATAGACAAGATTATTATTAACTTGCTATCATAGTTAATAATCAGATAATAAACCAAATAACATATCAAATTACTAATTTATTGTTGATCATGGCTTTGTGTTCACTATCAACTGTTACTTCTAGTCACTTTTAAAATATAAATAGATATAAACTCGTAAATTTAAATATATACTACAATTTCAATAGACATATAAAAGTCTAGTGAAATTTAGACGGTGGATCTTTGTTTGTCGTGATTCATGCTAGTTTTGCAATTGAATTAAATAAAACTCGTGTTATTTATTGTTATCATTTTCATTGAATAAATTGATAATTATTTCCGGAAATTAATATTACTCGTTGTGTAATCAACTGATTTACTTTTTTACTTTTAACTTCTTGTTAGTTTGTTTAATACTACTCGCGATTTGGAAAAGAAAAAATACATTTGGCGACTAATTAAATCAACATGAAAAAGTAAAAAGATAACTCTAATTAGACATCGTCATGTTTGAATATTAATTGGAATTTGTATCTGCGACATGAAACTAATAATTAACCTCTCCATATTCGGCCACATATTCAAACAAATAATATTGCACACATATATATCTACTCGTACATTGTTTCATTTATTTATTATTTGACCAAATCATTAATTGGCGGCTAACAACTTTTAACTTTGCCTAAACACTCGCTTATTTAATCTCATATTTTCTGTATGGTAAGACAACACTTAAACTCATCTGCATATCAACAATTTCGCTCTCTTT
This sequence comes from Logfia minima, assembly GCA_963921325.1. Taxonomy (NCBI): domain Eukaryota; kingdom Viridiplantae; phylum Streptophyta; class Magnoliopsida; order Asterales; family Asteraceae; genus Logfia; species Logfia minima. The sequence continues at coordinate 32,171,127 of OY992773.1, forward strand.
GTTGAGACCCATTTTCAGGTATGTATTTTTTCTGTTTTTCACATTCATTCTGCATATCATAATGAACAATTATTAGCAATATTTTCATCTAAATGTTTAGTTTGTTAATGAAACGTTTAATCACCACGAACAGTTTTTGACAAACGACCGAGTTGCATTTGTAATAAGTTTGTCGAAACAGAGAACAATAGTACGTACAAATGGCATCTCTAGCTATTGGGTCACTTTGCAAGCCAACTTCAAGTCGATATTCTAGCCCCATACCATCATCTTCTTCATTTGCGACAGGTATTTCTACGCGATTTTCAATCTTTCAAAGAATTATGTTTCATATGTTTCTGGGAATATTATATTCCACTTAGTGCGTACGAATGCATTGAACTTTTATCAAATATCTATAGTTCGTATCCAACTAACGGGTAGTGTTTTTAATGGTCTTAACTTGTTAAAACTCACAAAAAACGCACTTTACCTGAACCTTCTTACATGTAACCGGTTACCTTTGTTTCTTAGTCAGCTGCCACGTATAAAGACACGTCGATGCCTCATAATATTTCGAAATGCAGGGGAATGCATTTGACTTTCCCTGAATATCTATTGTGTGTACCAAACTAACGAGTGGTGTTTTTAATGTACGTAATATGTTAAAACTCACACAAAATGCACCAACTAAACAATAACCCAAAAAAATGTTCTCGAATGTTATAAAGAATTCATATATCTTGGTTTCATGTAAATTACCATATGTTTCATCTAGCTTACTACCATCAATTAATCAACTATAAAATAAAAAAAGTTTCATCTTTTGATTTCGATTTTATTGAATATTAACACGAACAAGATATGCATCTAATGATGGTATTTTTGACATTTGAGAATAGTCCAAGCTCTATAAAGCTACTCAACAAACACAACCAATGGAACCTTGTGATTAACTACTAAAGTGGACAACTTTATTTTCACATTGGCTCTTTCCCTTGATTTCGTTCCATGCCCATAAGCCCCTCCAATGCAGAACACTAATTTCGAACCACTTTCTTTGTTTCCAGCATCACCAATCAATCGTCTAGTTTTATGAAATTTATGAAACCCATTTCTTCATTTTCAATCTGGACCCTCGCGTCAATTGAATTCTTGGGGTTGGACCGGATTCGAAGGTCATGAATCGGGCAATACGGTTTGAGGCTTGTCCATGTAGTCCTTTACAATCAATTAGACTCCTGGTGATCGAATTTTTCAACTGTTAAGATGTATATGGATTGTTAGTGGTATTTTCTGAACATGCATGGTGTATAATAAACTTTTTATATAAAACCAATAAACCCTATGGTGGTGGTTACCAAAGGGTCTCGAGCTCGCCGAAGAAGAAGATCGAGGTCGTTGGAATTTATGGGTAGCAAAGTGTTTGGAAATGCACCCAACTTATATCTAATGTCTATTGTGTGTACTGTGACGTGTAATGCGACACTTACACATTATTTGAAAAAAGTCAACCGGTGACGGGCTAAGGGTCGAGTCGGTCAAAAAGTATATCAAATAACAATTTTTGAAAGTTAAAATCATTTAAAACACTACCTGTTAGTTGGATACACATAATAGATATTTGATAAAAAAAATTCAGTACATTCGTACGCACTAAGCCCTATTATGCTCTATAAATTTTGAAATGTACAAAAAAGGACAGTATTTTTTTTTTGGCAATCTTTGATGTCAAAATTGTTCTATTGAGGCAAAGTTATTGAATTTGTGACTTTATGCTAGAAAGGTTAAAAACTATTGTAGGGTGATTACACCTACTAGCATTTACGAAAATTGAGACGGATCTATTAATTTAAATTGTATACCTAATCAATCTGATGACCATATTTAGGCTCACAAGCTTCAAAGTTTCTTCAGATATCAAAATCTGATAAGAACAGCTCCCTGAGATTGCAACAAAGGCATAGTAATAAAAACATGGATAAAATCTTCGAGCCGCTTGCACTACACAAAATGAACAAAGACAAGTTTGAACTGAATGCAACATCTACTAACAATCCTCAGTTTGATGCAACTCATGATTTGAAAAATCCCATAGAATCTGTTATCAATTTTTTGGACGTTCTCTATAGGTTTACAAGGCCTTACGCAGCAGTTGGAACGGTTAGATTTTTATAAAATACAAAATTCTAAATTTCCTCCAATGAATTCAAAATGATACAAAATATATACTGACCTATTTCATACCATTTATTAGGTTTTAAGTGTAGCTTCGATGTCTCTTCTTACGGTTAATGGCATATCAGATTTCACCCTATTGTTCTTCATCAAAGCGTTACATGTGAGTTTTGGTTAAACCTGTACTTGATAACAATTACAGGACATGCTTTAAATGTATGTATTCTTAATTAGTGTTTTCAATTACTAATTTCAGGCTCTTGTTGGAGGCCTGTTCATGCAAATGTATGTCTGTGGTTTCAATCAAATATGTGATATAGAACTTGACAAGGTTAACAAACCATCTCTTCCATTAGCGGCCGGGGAACTATCTATGACAACTGCTATCGTCGTCTCTTCTCTATCAGCTTTCATGGTTCTCAAGCTTGATTACTATTTGAATTTATATAAGATTAATAAAATGTTTTTGTATTATATGTCATCAAGCATAGTAGAAACTAATATTATCTGTTTTTAATGCAGAGCTTAGCAATTGGTTGGTTGGTTTGTTGGCTCCCGACCGTTGTTTTGGGGTTTGGTTGGGTGGTTTATTGTTGGGACAGCGTATTCGGCCAACGTGGTGAGTTCTTTTATAAAGTAGTATATTCAAAGGTCACGATCAAGCTATATATGTACCGAACATCTCTAGTAACATTTTTCCGACTGAAAACCATTTCCAGCTGCCCTATTTGCGATGGAAAAGGTTTCCTTTTACAGCTGCGATTTACATGCTGATGGCTCGGGCACTAGTTGTTCCTGTTGGATATTACTTGCATATGCAGGTCAGTTATTCTCAATTGTATTATTTTTATCTTCAAGTGGAAAAAATAACTTATTTGCAGTATATTTGTAAAACAGTAGAACAGGTATCTAGTCCTGCTTAGATAGCACTGTTCTAGCTGTGTTACTTGAACTTTTTTTTTAATTATTTTTGAAACATTTGTTATATGCACTAAATACCAAAATCTACAGAATTCTGTCCATGGAGTATCCACATTACTTTCAAGCCACTATTATTTGCAGTCGCAATGCTCAGTGGGTTCTCTGTCTCGATGATATTCTTTAAGGTAGAAAAACCCGTAGTAACTAGGCCTCTAATTTCTCTTCAAGTACTAAATCAATTGTATTTTCATGTATTGGTACTAACTGAGTCATTGCATTTTCTGTATAACAGGACATCCCTGATATTGAGGGAGACAGGATGCATGGAATCAAATCTCTAGCAATTAAACTGGGTGTAAAACAGGTTAGTTAATTTCGTCATCATACTAAATAAAAAAAACAGACTGTGTAGCGTTTATCTACTTGGAGATTGTGTGGTTACTTACAGTTACAGACACTTAAAACTTTGCAGATGTACTGGATATGCATTTGGATTCTTGAAATCGCTTATATTGCTGCTGCTTTTGTTGGAGCAACTTCATCCATCAGCTGGAGCAAATATGTAACGGTAATAATCAATAAGCTAGCTCCAGTTCTATGCGTAACAATCAGTCATCTATCTATATGAATACATAACTGATAATTAAGTTTTACATTTATTTTTTGCGTACCTAGATTATTAGTCATCTGGGAATGGGATTATTACTTTGGGTACGAGCCAAATCAGTGGATTTGAAGAACATGGAAGCCATTCAATCTATGTATTATTTTTTTAGGCAGGTAAACTTTCTTGATATATTTACCAAATGAATCTGGCTTGTCTTGACTTAATTTGAGAAAAAAAAATAAAAAAATTGTACGTTGTCAGCTACTTTTGGCAGAATATGGCCTTATCGCGCTTGTACGTTGAAGTAACAATCTAACCTTCGAAGAAAACACACTATCGCTGCTGAATTAATTTGAGGGCTTATGGTAAATTGAATTAATTTTAGTATACAATGACATTTTCGAAGTAACACCATACTGTTAATAGATTTATTGCAACTTCTAGTCTAGTTTTCATACGTTGGCATATACGTAACATGCATATTTAAGTTAGATGAAAGTTTATTATAAAATTTAATTTGTTTTGTTACATAGTAGATGTTAGATTATTAAATTATTGAAATCGATAGTTGCATGTTGTACGTTTGAAAACATGTATTTTAAATAGATAGTTAATTATTCAACTCTAAAACTTTATATCGTATATATTCGAGTTTTATGTTAAATAAATTCACAAACACAAGAAATCAAACAAACACTAGAACCTTTTTAGAATATCACAAAAGTGCAATAATTTCTTTTATTCTCGTGTATGTGGACACTTTTCAAATAATTACTTTAATTGTCGCTTTGGCCAGTATGCGAAATTATATTCTCCAATAATATTACTGAGAGATTACTGGTTTCTTTCTTTCGATCGTCTTTGACTCTTTTAATTTTTAAGAGTTTGTGATGCTTTTCATTTAGTTCTGTATGAACCACGTGTGGATACAGTGTGGGTGCCTTGCAACCAATGTTTTGAAATTCAGGTCAATCTCGCTGGTCGAATCGGTCAGACTGCGACCCAAAACTTAGACCGGGCCGACTCACAGCGGATTAACGTGCAACTCAAACTCAGTCAAATTCGATGGAGTTTCCGGTCAAATCGGGTTGACCTGGTGACCCGGACCGGTGTTGACCTGGATCTCAAGTTTAAAAACGGATTTATCATGTTTGTGTCTTCACTTTCTTGTTCCCAACCCTAGATCTAGACCACCATCACTCACCACCGCTCCCTCCAGCCACTACCATTCACGCCACCGCAGCCTCCTTTATCCACCACCATCGCCGGCCAAACCCGCAACTCCGGCGGTTCTTCGTTTGCTTCCGGTCTTTGACCCCAAAATTATATGAGTTTAATTGTGTAATAAAAATAGAAACAAAACATGAAGGAAAATGAATATCATATATCAAAGAAGAAAGAAATAGCTTGTCTTCAACTTGGAAAGTATGAATATAATAAATCAAAGAAGAAAAACATATGAGAGGGAAGCGGCTGCAGGAGAAGATAAAGGGATATATCCCTAATTTTCGTGACTTGGGCCATAAGCCCATAAACTAACACTGCCTCCCTAAAAGTTAAATGGCAAATTATATTGGGTTTGATTAATTCGAAATGTATCAAATTAAGTTACGATATTCATAGTGTTTATCGAATTTTTCAGACTTTCACTTTGTAATGAATTTTCATTTTACTAATATTATAAGGATGTCACGTAACTCATAATATTAAGCTGATAACAAAAGCAAATTCAAAAAGAGTACAAAAAAAGAGTGCAGATTCTGAATATAAAAATGAAAATGATTATCTTCAACGTCTAATGCTAGGGTATATATAAATGTGAGCCTTAATTAAACACTACTATTTCCACATTTATATACCACTACAACTTCACCTTCCGTTTAATACTGTTCTAGTGTATTAAAATTTTAAACATTTTTAAGAAACTCAGACATCCTACATTAATAATATAGTACATATACATGGCATGGTATAGATTATATAAAATATAAACGTAAATTTTAAAGTTAAACATATACTAAATTGAGCTATTATATAAGAATTAAATAGTTATGGGGTTAAATATTTGTAATTGAAATTAATTATGATATATTACCTTTTATGATTGATTGTAAGGGTCTAAACTCTAAAGATTCGTTTTATTAACGAAAAGGGTATCAAGCTACCTGGCGGCCCATATATATATTATTGGTGGGCCCAATTTTTATTTTTGGTCAACATAAGGCATCTTTGCAAATATCTTGAAAAAGAACCCACTGTTGAATAAACAGAACCCAACTCTCGTTTCTCTTGTGTACTTCCAGTCTTCCACTACAAATATATGAAAGTGTGCTTACAGAAGTTATAAAAACCAAAAATTTGTTCCAATCAAAACAAATTATTCAGCATCTACATCCCACCACTACACAAAGGTCTCAAATTTCATGGCAACCACAAACATAGCACCTGCAGTCGATGGAGCTGGAACTCCTCAAAGGTACAACCTTTTCATCTTAACATTTTATTTTATTTTATTTTTAATTGGAGATGAACAATATAATGTAGGCTTAATGACGTTTTAAAAATATATATGTTTTCGTTGCTAGATTGGCATGCACGGTAGCACATATCACGTGTGGGGCGAAAAGTATTAGCGTGTATTCTGGCAGATTTAACATCAAAAGCGGGGATAAGGATGTTCTAACTAGTAGTAACTCCTATATAACAAATAAATTACATCCCAAACTGATTTCCAGAACACAAAAATTAAGATCTGCTCGTGTTCATGTGCATAACCACCAACCTATTTCAAATTCCATGAGAAACGATGTAGATTTAGAACATGGAGCTACTCAAAGGTATAACATGCTTTTAATCCCAACTTTTTTTGTATGTTTTAGTTAAATTGTTTTTCATACAGCCAAATCAAGTTGATGATAGATCTTTTTGTACAGTAAAGTCTCTCTTTCTATATATATAATTATTTACTTAATTTAGAATATAAAGAAAAGGGTAAGATTCACACTCTTGCGCCTCTCCACCGACCGGTTCTACGACCATCACGAGAAAGGTAAATCGCGTAATTTGTAGTTAAAGGAACGAATGGGGATTGAACCCATGACCTCTACATTTATGTTGCATGTCACCTAACACTAAACTATCTTCGCGGGACCTTTATTTAGAATATGTCACCATTAATAACAAAGGATTCTGAATGAAATAGTTACATAATGGTAGTTTCATTAAATATTATCAATCTTTTAACGGACAACTTTTTCTTTATGTCAGATAGTCAATCACTAAATTTAAAATTCATAAATGTATCAATAACTAAAGTTAATAAAAATTCCTAGGCGGCATATCATTATTGAAAAGGACAAGAAGTTATTACCATATATAGCACAATTTATGCATTTATTTCTAACTTCCCAGTGGACCTAATTAAACTCGTCTAATAAGTATTATGGTTTGGTAGACTTGCTGGTAAAGTAGCAATTATAACCGGTGCGGCTCAAGGGATTGGAGAAAGTACTGCAAGACTTTTCGCTAAACATGGGGCCAAAGTTGTTATCGTCGATATCCAGGATGATTTGGGTCAATCAGTTTCTGAAGATATAGGCCTTGAAACGGCATCTTACATCCACTGTGACGTAACAAAAGAAGAGGAAGTAGAAAAAGCTATTAACTTCACTATAACAAAGTACGGCAAACTAGATATCATGATCAACAATGCAGCTGTTCTTGGTGAAGCAAAACTCAGTATTCTTGAAAACACAAAATCTGATTTTGATCATGTTATAAGTGTCAACTTAGCTGGCGTTTTCTTAGGTATCAAACACGCTGCTCGTGCTATGATTCCATTGCGTAATGGTAGTATTATCTCAATTGGGAGTGTTTCTTCTTCTATTGGTGGTGTTTCACCTCATGCATATACTAGTTCCAAACATGCAATTATTGGACTTACTAAAAACGTTGCGGCTGAACTTGGGAGACATGGAATTCGTGTGAATTGTGTATCACCGTATCTTATTCCACCATCTGTGCCTGCAGGGGTAACTGATTTGTATCCGGATCTATTTGCAAACGTATATTCAAATATAAAAGGAGTACATCTTGAAGGAGAAGATGTGGCTCAAGCTACTTTATATTTAGCAAGTGATGAGTCTAAGTATATAAGTGGGCATAATCTAGCAGTTGATGGAGGGTTTACTACAATTAATCCTGGTTTTGGTTTGTATGCACCACAAAAATCTTCTTAATTAAGTCTCTTATGATAACTCTTGTTTTGATTTCTATTTGTACTGTATCAAATTATTTGGAACAAATTTCTATTTATGCTATTGAATTTTATCTGTGAGGTTCTGTAATTCAGTATGTTGAATGAAATGGTAATAGTGTAAGACGCGATTTTGATATGGGTGTTCGTAAGTTTCTTACTTCGTAAACTATCATCAATATATTAATTAGATGAGAGAATTAAACACCTGCATGTACGTTAATTAAAAGGACTAAGAATGCTTAAGCATGTTGTCTGTAATTGAGCTGATTAAGTCATTAAACGTGAATGGTTGTAGATTGTACTGAGCAAATTAAGCATTACGAAAACCAAAAGCGAATAAAATGAACAGATAATAATTTTCGCTACAACAAATTCATTAATCGGACACACTTATTTCTTATGCACACGTTTAAGAGCGTGTAAAAGAATTTTGTCCACGCTTCATGTGGCGTATACAACCTGGGCATAACAAAATTGCTTTGATTCTCCACACTTTTAAGTGTGAACGACTTATGAATCAGATCAGTGTCAATAAATAAGTTTGAATGTCCACACTTCTCAGCGTGGACAAGTTGCCTAGATACGTCATTCATACATCCCACAGTACACACACATACACATATGTACATATACACATATAATAAGACAACAAACATAATCAATACTCAGAAAAGCAAGATTATCATATTTACTGTTAACAATTATATATTTAACAAAAATTAACTCGTGGACAAAATTCTTTCAACAGTAGGAAACCACGAAGTTCATAAAAGATAGCATCCTATCTCTTTATGCATCACTTGATTCCTAATAGATTTTATAATAACAAATTGAAATCTCATTCTCCTCAAGCGTTCGGGAGTTGTGAATGAGATTCATCAAGTTTTCTTGAGGAGTGCCAACTTCAGCCAACACAATGTTCCATTCATTGAATCACATATTCCATTCCCTCCTTTTAAACTTTTCTAGTAAGGATGAATGTCTTTCAGTTCTTCTTTGAGGCCTCAAAGAGCCTTGTTATCACACTAAAACAAAGTAGCACGTTATATAACAAATTAAAATAAAAAAATGTCTTACACAAAAAATCATCACAACTCTCATATAGGTACTGTCATAGCTCTTTAGTCTTCCTTTGATCCCACTCTCGGTTGCATCTCGAACCAAACTTTCATGAACTTTGAATTATCTGCAATAGATATCATCTGCTTTTGTGCTTTAATAAAAAGTACCCCTCTGTCCTACTTTGTATTACACAAAAAAAATGCATATTTAGAATATGGATTAACATAGAAAACTGTGATAAAGTAGTATATAAGTTCACATAACATACATATAATAACTATTGGATAGCTAGTTGAGATATGAAATGGTGATGTATCATATAGTGTTTTTCTTGTGGGGAGGTCAGTTTTTTTATTTTGTTTTTGTGTATGTAGTCTGGTATTAGTTGTGTGAAATTAATGAAAGAAAGTTCTTAGTCATCTTGTTGTTGTTGCTGGTGTTGTTATTGTGGTGGTTGTTTGATCTGTACAATTTCACAATTAGTTTGGATATCATTAAAAAACAACATGTCCGAGGTGTTCTTGTTCTAAAAAACAATGGTGTTTCTGAATTTCCAGATTGTCCAGATTGCAAGTACAAATTCAACCACCACCCGTAACGAGAGAATCGGAGTTGGATAGAACATGTTTGACACAATTTGATGATGGGATTGGAACTTTCAACCAAGAGTAGATATTGTCCCTAACTTTGGAGGCAACGGGGCATTCAACCATAATGTGATCAATAGATTCGATTCCTTCATCGCATACCGGGCAACGAATGGAATCTAGATCTGCATTCCTCAAATCCAAATTAACTCGAGTAGGCAAACAACGATCACACCAGACTCTTGAAGCTAGGATATTAACTTTAGAAGGCACCAACTTGTTCCATCTAGTTGGATATAATTTTGTCACCAGCTGATGTTTAGAGACTTATAACACAATCTTTTTCTTTGTTCTTTTAAGGTTATAATTCAAATTCAATTCAATTGTAAAGTAATCTCTTTTCTTTATCCTTTATGCGTGGAACGACAAAATTTCAACTGAGTAGTAACAAAATTATATTCAACATTAATTTCACGTGCAAAAAGTCCTGACTGATCACCTGAAGGTCAAGTGCACGCCCCTTGGCCTTGTTTTTGCATTGCTAGTAAAAAAACCTTTTTTAACATTTTAACTTGTTTTGACTACTAGTTTGAATATTCACTTTGTTACTTTTTACACACACATATTATATATATATATATTCATAATTAAATATAGCAATCTTGTTTGTATTTAATTAAGTTTGATTTTTTCTCCTAACGAATTAAAATCTGATCTGATATATTCCTATGCACTTAAATGCGGTCATTATTTTGCACCTTAAATTGTATCGTAAGAGAAATAAATTTAACACATCATTTATTATTATAGTGATAGTTGAGGATATATCTACCATTATTTTATATTTCTATTGACTCAACTTTAACGCCCAATTAATTTGACGTACGGTTCTCTTGACAATAATTTCTAGTATTGCGCACATGTCGTTACACTAATTATTATGGTACATGCATGCTTTTGTCATTTTTGACTACTCGTGAGAATATATATTCGGTGCGGACTTCTGTTAAATCTACACAACTTTGTAGACTTGCGTACGGCAGACATTGTCTTTTTTACATCGATTCATAAAATATAATGGATTTTAAGTAACCCAAATGTGTGGTATATAACTTATTTCTTTCGATCTGCTGCCAAAAAAAAACAGTAGTTCATACAATATTTCAAATTTTAATGCGGCGTCATATCATCGTTTACTATTATATACAATTTTATTATTTGATCTTTATGATTAGTTAAAATTTTAAATGCCCACTCTAGAGTTTTTGACTAAAAGAAAAAATGAGAATGCAAAATAATAGAAAAGAAAAGAAAAGGAATATAAATTTTAGAAGTTTTGCATTGCTGAGTTGGAAAGAATAAAAATAAATTTTATATGTTATGTGTTCGTGAGTTGGAGAGAAATAAATGAAAGTGACCTTATCTAACTAGAATAGTCTTTTATCATTCCATTTCTTCCAAAAAACAGGAAAAAAGTTTGAAGAGAAAAGATAGCATAATTTTCTTCTCACTTCTTCTTTTCTTTCTAGTCAAAAAACTTGAGAACACAAAGTAATTTTCTTCTATTCTCTTCAAAAAGTAATTCGGGAGCGAACTCTAATTGCACTAATAATGAAGCTCATTTGAAATGATTGATGACTAAACTTATGTTTTTAGGGATAATAAATTGTAGTATTAATAATCGATGTTGGATTTCAATATGGGTGAAGCTAAATACACTCTACCAGTACAAATCACGTCTCTACCAAATACTTAAATTATCACTAATTACACAATTATTAAGTATCTAGATTTAGCTAACATTAAGTTAGTTATTGGACAATGATTAATCATTAGAATCTACTAATAACTGGCCACACTTATTTCAGCTAGAGGGATAATAGGGTTACAGACATAATAATAATAAAAAAGAAGTTAAAGCTGATTTGCTATTATCTTATTATTTTTTTTTCTCGCTATTTTGTATCTTTCTTTATTCTATTAATGACACCTAAGTATATTTAATTTGTATCAAAATGTTTGTAAAAATATTTGGATCCATATAATTTCTCTTTCAATTAGTGTTTCGTTTTTCTGTTTTTTCTTTTTACTTGTTTTTTTTATTTCCATTGTTTATTATTTTTGATAGTATATGAATATATCAGAATACATATAAATTTTTATTGTTTGTTGTAACGCTTATGGTGTTTCTAGAGATAAAGAAATGTATGTACGTAAAAAGTTTTGTTTGGAAGGTACTGTAATTTTCCATTAATGGTTGTTCAATTCGCAACGTACTTTAATTGCTAACTTTGTATACGTACTCTCCTAAATTAACTTTTATGCATGGTCGAATTTTACTGGAGAGGCCATTGATGGTTGGTGCGTGGTCCTTGGAAAGTTAACTTATTAGAGTTGGTACGTACACCATTTCGCCCGCACACTCGAGTCCATTTTTCAATAATGGATAGCATTTAAGAATTATATATAGCCCTCACACTACCTTTTGTTTTAATATACCGAAACAAATTTTACCAAAATTGAAACCTTCTTCTCTCTAATCAAAACAGCTAGCCATGACAACATTCTTCAGCACAAACCTATTAAACCAAAACGATTCTTCACAAAAACAAATGGAGTTTTTTAAAGATTCTTACATGAAAGAACTACCTATTGATGTTCCTAATTGGTATTCTACAGAAACAGGAATATACAAAAGCAAACACACTCCAATTAACCTCCCTTCTGACCCTTTTACTGATGTTGTCTCCCACATATTTTCTCACGAACACAATGGCAATACTTCCTTCATTGATGCTTCTACCGGGTTATCATTGTCATACGCACAACTACAACCATTGGTCAAATCCATGGCCAGTGGTCTTCACCACCAAATGGGCATTCGAAAAGGCGATGTCGTGTTAATGATTGTGCCTAATTCTATTCACTTTCATATCATTTTTTTGGGTGTTTTGTATCTTGGTGCCGTAGTTACCACAATGAATCCTCTTAGTAGTCCCTCCGAGATTAAAAAACAAACATCAGATTGTAATGTCAAGCTTGCTTTCAGTTTGTCTACTAGAACTAAAGAATTGAGTGCATTAGGTATCGATTCCATTAGTGTACCACAAAACCCAAACTTCGACCTCAGTCATCCTGAGTTTTCGCGTTTTCACCAACTAATTTCATACAATCAGAACTCACTCCCACCTCGAACCATTAGCCAGAATGACACTGCTGCTATTCTTTATTCTTCTGGTACTACTGGTGCTAGTAAAGGTGTAGTCTTGACTCACCAAAATTTAATCTCTGGGGTTGAGCTATTTGTTCGATTTGAAGCTTCACAATACGGGAACAATAACGAAAAAAATGTTTATTTGGCTGTTATACCCATGTTTCATATCTACGGTCTAACGCTTTTCACTCTGGGGATCTTGTCATTGGGTTCATCCATTGTTGTGATGAATAAATTTGATCATAATGAGATGGTACGAGCTATCAGTAAATATGGTGTGACTCATTTCCCAGCTGTACCTCCATTGATTGCGGCATTGGTTAAAACAGGAAAGAGTATTTATAGGAATCACTTGAAGAGCTTAAAACAGGTATCAAGTGGAGCTGCTCCTATAAGTACCAAAAGTATTAAAGAGTTTGTACAAACGTTTCCTCATGTCGATTTCATTCAGGTAATTTTAATTAAGAACTTAATTATATATCAGTCAAACTCATGTAATTAATTAACCTTGGTCCTTAACGAACTTAAAATTAAATACTAAATTTGTAGGGTTATGGAATGAGTGAATCAACTGCAGTGGGAACACGAGGGTTCAACACACGAGACGTAAAGAATTACTCATCAGTAGGGCTCATGGCTCCAAACATGGAAGCCAAAGTGGTGAATTGTATTAATGGTTCGTGTTCACCTCCTGGTGTAACAGGGGAGCTTTGGTTACGAGGACCAGGCATTATGAAAGGTATACACCATCCAACAAATAAGTCAATTCGATCTACAACGTTTGTTTTATATCGAATCCAAAAGTTTTAAACGTTGAACCAATATGACTAATGGTTCTTGTTTGATGTTTTTTTTAGACTGCTAATTTGGTTTTGACTTAATGTTGGTAGAATATCTAAACAACAAGGCGGAAACTTGTTCAACGATTGATAAGAATGGGTGGCTACACACAGGAGACATTGTATATTTTGATAATGAAGGCTTCTTATACATTGTTGATCGAATGAAGGACGTCATCAAGTACAATGGTTTTCAGGTATATATACATGCACCTTTACATCTTTCTGCTATCACTATAAATGATACATAAATGGACTCTTAGTAAATACATATGCATTTTAATTCTTGGTTTATGTTCTTGGTCCTTTTGTTATTTGTGCTAACATAATTTGAATTTGTGTCAGATTGCTCCAGCTGATTTGGAGAATGTATTGGCTTCTCATCCAGATATAGCTGATGTGGCAGTAATAGGGTAAGTTATTTTAAGGATTTATTTACCTGAACAGAATTGAAATTGGCTACTGACTACTGTCATCATTGTTACATATATTCATTATTATAATTTTTCGAATATGGTGAAATATATAATGTTCGATTCGATGTGACACATAAAATAATATTAATATTGGGGCTCCATATTTATGATTCAGGGCCCTGGATCAAGAAGTCGGCGAGATTCCAATGGCATTTGTCGTGAGGAAACCTGAAGCTAAAATTTCACAATCTGAAATCATTGATTTTGTTGCCAAACAGGTTGGTTTATTTACATTTTTATGCATGTGTTATTATTTTAAATAAATTACGAGAAACAATACTAGTCGTATTTTCTATATCTCTTACACTGCCATGCATCATCAACAATATTAGTCGTTTAGATTATGTGTAAAACATAATATTTATGATCTTACATATGGTAACTGATCGATATTTTAAAATATGTACGTGTAACAGGTTGCACCTCACAAAAAAGTACGAAAAGTGAAATTTGTGAAAGCAATACCAAAATCTGCAGCCGGAAAGATTCTACGACGAGAACTCAAGTACAATATTGAGTCTAGATTATAGTTTCTTGCTAGTCAAATAAAAATGTGTAACCAAGACCTTGAACGTTTGTCTTAATTAAGCTCAATATTTTTTGGTTTAATTGTATACATCTTTATTGTGTTGAGCGTTAATTAGCGGCAAGCTAGCCTGAGTAACTGTAAAGTTTGTAAATTTATTGTTTATGATAATGAAGAATATATATATATATGTTTATGTATATGTATATAATTCAAAGTTTCAATAGAACCGTACGTGCGTGATTTTGTACTTATGGCATTAGTGATTATTGTAGCATATATATCTATGGTGTTTGATAACAGAACATACATTAATTAACCATTAGGTCATTAAGCATGCATAATACATAAAATTAAATAAGAGTGTATTTATGATTCTCATAATGTCTTTGGATATTTATATGACGATGCGCAGAGTAAGACATCTCAAAAGAAATTACATGCAACACTGGAGAATTTCTTTTTTTTTCTAATCTAATACCTATATTATGTACACCACGATAAATATTATAGTATATATCTATCATTGTCTCAAACGATGATTAAATTCACAATCTCTTAACGATGACTCACTCTAATAATGTTTAGTCCAAAAACTCTTTGATATTATAATCTTTAATTTTCAAAAAGATTTTTTTAATAGACTTTTTCTGTTGACACGAATATGACATAAATATAGTTCAAGGAGCTAGCACAAACCTTTTCCTTAGACCGGTCCCTATAGACCTCTCCGTCCTTCGTCTTCGAATCACGTGCCACTCGTCCTCTGTTATCACCATAGGTATGGTCACGTTCTGAGTGATCGTTCTATGGTTGCTTTTTCTGGAGAACGGAAGGAGAATGAAGAATGTGGGTCAAGTTTCAACTGCAGCCAGTTAACGGGAAAAAAAAAAAGATTTATCACTTTTTAAAATATATATGCATACAATTATCATCATTTTTCTAACGCAACTCTCCCAATCTTTACTTATTTTAGACACAAATTATATTATACAATTACCACTATTTTTTACACATAATTAATGTAATTATATCGTTTTTTTATCATAATTAATGTGACGTACTTTATGTAATTAATGTAATTTTTATTATTAATAATGTAACGTATTTTTTTAATTAATGTAATTTTTATTATTAATGTAACGTATTTTATTATTATTGTGTTTTAGAAATATAAATATATTATTATTAATAGTTAAGAAATGATGTGGCGCTGACATGTCGTTGAAAATTACAGTTCTTCAATCATTATAAATAGAGTTCAGTGTTGATTCGACTCTTCACTTTTTGTGTTGATGTGACAGTTAGTTCTTCAGTTCTAAACTGCATTATAGTGAGTGATTTGAGTGGACTTCAATAATTAATAAAAAAAGTAAAAAATTAAGTTGTGATTTTGACTTTTGACGCCACTTTGAGTGACTCATAATATCACATGAACCAAACTCACTGCTACGTATACTTAGTCCAAATAAACTCACTGAGAAGAAAGGTGTTGCCCTGCCCATATAAGGTGCAAGTAAAATTTGAACCTTAAACGCTACAAAGTATGAGAGTATTATTTTTTTTAAAAGTTTATCAATTAATTAACTGACATTGATAGATTAAATCCAAATTTGGTAGCTCTTATTTTTATAATTTTATGTATTATGATAAAATTCGGAGTTAACTCCCTGGTATTTTTTTAAATTTTAATTATTTTATACTTGGTAGCATATATTTAAGTCCAGGTAATTAAAAGAGTTTATATATGCTTAAAAAAACTAATAAAATAAACCGATATATCATATATATATATATAAACAAATGGCACAATTAAGTAGGAACTCACCCAATCGACTTAGAATATCTTTTCGGAACTGCAAATTAATTTTATTAGAAGAGGCGCATACCAATATGGCCCAAGCATTTGTTATTTTGGATGTAATCCTCTTATAGAAAAACTTATATGTTATATTTCTTTATCTTACTAATACCATGTATTTTGTACTTAACTCTTAAAACAATGTTGAAAAATTCTTTATCCCGTATCGTTATATGTTGTGTATGAAATTTTACACATTTTATTATTGTGTGTGTTTAATTTTAAAAGATTATATTATATGTATCCAATTTTTTAAAATAATCTATTGTATGCATTTAACTACTATTGTATTTGTCTTCCTCACATACCTGTCATTTGAACATAAAAACACCTGATGAATATGATGTCAAAACAAATCATTTAGCACCACTACTTTGCACGGATGCAAAACTAATATACGATAATTTGTTTGGGACCATATCCATTTTTTTACACTCCGTATCTTTTATGTTTGAAATTGATGATGCATAATTAATAATACACCAATTATGCTTGAAATCTATTTTGTTATGGACTAGCCTTATTTTGTTTACTCATGACGAGGAACTCAGGACTAAAACACATTTGTCAATAATGTATGATGTAAAAGTATGACAAGATCTGACCCATTTATGTGTATATATATATATATATATGAATCGATTATTAGCTATAATAATAACAATGATAAAAATTTCAAAATCATTTTTGTTTAATTAATTAGTTTGACTTTAATAACATGGTTTAAGAACCACCGAATAATAAGACTTAATTAAGAAAAAATAAATTTTAACATTCAAATAAACGAAAAAGATAGTTTTATTCGACAACCGTATGTATTCATGAGTTTATCATTCAAATAAATGAAGATAGTTTTATTGGACATCCGTGTGTATTTACAGGTTTAACATTCTAATAAATGAAGATAGTTTTATTCAACATTCATGTGTATTCACGGGTTTAACATTCAAATAAACGAAGATAGTTTTATTAGACATACGTGTGTATTCACGGTAGGGGGTGGTCAAAATTATCCGAAACTAAAAAACGAACAAAAAAAACCATTGAACCGTATTGAAATTTAGGTTAACCGAATCGATTTTTTTACTATTTTTGGTTTGGTTAACCGAACCGACAAAAATTTTTGATTTTCGGTTTCAATCTCGGTTAACGATTTTAAGTTGGAAGGTTAACCGAAAAATTGAAAATGTATAATTCTATACATATATTTAATACCTAATCTCATAAAAGTTATTTATAATATATAATATTCAACATATATTTGTCCACAATAGTCAAACATATAATATATATTTTCTAATACAATTTTATTTTTCAGTTAAAAAATATTAACTCGCTCCAAATAAATCATTTTCTAATATTTATCTTAATTAGTTATGTTAATTACAATATAAAGTATCAATTTTTTAATATATATGTTAATCGTCAAAGCTAGACAACTTTTAATTTATGTTCTTGAAAATAACTTTAGTAGATTTAACATAAAACAACACTTATATATTTCCTTAAAGTTTAGTAGTTAACCGATTAACTGAACCGAAAGAAACTAAAAATTTCGGTTAATTAAATTTTTCAATTTCGGTTTAGGTTCAAAATATAGCGAACCAATATTTCAGTTAACTGAAACTCCAATTAACCTTCCATGAACACCTCGACCTAATTCACAGGTTTGGTTTAACATTCGATTAAAAGAAGATAGTTTTATTCGACATTTGTGTGTATTTACGGGTTTAACATTCAAATAAACGAAAGAGAGTTTGATTCGATATCCGTGTGAATAACGGGTCTAAAACTAACACATTAATATTATAAATTTATAATATAACGTTCTAGTCTTTAGCGCTACTAAGATGAATTTATCTAATTGAGCACTATAATGGACTTGTTAAACGTTTGTCTTTTATAATAAAGTTGTATTATGTAGAAAACCTAACAATACACAGAAAAACAAGATTTACGTGTCAACTTTGTGTTAGCTACCTGGTATCTTGACTCGTGATTCCTGATGGTATAATGCGATAATCAAGTAGATACAATTTTAATAATTTACTAATAAAACATTAATTAAAAAGCTGAAAATTTTGAATACGTACTTGAAATATAATATGCATATATGTAAGTTGATCGAGCTTAATATATGTGAACATTAAGTGGATTGATCAGAACCATTATTATTATCGATATTTGGGGTTCCTTAATTACATGAATACAAACAAATATTTGTTGTTTTTTATATATGCATACTAATACTATACCAAACCTATGCAAGCCATTACACTCATTGGTGATGACCGGCATAGCACTCTTACTTTTCGGCTAGTTTAATTTAATTTGATTCAATCTAATGGTACGGACAACAATTTTAATCATCATAGGGAATATTCGATCACTACAGAAGAATTAGACGAACCGGCCCTTAATTATATCTATTTTATGAGTATATATATATATATGCAATACGTACTATTTGTTTGAATATGTGACCGAATATTGAAAACGCACACACAAAGTTCAAATAATATTCGAACATGATGAGGTTTAATTAGAGTTGTCTTTTTACTCTTTTATGATGAGATGATTTAATTAGTTGTCAAATGTATTTTTTTCAATTCGAAACTAATATTAAGCGATTAATAAAAAGTTAAAATAAAAATAAATCAAATAATAACACAATAACTAGTATTAGTTGTCAGATGTAACTGTCAATTAATTCATTAAAAATAATAACAACAAATAACACAATTACTATTTGAATGAGTTTTGTCGACCTACGTCTCATGTACGATTTAATTTAGTGAAATTTTACATATTTTGAAAAATGTAAGTGCGCATTTATGCTTACTGAGTATTAATTTAATTTAATATTCATATGTGTAGTAGGGATCATATACAAATGCAATATATCTTCTAATGAATTTCTTTTATCTATATCTATATTAATTAATGTATAATTAGCGTTAGATTCTGCACATAGTAACGAGTGAAGATTTCATATGTTAATGTCGAGAGAAAAATATTTAATGGTACATCAATGCAAAAATAATTGTTACTTCTTTAATGAAACTGATTTTTTATAATAATTTAAATTATTGTAATTATAAATTCAAAAATGTGATATAAAAGAAAAAATAAAATATTTAAATGTATTATGTGAAATATATTATTAATTGAATTATTTATATTTTTACTAAGTTGAGGGATAAAAATAGTAATATCCAATATGTTTATTTAAAGATTAAGAAAGATAATGAAAAATAGTTAATAAGGATTATAAATGTATTTTCATTTTTTTTCTCAATATTAAATTCAACAAGAATTATTTACTAAATTCACTTTTCAAACTTAATTATAAAAGTTAATTAAAACAAATTAATTGACCGTTAACTCAATTACTTGACAACAATCAAAATTCACTCAAAATTAATATTATTTTTTATATTTTGTAATTTAATTTTTTTTATCTAAAACTCTAAAATTTAATTAATAGCATTGCTTCGTACATAATTCTTTTTGTTAAATTTATATCATTAATTATTCATATGATATAGTATTATATGCATACATATAATAATATTAACACCCGATCGTTGACATATAAAATTTTAATCCGCTACTTTATGCGATCATGCTAATATATTTATAAAAAATAAATTTTGTTGGAGTCGCATATTTCACAAGACTTTATTTAGTCAAATTGCAACACTAGCATGAATTACGACAAACAAATTACGTACCCATTCATTGACAAAGGCCACCGTCTAAATTTCTCTAGATTTTTATGAATATATTGAAATTGTATTTTAGATTTAATTTTATGAGTTTATATCTATTAATATTATAAATGTGAGTAGAAGAAATTATTCGTAATTGGCGACGTGACAGTCATTATAATTGGATATCATCATTTTACACAAATGAATATTTTGGAACGCATTCGTTGAAAATCAAATGAATAGCTAGCAGACATGACTAATGGATGGTTGAGTCAAATGTTTTGTTTCCCTAAAAAGATACTATACTATATATATAAATACTCCAATTTTCCAAAATTGTTACACATTTAATTAATTATATTATAACATTGCATGCCGTTATTGAAGTTATCTTATGTTACTAAGTAAGAAGACCAAATTCACGTTCGATCATCGTTTCAAAGTTTATACCCTGTAATATACTCGAATAATAATTAGCTAGCTACTTAAAATACATGTTTTCAAACGTACAACGTGCAACTATCGATCTCAATAGCTAAATAATCTAAAATCTAATATCTAACAAATTAAAACAAATTAGATTTTATAATAAACTTTCATCTAACCTTAATATGTTACGTATATGCTAACGTATAAAAACTAGAAGTTATGGGGTCGTGAATCATGTTTGCATCATTTTCAGAACAATAATTTGACCGTGTATATACGATGCGTCGATCTCATGAAATTACTTGACTTGGGATACTTCGAACAGATTGTTTTCTATTTTACTACAAAATTATAACTCAAGTCGACACAGAATATGTTTGGATATCTAAAGAAAACAATGCTCAAGTCAAATGTAGTTATAATTCAATATACACAAAATTATAACTCAAGTCATATGTTTTATGTTGCTTAAAGGATACTGTATATACAGATTGTTTTGATAATGAAGGATTCTTATACATTGTTGATCCAATGAAGGATGTCATCAAGTACAATGGTTTTCAGGTATATTTATGTATACATATGTTGATTTAAAATCAAATTGATCTACACATTTATTCTCTTTTTCTTTCTAGTTATATTTGTACACAACACAATATATATTGAACTACTGTTGATACGGTTAGTGGCCGGTGAGGTTCCGATGACATTTGTCGTAAAGAACCTAAAGCCAACATTTCGCAATCTGAACATTAGCTTTGTTGCCGAACAGGTTCCTACTCTTTCATACCTCTAAATAGATTTATTTTATAATTTGGTGCATGTCTAAACAATCGTTATTGAACTAAATATGTCATTTTTGTTGATGAAACAGGTTGCACCTCACAAGAAAGTAAGAAGAGTTAGATTTGTTGGCGCGAAATCAAAATTTTCATAAATTAAAATACCGTATTTGCATATTAATCTATAAATATATTATGTAATTTTATAAAATAAAATACCGTATCTGCATATTAATCTATAAATATTTTATGTATTTGTATAATGAATACTTAAATCGGAACGAGAAACCTACCTTAATATATACCAATAATACTATAATAGTGGTCACTTTAGTTAATAGTTTAGTACTCGGACCATCTCTAACGAAAAAAAAAAAACTATTAAATGTTTTCTTAAAACCAGATTACATTTCACTAAGAACTAGCTCCATTCCCCCGCTATGTGATAAAATATAAAAATTTATCATTAGTGATAAATTAATAATTTAATATGTTATTTCTTTTATTATCTAATTGATTAACTATGATAATAAATTAGTAGTAAATTAAATTTTCCTTTTTAAAATTAGGGTTTGGAAATATTAAAATGTAAAGATAAATTAAAGAGGAGATGAGAAGTAACACTTGATATGTAAACATTAAGTTGATTGATCAGAACCATTATTTTGTCGATATTTGGGGTTCCGTACATGAATACAAACAAATATGTGTTGCTTTTATGTTGGTTTTTTGTTGTTTTTTATATATGCATACTATACCAAACCTCTCCAAGCCATATAACTATAAGAAAATACACTTATTAGTGACGACCGGCATAGCACTCATTACTTTTTGACTAGTTTAATTTAATTTGATTCAATCTAATGGTACTGACAACAATTTTAATCATCATAGGGAATATTCGATCACTACAGAAGAATTAGACGAACCGGCTCTTAATTATATCTATTTTATGAATATATATATATATATATAATATAGATATAGATATATGCAATACTATTTGTTTGAATATGTGACCGAATATTGAAATGTTAAATACTAATTTCATGACGCATACACAAAGTTCAAATAATATTCGACATGATGAGGTTTAATTAGAGTTGTCTTTTACTCTTTTATGATGAATGATGATGATGATTTAGTTAGTTGTCAGTTTTTTTAAAATCGCTAATAATATTAAGCAATTAAAAGTTAAAGCAAAAACAAATCGAATAGTAACACAATGAGTAATATTAATTGGCAGATGTAACTGTCAGTCAAATTATTGAATATAACAATAATAAATTACACGAGCTTTATTTAAATGATCAGTTTTGTCGATCTATGTTTCATGTACAATTTGATTTAGTGAAATTTTACATATTTTGAAAAATGTAAATACACATTTATGCTTACCGAGTATTAATTTAATTTAATATTTATATATGCAGTAGGAAGCTAGTTTTATTCGAACTTTGTATGTATTCATGAGTTTAATATTATAAATAAAAGATAATTTGATTCGATATTCCTATGTATACACGGGTCTAGTAGATTAATATTATGATTTTTTATTCTTTAGCGCTACTGACTTGAATTTATCTAATTTTTGTTTAAAACCTAACAATATATAGATAAAAACATGATTTACGGTCAATTGTGTGTTACAGAAAATAATGCTAAAGTGGTATCTTGACTCGTGATTCCTAGTGGTACAATACGATAATTAAGTAGATACAATTTTAATGATTTACTAATAAAACATCAATTAAAAAGCTAAATTTTTTTAATACGTACTTGAAATATTTATGCATAATCACCACAGGGAATATTCGATTACTACAGAAGAAAACGAATCGGCTCTTAATTATATTTATTTTATGAGTGTATATATATATGCGATACTATTTGTTTGAATATGTGACCAAATATTAATTTCATGACGCATACACAAAGTCCAAATAATATTCAAACATGACGAGGTTTAATTATAGTTGTCTTTTACTCTTTTATGATGATTTAACTAGTTGTCAAATGCATTTTCTTTTCAATTTGTTATTAAATTAATTAATATTAATAATAAACAACTAATAAGAAGTTAAAGTAAAAATAAACCGAATTTTTTTTTTTTAACGGCAAAAGTAGACGGAACTGAGCATCGGCAATGCCAACACCCATCCCAACCCACACATTAGATTGATAATCTTAAAATACCTAGCAAGGTACTAGAAATACAACACGAGTTTACATCAAAAGAAATCTAAAGGACTTACACACCAAACCGACCAAATTAACTTCTTACAATTTGCTCGATATTTAATCCAAGTGTATAATTCTCCTTTTAAATCCTCCAAGATTTTATCAGCTGAGTAAGGATTATTGTTGAAGATCCGATCATTTTTTGCCTTCCAAAATAGCCAACACATACCTCCAATAGCCACATGAAGAAAACGCTTCTTCTTTACCGAATTTCCTTTCTCCACCACTGTTCGAATAATGTCATTAATCGAATTGTACTGACCAGTAATACTTACTTGACACCATTGCAAAAAGTCTCTCCAAACCCTTCTTGCTTTACCACACTCCAAAAAAATATGATTGCACGTTTCGGGTATACCGTCACATACTTGACAATCCACTGTTTGAACATTTATTCCCCTATGTTGTAGAATCACTCTTGTAGGTAAATTTTATCTTGTAGCATCTTCCACATAAAATGGTTAACACGTGATGGTACCCAACTGTTCCAACTGAACTCCATATTGTTGTTTGAATACTTAAGATTATCAAGAATGTTCCTAAACGACCGAACTGTGAATTAATTCATCGAAAATGATAACAACAAATAACAAGTGTTTTATTTGAATGAGTCTTAATATGATTTCGTGAAATTTTATTTATTTTGAAAATTGTAAATGTGCATTTATGCTTAAGGGTGTTAATTTAATGTAATTTAATATTTATATTTACATAATTATATGTAGACATTTAATAATATTGATAATTGACGTACGGAATTTTAATCCGAATTGAACGTTAAAAATGAAAAAGTCTAATCAAACATAAAATAAAAATAATTATCTGTTTTTATGCACAGACATGCTATTATGTTTATAAAAAAATTAAATTGTGTCCGAGTCACACATTTCACAAGACTTTATTTAATTAAATTGCAAAACCAGCATGAATTACGAAAAACGAATTCCGTACCTATTCATTGACAAAGGCCCACCGTCTAAATTTCACTAGATTTTGATGAATCTATCGGAAAATCTATTGAAATTGTATTTTAGATTTAATTTTATGAGTTTATATCTATTAATATTATAAATGTGAGTAGAAGAAATTGTTCGTAATTGGCGACGTGACAGTCATTATAATTGGATATCATCATTTTACACAAATGAATATTTTGGAACGCATTCGTTGAAAATCAAATGAATAGCTAGCAGACATGACTAATGGATGGTTGAGTCAAATGTTTTGTTTCCCAAAAAGATACTATACTATATATATAAATACTCCAATTTTCCAAAATTGTTACACATTTAATTAATTATATTATAACATTGCATGCCGTTATTGAAGTTATCTTATGTTACAAAGTAAGAAGACCAAATTCACGTTCGATCGTCGTTTCAAAGTTTATACCCTGTAATATACTCGAATAATAATTAGCTAGCTACTTAAAATACATGTTTTCAAACGTACAACGTGCAACTATCGATCTCAATAGCTAAATAATCTAAAATCTAATATCTAACAAAACAAGTTATATTTTACTAGCAGACATCCGCATTAAGCAGCATAATTTGAAGTTTAATCTAAATGATGTTGGTACTTCGTCGATTGTAGTATGCTCATCTAACGATATTTGTGATAGTAGAAAAATTCGATAATAGTTAATGTGCAATAGTAGATAAATAAATTTATTATTATAAATATGTTTGACTTTCCATAATTCAAATATGAAAGGTGTTTTAATTTGTTGATAGAAAAAGTAATATGAAAATTTTACATCTTTAAACTTTAAATTTTATAAATAAAATATATAAACTCTTTATAAGGCTATTAGATAATAAACTTTCATCTATAAACCCTTTAAACTTTCATGCTAACGTATAAAAATGAGTAGTTGCAGTAAATCTGTCTAAAATTCCTAACAGTACGGTGTTATTTCGAAAATGTCGTTGTATACTAAAATTTGATGTAAACCTTAATTTACCTTATAAGGTTTACAAAATGATTGGGACTCACCTTTAATTACCCCTCTATACCACACGCTGAGTAGAGTCAGATTTTAATATTCTTGGCAGTATGTTTCTTAAAATCTTTTAAATTCTTATTCAAATCTTTTAATTAATCGTATTAATACTACTAACTTGTTCATTGTCAACTTTAATTCTATCGTAAGATAATAAACAAATTAAGTTTAAATGCTTACATTGTTTAAAAACTATTTTGTGTCGTCGCAGAAGGTCAGTATAATCTCTTTTTACTTTCTTTTTTCCACCACAAAACAAAAATTCACGGTCAACCTTCGGCGGCGATATGTGATCATCAATTTCCAAAGAAAAGACTATGCAGTTTTTAATCTTATTTTGAGATTTGTTACTGTTTGTGGAGCTAAAATTGATAATGGAAGAAATTGGGAGAGCCGTTAAATTTGAATTAATCTCTTGCAGCAGAGAGGTTGAAGCAAGTCTCAAGGGTGAGTCGAGATCGAATATATGGAAAGTCAAAATCTCGTTTCTGTTTTTTCAATGAGCTCTTTTTGGGTATTATTAAACATACTAATTTAATAAAGAAAATGCTGCATTTGAAATTGTGATACTCGATTGAAAACTGTGTTATTTGAGTGATTGACTTGGTAGATTGAGTAAATCAATTGGTATGTTGAGCCTCACCCACTCTTTTTAGATTTCATTTTGTTCAACTTTTTCCGTAGAGTTTGTACTTTTTCTTTTTTTGAACGTAATAACTTCTAATTAAAGAACTAGATCGTCGTACACATCGCACCTCGAAAGAGAGGTAAGTTCAACACAAAACATATTATCCCACCTAATAGGTAAAACGGAAGACGAAAAAGCAAACTGTGCAACTAGGGCAACATGCAAAAATAGTTGTTTTCTCGCTTAGTCCACGAGAATGAAATTTGAAAGTTATTCGACCATAAGCGTATATCACTTCCAAGAGCAGCAAGGCTTCATGAAGAGAATGTTTTCGTGGACGATAGAGAGAGCAGCAAGGCTCCATGGAGTGTTTATACATAAAAATAAAAATAATTCTGATATATAGTTCTGCAAATAAGGCTTTATAAATAATTTGAGTTAATAGTTGTAGCTGGAATTATATAGTCAAGAGCGCCTTAATATTAAATGGACGTATCCAAAACAACAAAAATACTCGTATATTACTTGCATTAAACAGTATGTATTAGGCAATGAACTAAAAAGAAAAATGCCTTACAACATGTAACACAAAGAAATGAATAATACATATTTATTGAACCTAAATCTATATTTTCACAGTAAAAGTTCCTCATGAAGCTAAACCAATTGATCAGCAGCGACAGTGTGTTTTCTTCAAAGGTTAGATTGTTACTTCAACGTACAAGCGCGATAAGGCCATATTCAGCATAAAATAGCTGCATCATACACAAAAAATATGTTCTTAAGTTAACCAAATATAAGTCAAAACAAGCCAGATTTATTTGGTAAATATATCAAGAAAGTTTACCTGCCAAAGAAACATATACATAGATTGAATGGCTTCCATGTTCTTCAAATCTACTGATTTGGCTCGTACCCAAAGTAATAAACCCATTCCCAGATGACTAATAATCTATGTACGCAAAAAATAAATGTAAACTTAATTATCAATTGTATATTCATATAGATAGATGACTGATCGTTACGCATAGATTTGGAGCTTATCCTAAATTCAGTCTTCATTGATAGATAGAAAGATGAATTCTGTAAAGCAAAGAGAAGGCTTGAAATTGATTATTACCGTTACATATTTGCTCCAGCTGATGGGTGAAGTTGCTCCAACAAAAGCAGCAGCAATATAAGCGATTTCAAGAATCCAAATGCATATCCAGTACATCTGAAAAGTTTTATGTGTCTGTAAGTAACCACACAATCTCCAACTAGATAAACGCTACACAGTTTGTTTGTTTTTTTATTTAGTATGATGACGAAATTAACTAACCCGTTTTTCACCCAGTTTAATTGCTAGAGATTTGATTCCATGCATCCTGTCTCCCTCAATATCAGGGATGTCCTGTATACAGAAAATGCAATGACTCAGTTAGTACCAAACATGTTAATACAATTGATTTAGTACTTAAAGAGAAATTTGAGGCCTAGTTACTATGGGTTTTTTTACCTTAAAGAATATCGTCGAGACAGAGAACGCACTGAGCATTGCGACAGCAAATAATAGTGGCCTTGAAAGTAATGTGGATACTCCATGGACAGAATTCTGTAGATTTTGGTATTTTAGTGCATATAACAAATGTTTCAAAACAAAAAAAAAAAAGTTCAAGTAACACAGCTAGAACCGTGCTATCTAAGCAGGCCTAGATACCTGTTCTTCTATTTTATTAATATAGTGCAAATAAGTTATTTTTTCCACATGAAGATATAAACAAGAATACAATTGAGAATAACTGACCTGCATATGCAAGTAATATCCAATAGGAACAACTAGTGCCCGAGCCATCAGCATGTAAAACGCAGCTGTAAAAGGAAACCTTTTCCATCGCAAATAGGGCAGCTGGAAATGGTTTTCAGATGAAAAAATGTTACTAGAGATGTTCGGTACATATATAGTTTGATCGTGACCTTTGAATATACAACTTTATAAAAAAAACTCACCACGTTGGCCGAATATGCTGTCCCAACAATAAACCACCCAACAAAACCCCAAAACAACGGTGGGGAGCCAACAAGCCACCCAATTGCTAAGCTCTGCATTAAAAACAGGTAATATTAGTTTATACTATGCTTAATGACATATAATACAAAAAAACATGTTATTAATCTTATATAAATGCAAATAGTAATCAAGTTTGAGTACCATGATAGCTGATAGAGAAGAGACGACGATAGCAGTTGTCATAGATAGTTCCCCAGCCGCTAATGGAAGAGATGGTTTGTTAACCTTGTCGAGTTCTATATCACATATTTGATTGAAACCACAGACATACATTTGCATGAACATGCCTCCAACAAGAGCCTGAAATTAGTAATTGAAAACACTACTTAAGAATACATACATTTAAAGCATGTCCTGTGATTGTTATCAAGTACAAGTATAATCAAAACTCACCTGTAACGCTTTGATGAAGAACAATGGGGTGAAATCTGATATACCATTAACCGTAAGAAGAGACATCGCAGCTACACTTAAAACCTAATAAATGGTATGAAATGGGTCAGTATATATTTTGTATCATTTTGAATTTATTGGAGCAAATTTAGAATTTTGTATTTTATAAAAATCTAACCGTTCCAACTGCTGCGTAAGGCCTTATAAACCTATAGAGAACGTCCACGAAGTTGATTACGGATTCTACGGGATTCTTCAAATCATGAGTTGCATCAAACGGAGGATTGTTAGTAGATGTTGCATTCAGTTCAAACTTGTCATTGTTCATTTTGTGTAGTGCAAGCGGCTCGAAGATTCGATCCATGTTTTTATTACTATGCCTTTGTTGCAATTTCAAGGAGCTATTCTTATCAGATTTTGATATCTGAAGAAACTTTGAAGCTTGTGAGCCTAATTATGGTCATCAGATTGATTAGATATACAATTTAAATTGACAGATCCATCTCAAAATTTCATAAATGCTAGTAGGTGTAATCACGCTAAAAAATTTTTAAACTTTCTAGCATAAAGTCTCAAATTCAATAAATTTTCCTCAACAGAACGATTTTGATATCAAAGATTTCCACACAAAAAAAAAGAAGACATACTGATTTTTTTTTGTACACTTCAAAATTTATAGAATATAACATTGCCAGAAACATATGAAACATAAATCTTTGAAAGATTGAAAGTCGGGTAGAAATACCTGTCGCAAATGAAGAGGATGATGCTATGGGGCTAGAAGATAGACGCGAAGTTGGCTTGCAAAGTGACCCAATAGCTAGAGATGCCATTTGTACGTACTATTGTTCTTTGTTTCGACAAATTTATTACAAATGCAACTCGGTCGTTCGTCAAAAACTGTTCATGGTGATTAAACGTTTCATTAACAAACTAAACATTTAGATGAAATATTGCTAATAATTGTTCATTATGATAAGCAGAACGAATGTGAAAAAATACATACCTTATTATGGGTCTCAACAAAGAGAGCAAAATTGTTGATATGTTAATTGAAGTATGCAAAGAAGATGAGTTTAAGTGTTGTCTTACCATACAGAAAATATGAAATTAAATAAGCGAGTGTTCATGCAAAGTTGAAAGCTGTTGGCCGCCAATGATTTGGTGAAATAATAAATAAATAAAATAACGTTTGATGTAGTATCCTTATTTGAAAACTTTGGCCTGCCATGTCAATCCTCCATTGTGGAATTTAACCTCATATGCCCCACAAAATTAGAAGTGAAATATAATTTGAGTTTCTAGTCATTTTTGAGAAAATTGTAATTAATGCAGGTTGCTTCATCACTTATATGTTGACTGCAAGTCAACGTACAAATTAAACATATTAATATATTAATCCAAAATTAATCTTAAAATTACAAATAATTTTAGGTGTCACGGTAGTATTCTTAAGAAGGGTTTTAGTGTTCAACAAATTAAAATGGAGTCGGACAATAAAAAGATACGAGTAATTAATTAACAATAAGAAATTAAAAGTACGCTACAATACATAAAAGTATGGTTGTATGATTCATGCTACAAGAACAAATTATTGGAATACACTATTCACAAATTGTTCTGTATCTATTGACCAATGAGTCACGGACCAACTTCTTTACCTTTTGTCATTTGTGAGAGACTTCATGCAGCCCATTTGTTTCTATTATTGTCACGATATACACGTTGATGTATAAGCTATAAGTCAACTTTGGGAGGTTATAAGTTTTCCATTTTCCTTAAAGATAGATCCATCCAATAATTAATTAAATAAAATAATGTTTTTTTATGGAGCGTTATATTTTGTGTTTGTGTGTGTCTGACATACTTAATTAAAGGCGGCAAATATTCATGTCACTAAGAAAATATAATATTTAATACAATTCTTGATTCGTTAAGGTCTCAATCAAGAATTGGTAAAAAAGGTAACACTGCGCACCTTTCATTTTTTTTCTTTTGTTTTGAACATAACTATTATATTATTATTTGTTTAAAATAACAAAAGGAGTCCTGCATAATTGGAGTGTCTGAAATTTCTACCTCTGCCTATATATGAATCCCTTTTAATTCATTGAAATATCAATCTCGATCACTATCTTCCAAATATATATCCATAAAAAAATTAAAAGAGTAGAATCACTATCGAATCGTCACTCGATCATGGCTCGTTCTGTCTTCAACAAAGATGAAAAACTGGTAAGTTTCTCATCTCTCTGCTTTATGCGCTTGAACCTTTCGCTGTCGAGTTATATATAGTCTAGACACAGATCCCATAACTTTTGTTTGCAGAAACTTCATTTATAACCTATATATGTATGAGAGCAAGAAGAGAACATATATTGATCAATTGCAATGTACATCATCCAATGGGCGATCCGTTTAGATGTTGAAACTTAAAATGTAGTTTTTGTCTTGGTTAATTCCTACATATGATTTGATCTTTGTTTTGGCTAGATATATTAGCAATGTTTTAAAACCAGTTTTGGAGTTGAAGCGGTGGGGAATCCGGTTATTTAATTCATCAGTCTGACCGGTTTGACCGGCGGTCCAACCGTTTACCCATTTTTCTTTGAAGCAATGCATTACATGATGGGTAGAAATACAAGTACCAATAAAAACTGAAAAGGCAATATGTCATGTAGTATAGTAGTTCAATTTTTAGGAAAAAAGTTACACATACACTTTTTTAATTATAGCTTTCTTTTAATTCACCATTTTCTATCATCATCTTCAAATATGTGTTTCTCTCCGGTTCCACCGGTTCTTTTCATCACCATTTTTCATCTTCTTAAAACACCCAACACACACTTTTTTCAATAATCATCTTCACGAAACAACCAAAACATACCTATTAGTTAGAGCAACCTAAGAACTCAGCACAATCACCACAGATAGTCGCTGAAGAGATCACCGTCGCCGGAGAAAGATGTTGTTGCCAGATGGGTTTAGGACAAATCTTTTACTAAAAGCCGATTCAAACCGGTTCCACTTTTCAAAATATCATATATTAGGCTTAATGTTTGATATAGATATTTTTAAGTATTTTTTTATTTAACTAATTAATACGTACTGCAGTTATTTTTCCGGCGATCTTCTTATTTTATAGACATATAAATAGAAATGTTGATGTTGATTAAATTTTATTAGAAGACAAGCTATATGTTTTGACAGTAAAATGTGTTTTCATTCAATTGATCAGTAGCTGTTAATGTTTCCTTTTTGTAGGTAACATCAGAAGGAATAACTGGCGGCATGAAAGTAACCTTAAACAGGCCAAAAAAACTAAATAGTCTAAACTACGAACTCGTATGTTTATATCTAGCTTCTACCTATACTTGATTATTGCATGTTCTAATTAATTTGTCATTATTAATTATCTCCTAGCTATGAACTGATTAATTATTTTAATTTGCAGATTGTTCAAATGTTAAAGATGTTTGAAATGTATGAAAATGATCCAACAATCAAATTTGTGATATTAAAGGTACGTAACAAGAGTTTACGAGACCACTCTCAATCGTGATTGACACTGACTGATTATTTTTTGTCAACTAATTGTCACGTCAGCTTTTTTCAAAACTGACTGAAATTTAACTAACAACTAACTGACTCGTGTCAATGGTTACCGGTCAATTTTTTTCTGGGTCCCACATTTACTAATATACCTCTATTATTTTACACTAGAAAAAAAAAACAAACGACGAAATGTTAGTAAACCGGCACAAAACTCAACCAAAATAACCGACGCACAAAATGACTAAGCAGTGCTATTGATGTCACTTTTTATGACGAGCGCCCAACCAACTAAACAGTTGGAAGTGCTCTGAGTTTCAAATAATAAGCAATTACTCCTACTATATAAAATAAATTGGGATACCAACTGTCTATTTCTTTACATTTAAAATATCAGTTATATAATTTATCTCACAAACATATACAATCTACATATACACAGCTAGACAAACCTCCTTTAGAGTATTATTTGCAACCTTTTAATGTCAAATAGGTTAAATGTAACGACTCATGTGAAGTTGAATTTGTATGATCGGTGTATATAAAAGCAAAATATGGTACATGTCGCTCCCATGCATTAATGTTGTAGGGTTACTCAATCAAATAATTGTACAAAATTTGTTTGATTATTTTAGAACAAAAATAATCAAATTTGTAGGGTTAGTTAAAACAAAAAGGTATCAATACTAGTGTCCTTTTCTGCTGACGAGCCTTACCCTATTCGGTACCCTCCCTTCTCCCTCACATAGGGGGATGCAACTATTACATATCAAACAAAATATGGTACATGTCGCTTCCATCACGTACGGATGTCTAATAAATATAAGGTTCACATTAAATATTTAGGTGTTAGAATTTTATTATTTTTGTTGTTTTCTTCTCTACCTTTTGTGTTTAAATTACTCTGCTTCCATTCAACTTTAAATTTTTGGTAATAAGTTTTTTACTGTATAAAACAAGAGTTTTTATTAGTTCCTGGCACTTACTGATCAAAGAATATTTATTTTACACAAGTCTAACTGCATTTATGATATTTGTAATATAAATTGTGTATATATTGTTGAATTTATGTAGGGAAACGGAAAAGCTTTTTGTGCAGGTGGGGATGTTACGGCACTTTTGTCCGTCACAACTTCAGGTACTATATTTAATCAGTGATAGCTAAACTAATTTTTAGAAATTATATGGATAAATAAATAAATATATATGGGTTAGTACTAAAATTACAATCATGCCCTTTTTATTTTGTAAGGACATTGGAGTTTTGGTGCAAACTTCTTTCGGAAACAATACACTCTTGACTACTTACTTGGAACCTATAAGAAGCCAATAGTAAGTAATTACTGACATTGTTTTACATTTTATGGTCGCTAATATTGCATTTATCGTACATTATTATCGGACTCATATAAAATCCGTACAGATCGCTCTTATAGATGGAATCGTAATGGGGGGAGGGGCTGGATTATCGATGAATGCAACATTTAGAATCGTCACAGAGAAAACGCTATTTGCAATGCCCGAAGCAGCAATTGGATCTTTTCCAGATGTTGGTGCATCTCATTTTTTAACACGACTTCCTGGTTTTTTCGGTAGCTAATTAATCTCCTTACCTATTAAGTAACCTTCTGTTTTGTATGCAATTTTCGCTTGGTGCTTATCGCTAGTTTTGATGTAATATGTAGGCGAATATGTGGCACTCACCGGAGCACGATTGAATGGGACTGAATTGCTTCAATGTGGTCTTGCAACTCACTTTGTTACTTCAAAGGTAATTTTATTTTATGACTTAAAATTAATGCTTTTGTAGTTTTATTATATATATTTGTTAAGGTTATGTAACCCTAAAAGTTAATGCTTTAATATTCTTTATTTCTTGTAGGATTTAGCAGCACTGGAGAATGAACTTAGTATGATGTCTTTATCTGATGCCAGCAACATAACAAAAATATCTGAAATTATTAATAAATATGCAAATGTGACTGAAGTAAACCCAATTAGTTTTAATTCTAAGTTGGAAATTATCAACCAATGTTTCTCAAAGGAGACTGTAGAAGAAATACTATTATCATTGGTAAGTTCGTTAAACCATAATTAACTGTGTTTTATTAGCTGCAAAAGCTCTTCAAAACACATAGTTTTATATTTTACTACTTGCATTTATGTAGGAGAACGTTGCCGCAAACAACCCTGAAAAATGGATTCTTGATGCAATAAAATCGATGAAATCAACTTCTCCATTGTGCATAAAACTTTCGTTAAAACTGGTAAGCGAAATTACGTTAATTAGTTCCAAGATAAAATTTGAAGTACGTACGTAGCATGAATTAGACTTACATTCAATCTATCTTTTGTAGATTAGAGAAGGTAGATCACAACGAGTACTCGAACGATGCCTTACTCGTGAACATCTTGTAGTTAGTCATCTTCTACGAAGAACCGTAAATGACGACTTTTACGAGGTTTGTTAATACTACTGTTTTTCTATATATAACTTGTTCTAGAGTCTCTCATTGTACTACATGATTTAGAAGTACTACTACTATTATTATTAATAATATATATAAAAAAAATTATTATTTTTATTATTATATTGTGTGAAAGCTTTGTGAATTTCTTATGCAGGGTCCTAGAGCAGTGTTAGTTGATAAAGATAAGAATCCACAGGTAAAAATATTAATTAAACAATTTTTTCGATTTCATTTAAATGATGATTATTATTATAAAAGAAATATGGTATAAAACCTGGACTAGTGAATGTGGTACATGTTTTATACCATACTTTATTATTATTATTATTATTATTATTTATTCTAGGCTAAAAATGTATTAGTTTTATTTGAATTTTAACATATTTAGTTTGATGATGCTAATTTAAACAAACTTCATTTACACAGCGTACACATAATTTATAATATTTGATACATGTTCATGAGTACATTATTTATGACTAAGTTAATTTAATTCTTTTGTTTTTCTTTAATTTAATAGTGGGTCCCTTCAAAAGTAGAGTTGGTGAATGAGGAAATGGTAAGCAAATGTTTCACCATGATTAACGATGAAGATTGGCAGCCACTGCAGCTATTGGCAAAAACAAACTCCAAACACGTCATTATGTCTAGGATTTAGCTACTTATTTAGATAAAAGTTATTACCATTACACCGTATTTCTTATAATCATCAAAATTTTCTTTATATACTGTTGATAAATGTGTTTTATCGGTATATTGTTCATGTAATACATGTAGAATGATGTAACTACTCAAGTTAGTAAGAGGGCAAAATATATACTAGATTTTCAACCATATATATATACAGGAGTGGGTTCAACAGAGAAAGAAATTTGGTGGAGAAATGAGAGAAAAGTTTTAACCCTTCAATTCAGTAAAAATAAACCTTTGATTCAGTTTTAAATTATATTTATTTTTTATTAAATCATAGTTGTTTTTTCTGAATCATAGTTTTAAATAAATCTTTCTTCCTTTTCTCCTTCAAAATTTCTTTCATTTTAAATCCTGCTACTATATATATATAGATGTGCTATTTTCTACCTATTTCATTTCGTATGCTTTTATGTTCTTTAACATAAATAACAAAAAAGTCAAAGTTGACTCATCAAGGTGCCGTCACTTTGTATAAAAAAAAAAAATCTTATATCAGCACCACATTAAAGTTACTTTGAAATCATTTTTACTTGTTATTACACTATAAAAAAGTAACATTTAGTGACACATTTTTTGTGACACTTTAAAAAGTGTCTTTATACCTATACTTTTACTGACAGTTTTTAAGAACTACAAGTAAAAGTGTATTTTCTTGACAAATTATATTAAAGAATAGTGCCACAAGAAGAAATATTCACACTTTTGTGTAACTATAAAAGGTTTTTACCCATTTATTTTTTAGTTACACTTTTTGCTATTTTTAGTGACTGTTAGTGAAAAATCATAAAAAAATGTCATTAGAAATAGAAAAAAGTGTAACAAAAAAAGGGATGGGTAAAGACCCATATAGTGACTAAAAAAGTGTGAGTATTTTTTTTGTGACACTTTACTTCTATAATTTTTGTTAATAAAACACATCTTTACCCGCACTTTTCAAAAGGTCTTATAAAAAGTATGGATAATGGCACTTTTAAAGTGTCACTGAAAAATGTGTCACTAATGACACTTTTCGTGTAGTGGTACCACGTTGAAAAATGATATCCATCTTAAATTTTTATTTTAAAGCTTGTAAAAAGCTTAGAAAACACTGAAACACGAAAATGAAAATAGTGTAAATTAACGATTACACTAGATGACTATGATATGAATCATGTCAAAGGAGGTGTGATCATCCCGATGTGGTAGGTCTACCACAGTAAAAACACCTCATACCTAATGCTCTTGTAGGATTGAGAGAATAATACAACAAAGTTTTAGATACTTCGACTTGTATATATCGAATATTATTAAATTAAATGAAAGTTTTAAAATTTAAGCAGACTTGTTGACTTTCACAACTACATACCTTCAAGGCTTCAACCACAAATCAATTTCTTGTTCAGAGTACATGCCCAATTAAACTGCTACATCGGCCGGTTACAAGAATCATTTCGTAGTTTTAAGCCACATATAAATCGTACCTTTACAATAAGGCTATGTTGTAGTACTCGAACTATTTTTTGGGGGGCCGACTGTTTTTATTGATTTCACCTCAAACTAGGGAGGAGCTGGAGTACAAGCCCAGAATAAAAAATACAACAAAGCCCATAATCACAAGAACAAGCTAATATATGTTACTTGAGTACAATGCCCAAGTGAAAGATTACAACAGAAGCCCTTAATGGCTAACATAGAGTTATCTAACCACATCTCACAATCCATCTTCAAGTACTTACTTTTGCTTAAAAACCAACATAAAATTAATCTTTTGATCTTTGCTTATTTATCGAGTCGACCTAACTCCCGAAAATAAGCCAAATGATGGATTAATTACACTAAAACCTCCATCCAATGCGAGATTATGTCCACTTATATACTTAGACTCATCGCTTGCAAGAAAAAGAGTCGCCTCAGCCACATTTTGCTCGTTTTGAGCCACTCCTTTGAGATTGGAGTAGACATTAGTATACAAATCTGGATATTTATCGACAATTGGTTCTGTTGCTGGTGTTATGATAAAATATGGCGATACACAATTGACACGAATTCCAAACTCTCCAAGCTCAGCAGCAACATTTTTAGTAAGTCCAACAATAGCATGTTTAGAACTTGTGTATGCATGTGAGGTATTACCACCTACACTTGAAGCAATACTTCCAATTGTAATAATACTACCACCATGATTTGGGATCATAACACGAGCCGCATGTTTGGTTCCCAAGAAAACACCAGTTACGTTGATACTTAACACTCGTTCAAAATCACTTACTTCATTTTCAAGGATACTTAACTTTAAGTCACCTGCAATAGCAGCATTGTTTATCATAATATCTAGTTTACCATGAGTATCGACGGTGAAATTGATTGCTTTTTCAATGTCTGATTCAATGCAAACGTCACAATGAACGAAGGAAGCCATTTCATGACCTATGTCTTGACAAACGGTTTGACCCAAATCATCGAGTATGTCTGCAATAATCACTTTTGCTCCATGTTTAGTGAATAGTTTTGCAATGGACTCTCCTATCCCTCGAGCTCCGCCTGTAATAAGTGCTACTTTCCCTGCCAATCTAATTAAACAAATCATGATTAATTAAATTAAACTATATATGTATGAACTTTGAATAATGAATACTTGGTTAAAAGTGGATACCTTGCCATTGAATAAAATGGAGAGTACTGTAGTTAGATTGCAAAGATGTAGAGGTATTTTGCTTTCTTATATAGGAGTTTGGGTGTGTAAACTTTTGCAAGATAACTTTTATCTAGATCTTATTATTATTATTATTTTAACATTTAAAACACATTTTTTATATATGTGTACTGCTTGTAGGAAATGTATGGCAATACAAGCAACCGAAGAAGTTGAAAATAGAAAATAAAACATGCCACAAATTTAAGGAAATTGGTAAAATTTAAGTGTATGGAAAAACAATTAATTAAGTTTTGAAATTTATAGTATGTATTCAACTACTCGGTGTATATTCTGTGTAAGAAACTTTTTCTTTATTGTCATTATATGTATTTTGGTGATGTGTGAACTTGTAAGGATGTCACATAACACCTTATATATATGACAAGTGCTAATAAAATACCATAAGTTACATAAAATAGCAAGAAAAATCAAATTTTTTACACACAATATATGCCCAAATAGTTAAGTACACACTACAAATATCAGATCTTAATTAATTGCATTTTAACGCAATTATCCAATCGATAACAAAACACTTAGTAACTGTCAATAACACATATGAGAGGTGTACTTTAAAGTTTTCTTTCTAATTCAAAATTATATTCGCTAGCTACATTTAAAGCTAAGTATTCATTTAATACACCAAATCATTCATTTTACTAGTCAATCAGACCCGTACGTTTCACACGTATTGTATAATTTTTTTTGAAATTTGATGTTTAGCGTAAAGAGTTAAAATATGGATAAAAAGGTTCTTCAAGCTATTAAGTATAACTTGTTAATTGATAACGATCAGGTGGGGTTGAATCGCACCAAATCGGTGTTTATTAATAGCTTGTGGTACAATTTTCTTTTCAATACTACGTACCTCCCGGTAAGTTTTTATCTTGTTTAATAACAAAACATTTACAATCGATGGACAACAACATCCAAAAACAGTTTCAACATAACTCAAGATTATTAGTAGAACACAAAATCAAAAATGATTATTAGTATCTACCAATGTAAAAAAATAAACAAAATTGAACTAACTTTTGACTGATCATTTAATTACCTCAATCTACCCTCAAACAACTACAGTTATAATCGCTAGCTAAAGGTTTAAAAGTCTCGATTAAAAGTTATATTATATTTGAGAACTTAGACAAAATAAAAAATTTAACCATTTTGAAAACGTATTTTGTCATTGTTGATAAGTACTTTTAACATTGTAATAAAAATACTTAGACATTAAAAAATTCTACCTACAAAAACAATTAAACTACTATAACCTTTTTATATATAAAGAAATGAAATATTACAAAAAAAATTTGTTGATTCTTATTTTTGGTCATTCATGCTCTTTTTAAAGTCATTAAGACTTCACATTTATGTATTTAGTATTCATTAAGACTTCACATTAATAACATGAAACTCAAATTTTATAGTATATAGATAGATATGTAATGTATTAAATAAATTTGCTACTACAAAAAACTTTGAATTTAATAAATATTTTTAGTGTTTCTTATTAACAGCAACAGCCTCAGAAACTGTAATTATCAGATCTCTAAATTTAAATAGTTGCACACAAGTTTGGTAATAGTAGACAAACACCTTTGATCTCTATCATCAAATTTGTTAATTTACAATAAGAGCTAGAGGCTATTTGCAATTAACGAATCTAGATAATCAAATTCGAAGTATGTGTTTATGCTATGATCTAATATATTTTCTCTTCTTTTTTTTTTTTAATAAAATGTGACACACGCAAAAGATCCAATAAACCTGATATATAATTTGTGGTTGCTTCGCATTTTGATGTTCCATCAATTGTCCCTTGATGATAAGATTTCCTTTGTATTTTTCATGTCCATGTGAACTGTACGGATCGGAATCTTACTTTTAACAAACAAACAAAAATGCGATGCAACGCTTGTAAATATATATCGGTTCAACTATAACTTAAAGTATATTTTATATATTGAACTTCATTTTAATACATTATGTTTATTGAACTTTCAGTCGTTGCTATTTTATATATATGATTACTTATTTATTCAATTGGCTGTATCATTGATTATTTTGACAATCGTATAAGTCGTCACGTCAACTAAACCGTCTATCGTCACATACGTCATAAAAAGCGGATTTAACGTCATTGATTATAAGTAATAACATGACGGATACGTACAATAGTTATTATTGAAAGTCCAATACACAAAATATACTAAAATAAAGTTTGATACATACAATAGATTATAAGTTATAGTTTAGTACATTTGCAAACACTAAGATTATGTTTATGTAGCTTAGAATTTAATCGTTTGAAAAAAAAAATCTACATACGTGATTCATCAAAATTTACATTAAATCCTTATGGTATTGATTAGAGATGAATTTTACACCACAATAATAATCGACATTATACATTGGTCTTGCATAGCGACGCCTGTTACGTACCATAATAAAAAGTTCACAAATATAATTAAGAAGTTTTCTTTAGCATTACGTGGTATTAGTTGTTACGCGTGCTAGTGCTAAGATTATCATAGTAGGTTGACGAAAAGATATGTAATTATCAAAGTAGATTCAGATTAAAAGGTTATAACTATCAAATTGGATTATTGACTAAAGTATAATTTTATTTTATGAATTTTGTCATAGTGATAAAGACGTAGAGGTGCATCTCATGAACCATTATAAAGTTAAAGAAACTATGGAGATAATTTGATTGGTTACATTATAATTAAAATGACTAGTCGATTGAGTTAATTAAGACATGAAAATTATGAATTAATTTTAATTCACATTGGAAACGTGGTGGTGTATATTAAGACGTGAGTCTTATCGTCATCTCCTCACTAGCAAAAACGCCAATCACATGAATAGTGATGAAATCTAGCGAAGAGATTGAGGCAACAACTTGGATGACCCACCACGGATATCCAGTGCCAATCACATAGAGTTGATTGCACCTGAAACCATATCTTATAACCACTTTTTCAAGAAACATATTAAAAACATTAATTAATTAATTAATTAAGATGGATGAATCTATCATCTATAATACTGGACATATAAAAATGAGTTTAATTAGTTGCTAAATACGCATATCTTTTGATAAACATCTTACATATATTGTTCTTAGTTTCTTGTAGAAGTTGTTATTAGCAGTTATATTATGTCTCACAGTCTCTTTAATATAACACTATAACCAAAATTCCAAATAATACATTTTAGTTATAATTTATTTTTAAAAGAATATTAATAATGTATAATTTAATTGGTAATGGATGAATAGATCTTTATTACAAAATTTACTTGTTGAAACACGAACCAAATCAAACGGGACAAAAAGAACTAAGGACTCTTTTAGTACAATAAATGACTAACGTGGGGTATGACAAAAAGTAGATAACATCACCTAAGTTAGATAATGTCAAGAATTAATGATAGAAAACTATTTACACTTTGAGAACAAATATTTTCATACTAGCATGTAAATAAATGACCCTTCATTCACACTAAATATAACGCAACGTCGTATAATGTTAGTAACTGTAGGCTGTTGTCTGAAGCTCTAAATTTAAGTTTTGAGCTTTTCAAGAAATAGTACTTCCAATAACTTTAGTATTTTAAAATTTTCATTGCATTCTAAAATTACAACTTATATATGACAAAAAAGAACTTTTATTTTTATAAGAGTTTTTTGTTCAAAAATTAAAAAGTTAAAGTTCCGTGCCAAATAGATTTTATGTCAAATTTCCGTTGAACGACCATGTAAGGTAACTAGGTATCACCTTTGATAATTCTTCATTTCATACGAGCTAATAAGGTTCGGTTTAAATTTGTGTTGGCTAACATTCTGTTTTATTTGAATTGATCCCTGTTTGTAATAGAAGTTCAATAATCCAACGCATTAACGAGTCTCATGTTCTAAGAAGATGTAATGCTAAATGTGAGTAAAAACATATCTGAATTTGTGTTTAACCATGAAACTTTTAATACATAGGTTCCATTAATTATTTCTCTTTATATTTATTAATTATTTTAAAATTTTAAAGTATGCATTAATTAAATATTTAGAATAGTTTTAAATCTATATACATGGACTTCTTGTTCAAGTCTTCATGGGAATTAAATTTGTCAAATTAAATTAAAAGCCCTGTAAATATTTTGCAAATGTTACCGAGATTCATTATTCGGAGAACTAGAATTTCGACAGAAAGGACTTTCTAGTTCACTTCAAAAGGAAGATCATTGGCAACTCTAAAAATATTATTTTCAATATGAAAATATATTGAATAACTGTACTCGTTACTATTTTTAATTATCAGAGATAAAATTCCGAATGTTCTTGACGGTAAAAAAAGTAAAAGATCAACATTACTGGAAATATCATGACCACCCCAACTCTAAATGCTTTTCATGTAAATCATTTATATTTGAATTCTTATTTTCACATACATTTTTTAATAGGACCGTGACGGCTCGTTAATTTACTTAACTTACATCTGTATTCAAACTTCATATTACTAACATCAATTTGAACCCCATCTTTTCATAGAGTTTACCGTTTACCGGAAGTGGCTTCGTACCCAAGTGAATACACTCTTGTGTATTATTATAGTTATATCACCCACCTAATTATCACACCAAAAAGTAATGGATTCGTCACTTAAAAACCATCTTCAAATACAACACAAGTGGACCACATTCATAAATTTGGATGCATACTTACTGTTAGACATATTTACATAAGATTTTATCTTCATATTGATAAATATCAATGAAGATTAGCCAACAATAATTATATAGAATTTGAATGATTACAGTTTAAATCAAGAATATAAATATAAATAGTTATATAGCTTATGAATGATTCAGATTATAATTTTCTAACCTTCAGTTTTAATTTCAATTCAATGGAAAAGCTTTAGGCAAAGCCCTTTTGAAGAACATGTGTTGCTTGTAATCACATGTAAGAAAATATCCACAAGCTGCCCTGCAAGTGAACTTTGGATCCTCCACTAAAGTATCCACAAACACTTTGACTATTCTAACGTCTTGTTCATGACCTGCTCTCATGCTGTACCAAGTGAGAAATTTCTTCCTAAAACCCGTATCTATATGTCCTTCACATTCTAACCGTCGAGATCGCCTTCACGTAAAACCCAAAATCCCGATCATCTGATTCACTTGGTTGGCGCCCCTCAGGCTCGTTACCAGGATTTTTTTTTGATGATTTTTTGCGGGTTTTTCTTTCCAAGATTAAATCTTTTACGCTTTCCGTCTTGCAAGGAGTAAAGGGTATTTTAGATGATGTACTAGGAACAAAAGGGTCA
The DNA here is from genome assembly GCA_963921325.1 of Logfia minima. NCBI lineage: Eukaryota > Viridiplantae > Streptophyta > Magnoliopsida > Asterales > Asteraceae > Logfia > Logfia minima. The sequence goes on from OY992773.1 coordinate 32,214,593, forward strand.
AAATCTTTTTCAATCCCCAGAAAGATAAGTTACAGAATCAACCCATCAAGGAAAAGAAAAATCAAATTTAGTAATAAAAATGAATTGATTGAGATATTGATCGGTTAGCTTCAAAAGAACAAGAATCTATGATGTGGGTAGTGATGTTCTCATGTTCATCAAGAATAGAAGCCCATCACCGCATTCATAAAAGGAAAAAGATATCTTTTATAAGGGTATATGACAAAAAGTAAACTTTATTATTATAAAATCAAAGCCCAGAAAATTAAGTTACAGAATCAAAAAACCCATCCAGAAAAAAGATAAAATTAAGTACATACAATGAACTGATTGATTGAGATATCGATTTACCTTTAGACGAATAGTTTGTCGATGCCATTACTCCAAAAAGCTTACATTGAAATCAGACAGAAATCAACTCCAAGAAGACCGAGGGGCCCACAGAAATCAACTCCAAGAAGACCGTGGAGGCCCCTGGGGTAATAGAACAAGACTAAGAATCCATGATGTCAGTAGTGGATGTTCAATTGTCATCAAGAACAGTAGTAATTCATCACCATACTATCACAGGAAGTAATAAACATATTAGATTGATAAAAAAAATACTATCTTAGAAATCGTAATATTACTTTAAAAATTGTAATCATATAAGTGTTAATTAGTAAAATTAATAAAAATAAATAGTACATTAAACTTAACCCTTACCTAAATACAACAAATTTTATGAAACTTGCAACATTATAATTGTACCTATAAATTATAAAAGATACACAAATTATTATAATAAAGGTTATGATGAGACGGAAATATTGTATAATATAAAGAAAAAATTGTAATATTTGTCTGTATGATCTGACTATTTTAGTTTTATTTTAATAAAGCCTCCATTAAAAACCCAACTCAATCCAATTTTTATATTGAAAAACTAATTTATTTATCTTCCACTTAAACAACTCTATCCAATCCAATTTCACACATCTATTAGCAACCCAACCCAACTCAAATCAAATTTTTATTTAATAAATGTAATTTATGTTTGTTTTTAATTTATTAAAAACAAATATTTCATTTGAATAAATAAATTATTTATTTTAAATATAAAATTAAATAAAAATAGATTAAAAAAGTGATATAAAATAAAATAAGATCTCTATGAACTTTGGTGGTGAGCTGAGTTATCTACACAATGTAGGCCACCAAAAATATTTTAATTTTTTTTTCTTTTTTTATTAAGAAGGTGGTGACATGGGTCGGAGGAAACCCCCAATGAGATCTACAACCGAAGTTGCGTGTTTCCCGTATCAGATCTGCTCCTGCAAGTTTTCCGGGAAGATCAAACGAAGCATTTTCTGATCCTGCGATTTACGCATTTTTCTAGCTGGTGCATTTTTAGGTGAGTTGCCGATGAACAAAACCGCCAGATTTCTCTCTCGTTCCTCATTCATTGATTTTTCCGGTGAAGCCCTCTTCACCTCTATTTTTTTTTTTAGAACTTCATGTAAAGTATTTGTATACTTTAAAGGTATATCTCTTAGTTAAAAATATAATTGTGCATCAACTCAAATATATATATATATATTGAGAATTTATAATCTTTTTATGGTTGAGGTTGGGTGTTTCTTTTTATCGAATTGTAATTTTCATAAGTGGTTGTAGGTTACGAAAACGCCACACCTAGCTACAGAATTGTTGTGGGGCTATTTGATTATCTACTTTATATCATATCTTCATAAAAGTTAGAAGATTGTAGTGGGAATGCATATATATATATATATATATATATATATGTATGAATAATAAATTAACCGAACCAGTAATTAATTTGTTCCAAATAATGATTACATAGAGAGAGTGCTCTCATTGGGTAATCAGTCATTAAAAATATAAATTATTTTGTTACATTTTATTGTTTAGTTTTTCATCTATTCTTTCCATTTTTCATTTTTTGTTTCAACAATATTAATCTTCTTGTTTGCTTGAGCAATTTCATCTTAAAGTGTATCAAGCTCGATAAGTTTCTTCGACTTTCTAAACAAGCATTGATCATTAGATTGAATGTGTTGAGTTTAGCTGATATGACACGAATTAAGGTTCATGTTTTAAGGACGTGTGCAGATTCTGTATTTTCATCTGATAGTGACATGTTACTCATAGCTCAAAGAAGTAAAATGTAACTTTCTTAATTATAAGTATCATTGTATAGAGTTTGTAGTTGTTAATCTTTGTGTTCTTCTTAAAATCATTTCATTCGGTAAGATGAATTAGTATCAAATTCTCGTGTTCAATTCGTCTAATTGTTTCCAATTCTAATACATGTTGTATGGGCTCATGTGTAAATTGGACCAAAACGAGTCATGAAAACTGAAAAGCCATCACCAATAAGTATATATCCTAGAAGCCCACATTTGGAGCTTGGATGGGCTCATATACAAATTTAGGATTTTTATTTGTTAAAGAAAATCAACCTCTGATCACATGGGTGATTTTTGCACATATTGGTTGATATATCACAAAAACTTGTCAAAGTTTACCATTGTGCTCTTCCATCACAAGAAAAAAATAAAAAATAAATAAAGAGAAGAAAATAAATTCTAAATGGCTTTAAATCCAACTTTCTATCAATGTTTTCTAAGAAATTAACATGTTTATGTTTTCTATATTCATACGTTACAACTCGTTCACCCAGCATCCCACTTCGGTAGCGCTACATACAAGTGTTATCATCGTTGTCGTTATTTTCCTACATCATTGCCGTTGTTCTGAAATCCCCTTTTTCTATTGTTCCTGTTCATAGTTAAATATTTACATTCCGACAGTTAAACAAGTATAAAAGGTAATCTGGGCTATTTTGGTTTGATCTTACGAGAGTCATAAAAATTGGGCCAAGCAGATAAGAAACCTAAAACCGTAACATCCAGTGTAAATGTTCTGGGCCTCATAAACAAAACCCGTAGATAAATGATGAGAGTTATAAAAGCAAATATGAAAGTTTTGAGCACTCTTATTTTCCCTTCGATATTAAACTTAATTATGATTCACAAAAGCCCTCCCTTATATTAAAATTAATTAATTAAATTGGAGGAGGTAATAATAATTTTTGTTTAATCTGAGAAAATTTGGACATAATTTCTATGTTTTGCATCACACGCAAAATTCGTTGCTCTTGTAAAGCTTAGCCAAGCATTTCCTATTATTCTACATGTATCAATTTTATATTACAATGCCAAGTTAATAAAAGGATGGTAAATTATTAACGTTACAAAGCATATACTAAGAAAGTAAGGATATGTTTGGTTAATATTATAAGGGATTCTGTAACGTGTGTATCATATTTAATAATTTTTTAAAAAATTATTAAAAAGGTAAAATATTAAATTGAATTAATAATTTATAAATATAAATTCTAATATTTGAAAAGACTTCAAATGTATTAAATATCATATGCATCGAAAACATAGATTAATAAAACCCTGGCCACTTTAAAATAATTGAATTATAACTACATATAAATCATTATGGTCAGTATTTTCTTATATTTTAAACAATCTAAAAATAAAAGGAGGTCGCATAATTGAAGTTCAAGTAACGTGGCGATATTCAACCGCACGCTCCGCCGGTACGTTTCGGTCAATTAGCACGTGTACTCACATTTACCTTTTTATATCATTTGATTACTTCACTAATAAACGACGAAATACATACATTTTTAATCAATTTCTTTTACAAAAATGGACACTTTATCTTCTTCTTTTTTTTAACAGCAGAAAAGAATAATAATATGTTAGAAAAAATACAAATAAAACCAAAAAAAGATTACAAGGAACATTCTGTAACGGAATGACAACACTAGTTACTCCAATTAAGTTTTCTCCTAAATTTAACCAAAAGAACGCTTGAGATTGCATCTTGCTAAAAAGGGGGTTAAACCATCAAAACACATGAGAAAATCTTGTTATTGCGAGAGGCTCATATCAGCCAAAACAAGGTCCTAATCGTCACATTAAATCCGACAAGAGCTGAATATCTAAAACCCAACGTCTGTCTCCATTTAAGAGCATCATAAACCGAAGCCGGATATGGGTAGGATATTTCCCACCAAACACATAACTCCCCCAACAGATGGCGAACGATTGAGCACTCTAGAAAAATGTGATCTTCATATTCAGGTTCAGAATTGCAAAAAGTTCATAGATGTGACTGAATGCATATCCCCCGAAGAGCAAGATTCACCCGCGTCGGAAGACGCCTGTGCTGAAATTTCCAGGCAAAAATATTAACATTACAAGGAAGCGCCTTGAACCATTCAGTATGCAATCCACGACCATTATTAAGAAAAATGGTCAATTTATCTGGTTAGAGAATCTAATATATTTAATTAATTATCACTCATCTTTTACCAAAAGTTCAAATGTTAGAAATTCAATTCATCATGTTTCGTATATTAACTTTCTCATAATTATAAATTTATCAATTCAACATGTTTCTATAAATATTAACATTGATCAACATTATATAATAAATATGCACCAGCACATATACCTCTTAAATTATATTGATTTTATTTTTTGACATTTATGAAAGTCAAAATTAATCCCATGAAATGAGTACGATTAAGACAAAAGGATTATTAGGTGATTGGTGTACTTGTATAAATCTAATAATCTAAGTTGATAAAAATGGAGAACTGGAGATGCACAACCTCAAGAATATGTTCTAGTAACTTCCCTAAATTCGATGAGCATTCAGTCAAACCAAACCCATCACCCATGTTCAACTTTTCCTACTCATTAATTTAAGGGCTAATTACGTATATAGTCCTTTGACCGATCACAATTAACATTCTAATCCGTTGACCAAGTCATTTGCCAAATTAATCCTAGTTTGATCGAACACCCTTCGATCCCTTCAATCAAACAACTTCTAACGGTTAATTGCACTAAGTCAAATATTAAACAATCAAAAGGGCAAAACATATGTAGGTAGATCGAAACAGTCGATCAAGAATAAGACAAAAGAATAGCGATCAAGATCGAAGGTTTCGATCAACAAGATCGAAATTAAAAAAAATAAAATTGAAACAGATCAAAGGTTTCGATCAGCTTGATCGAAATTCAAAAAAAATAATAGTAATAGATACGCAAGTGGTCCAGGAATTTGACACGTATACAAGCCAGATCGAAATTTGATCATACTTAATCGAACTTACGATCCAAAAGATTATGTACTCCTTATTTATTGAAAAATAATAGTAATGATCGAAAATTATAATAATTAAAAATACTCCTAATTTACGATCCAACTTGATCGAACTTATGATCCAAAAGTTACTATTATAACTCACGATCGAACTTGATAGAAAAAAATAATTAAATAATAATCTTATCTTATCATACTTCTACTATCAAAAGAAAACCTTTGGTCCTACTTCGATCATACTTCGATCATACACCAACCAAAGGTATTATTTTTTTTGAAGGTGTCAAATTCCTGGACCACTTGCGTATCTATTACTATTATTTTTTTTGAATTTCGATCAAGCTGATCGAAACCTTCGATCTGTTTCAATTTTATTTTTTTTAATTTCGATCTTGTTGATCGAAACCTTCGATCTTGATCGCTATTCTTTTGTCTTATTCTTGATCAACTGTTTCGATCTACCTACATATGTTTTGCCCTTTTGATTGTTTAATATTTGACTTAGTGCAATTAACCGTTAGAAGTTGTTTGATCGAAGAGATCGAAGGGTGTTCGATCAAACTAGGATTAATTTGGCAAATGACTTGATCAACGGATTAGAATGTTAATTGTGATCGGTCAAAGGACTATATACGTGATTAGCCCTTAATTTAATTATATATAAACACACGCACATTGTAATTTAAATACTCACTTCATAAAATAAAAACAAAAAATATATCAAAAGTTACAACCATCCATTTTTTGCATCAATGTCGATCTAGCTAGTAGTGATCTTACAAATATTTAAATACGAATGTTATTGCAAAGAGACAAATATGTTTTCTTCGACTCTATTATTATTGATATAAAACTTAGACGATGTTAATAAAAAAATGTTCATTATTTAAATCGCTTGGCGTTTTCCGGGTAAACTTTCACGGAAATTTTATATACGAGAAATATTACATTAGATCTAAACTAGATGAAAAAAGTACTAGTAATATGTTTGTAATGTTTAAAGCCATGTTTACATAACAATACATAAGAACATGCTAAATTAGATACCTCATTCATACTAATGCAAGGGAGTGAGAAGTTCAAGATGCTAGGAATTTATGGTTTCAAAGCTTCATCACCATCTCAACGCTTATAAGACTAGCGTTTTAAATTGAGCTTTTAGAATTAGGGATAAAATCAAAAGCTTTCTCATTCAAACAAGCCTTTAATTTTGATTGAAGCTTTTTCATCAAAAATAAAAGTTTAAAGTTTCTAAAAACTCCTTGCAAAACACACCAGTAATCTACAATGATTTACAATATGCAGTGCACAACGATCTTGTAGATGTGGTAACAGAACAGAAGTACAAATGAAAGACCTTAGTATACGGATAGTATTAACAAGTAAAGCATCAGTTTCCAATTTGAAGGGTAAACAAATACAAATTCATGACCAGTCGTTTCACCTACAGATGAGCCAGCCATCCTACATGTTGCGTATGTTTAATTTCAGTAAACTACTAAAACTATTCATACATCAAAACACGCAGTTTGCAGTCTGCCATACTATTATGAAGACGCTGAACTAACCTTACGGAACCATCCACCGATGGTTATTTACAAATCTCAGAACACAGCATATTTTATGTCTTTCTCAATAAAGATATTCATGGGTTACCTCAAGAATGCAGCGAGCAGCCTACAATTCATCACCAGAGGCGATTCCAACTATGGTCCAACTTGAAATTCCCACTGCATAACATGTAAGTTTATTAGTTTCATAATGATTTAACCAAAACGGGTGAAGTTCAAAGTGTAAATATTTTAACCTGTCCGGGCATAACCTCTCCGTGAATGCCACTTATGTTATTACCAGCATAAAGACAAACTTTGTAATGGGCCCTAAGTTGCTTTATCAGCACCAATACCACAGTAGTATGGCCCCTAAGTTGCATTGAAACAGACACGTCACTACAACTTTTTTTTAAAGATTATATTAAAAAGAAAAAAGTGTAAACTAAAACTTAAAAGAGCACAAATAGCTACATGCAACTATAAACGAACATTTTGCGATGCTTGCAATTCCTAACAAGCCCATCCCGAAGAAGATCATGACAATGAACATATATATTTGTATAATGAACTAATATCAAGAGAACAAACTCCCAATATATGAAATGTTAGATTACTCACACGAACTGAGTTTATTTCGTATATTTGGCCTTTAGTGAAACTTATATAAAATACTTGAATGCAAGCTTCAGCAACTAGTAACCTACTAACCTCTCCTACGAGTTTATCTCCCCCAAACCACAAGCCAGTAAAGAAACGAGTTTATCTGAAATAAAGGTAAAAACTTGAGATCATATTGTATTACACTACATAAAAGGCGAAGAAATAAACATCATCAACGATACATGAACTGTGAGCATGTTTATGTGAACTTAACTAAAAATATGTGATATAAGTACCTTGACCAATAAGGACGGCTCTTCTTTCACCTGATGTAGCTTTGAGCATAGTATTTAGATCTTATGATGTCTGTTAACCTACCAGGTATAGACGTATAGTGATCACAAATTAATAGTAGCAAACCTGATCATTTAAGAAGCTATACCCAAAACAGCAAACAGATGATTTCATCTGTATAAATAGATAATAAAATTAAAGGCTATTGGCCTAACTGTATTAAGATGACCCTTTTAATTATAAGATTAGCGGTTGCGATTCAAGTTTTAAAGTTGAGACAATCATATATATTCTTAAATTAATGTATATATTCGTGATATTATATGTCAAAAAAAAAACTGATGGTCTGTCTTAGGATCCGCATGCAGTAATTTGATTGTTCATTATAAAACATGAGTTATTTGGACGCCATATATAACGGAAAAAATGGACCACGCAACAATTTCACCTACTCAAGTATGATACAAGATTCTGTTATATAAAAATATTCGGATCTGTTCGACTGTATCCGGCCTTTTCGACTCAGATTGTTGTCCTTTATATAAAAATAAAAATAGAATAAACTCTACCAGTGATCTTTAAATGATTTTATAAAAATTGTCCAAATAACTTTTTCTTCTTTCATGCTATTAGTTAAAAATATCAATTTTTCTCGTAAAGTGTACTAAAATATCCCTTTTAATATTATTCATTAATTTTTAGTTATTTCAAAATAACGGACGGTTATGAGTAGCATTTTTCTCGTAAATTGTACTAAAATATCCTTTTTAATAGTATTCATAAGTGTTTAATTATTTTAAAATAAATGAACGGTTATGGGCAGCTTAGTCATTTCAAGCGATGATGAGGAGCTATTTATGAATAAATAAGAACTGATAGCGTGTAAAAAAAAATTAAGAACGATTTTATAAATCCGTATAAATCATGTAGATCAATAATGAAATCTACTCTTAAAAATATCAACCCGACATCGTCACATTATTTAGTCTGGTCCAAAATAATTGAAGATTATAACACGCTTTCTCGATGGTAAAGCACGACAAATCGACCATAACACTTGCACATTAGTAAAGTACAACCGCTCAAAACTAATAATTATCATCGTCGTCATATCTTGGTGCTACTTGATATGATAATGCATTAATGTGGTTGTTGCTCGGTGAAAAACACCATAGATATGGAGAACATTTTCTATTAATTAAATAAGTAGCCAGTAAAGATGAGAAAGGCAAAAACCAAAAAAAGAAGCAAAAAATTAAATATAAATAAAGCAAGAAACAGAAGCCTAAATTAATGATACAAATAACTTCGTGTCAATTTATAGTACTACTATTTCTTCTGGCAGTTTTAACTAGTCACCCCCTTCGTTTAACTCGCACTTTACTTTAACCCACCCACCCACCCCTCATTCAAATCATTCCATTCCAAAAATAGGTGTCTGAAAAACTGATAGATTTTGCTTGGGAGGTTGATTTGAGTGAAAGGACTGTTCCATCCAATTTCCATAACCAGAGCCATTCAAAGCTATAGGCGTACCCATTGGAATTGTTGATGCTGTACTACTTAAAGTAACATGAGTACTACTTATACTACCATTACCATTATTGTTCTCTTGTTGAATGAACCCTCCATTGTAGTTGTACCCATTGTTGTTGTTTGTAGTAGTACTTGAAGGGTATTCCATGCTGTAAGGTGTTGTAACTTGGTATGTTTGGTTGTACCCCATCACCGAATTCCAGTAATCGGTCGATGGGTCTTGTTTCATTGGTAACACGAAGCTGAGGATGTTTGAGTGTGACGTTTGTTCGGAAGATGAGGGGATTTCTAGTCCATCAGATCTTTGACTATTGTCGGCTCGAGATTGGTCTGTTGAGGCCTTGGATTTGCCACACATGCCACTGATTGGAAGATTTTTGTTGGCAATACTGTTGACGTCATAACGGCTCATGTCAAAATTTGTGACCGCATTTAGACCTCGGAATTTGATGGCTGCAATGTCGTATGCCTCTGCCGCTTCTTCTTGTGTGCCTAAAATAAACAAATTTACCCTCCTTGATTAGTCAAAGATTCTAAAAGAACAACACAAACTACCAAAGCAACAGTACAAAAGATACGAATTCAATGTTTACCCATGGGTTCAAGATTTTAAGTCTACAAAATTGTGATTACATATAATTGGCAGAATTTATATGTATCTATATATATCTATATATCTATATAACTTAGAGATTACCTTATATGTCAAAAATAACTAAATAAGTACTTGTAACTCTAATCATGCATACAAGTACATACTCGTGGTTCTAATTTCATGCACCGAGTAATATATTATTTAGTACCATTATATATGTATGTCGACTTATAATAGTATTATATGATCTGTTAGTAGCTAGGACAAAAGGGACTCACTGAAGGTTCCGAGATAGAGATCCTTGTTTCCGGCTACTCTTCCTATTCTTGCTTGCCAACGTCCGTGTTGATGGTGTCTGTATTTTAAAAATGATTAAAAGGGAAATTCATTTAATACGAATCTAGTACAAATCATGTAAACCTTCTTTGTTTGAACTTTTTTAAAAATTCTGTTATTATTATTCTTAAACGGTTGATATCAAACCATAAAGTTAGACCAACAAAGTATAACAACAAACATATTACCTTGTGACACCTCTATAAATAGATGCTCCCCTAGAAAAGCCACTGCTTTTCCTGCAAATTTATAATGAATTAGATACTAATATCTATAATCAAACGAGTGCGACTATACAAACACTAACGCGCTACAGTTGTTACCAAAATGACGAAATCCGACGGATTAAACAACGGCCCATGAAATGCGCTAAAATTACCTTCTAAGTGAAGCAACAAATTCTTGCCTAGTCATGTTCTTCATTTCTTCAAGCTCTTTCTCATAGTTGCATACCTAAATTATTCATAATACACATGAAAAAATAAACATCGAGGTTCCCATGTGTCTCGATAATCAAAGTGATCGAAAACCCTAATGTTTAATTATGACTACATACAGGAAAATTTGTGGTTGTTGTCGGACCCCAGTACTTGAGGGCTGCAAGATCGTAAGCTCGAGCTGCTTTATCTTCCTTATCATACCCACCTAATTATTCGACATCACAAATAATATGTAATCATAAAGTTTTTAAGACACCTTATTTTAATTCCATTTTATGCGAAAGCACGACTCGATAACGCAACCATAAGGAAAAAATTAGAGCATTGGAACAAAACAAGACAGGTAACAGTATTAATCAATAAATAAAGTTGATCAATTAAAATAATAAAAAAAACATCAATCTATATATGATAGATACATTGCATGCAGATAATAATTTGAAGATAAAAAATGGTACATGATCAGTAGTCCATAAATGAAAACTCACCCAAGTAAACTGGAGATTCGACCACAATCAGTACATGCAACAAAATCAAACCAAAAGATGATTAAAATTAGGGTTCATTAAAAAAAAAAAATGTAAAATGAAAGGGGCGCAAGATAGCATAAACCGCTATACAAATATTTCTTGCTACGTACAATAAAAATAGCAAGCGCCAGTAGTTTTATAAAAAACAGAAAATCTGAGCCGTTGATGGGTTCATTTTGTTTCATAGGGATAAGAAAATAATTTATTTTATTTTATTTTATTTTTAATATATAAATGAAACAAATTGCATGATCACCAAGACTGACTCAGATCTTTTGGTATATCTATATCAGGCGCACGTTAGGCGGTGCAATTTAGTCATGTACTAGTATTTATCTTTACCTTGTCTTCCTTTCCTACTTTGCCCTTCTCTTCTGCAACTATTATCCCATAAATGTGCTTCATATCTCCCTGTCCATCTATGCCTTCACCATTTTATGAAAATAAAATGTTAAAAATATACATTCCTCACAGAAAATTAAGAAAAATATTTATTTCTTATGTGGATCTTTTTAGAATAGACGGTGAAATCAACAAATAATTTTCCCTGTTGAAATTCTTTTGTTTTTATAAATCTCATATTCAATTATTATTTTAAAGTTTAAATGCTATTGCAAATAAATTTTGGAAGACTTGATCCATAGATAAACTCACTAAAAAAGGTCAATATATGATACCTTGTAACACCACGATAAATAGAAGTACGTTGTCCAAAAGTATCTACCGCTTTTTTCGCTTGTGGGCTATCTTGCTGCGGCGGTGGAACCACCGCAAATTGGTGGTGGTTGTCGGTGGAGAAACCACAGAGAAAGGTGGCAGCGATTGTCTTTAACTCGGGGTCATAAATAGATGCAGTAGTAGTAGTGTCATGTGGTTGTTGCAAAGGTGATTGTGATTGATCATCTGAGAAATGACAAGCAGATCCGGTGGAAGCGGCGGAGCGACAACCGCCGAGAAAGTCTTCAAGTTTCGGGCTGCAGTCGGTGAGTATGGATAACTCGTGATGATGGCTGCTTGTTTTTCCAGTTACATCTCCTTCATCTGTAAAAAAAAAGTATACAAAAAGATTAAAGATAGTTTTTTGTTTTAGTAATATTTATAGAAGGAAAGAGAAGGAGAATTACGGTGGTGGAAGGTGGTGGGGTGAGGTGGTTGGAAGAGGGTGGTGGTGTTGGAGTTTGAAAGAGAGAAAGCAAGCCAGTTGTTGTTTTGATTCTGAAGATGAGAAGGATCCATGTTGTTATTGTTGTTCATAAGCTAATTGTGTTTCTTGAGATGTGTGTTTGTGTGAGGTTTTTTCTTCTGGTTGTCTGAGTTTTTTTTCTTTGGGAAATAGCGCTGTTTGTGTAATTTTATGACTTTGGAGAGGAGAGGGGAGAGGTGGGACTTGGACTACTTCATTTTCTATTTTTCCAAATAAATTTATCATCATTTAAATGTTTTATTTATAATATAATATAATATAATATAATATAATAGATTCGCGTAATTGTCTTGCTACGAGTATTTTTAACACAACTGGTGTATTTATTTTTACTTATATGTTTAAGTTAAATGACTAAAAATACGTATCCAATTTATAAAATAACAGTGTGAATCAGTGATTAAATGAAGAAAATTATGCAATTTTGTATATATCACGCAGTAATTAATTAAATTATATTTTCAAAACTCAAGAAAATCAACTATTTGTCTTTCAAAAAAGCAATGACATTTCGTTTTTATTCTTGAATGCTTCAAATCATCGCAACAAAAAGTTTTCAGCTGTTATTTTATTTTTGTCATAGCAATCATTATTTGAAAATTAAATATCCATGATGGTCCTCTTTTGTTGTTTTTAGACCAAATAATAATAATAATAATAATAATAATAATAATAATAATAATAATAATAATATATTTTTTTTTAATAATCTAACTGATCGAGTATTAAATGAAGGCGAGGTATAGATTTGACGATGAAAAGAAGTAAATAGAATCCTGATTTCTTCTGCAAAAATGAGTCCATGGTTGAGAAATTTAATGGTCTATTAATTTGATTGTTAACAAGTGGAGGCATATCATCGGATCATAAGGCGGTTCTATTATGTCTATTATATATACTCATCAATCCCGAACAATGTGGATGTATTTCGACACATAAGTGTAAGAAAAATACATATACAAGAACAGAAATTGGTTGATAAGATATTTTTAATATCATAAATTTGTAATAAATTTTGAGAGAATTTTGTTAGGGTAGCAATTATCGTCAAGCTATAAGAGCACACAAAATTAGTGGAAATGCACCTCTATTTGCTGCTTGAAACATTATCAAAACAGTGTTTCGGTATTTTGAAAGCGTCTCATACGAAACGTTGTTTCAATTTTTTTTTCTTCCTTTTTTTGGTTTCTTCTTGTTTTTTTTCTTTTTTGTTTTTTTTATTTCTTTACTTGTTTTCTTTTTAATTTGAAAAACAAATAGAAGATAATTTGTGTGTATAGTGTATATATAGGTCGTTTGTGTGTGTAGTGTGCGGAGAGAATGTTTGAAGAAGATAATTTTAAGGCTCACTTTTTAAAATGAGTCTATTTTTCAAATTGGCTTATTTTTTAAAAATGACTTAATTCTTTTAAAGTGAACTAATTTTTATAAAATAAATTTTAATCTGATCAAACTCACTAAAATTAACTATTTATTTTATGAGCAATGCTAAAGTCACATATATATTCTCAAACTAAAATTCACAAAATGATGTGAAGAGTGAGATTAACCAATCAAATTCTAAGTTTGTTTCTCTCTTTTGCTTCTCTCTATTTACATTATTGGTCCATATAATTGTGTGAATTTTTTTTGTACAAATTTTGTGGTTCTACTATTTCCCTTATTTTATTATTTATTTCTATTTATTAAATTATTTGAATATTCTAATAAATAAATAAAAAATAAAAATAAAAATGAAAATTCAGAACACTATTCCAACTTCTTACTTTTTCAACAACAATCTTTCCCTAAATACTATTACACCTAGCTCATCACTTCATGTGCTCAAAGACATTCATTATAATAATTAAATCGATTAAACAATACAAACCAACTTAGAATAACTAAATTTGTATCATTTCCAATTTCCAAGTACCCGGTGTAGAACAATATAAATAAGGATCGTAATTAACATTAACACTAACGTTAACAATATACTAATGCATATATTATTGTATTTTCACTAGTAATTATTATTGATCGTCTTGAGGTTGTTATGGTTATAATTAAGGTAACTATTCATGTTACATGTTAAGGAAAACTATTATGAGTAAAGTATAGTTATAGAGTCAAGTTGATACGATGCTTGCCCCAAACTCAATATAGACTCGATTATAGGTCTTGAACTCAATCTGATCTCGAACGAGCATTTACATCTTTAATCTCGAGGTCGAGCTCAATTAACTAACTGGTCATTTCTAATTCGATACAACTGGCGTGACTTTATAGTAAGATATAGTCCAAAATTGGTAATAATGGACTCGATAACTTGAAATTTGGTTTTAGTCACTTGGTTAGATAAATGATAACACTCCGAGGTGTCAAAAGTTCGACAAAATTCATAAGGGTTACAAATCCAATATTTTGACACTCAAGTTTGACTCGATCGTCTACTGGAGCTCAAGCTCGATGTAGCTTCTACCGACTCAATAGCTTCTACCGAATCACTTCAAAAAAATAGAGTCAATCTCAAATAACTTATCAACTCAACTTGACTCGACTCATTACATTCTCTTTGTAACTGATGTTATAAAATAAAATGTACTATCAAAAGTTCAGTTTTGTACTTTCGTATCATTTATTATTTAAAAGCTAATAATTTATACAGACTATGCAACTTTAGATTATTTTGAGCATGTTAAAAAGAAAGAAAAGGAAAACCAAGTAGAGAAAGAGATGCAATATTTTGGAGATGTCAAGTAACAGAATTTCTAGAAGATGTAATTTTCTTAATAACCAAACACCTAAGATATTAAAAGATTACTTTTCTCTCCGTTTCAGTAAAATTCTCACTTAATTATATACATATTTTAAAAATATTACTCTTCATCAAATAAATAATATTTTTAAACATAAATATTTATTTTCATCGATTATTACATAAAAATAAATATATATTTGATACAATTAAAAATAATAATACGGACTAAGACAATGGTATACGATGAGTTATTAATATTGTAGATAAATGGAGAATATAGTTGGATTGTTGGTATGAATGGTTGGAGCCGCACATGGGTGCTCAATGCACACGCGTCGTTAGAGGCTGCATACCTATACCTACTCTATACATCGTACCACGTGTCACCAGCTTAGTAGATATTCACGTCACGTGACTCTTATTTAACCAAATCGTTATCTCCCCAGCGGTGCCCAAATTTAGTTAGCAGTCGTATTGATTGATCATATATTCAATCATACGGGGTATATGTTATCTCCCCAAAATAGGAAAAGCAAATCATTATTTTCATTCCCATATATAAAATGCTTGCCAAATTCGATATATATACATATACATATGGATGGATTACTAATTACTCATTAATATATTAATATATTAATATATATATATATGGATTACTAACTACTAATATATGCATTTTCGGGAATTCATCAATGAAGATTAAAAATTATTGTCAACAAAACCTTAATTTAATAAAGTATACTAAAAAAGGGAAATTAAAAGGAAATGTTTTGGATATAGTGGTAGATACGTGGTAGAACCACATTATGATGGCCTCCAAGTGGAAAGTTATCCTCATTTTACTAATCTAATATACATGTGCATCTAAGCTTTTTTTCTTCTATTTTGTACTATAATCTATTCTTTTTGATGACTGTATTACTAGACTAGACTCAAGTATATCATTATAATATTTGATTGAATATAAGAAGTATACTAAAAATTAAAATGACCCTAATAAACCAATATAAAATCGATTCGCCCTATTTATAATAATAATAATAATAATAATAATAATAATAATAATAATAATAATAATAATAATAATAATAATAATAATAATAATAATAATAATAATAATAATAATAATAATAATAATAATAATAATAATAATAATAATAATAATAATAATAATAATAATAATAATAATAATAATAATAATAATAATAATAATAATAATAATAATAATAATAATAATAATAATAATAATAATAATAATAATAATAATAATAATAATAATAATAATAATAATAATAATAATAATAATAATAATAATAATAATAATAATAATAATAATAATAATAATAATAATAATAATAATAATAATAATAATAATAATAATAATAATAATAATAATAATAATAATAATAATAATAATAATAATAATAATAATAATAATAATAATAATAATAATAATAATAATAATAATAATAATAATAATAATAATAATAATAATAATAATAATAATAATAATAATAATAATAATAATAATAATAATAATAATAATAATAATAATAATAATAATAATAATAATAATAATAATAATAATAATAATAATAATAATAATAATAATAATAATAATAATAATAATAATAATAATAATAATAATAATAATAATAATAATAATAATAATAATAATAATAATAATAATAATAATAATAATAATAATAATAATAATAATAATAATAATAATAATAATAATAATAATAATAATAATAATAATAATAATAATAATAATAATAATAATAATAATAATAATAATAACAATAATAATAACAATAATAATAATAATAATAACAATAATAATAATAATAATAATAATAATAATAATAATAATAATAATAATAATAATAATAATAATAATAATAATAATAATAATAATAATAATAATAATAGAAAACTTTTGTTTACATACTCCTATACACCTGTTGTATATTGATTTTAAAAACTAAATTAAGAATAAAACTTGGGCCACTTTAGGTTCTTATTTAAAACTTTATAATACATATCGCAGGAAATGTATTTGGGCCGGCCCACTTTAGCTTCTTCAGTTCATACTTCATACGAGTCGTTCCCTTTAAACCGGTCCACTATCACTATTTGAGAGTTGAGACTTTGAGTAAGATGTAGTTTTGTATCTTGAGACTAATTTTTGGGTTAGTAAAATTTTGAGATTAAAAATACATTTGAGACTGAAATTTTGTTACTATACGCTTAAGAAAAAAAAAGTAACTGTCTCCATATGAACCAACTTAACGTATGTTACACGCTAGACAGACATACTCTTATGATGAAATTTGTTTTGAGCATATAAACTAGTTAGTAATTCAACCAAGTATTTCCCTCGAATTCTTGAATTATCAAGTATCAATCGACAGCCTTTGCTCTTTGCTCTTCCGTTAACCGTCTCTGCTGTAGGATGCCGATGAACAATTTTGTAATCATCAAAATGATATGATGAAACCAAATGAGGGTCTAAATATTTTACAGACTCCAATCTAGTAAGGTAAATGAAAACTATAAGACTTTTTTTCAATGAAAACGTTGGGTTTGAGATTGACCGGGCTTTGATCCGGATCCGATTCGATCAGTTCGATCGGTTGGACTTAAAATTTTTATAGACTTTTTTTCTACTTTTTTTGATTATTTTTTTTTTCATTTTTAGCCTTAAAATTTTAAAACTATAATTATTAATTATGATGTTTGAAATGAAACTGCTAATTTGAAATGTTAACTTACGTGATTCCGGTCGAAAAAAAACCCGGGTCAATCCAGTCCGACTAGAAACCCGGCCGGCTCGTTTCGAGTCAAAATACGCTATCAAACCGGACGTAGTTCGCCCGGCCTAACCCCCGGGTCGACCCAGGTTTCAAAACACTGCTCTTTTTTTGTCTAATACTAAATAGTGAATAGAACGAGTCTCTTTCATGGTCGAAGATAAAAGCAGGCAAATACAATTTACGAAGGACTTGCCCATCAACAATGTTATTTAGCTCAAGAAAATGTAAAACTTTTCGCATTGATTTCAAGAAAAATGTTATAAGAGCAAGGGGACTGTTAACCATCGTGTCATAGTGTTTAGCAACAGTGTTTAGCGAGAACACTTTTGCTGAAAAATGGGGGAGTGAGAACAATGTTCGGAATTTATTTTTGATTTTTTTATTTACCATAAAATTCAAATAATTAAAAAAATATAAATAAATAACAAAATAAATTAAATTACATATATATAATTCATTGAAAAATAGTTAAAAAGGAATTATAAGTCCTAAAAATAAAAGTTCATAAAAGGAAAAATAAAGATTACAAGTCTTAAGAATAAAAATTCATAAAATTAAAAATAAAGATCACAAGTCCTAAAAATACAAATCAATTGTCTTCTGAACTAGTCGGTTCGTCGTCCAAATCCAACTCAACGCGAATCTTCTTTTATGTTTCTCTATTATAATTTTGTCTCGTCCCCTCAAGTGGTCCGTCGTCATAACCAAAATTCGGAGTTGTGTTTCCAAATCCTTTCTCCGATAGTAAATTTGCTTATCAGAACGGATGCCTTGAAAGGTATCGGTGAAAGACTTGTCAAATGAAACGCAAGATGAAGCGGCGGAACCGGATGTCATCTTTTGGGATTTTTCTTTTCTAGCTTTTCCCCATGGACGTTGGAACTAGTCATCACCGAATAGCGCGGGATTCGGTTGTCTTCGTTATCCTCCGGTTCCTCGTCCAAATGAACCTTCTTGCGGCGTTTTGAAACGTTTCGCCTTCCGACGACTACGGGATCTAGAGTTAACCACTTTTGACGGTCCTTTAAGAAGATCCACGCTTGAAAACACCCATGAAAGTTTTTAGCGTTTCCAACTTATATTGTTCTTCCACCCAAATCTGAAAGTCATCATCACCTTCCCCACTTCTTTGTTGCGATTGAAGCCGCTTTTAAATGCCTCCTCACTTTTGACAATCGGTGTTGAGTTTCTTCTATTTGGAGGTCAATGCGTCTTTGGTCCGAGTAAATAGAGGGTTGCGGCCTTGGTACTTGTCCATAACAAGATACCAAAAAGAGTCACAAGTTTGTGCGTTTCCTCGGTTGGAATCTTCATAAATGGCAACCCAACTTTGGGCCAACCGGAGTTCGTTCACAGGTTCTAAACCGCTTACGTTGGTGTAAACCTTTTTTGGTTTCGGTCTTGATGATTCCACTGCGGGTTGTTTGACTTTTTGGACCTATTTAGACATGAGGTTGGTGTCGGTACCTTGTCTTCCGCTAATTGTATGGTTTGAGGTTGTTGGGTGTTTTGTGAAGCTTGCCACATTAGGAAAGTGTTATATTGATCGGGTGAGAATTGGGGTGTCTGATAGGATGGTGGTTGATAAGAAGGTTGATATGGAGTACTAAAATCGGGTATGTCGCGTTGCGGGTTTGAAGGTGATGAATATTGTTGAAACGGATTCCATTGGGAGTGTAGGTTGTGTGGGTTGTTCGACGTGGTGAATTATATGGAAGTGTTGAGTGTTTGAATGTGTGTTTGTAGATGAGAAAGAATGTTTGATGTGTTTAAAATTGTGTTAGAGGTGTTGTATTTATAGATATAAAATATATACATATATATATTTCAAAAAAGGTCGTATGATCATTTTATTTTATTTTTTTATTTTTTTGAAAAAACCTAGCCGTTTGAATCAAAAAGAAAAAAAAAATACTAAAACACAACGTTCGTTGGGGACGCTGCCGCCCGGAACGAGCTCGGAATGCCGTTTCCAACAACGTTGCGATGGGGGAACACGCGTGTTCTTTTTCACTCCTTATGCTCTTATGATCATTAATTGAAAACCGAAGCATTACTAAGGAGTATATATATCGAAGAAAAGTAGAATACAAATGTTTATGAAATCCGAATATAATACCTTTCATGTCTTCAGTTAACTTTCTCTACGTATATTGACATAATTTTAAAGTAATGAAACACAACCATCATTCTAATTCGTAATTACAACATGAACAAATCAATATTCAACGTGGAATATAAAAAGAATCTCTAAGAAATGTAGCAAATGTTTCGTAAATTTTACTCTGATGTCCTCCATTGACTACAAGGAAAAGGCCCTCTTGTTAGACTTTCGGTATGGCTACCTAAGGACGATGAAGATGATAACGATGAAGATCTTGAATCATGATGAACCCATCCTATGAACTCAGCATCAGAATCTCCATCGGAGTAAGCTGCAGCATGCTTATTTTCAAACCCTGTGCAACGCCCTTTTTCGTCATATCTTTTTAATCTAAAGTTCTTGCTTAACCTCTTCCAAGACCAAAACCTCCAAAAGATTAAATCTTTAGAGCTATTGTCGACATGTTTAGGGCGAGGAAGGGCTAAGCTGTGCACGGCGGGTGGTGGTATTGGTGGTGGAATGTATTCTGCTAGTGGCGGATTCTTGGGCTTTCCTGGTTGCCGCTCCCATTTAAAGGGTACACCTTCGTTGGTGGTGTTTTGATAGTAAATACGTGATGATTGGCCAACCGATGACTCTCGTGCTAGAATTTTGCTGATAGAAAACTTTTCTCCTTTAAGAATAGAAGATGGGGATTGGTTCTTTTGAAGATCTTGAGTGTCCATTTTTGGCAAGAATTTGATGGAATTGTACAATGAGGTTTTTGAAGTATTTGAGAAACTTGTTTGAGGATGGAAAGATCCATATTGGTCTACTTATAGATGATTAGAGTTACAGTTAAGTTATTGAATAAAAGGGACTTATAATTCCAAAATAAGATATAAAAATGAAAGGAGTGAATTATGCATTCAATCATCGCATTTGATATTATAGCAAAGATCATATCTTTCTTCTTATTATTATTATTTTTATTTTATTTTTTATAGTGTTAACCGGTCACCATACCCTTAAGGCATGGAGGTTACACCTTTTCTTACAAAGTAGTATTCGAGTCATAGTTGACTTTTAAGGGGTTATAAAAAAGCCCTTAAAAAGAGTTGTTGACTTCGGCCACCAAATATTAGAGGATTGTTTGAAGAAACAAAAGTTGACAAACTTTTAGTTAACATGCATCACATTAATAACTTATGTTCTAAGAGATATATCTTAACATGCATGCATTTGCCAGACTTTAATTCGACAATAAGCAAACGGATTCATCTACTTAAAGTTGTATAGTTGTATTTATAACAACGAATAATTCGACGTTATTATGCAAATTGTTAACAGTAATAAAAACCAACATTTTCACCTTCAATTTTTTTTTTTCTTTATCCTGGTGTGGGATGAGAAACGCAGTTGCATTTTGAGATCGGATGTCCCTCCCATGACCGTTTCCGATCAGTCCTGGTCACCCCAAGATGTGCAGCTAATGAGGTTTGAACCTAAGACCTTTTGTGAAGATATCAATATGCCAACCACTAGGCCATCTTGGTGATGGTTATGATAAGTGAACGTATGTATGCATTAATGTATACATGTAGATGTGGAATGTTTGATCAGAAAGAAGTAGCTGCATCCAAACCTATGTTTTCAGCCTTTCAGGTATAGTTATGTGAAGAGCATTTACATATGGCCAAAAGGGACTAATCACATGCCTGTAAAATCAATAAAAGAATTTTGGAATTTTGATAAATTTACATATTGTTAGTTCACGACTGATGATTTCATCACACTTTTACGACATTTCTAGTACTGGCTGCACAAATACAATGAGTGCCAAGAAGGCTGATGACATGAATAAGAAAGGCGGAATTACAACATGGCACATGCTAAGCAAAAAAATATGAAGCCAACCTCAAGGTTTTGGAGCAACGATAACAAGGTTCGTAGTCCTGTGGAGCAGCATGGAGTGAATTTATACATCCCAAATATCACAAACGATCAAATCACTGGAAAAGAACCAAGACAGAACAAAATGGATTAGGTTTACAAACTGGAAACTGGTTGTCTTCGTCGTTTTTGATTTGGATATCAGTGTTTTCTCCATAGCATAAATAAAATGCAGTATTATTTCTCTGAAATATTTTTAAAAGAACCGATTCTAAATGCTTGCCTAATAGCACCTAGTTAAAGTTGGCAATATCGACCCATTTATTTTTGAGGGGATCTATTTGGGTTAAGGTATATATCCCTTACACATCAAAAACAATATAAGTGAAGGGAAAGTAGTCAAACAAATTGGTGTCACTCAACATGTGTATTTTATATGCTAACAGCCTCCAAATCATTTTATTTTATCTAACTAGATGTCACAGTTATAACACAGGTTTAGTAATATACGCCTAAAGACATATGATATAATAGATATGATAATGCATTAATAATATAATAAAATAAGACAGAAAAATAAATTAGAGCATTCCTATTAGGCAGGTTTTAGAAAAAGTAATGATATACATGCCTAAAAACATGCATAATCCGGATGAAGCACAAAGCTACAGATTATAAACAACTATGTATCGTTCAACATTTGCATACAGATTATAGACAATGATGTATCGTTCAACATATGTATAGAAGGCAATAACAAACGTGTTGTTAAACAAAAAAAGGGTATTATCCTATAACAAACATATTAAAGTGAATACAAACTATTGGGGTGACCAACCCAGGTTTGAGACATGGACTAAATATTTTTACGGTCTGGGTAAATGATGGTAACATGTTTGGTTCAATACATGAAACTTTCAATGAGGGTCAAAAAAGGGCAGGGAGGGTCAGATTGGGTATTGATCCCCGTTGGGTCAAAATAGGTAAGGTTTTTGTGCAGGTCAAAAGTGGCAGGTTGAATTGGACCACCTACATACACTTCTTATCAATTTTTATTAATATTCTTCAAAAGTCCATGCAAAATCTTTAATTAAAAAACTATATTATTACAATAATAATTTAAGTTCTTAAATCAATTGATTAAGGAGGCTTTATCCATTTTAAAATTTGAATATACTGATGGCTTCTGACTACCCATTTGACTGGTTTACTTACACATTAAATCTTTTGGCTTAACCCAATTGAACAGTCAGAGAAAAAACATAGCCCAAGTCGACCAATGATAAATAAAAGGATCAAAATTGCCACATCTAACATTGATTTACACATCCCTAGAATCCTTGGCTTTATGTTTCATAGTTATGCATTAATTACTTACTAAGGCTGAAGCAAATGTATGGTTCAATTAATTTCGAATCACAATTTAGAAATTAGAGTACATTTTTGTCCGATTCTAACAAACATACCATGATTCTTGACTGGACTCATGAATTGACAACTATGCACTCAGAATATTTAAGAACACAATTTGTTCCTTCTTGAGTGTAAGTATTAGGTTATAATTCATAGCATAGTGGATATATGCCAACAAAATGTAATTAAAACTCAACTTACTATTGGTTGAACAAGATCTAATGAAGATTTCTAACCAATTCAACTTCTTATTTATTTCGCCTTCTAACCTTATAAAAAGTAATTGTCAAGTGGAAATAAATATTACCTCATTAGCAGATGATAAAATAGAATCCCTTTCAGAATTTAAAAGGCCACTCAGCCTCCTGCACAAAGTCTTGAACTGTCATATCCTTTAAATACAGTAGTTATCAAATATAGAGGTAGCAAAATAACACATTTAATTAAGAATGTGTCGATTGTGGTTGTGTTTAATCTCAAATCAGTCAAATAAAAAAATAGAAAGGGAAACAGGTCAAATGGGTAGGAATGGTCAAACGAGCTGAAAGCCTCTCCAAAGTCTATTTTTAGGGCATACATACATAAAGCATTTACTATTCATCAACACGTTTTAAAATGGACAAAGAAGTGACATGTTGCAACCCCAACCCGTTTTGACTCGTTACCCAATCCACCCTACCCACGCATCTTGCAATCAGTAACCAGATGAATAGAAGTACCTTGGTTTCTCAGACTTCGCAAGGTGCTTAGACATGATAGATTCCTGCATGTCACAGGCCATAAATTATGTTTGGGTGATATCTCAACAAAAATGAAACTGTGATGGAAGGGAACCAGCCATCTTGCAGAGACAAAGCTTTAAAGAGAGTCAGATGGATATTGATGAATGCCCACTGAATCTATTCGGTGTGTTTGTGTGTATCAAAAGAGAGGGAGAGAGAGATAGACATTATTTTCCATCAGCTGTAATATACCTGCTCTTGAATTATACTTCTTGCTTCAACAAGTTGAGCTTCTAACTCCAGCTCTCTCTCAGTTGCTTCAGAAGTGACTTCAGCTTCTTTTTGGGCATCTTGCAGCTGACCCATTCGCTCCTTCACAGTTCACGACAAAGATGTTGAAAAACTAAGTATCTCTGATAATCACTAAAGGTGGCATGTTAATATTTTAACTCATTTATATCGAATTGGATCAATTGTAGAAGAGTAATGTAAAACAAGCCTAATTAGATAGACCTAAATTTATGCCTAACCGTACAGTTTTTGACACATGTACTCCACTTATCCTCTCTTCTTATATTTACCAATCATTTTAACATGTGCACCAATCAAATTTTTAGGTCTAGTTTTAGGTATATATAATCAGGCCCATCAAACATTTTTCATTGTAGAAAAGCCGCCAAAAGTGTAATCAAATGCTTACAGTGTATGAATAATTTTAATTTGAAGAATTTTTCTAAATCTTTTAATAATGTTTCTGGTAATGATATTTAATACCTTAGTTATTTACAAAGCACAAGGCAAATGGGCAAAAGAAGTGTTAAATGAGTCAACACAAGCAGACCCATTTAACCCACAAATAAAAAGTGTATGTTTGACCTATTATGATATTACGCAACCACCCTGTTTGTCACCTCTCCTAAGGACCATGAAAATGTAGCACAGTGCAGGAGAAGTAATATTACCTTTATTGAAGCCACCTTGTTTCGAAGAAATGCTTCTATTTGATCTCTACCCATATGAAATGGTAGGTCAAAGACATCCTGGCATTGAAAAACGTTTAGCTTATGCTTCAAATACTATATAGTGTATGGTAAAGAATGATCAATCTGAAAAATCTTTGAACATTGGCTAATACAGTCATACCGTTCTCCCACCCAATGGGGATTGTGAGGGATCAGCAATCCTTCCATGAACAGGGGGAGGATTTTTGGACGAACCGTTAGGAACATTCAGAGAGTCTCGCATATCCACCTGTAAGTAGCATATATGTAAGACATAAAACTAGTTTCTCATATTAATACAAATGTGAATGTCATAGAAAAGATCTGTTAAAGATGATGCGGTAATGGTCTAATTTCGCTGGGCCATTGTCTTTCATTATTTAATTTCCAATATTCATGAATGCTGCATCAGTTACCATATTAACCAAGATATAGGAAGAGTTTGTCCTAATAACTTTACCCTGGAGGCTGGTATAATCTACAACCATCAGACACATCTTCTCATACTCCTAACCTTCATTGGATATGCACAAGGAGGCCTTAAAGCATAACGAACCCAGGAATCAGTTCACCTTTCTAATGGTAAAGATACCATTGTTACACTATCAAACTAAAGATAGACTGGAAACTAGCTCAATTGTCATTATGTTAGTAAAAAGATGACAACTTCTAACGGACCTCCAACTATTGAGACATTTTTTGTGTTTAATCTATTGATCAAGTTGCAAATATATTGACAAAACCACTATAACGATATGACTAGTTAGGCAGGGTAGATGCATATGCTCCAACCTGACGAGTATTCAGTTAATAGGTAAAATTGATTAGTCTTTATTCTACTAGATTTACTGTGGTGCTTTTTGTAATCTACTAATCTTGGCCCAAGACACACATATGGAAACCGGTAAAGATGTTATTTTACTTTGAATCATATATATACCTTTTGAGAATAAAAACTTCTGATTATGTCTCTAATAAAACATGAACATATTGCCTTAGTGTTTTCTGCTTCTTCTCTCCCTCCCTCCCTCTCTTACATTACTTTCTTTCTTGTTCAAGGTTAAGCATGCATTTGATATTTTGATTTATGTTAAATTCATCCTTGGTTTATAAGATCAAAAATTAAACAAGAAAAGATCATTCTAAGCTCGTGAAATAATCCATTTCCGTGATCCGTGCTGAGGTTCAGGCATATAAAAATTACTCTAAGTATATCAGTAGTATAAGAACAATAAATTCACATTTCACAGGTATCCCAAAAACTACTATAACCATTACCATCATATTAGCATACCTGCATTGATCGTAACAATGCCCTCAGATCAGAATTTTCCATGACTAACTCTTGATTTTTTGCCTCATATGCATCGACCTAAAATAGCATATATTGATATATGATTATAAATAACTCGAACCAATAGAAAAAAAAACAGTTTAGTAACATACAATCTTTTTATAGAAATCGTTGTCAGCCTTCTTCCCATTCCATGTCCCACGTTGCCGCCCTTCTTTCTGCAGTGCAAGAAGACTTTAAGTTAGAAATTTCCTTAATGTAATTCATAAATATACATTATGTATTTTGAACATTGACCAATTACCTGTAATAAATTCATAATTTCCATGCCTGATCTAGATTCCTTCTTTTTCTCCATCATAACTTGATTTAGTCGCTCCTGCAAAGGAAATTTGCTCCTAGATTTGTTACCACTTGTGCTACTCAAAACATTACAAGCATAATGCATATCCTAAGCAACTATCTGAGTAATATAGGACAAACATCAAAGGAATTCACATGCATAAACACGGAATCGTACCTGCAACTTGATGTACTCTTTTTCTTTTTTCTTCATCTCATGTATCTGTTGAGTTCTGACTTGCTTTTGCAAGATGACAAGTTAAGGATGTTGAGTTATTTGCAAAAGAAACAAAACAAGCTGAGAATAAATAAAAAGGGGATGCATATGACCTTGTCCTTACCTGATTTCCGATAACCATCTTCTGAAATTCATCTCTTTCCTGTTGCAGCTTCTCAATTTGTGCCTTGAGACCAGCTTTCACTTTAGCTTCCTAATCATCAGATACAATAAGCCAATGACTTAGGATACAAGTCAATTATAATATACACGTGAGCATACATACATACATAGAAACACATGTATGTGTGTGTGTGCATATTATATAGACAAATACACATGCACACCCATGTGGCCATGCATTACCGTCCGTGTTATAGTTGCTATTTCTCTATCTTTAGCAGACAGTTGGGACTCCAGCCTCTCTACTTTAGACTCTAGTCTTGAAAAGTCGGATGAAAGTCTGAGAGAACAGAAAATTTGTCACCACGGACTATACCTTTAAAGTCGTAAACATCAATGAACACGATGTTGTAAATGAAGCTACACATACTAGTAGGTTTTATAGCATTTGTTGCTTTCTGCTTCCAAGTTTTATCCACACGATTAATGTTTGCGCAATGTTTTTTGGCACTTGGCACCAACTACCGTTATGACTTATAGTTCAATATAAGCTACCAATGTGTATAACCCATTCGTCATAAGTCAATTATAAATGCAACACAGACAAAAGGATGATGCAACCTGACCCATTTTCCATAATTTTGATAAATCTGAAACATCATGCACATGTACCAAGCTACCCACACCAATATGTCAGCACACATTGGGACCTCAATAAGATGCATTAATCATGATAAGGCCGGACGCTTAGTAGAGCTTCACAATAAGCTTAAGGTATCTCAAGAAATTTCAGATGCTCCATTGACCATATAACAATCCTCTATACCATGATGAGATTTAATAGTTGCTGTTGGTAATCAATTATAGAATTCTCGAAAAAACCTAAAATTCAATGGCTCTTTCTTCTTAGATAGTACATACAAATGATAGTTGAATGGTCTAGAATTATAAATTTGTGTCAACCTTAAATTTAGGACTTCACAGATTAACTTCCCAAATCTTAACTAAACATCAATTTTGCAAAGAAGATACTGGATTGACCAAAAGTAGCATTTCAATTGAAATACGTCTAGTTATATCAGCCTCACCGTTGCCTCTGATCACTGGTAGACTCTCGAAATTCAATATCTCGTTGTCTTTGCTGCAACAATGAGTACATACAATTGCAAGTCCGTGCTATCGAAACCTAAACAATAAATATATTAGTAATTATCACATCCAAATACATAATTTAAAAAACAAAAGCACGCACACTTCTATAGGCAAAAAATTACAAACCGGATCAGTTGCAAAGAGATCCAGAGAAGCTGGAAACCCGAATGCAACTAGAGTCTGATTCAAATACTTGGTACAATGATCCAAATTGTTAACATCGGCAAATGTGTACTCACTGTCAAATCGTACGGACTGCAATGAAACCCTAAATAATAATAAAAAATAAAATTTATTGAAATAAAAGGAGGAAATTTTACCTCACTCCGAAACTAGACTGTGTAGATAACAGATCGAGGTAACCGAATCATGAAAAGCAATTCCATCAGCATGAGAAATAAATAAATTACGTTAATTATAAGTAATATATAATAATGTATATGAGTGAAGATATAATGAAATCTTGAAAAGCGGAGATGATATACTCTGTGATCGAGATTTGTAATGTCAGTTGATGCCATGGTTGTCGTGACGTGAGGATTTTTAGGACATTCACCGGTGCCGGAATTCAGAGAGAGTTTGACGGTTGTTAACGGTGGTGGTCACCTGTCTAATTTTCTCCAAAGATCAAATCTGTGGTTGCCTTTGAGGTGATAAAGATTAAAACGGTTTGGAAGTTTGAAAATTGAAATCCACGAAGTGAAAAGTGAATATGTGTAAGGGTGAAGTACGTCGAATCCATAGAATTTTGACTAAATGTCTATTATATGTTTCTAATTAATGGGTAGTGTTTTTAATCATTTTAACTTTCAAAAATCGTGTTTTAATATACTTTGTTGATGTGTCGTCCGTTTAAAGTGGCACGTGGCATCCGTAGAAGTTGACACATCATCAAAACATCAGCAAAATATATCAAAACACGATTTTTGAAAGTTAAGACCATTAAAAATATTACCCATTAGTTGGGTACATACAATAGACATTTGGTAAAAGTTCGATACATTCGTACGCACTAAACCCTATATTTAACGGCCCAAAGTTATATCAAAATTATTTCTACCTTATCTTGTTATACGTTGCGTGCGGGAAACCAACGAATTATATATGTTATTTTTATAAAATGTTTTGTTAAATAATATGTTATTCTTGAATAATAATATAATTATTTTTTTATAATTTTATAAATAATATTTCAGTAGAAACATGCTGAATTTTTGAATGAACTGATTTTGAGGTTTGATAAAAGTATAAATTGTTGTGTCTATGTTTATAAAAATATAATAATAATAAAATTAAAATTAAAATGAAGATATAAATTGTTTGAATGTTTGTTGGACATTATATATGAAAGTTGTTGTACATGTTTATAAGAGAAAGGAGTATAAGGGTAATATATGTATTTCCGATAGATTTTTTAAGGCAAAGCATTGAAATGCTTTATAAGGGACTAGCACGGTGTCCGCGCATTGCATTGGGTAAATATATTGTTTCGTTTTCAAATATAAAACGATTATTAAATTAAAGTTATAACTGTTTAATTATATATAGTTTATTTACCCGCAATTATGTAGGATTGCACATATAATTTTTAGTAATTAAGTAATTCATCTAAAGACATTAAAATTTTGTTTTAATTATATTTTAACTGAATGTTACTTTTAATTAAGATAAACCCTAAACCATAAGTCTTAAATCCCATCATGTTGTAAAAACAACTCAATCAATTAATAATACGACATCGTGTTAACTCCTTTTCCACTTCCAAATCTTCATTCGTAGATCGACACTTTACACATATTAATCATCGTCGGCATCATTCATAATCTCTGATGTGGATCTATCATAACCTACAAAAAGTAAGTTATAAAAAACTTATTGCGACGTCAATATCGTCGCAAAAGGATTTAATTTTGATTTATTTTTATGTCAACAAATTAAAGTGTGAGTCCATGTTGTTGTCCCAATAGACCAACATAAACAAGCTTCCAGCGACGAACTTTTCATGCCAACACAAAAGGGTATATTGCAATAAGATTTTGGGCTTTGCGACGATGTTTGTTTGTCGCCGGATGCCATTTTCCTAGTAGTCAACTATTTGTATATTGGTACGTATAATTTACATATGTACATCATACATTTTTCAAAATTGCCAAATATCACTAAACCATATGCAAGTTAACTTGATGATTGTAAAATTCATCATTTATATGTATAGTGCTCAAGTAAAACTGTAAAACTTAAAGATTTTCTAACGTGCTGGCGTGAAAAATATCAAGCAGGGAAGTTTAAATTCCAATCATTGCTAATTACATTATTAATGAGGACATACGATTAGTAATACAATCAGAGGAGTGATTAATATTAAAATTGCAACAAATTAAATAAGTTAGATTCGAATAGCTACGGTGTATCGATAGATACACCTAATAAATTTGAACGGTCAAGATTTCGGTTTATGCTGTTGTTGGGACCCATGAGCCTTTCTTTAATCTTATCGATGTTTATGACTTTTTATGGGAATACATTTGCATTTCCTATACGTTCATGAAAGTGCAGCAATGTCCCATGCTAGCTACAAGATTAATATAGTCTTAAATTTCATTTTTATATTATAAAAGTATATATTCATTTGGGGTTAGCTGTAAGCAGGTGGTATCCTAACAATCTCCATAGCTGTCAAAACACATCTACTTTTTAGTCATTTGCGCCTGTATATATAAAACGCTCAAACCCAAAGAAGGAGAGCTAAGGGAAAAATACAAACTCTAAAGAACACTCCGAGAAGGAGAATAGAACTATACAAATGGGGACAAACCAGAAAGCAGATTAGGAAACCAAAAAATAAATTGCTAAGTAATATCACCCTCGGATTGAAGATCCAAGCGACCCAATTACAAGAGAGACTTTGTTGCTCCTATTTGACAAACAAAATAATACGAATTGCTATATTGAAGGGAAGACATCTTCATGGATAACTCTCTGCTTACTCTCCTCATTTGCAGTATTATGATGTAAACTTCATCATTGTAATAGTAACAGTTGCATCGTATTTGTATATATACATGATGTGATAGATGGATGATAGGTTTGTCCTTTTCTCGAAAAATAATATAATTCCAAACATTCACAGTTTGTAAATATTTTGTTTGTTTTGTCAATATAAAATAAATAAAAGGGGTTGAATAGGTCAAAGCAACCATCTGATATAGCTAAAATGCATCGAAAGAAAACCCCAAGAACGTGAATGGATTTGATGAGTCGAATCTGCATATATGTTCTTACAATTAAGAGGTAAACTATATTACTATAAAAATACATAAGTCAATTGTTGATTATGTAATTCAGCCAAGATTGATT
Organism: Logfia minima; assembly: GCA_963921325.1. Classification (NCBI taxonomy): domain Eukaryota; kingdom Viridiplantae; phylum Streptophyta; class Magnoliopsida; order Asterales; family Asteraceae; genus Logfia; species Logfia minima. The sequence continues at coordinate 32,246,036 of OY992773.1, forward strand.
TCTTGCTCAAAAAATGCGTACGGTTTCCTTGCGGCGACAAGGCATTAGCCAGTTGACCGACTTTATCTTGACTCTATTCTTTGTTGTTTTAACACATCATTGTAGACTTTTTCACAGTCTTGAGTTTTTTTAGTCCTGTTTATTTTATATTCTTCTAAGCCTCAAACAATGTGTACCTTCATAATGAAATTGATTGACGGGTTATTAGAACGGGGAGTGGTTTAGTGTTAAGTTTAACATATAAGTGTGACGGTGGTTACGATTTTAAAAAGAGCAATTCGATGTTAAATTCAAAATTAAGGAATCTATCAAAATGTTTTAAACCAATAAAATCAAAGGAAAAAAAAATACTTTAATGCAACGTTGAGCTGCGGACACAGACAAAAAATGCTGACGAAAAACTAAGGCCGGGAGTCGAAAACGCCAGACTTTCGATGTTCATGGTGAAAAACACCCAATTATTTATGTCACTCCGCCTATTGCATACGTTACAGAGTATTATTATTTATGACTATAAAATGGACTAATTATAATGGTATTTTTACGATTATTCGTGACTTACAACTGCGACTTAAGTTTTTATTTTAAAAACGATAAAAGGAAAATAAAGCAATGACGGGCTACGACAAACTATTCCGTCCGTTGTAATTCGCGCTCACACATATTTTCCGTGTTGAATCTGTCCTCTCCTCTCCTTGACGACGACAAGTGAGAATTAAATGTATACCATCTGTCGTAGTTTTGTGGTACGGGTCCAAGCACTAACCCACTACGGGTGGTTTAATATAATAATAATGTTTCTTATTTTGATAATAAGTTGATGTAACTTTCGACCCATAGTTTTAAATTTGAAAATGCTTAGCTTTAATATAATAGCTTAATATCAACTTATATCAACCTATTATTTAAAATTAAAAAATCGCTTAAACGGTTTTCCAGCCAAAACGAGGACGTGACATCATTTCCCTAGAACAAATCTCTACTACTTTAGTACGTTCATATAACAAGAAAGAATTGTACGATTCTAAAACATATACTCCCAAATTAATTGTCTCTAGACAAAGCTCAAACGACCTTCAACAAAAGGGTATCTGTACTTGAAACCGACTCAGGTGAATAGGTAGAAAATATCAAGGGGTGCGAGACAACTCTCTCTAAGGTACTCTTTTATGATTTCTTTCTATCAAAGAATCATACCAACGGTTGATTCGTGCGTGATACAGTGTGGATTGAAAAAGGTTAAAAATACACAGTTTGAAAAAAAACATAATCATTACTATTTACATTATACATAATGACATTCTTATACCTGACTGATTAATTATAGATTCCTTTCACTTTTGTAAAACTTCAAATAGGAATAATATTGTAAGCTTAATCAAATTTCTCTATCCATATTTGATAGTACACAATTAATTTGAGACAACTCGAAATGAAAATATAAACAAATAAATTGGGATGGAAGTAGTACAACAATTCTATTTGTTTCTCTCTAACTTTTTGGTTAAAATATAAGTGTTATTTTTAAATTATTCAGATATAGATTCCATGTAACAAAGAATAGAATATGGTCAACATATTGTATTGAAAGATTACCGTACATGATTTAAATAATTATAAAAGGATGTATATAGGTTACTAGTGTTAAACCTCGTGCGATATATGGTAGTGTAAATATCACACTATACAACATACTCGATAATGAAAAATTTAGAACGTGAATTTTTTATGGAATGTAATATTAAATTGTACTAATCCAAAATATGTATTATTTTTATCTGCATGAGTATATAGAAAAGAAGAATTTAATATGCCGTATAGAGCAAACGACATGCATAACAAATAAGTATACTCTAAATATTATATTAAGGTTCTAAAATTCTTACAACTAAAGCCAATGTATTGTCACTTTTTCCTTTATATTTGCATTAAAAGTATCGCTCTTTAAAAATTATAATTAATCAAACTTATATATATTATTAACAAAATTCATAATAGAGAAATCAATAAGTAACACAAACATTGTGTTTTGAATAGAAATAATTATCTGAGAATATTTAAACACCTTGTAAGTAAGAGTCAAAGACAAATAACATTTATTCACCTTGTGCCAGGTAAGAGGAGCTTATGGAAAAATCGAACGATAAAATTAAGAGGTTCTAATCAAGTATTACATATCATAAAACAAAATAAAATATCTTATTAATTGCATGCATATGTTACCTAACATCCATCCATTTCATAAATTTACACAACGTGTACAATTGTATGTAAAACTTAGATAATAGCTTTTATTTCCCCTGTTAGGTAATACAATTGTATGTGAACATAAATAATCAACATTGCCACGATTAAAATTATGATTAAAAATTTGCATTAACATATATGCATATAGTTCATATTGAAAGTCAATCATTTAAGAATTCACTTGACAATGTGATTTCAACAATATTGTCTAACAAAACCTTTTAAATATTTTAATGAAGGACCAATGCTTCGGTTGGCACATAAAAATGAATGTTCAATGGTAGATAATATAATTGGTTTTTTCATCTAATAAAACTTCAACAATAAATGTAACGGTTCTATGAATTTGTTTAGAAGAGAATATCACTAAAATTAAATTATATGACGATAAATTAATAATGAATTTATAAAATCAAAGAAAGAATTTGAGAAGTCTTGAGAAAGAATAAAAGATCAATTATTATTAATTTGATAGTTAATGAAAATTAAATTTAAACGATGCACATTAAAGGTTATATAATGACATATTATAGTTAATGACGTGGACACTTTTGGTAAAGAAAAATTTAAAGAATGTCAAGTAAAATTTATATATACATGACAAAAGGTGAAAAAACCATAAACTAGAAGGATCCTTAATTAGCATATAGGAAAGATATACCATGTGGGCATCTTGATTAAGGTAATAATGTTACGTTTAATTTACATAAAGTTAAAATATGTCTACGATCCGAAACTAATTTTAAATGTACGTTTAATTAACATAAAAAAGTACACATACAAGTATATTACGGAGTAAATTTTGGTATATTTTATGTGTATATAGTGGACAACCGGACATGACCGGTAGGGGCCAAGTTTTAAATTTTAACATGCGATGCATGTGGGCATCTCGAGTTATATCTCATCTCATCTCAATAATAATAATAAATCTATTATATTTAACGGTATTACTGTGTTGTAGGTGACAGAGAGGACGAGATCAAGTAAATGATTTTTCAAATAAAATATTAAGACCACTTTGGTGTTGAGATGCATTACTCCGGGGGCTATATAGAAACTGATAAATCTATTGGAAACAAAACAGTGTATTTATTCCAACAGATTTATCAGTTTCTATATAGCCCCCGGAGTAATGCATCTCAACACCAAAGTGGTCTTAATATTTTATTTGAAAAGTAATTAGTCATTTTAATGTTTCCAACAATGAATATGTAGACATTGAGATGGCTTTATATTAAAAATAAATAAATACAAATAATTAAAATTAAATAAAAGTACACGCTTAGATCACTCTCAATGGTAAGTGTATTACTTTTGTTTTACGTGTATCATTTCAACGTCACATAATCACTTCGCAAATTGACATAAAACCGATACAACGGTGTCAATAGTGAATGTGTCACTTTAATTTTTGACCTCCACATTTACCAATATACTATTTATTTATATACACTAAACAAAAAAAATCGTTACAACGTTGCTATATCTATACAAACTCACTGACGCACCCAACTGACACACATGTACCAATGATGTTGGTTTGGGGACACACGTCGGTTCAAACTGGCGCTCCCCTGATGACAATGGTCTTATATCTCTATCACCAACCCTTCATCTCTCTCTACAACCTTCCATATCCCTCTTTGCTTACCTACACGGCTACACCAACCAACAACAAAAGCCACCTAAAACACCCACTTCGGCAGCCATTTAACCTAAAAGTCGCCACACTAACCCGGTCGCCATCACCACCACCGCACTCTGGCCACCATATTACTTTGTTTTCTCTTTCATTTTTCTTCATCTTTTTGATATGGGATTAATTTGGTTTTGTAGATATTGTGTTGTTAGATATGAAATTATTGTAGGGTTCTTTGAAGGTGTTTGATGGCGGATAGAGTTGATCCCGGTTTTTAGTTTCTATTCTAGTTTGTAGATAGGGTTTTTTTGAAGGTGTTGATCTTTTCGGTTGTGTGGCTCGGGTTTTTTTTGAAGGTATTTCGATTCCAGTTTGTTGTTTACGACGGTATGGTGTGGTGTGGTGGTCTTATAAAATTACATAATTTTTATAAAATGAATAAAAAAAATGTTAAAGATGTGTTTTGTGTGGATGCCACGTAAGTGTGAGTGATGACAAAAGATGATGACATGGTTGTTCGTGTGAACTGCCTAGTGTGTAACTTGCCGATTCATTTCAAAATTCTTACATCAAATCACGATACTTTCAAATGTGTAATTTTAAATTAGTAACTCATTTAGAAAAAATAAATTATTTGATACTCACAAATACAAAAATGATCATTATTAGTTCTCAGCAAGAAACCCCATATATTATATGATAAGATCCAATTTGATGAATATATTTTAGAGATATATTTATTACTATCCCTCGTATTGTATATCCGTAAATTGCTTAGGAGTTGTGCATGATCAGATTAATATAGATTAAGAAGTTTATTATGAGGTTTTATTGTCGTGGAGTATAAATACAAATTTTGGTTTACGTCATCTATCAATTTTTAAGTTTATTATTCAATTTTTTGTTTTTATCATTATTTTTGTATGTTCTGTACTTGTTCATGTGATCAATACAAATCCTCATATCTGTAAGTATAATAAGATGAAATGATACCCTCGTGTATCGATTACTTCCATTATCATAAATTCTTCATAATCACAATCATATCATAATATATATTAAAATAAACAACAATTTACGTGGATATCATTTAAACAAAGTATTATTAAAAATCTAATTCATTTTGTATTAAAATATAACACTACTTTTCTTGACTTGTTTAAGTATAATTTGTACATCAGAATAGCTATATTTATATACATAAAGTGCTTTTATCTACACTTGCATCAAATATTAAAAAGGGGAGGTGACAGATATGATACATATTATTTACATTGTGTATGCTTTCTGATGTGACAAATAATGGTGAAATGCAATGGTAGTTTATACAGAGTATATTTTTGTGAAAAAGGAGAACTTTCTAGAGGATGCGTGTGGGGTTGGTTGAAAGTTGAATTCAAACGCGTGCGTTTAATGGTGGGCATGTTAGACCACATGCTAATTCCTGACGCCTTCTAAATCTTTTTTATTACAAGATCTCATATGCAAACTTTTTGATACCTCAAGGTCCTATCTGTAATTTTGTCCATTTCACAACCGCATTTCAATATCAATACAACACTACTAAAACAAATAATGAAACCATACACGGAACACGTTGATCCAACAAAAGACAAACACACCCAACGAAATAAATAACAACAAAAAATTAAATAAATAATTGCATAAAAATATAAATATGATAAATGTTGTTGTATGTTTTTCTTAAAAAGGCAAATATCCATATCCCATAACGACTATACCATAATAATTATATTTTTAAGACTTAAACTCCAGATCTCATGATTAAAATAGTCATTACGATATTAATTCAATCAATAACACTTTGATTCTATTAAAAACATACATTAGTTGCTACATGTTAAAAACTAAGAAAAAACTATATTGCCTAAAATAAACAAAGAACGTATTTCCTAACAAAATCGTCTTTTATGAGATAGTTTGTCGTTTAATAAATACAACATTTGTTTATGTAAAATCGTGACAAAATTTCTATTTATCCACGAATGTAAATTGTATGATAAGATCACATAGTTTGATCATATCTCTATTCTAGAGGATATAAAACTTATAAATAAATGTTTTTTCAAATATTATATTGTAAATTAATCGACTTTTATGTGTCGGTTAATACCTCATTAGCCATCACTTAAAATATATCAACACTATAAATGTCACGCCACTAGTTAATATAACTTTGTAAAAACATTTTAGTAGTTTTTATCATTGTATCTTTGCCCTATCATGAATTACCAGTATGAGTTATGATCAACTACTCCTCAACAAAATTGTTAAGAGTTCGAGTGTTAACTAAAATGCTAAATAACTATGCAAAGTATGTAAGTGTTTAAGTTTGCATTAACAATAAAAACCTTCTATTTAAAGTAATTAACAATAAAAACCTAATATTTTAAGTAATGAACAATCAATTCGAATAAGTTTATTACAAATAATACTCTGTTTCTTCAAAATAATTAATTAAAGGGGGTTTGACTTTTGACCAAATATAAAAACCTTAATCTATTTTCTGATTTTATTTACCATCTCATTAAATCATCAATTTTTTTTGCATAATAATGAAAATAAATTGGTGAAAACAACGAAACTAACCATGGTTAAATGAAAGTAGGTGTGTCTAACCATCCCAGTTAACTTACTCCCGTTCAATTATCTCACCACCATAAAACCCCCAAAGTCAAGAGCTCCCTCCCAACTACCCCTACCAATTTTCAGAAAGGATCTAGAGGGAGAAAAAATTAATAACAAAAATTTTTGTTTCAGTTTTTCTCTCTCGAAGCTCCAATCTAATCAATCACATACTCGTTACAAATTCATTAATTTCAATTGTAGTAAGAGTTATAATGCAATCAGAATCTGTAAAATTATCGCCGTTTGATCTTATGAGTGCTTTGATTACCGGTAAAGTTGTAGACACATCGAACGCATCGGAATCAGGTGAATCAACGATGCCGCCTGCGTTATTGATGCTTGTTGAGAATCGTGAGCTCTTGATGATACTTACGACTTCCGTTGCTGTTTTGATTGGATGTGTCGTCGTTTTGGTTTGGCGGAGATCAGCTTCTAAAAAATCGGTTATAGAACCGATTGTTGTTGCACCGAAGAAATTTAAAGAAGAAGAAGTTGATGACGGTAAGCAAAAAGTTACCGTATTTTTCGGAACACAAACTGGTACAGCTGAAGGTTTTGCCAAGGTGAATTATTATCAAAATTAATCGCTAAGTTAATATCTCCGTAATAGTTATATTATTTATATATTCGTAATTGAATTTTCTTTATGGTTGACATTGATTTCTTCTTGTTGTATAAAGGCACTTGTAGAGGAAGCAAAAGCTCGATATGAAAAGGCGGTGTTTAAAATAGTTGATTTGGTAAGTAATTACAAAAATATCAGATTCGTATTAGATTCGGAAATTGTGTTGAAGTTTATCAGCCAATTGAATAGTGGATCCGTGATTGATTATAATTATTTGATATGTAGGATGATTATGCTGCTGATGATGATGAGTACGAGGAGAAACTAAAGAAAGAATCTTTGGCTTTTTTCTTTTTGGCTACGTAAGTTTACTCCTATTATTGGTATATTTGTTTAGCTTTAGCAGTAAGATTCCCATTTTTGGAAGGATTCTTTTGGCCAAATGTTGCAATGATAAAATTATATTTTTATGTTAAGATGGTGGTAGGTGGTTGGTAAAAGGGAAGTACCAACTAACTGAACTTGGTATGATGATTGATTGTGTAGATATGGAGATGGTGAGCCAACAGATAATGCTGCTAGATTCTATAAGTGGTTTACCGAGGTAAATGTTGTGCAAGTGGTAGATTAGTATGGTTATCTCATCATGTAGATCAATGCTGATTTGAACTTTCTTGATACTGATATAGGGAGATGAGAAAGGTGAATGGCTTAATAAGCTTCAATACGGAGTATTTGGCCTTGGCAACAGACAATATGAACATTTCAACAAGGTGATAGTTGATACGGTGTTGTCATCTTTGTTGATTAAACAATTGTAGCATTATTAGTGTTATGTTACATGCTACTTTATGCTAAAGTTATATATCTTCTGTTATGCGTAGATTGCGAAGGTGGTTGATGACAACCTTGCAGAACAGGGTATGTTCATTTCCTTAAATAACGATTATTGATTTGATAAGAGTCTTGTTTACTATATTCTAGGATCTGTCTTGGAGCCTTGTTCTGTTGTACTCTTTTTGCATTTATTCGATTTGCTTGGCTATTAAGAAAAAACTATGTCGAGGATTACTGCATTTGTTGATGACGAATGATGTATTGCTTTCTGCATTTAACTGGGACAATGCATTAGAAATTGGTCATTATTTATAACATTACTTTCTGAATGCTTTCTACTTTATCTAACATGTGACGATTCACTATTTATAGGTGCAAAGCGCCTTGTTCCTGTTGGTATGGGAGATGATGATCAATGTATTGAAGATGACTTCACTGCATGGTATTAGGAAAAAATGCACTTTCTGAATTAAATATGTAAAAGCCATTTAGTGGTCCACAATGAGTGTAATATTTTATTGGACTTTGCTTCTTCAGGAAAGAGTTAGTGTGGCCCGAGTTGGATCAATTGCTTCGTGATGAGGATGACACAGTTGTTGCCACTCCTTACACCGCTGCTGTTTCAGAATACCGAGTTGTTATCCATGACAAACCAGACATGTTTTCTGAAGATCATAGTCAGACAAATGGCCATGCTGTTCATGATGCTCAACATCCATGCAGGTATTGTATTGTCTTCAATTTCATTTGTTATTGGCAAAAAGTTATTATATTGTCTACAACCTAACAAAATCCTTTCTATTGAAGATCCAATGTGGTTGTTAAAAAGGAACTTCACACCCCTGAATCTGATCGCTCTTGCACTCATCTGGAATTTGACATCTCAGACACTGGATTATCGTAAGTTTCTACACAAATCACTTGTTTCCTGATATATGTATTTCTTTATTTCTCTCTCCGAACCATATTTATTTATTTATTTATTTATTACAGATATGAAACCGGGGACCATGTTGGAGTCTACTGTGAGAATCTGAGTGAAGTTGTAGATGAGGCTGAAAGATTAGTAGGTTTACCGTCGGATACGTATTTCTCGGTACACACTGACAAAGAAGATGGAACACCACTTGGTGGAGCCTCTTTGCCACCTCCTTTCCCCGCATGCACTTTAAGAAAAGCATTGACATCCTATGCAGATGTTTTGAGCTCTCCGAAAAAGGTGTGTTCCAAGACATTTGATATTTGAAGAATTCTCACTTGAATATAAACATGACAAATGTTTTGATATGTTTATTTCAGTCTGCTTTGCTTGCTCTAGCTGCTCATGCTTCTGATCCCACTGAAGCTGATAGATTGAAATTTCTCGCGTCTCCTGCTGGAAAGGTTTGGGCTTTCTTTCATGAAGATTTGGTTGATGTTTATTTGCTTGTTACGGAAGCTGATGTTATTGTTTCTTCAGGATGAATATGCTCAGTGGATAGTTGCTAGCCAAAGAAGCCTTCTTGAAGTCATGGAGGCCTTCCCATCTGCTAAACCTCCACTTGGGGTTTTCTTTGCATCTGTCGCCCCACGCTTGCAGCCCAGATACTATTCTATTTCTTCCTCCCCAAAGTATATACATTCTGCCGAAGTTATTCTATTTGGAACTACAATGACTTTATTTACAAAAAAGACAAAAAAAATCTAAAATATTTGAAATTGATATGCATTTTATTATTTTACAGGATGGTACCCAATAGGATTCATGTTACTTGTGCATTAGTGTATGAGAAAACACCGGCAGGCCGCGTTCACAAAGGAATTTGTTCAACTTGGATGAAGGTATTTTTTCGCTTGTTGACTGAAATGAAAATGGCATTTCTACTCTGATTTTTTTGATTAAAGTTGTAACTCTACCATGTATTTGCAGAACGCTGTTCCTTTGACAGAAAGCCAGGATTGTAGCTGGGCGCCCATTTATGTTAGAACTTCAAACTTCAGACTTCCTTCTGATCCTAAGGTCCCAGTTATCATGATTGGACCAGGAACTGGATTAGCTCCGTTTAGAGGTTTCCTTCAAGAAAGATTAGCTCTAAAGGAAGCTGGAACTGAGCTTGGATCATCCGTATTATTCTTTGGATGCAGGAATCGCAAAGTGGTATGTTAAAGAAAACTCTTTCGATAATTACTAGAGGTTGCAAAGTGTTGGGTCAAGCAGGTTTGGTAACGGTTCAAAACAGGTTGGGTAAGGTTGACCAGAACACTTTCTGTCCAAATTTTTTTTTTTTTTTTTTAATTTTTATATATATATAAATAGTTTAGTGGTTCATAGGCAATCACAAAAAATTATATGATTTCAGTAGTACTCTATTGTTTAAAATAAAATAAATTAGGAGGTTTTATGCAGTAGAAATATACTCCGAACGACTACCGATCTGTTTGACCTGTTCCCTTGTAAGCTAAATTTTTGTTTATTTGACCCAATCATGAGCAAATGTGTTGAAATTCCCACCTCGGATATCTTGGTTGGGGTAATAGCTAACTCCATAATTGTTCTGCCACTTCAGGATTTCATATATGAGAACGAGCTTAATAACTTTGTTGAGACCGGTGCTCTTTCTGAGCTTATTGTAGCCTTCTCTCGTGAAGGCCCCACAAAGGAATATGTGCAACACAAAATGAGTCAGAAGGTAGGAAAAAAATCATAAAAATGTCACCCTTTTCGACATAATTGTTTATATTTAAGTTTGTACATTTAAATTTTTAAATTTTCCCTACAGGCTTCTGATATCTGGAACTTGCTTTCTGCGGGGGCTTATTTATATGTATGTGGTGATGCCAAAGGTATGGCCAAAGATGTACACCGAACCCTCCATACCATAGTCCAAGAACAGGTATGTTGAATTTTTCATCACAATATATAATTATTTATTTAATTGTATGATATCTAAGATTGCATTTTCATTAATAAATACATATTGTTATTTGCTTACGTATATTTGGTGGAGAAGGTATATTATATGGTTGGAGTCGGCTGAGATAGGGACATGTAAAATTTTATGGTGTTAAATGCGTAGGGGTCCATGTTGCTGTCTTTGTTTTTTTAACTAGAGTCAAATTGAAAATAAGATACCAACTGGCCCATGAGAAGTGACACCAGTTTTTGGGGTGTCATATTTGATTGTAACATTACTTTTCTTTTTGGCTGATCGTCAAGTTAAGTTTACCTATTTCCCAATCTTGACCTGGTCCAAAAACCTTTGTATAATTTGAGCGAGGGTGGTTTGGACATTTGACCATGAGTTTGTGTTCCCGTATCTTTGATGGTAGCCAAGTGGTGGCCCTGATAAGTTGTGTAATGCGTAAAGTGCGTTCATGTCTAAGTGAGTATTTTTTTTCAGTATGTACCAAAATGAGCCGCAAACATTATCTTTTCTGTTCTTAAAGTATCACAAATAATTAATGTGTGTTCTATTTTTAGAAAATATATATATATATATATATATAATTACGTCTAATTTTTGAAATAAAACGATTTGGGACGTTATATGCATTTTTAATGCACTTTGGGTTATATATCCAACATGTTATCATTTTAGATCATTTTTTACATTTACCATTTGACCCATTAGAGGCAAAGTATAACCTAAATCAGTATGTTCATATACATAAATGGGTCGAGATTCATGTACATATTTTGGATTGCCTTTACCTATCTCCATTCCATTGAGAATCTAACTAGCAATACCTCATTACTTTTTGGATTTCAGGGATCTCTAGACTCATCAAAGGCAGAACTCTTTGTGAAGAATCTGCAAATGTCTGGAAGATATCTCCGTGATGTTTGGTAAATAGTATTCAACCCTTTGAGGATGCAAAAAAAGAAAAGAAAAAAATAAATGGAAGTTTGGTTAGCAACTTATTCGGAAGTAAGCGATTATAGGAGGAAAGATTGCAATCTTTCCTACTATCCAATGTGAGAATGGGAAGCTCTCATTTGTCGTTAATTATAGCGATGTGTTCAGAAATTCTTTGATCTACTTCTGTGTTATATTTACTACTACCCTTTTTGTAACTTATTACTAAAGTACTCATGGTTTGAATGTTTTTTATTTTTTATTTTTCAATGTAATTTACAAGGAGAGATACATATAGCTTTATACATACAATATTTGGCAGTAAACCATTGATACTCTCTTTGTATTGATTTGGCAACATTCAAGTGTTGTTATGTTCAGAATAGAATCCTTTTTAGTCTTGGATGTTAATGATGCCATCTTTGGGGTTCCATCCAAACAGATTATGGATCTCTTATTATCATGGTTAAACCAAATACGTAAACCCAAAAACTAAAAAAAAGAATGTTGTCAAAGACGTGTAAGTTATAACTCTCCACGATACTTTTGCCATATCGACCGTACTCGACATCTTGCATCACTTCCATGTATTCACGTCATAGATACATCTAAATTAACTTGAGACGCTAAAGAAAATACAACCAAGTAAAACACGAATCGTAATATCAAAACTATATGTTTGAAAAGTAGTCTAGAGATTATTATGTTGTTGAATTGAGTGGCTCAACGCATCTTTGTTTTAAACCAATCATGATGTACCATAAGATTACACGTTACACTAATTGTTGAACATTGATATGTATTCTAAAAAACGTGTAATTAATGCATGTTGCATCATGATTTATGTTAGTGCACAATTCTTAGATGATGACACTTTATTTTGTCAACTTCGATGTTTAATTGGCCAAGAAGTGTATAAAAGTTTTGTGGATAAATTGTTTCTTTCCAGAAACATACATTTCATCTTTTAATTTTGCTTTACTGATAATGGTATAAAATGTTTAGATATCACAAATGATTTATCCTTTCAAAGAATATATCTCTTATTTCTTATAATATTACATCATTATCATTATTATTTTCTTTTCTTTCAGCTTTATTTGTTTGTCCAAATATTTGGGCATTCGGCTCAAGTTAACCAACACCAAACCCAAACCAAAAGATGTATACCGTTTGTGGCCCATGAAATATCTTGGCTCTTTTCGTTCCCCACAAAATATTGAACACGTTAAATCTATACTCTCTTGTAAAGAGTTTGTCCATTTTTTTTGAAAGTTTAAACTTTTAAAGATGCAAAATGTCTATTATACCCTTATTGTTGACTTAATATATATGAAAACTAATAAAACATTATTAAATAATTAAATATATACCCATTATAATTGAACAATTGTTAAAACAATTTTATCATTATTCGACCACTACTAGCGACTATCATCATCTACCATTGTTACGCTTTTATCATTTGTTACCGCTGCATTGCGCGGGTAATTTACTATATATATATATTGCGCGGGTAATTTACTATATATATATATTGAAATTAGAGTAAAACAAAATGGTAAACCAGATATTAAATTTTGTTTGTGGCTTCTATATTTTTAGAAGCAAGAAAATTAGAAGTCAAACAACTCTATATATCGTGTAATAGTTTTATTTGTTTTAAGAGAAAACAACTACAAAGAAACAATAATATACACAGTAGTGTTTGCAACTCAGAAACATCATGAATCAAAATACTATCAATACTTAAAGATTCAACCAGAATGTTATAATCTCTCAAGAATACAAAGTTAACCGAATGATTGCAACTCAGAAACATCACCAAAAAATACTGAATCATGAACCAGATAGTGAATATCAAGATCATAATCACTCATACAATACAAACCAAACCCTAAATGTTGGGTTTATTTACTTCAAGATCATAAGCACACATATCGAGAGAAATATGAAACAGATGATTAACCATCTACATGAACCCTAAATTGGGTTTATTTACTTCAAAGAAAGGAAAATGTCATATTTGACCCTTGAACTCTTAGACTTCATAAACAGCACATCAAGCTTCAATATTAGCCTGCAAACCCTCCAACTTTCAGCTAAATACACCCAGACCCTCTAACATCTATTAACACTTAAACTGAAATTCAAACACGCTAAGTTAGAATATATAAAAGATAAGATTGACATAAAAACCATGTTCATATTTTATCTTTATCTTTATATCTAAATATTAAAGAAATAAATAATCTTTTCAGTGTATTTTTCTTCCAAAAGAAAATTCTACTCCAATCATATCTTTTAAAAATAATGCTCTCTAATTTTTTATGCCACTTAATTTATCTTTAACAACATTTTCAAAAGTCTTTTGAATGTAAGTTACTTTTATTATATTACTTAGGTTCAATTGTAATTGCTGTGTAAATTTATAAACATTCATTTTAAATTTATTACTTATTCATTAATTTTATTTAATTTTTATATTAATAATAATTAATAATAATACTTGTAAATAATAATTATTAACAATTTTAATATTTAATAATATATATATATATATAAGACAAATACTTATATTGACATTAAAAAGTATCATTAAAATTTTAGATGATGAATAGTATTTTTTTATATATAGAGGAAATTTAACTTTCTCTAAAAAGTTTTAAATATAAAAAATTGTTGAAGTACAATTTTTTCTTGAAGATATAAAAATTAAAAGAATATTGAAGATGACTTTAAATTCTATAAACAAAATTAAAAAATTCAACGTAAATTGAAGTCGTTATTTAAAGAACCCTCGTTGATTCTTTTCCTCCATTTAAACCCTTTATATTCTTTTCTTGTTCCTTTAATTCCATTTCTCAACCTCCACACACATTCTCTAAAACACACACATACACACATACACCAAACCACTGTGTGAAATGAGCAATAAAACTACCAACATCAATCTTCAAGATGATGATCAAGAAACAGAAGTATTAGACACACTTTCACTCACTGATTTCCCAATAACACAACATCATGATCACAAGAACCCGCCTTCATCATCCGTTGCCGAAGACTTTTTTGAGTTTTTTCGAGGGGGGTTAAGCGACGAGAAGATGATGTCTAATGCAGAAGACATCATATTTTGCGGTAAACTTGTACCCATCAACGAACAACATCGTAAAAGTTCGACACAACATAGAGAAAAACAACACAATAGGAATCAACAAGGTAATTAAGCACTTTTCTTTTACACACATACATATGTAGAACGGATTAATCTAGGGTGAAAAATAATGTGTCGTACCTTGTTAATGGATCTGCGCAATTCTAGGCCGTGCTTAGTTCCAGAAAACTGCTCAATGGTTTTTGCATATCTTTTTTTTTTTTAAATTGAACAACTACAAAATATGTTCAAGTCTATGTTTTATAAATTCTTTTTTTTTTTTTTTTTTCTGTTGTTGAGAAAACAAATATCCCTATCTTACAATTTATAAAACTACAAATATGAAAATTATGATTTAGGATTTTTACATTCTTTCTTGAAAATGAAACATATTAATATTTACACATGTTATTAAACGAGTTTTTTTCACCTAAGCGTTGTGACGGGATCTCAAAATACATCTTATTTAACCAAATAAATTAATAAATATTAATTTGAAATATAATTTATACATGAAACATTAAGTAACTTTTAAAAATACACAAGAGAACGTAAGAAATAAATGTCTAAAAAGAAACTCGACTACGAGACACTATGCTGCTTAACAAAACACTTTTCCATGATCAAGGTAGAATATTTCTTTTTCATTTTTCCTATTTTTATTATAGTATCCAAGTTTTATTAATTTGATTTTGTAAAACGACATAAGAGATATATTATACATTGAATTTGAATATTTGTAAAAGATAATGGCTGAATTTCATAAGAGATATATAGTAGTATTCAAACTTGAAAATAGAAATGACATATACCTTATTTACACCAACCTAATGGGTATATTATATATATATATATATTTTAATTGATATAAATATTATATATTATATGATAGAGCACTACATTATTTATTGAGTATAGATATATATAAATCGTTTGAAAGCATTCACGATATACTTTTTAATAGATTCAGTATTAACATTTACAATCACTTTTATTATATTTTTACCACAGAAATCTTATATTATACCACATTAATTTTCTTATCATAATAATATTAACATTAAATTAAATTAATATTAATCTTATAATTATACGCTTATTGAAGTACTTATCTATAGAATGTAGTTGTAGGTCACCACTATGTCAAACTACATTACCTATCTACCCATATGGCCATTTCCCATCATTTCACTTTGATCTTTATCTCTCCAGACAATCTACCAATTATTTTTTATAAAATATACATATTTTTACTTTAATACTATCATACACACAATCCACACATGGATAATCAAGAAAGCTACTATTAGTGTCCTGTGGAGTTTAAGTCATGTTTGTTTAGCTCTGTTCCTGAGCTGATACAGTTACATGTTTTAAGTTTCTACTGTTTAGGAATAGGACAATGGTCATTGTATATTCTAAAAAAATTTAGTACTCCTTGAGAGAAATAAAACATTTCATGATGTCTTACAAATAATATTTTTTTGCTAATAAATTTTATATTTCTCAATTTTAATAGTGCAAGCATATATATAGCCTTTTCTACATTTACATACACAAATTCTCTTTTTTCTTCAGTTTTGTTTTACTATTTGCTTTTATTTTATACATGCAAATTACTTTCTTTTAATTACATGTTTTAAATGTGAACAATGTCACAAAAGTTTATCAATTTCTATAAATGTGAAGAAAATAAACATTAAAAATTTGTATATTTGTTGTAGTGCCTTATGGTTGCCAGCGGTCTAGATCCGAGTCGACGTCGAAGAACAAAAGCACAACCGCGAACACCCTCATTAGAAACAGCCGTTCATTAGATTACAAAAAGTTAAACCGGAACTCGAGCATGACTTCCGAACCGACCCCCGAAGTTCGTCGTGAGGGGTCAGGCAAGAAATCATCTTCATCACGATGGTACGTTTTATTTTTCGGGCTAGTGAAAGTGCCACCATCGGAAATAGATCTTCGAAACATGAAGAACCGACAAGTTCGTCGTACCAATTCTGATTTGTGTGATATAATTACGGTTAACCAAAGTGTTGATCACAAGAAATGTTCATCAAGAGTACTTGGTTTTCTAAGTTGCAAATCTTCTGCTGATGATGTCGTAACGACGCCGTTACGTTACGTGCCCAAAGTTTGAGGATTTTGACCCTTTGGTGTCATTTTCCCTTTTCAT
Organism: Logfia minima; assembly: GCA_963921325.1. Taxonomy (NCBI): domain Eukaryota; kingdom Viridiplantae; phylum Streptophyta; class Magnoliopsida; order Asterales; family Asteraceae; genus Logfia; species Logfia minima. The sequence continues at coordinate 32,263,148 of OY992773.1, forward strand.
AACTGCAATTTTGGTGCATTTGTATTTAAGCATGTATATGAGCACTATTATTTTTTTGTTAGTTTGTAACGGGTTTTATATACTTTTGGTCGTGCATCATGAAATTACGTTTATTTTAGTTCAAAAGATTTAATTTGTAAGTCTTATATTAATGCCGAAAGGGGTTATTTGTATTTGTCTACGTATGAAATATTTTCACATTATATATGAATTTGTCGGTTGTCTATGTAGCATGTTTATTGATATCTTATAACGAAAAGAAGAAAAATATATATTGTTCTTGCGAATAAATAATTGCTTTTAATGTTTTTGAGTGGTGCAAGCAAAGTTTGTTTAGAACAAAATCTTGTGGTCGAATAAAAAGGGTTGAAAGAGACGAGTAGGGTAAAGTTGGGGGGCTGCATTGTATAATGTAAAATGAAAGGGAACATTACGTGGAATGGAGGGTATGGTGACATGAGATCACAATTTATTAGGATGATTATGATATATGATATATACATGATACATCCTGTCTTCTAGATTTGGTAAGGAAAAGACCATTTTGTCCACTATAAGGTGGTGGACAAAAAGACATTAAATGAACATCACGAGGTTCCTGGCGATGATATCTTGAAATACTGTTTTGTAATCAACGAAAAGATTTTTGTCACGCAACTGTTGCGTTTATGTTTCCACAAACATTTGAGTTGAAGAATCATCCGATACGACCACCAATTTCAAAGTTTGAAAGACTGAGCATTCAACCTTAAAATTGGTGTAACACAATATTGATTACTACTGGTGTATCATTTAGTTAGATTCTTATTTTTGATTTTATCGGGTAAAAAGTAGAAATATTAAACTAGCGTTTAAATCCGTGTATACATATGAGTTACTGAAGTTACTAAAACAGACATTAAATTAAAAAGTTATATTTGTTTTGATACAATAGTTCAAATGTCATAGCCTAATTATATTGATCAATGATTACATTTTTTATAAGAGTTATAAATGACATAGTTATATTCTTTTGTTCATGTAATGTCTCAATTCTCAAATCAACACTTATTGAGTAGAGATTTTGGTAATCATCTTAGGACATCGACTAATTAAGAATTTAAGATGATAAATATAATCACAGTGAAATTGACAGTTTTAATTAACAATTCGCTTTTTAGATGATAGAGTAATAATTTATATTTATCCTTATTACTAATTTAAATATTTAAGATTATATGTTCATTGAAACGTTGGAGATTTTTTGACATCGAAAATCTTATCCTAAACCTATAACTTGTTAATTGAAAAGGTTGAAAAAAATTACATGTGGTATTCGAGATGTACATGAAAGTAGTTGAAGTTATTTTATTTATCTAAATGTATTTAAAAATAATAAATTAGTATAATAAAAGTATGTTATATTATTTAACTGACTTGAATGAATGGAGATATTTTTTTTTAATATGTAGGTATTATATAATGCGTATATAGTTTCTCTAATGATACTTTTATGTAATATTGTGATAGTAGTGGAACGGATATGTAACATTAATAAAACCTATTATTCAATAAATATTTACGGGTAGTACAACTTTATTATATGATTCATACTATTAAAGTATTAGTTAATAATTATTTTTACATGTTTAAAATTTTAAATTAATTAAAATAAGGGATCTGATTGCTTAATTTAAATATTTCGAAAAATTTTGATGTCAGTTTTTCCTTAATTTTAATCAATTTGAAAAAATCAAATAATCCTATTGATTAATTGAATATTTTATAAAATAAGATTTTTGTTGACGTGTATCTTAATTTAATAAAAGTTAATTTAAATAAAAGAAAAGTTACGTGAAATTCTATGTACATAAAAAAAAGAATAGATGTAAACACACCGAAAATTTATAAACATAAATGCAACACAAAGAGATAATATAAATAACAATAAAAATACATGTTTGTGAACATATACAAATACATGAAATACATTTTATAAATTTTGATAACGATATGATATTTCATTTAAGAGTTATATAATTTAAAAAGTTTGGGACTGTAATTTTGAATTGAGTAAAATTAAAGGACTTAATTAATAAAAAATTTAAATTAAATGATGATTTCATCAAATCCCTAATTTTACTCAATTTAACTATATTAAAGAAGTCTATTGGCTAATTGAATATTTGATGATGTCATCGTCTGCTTCTTATATTACATTTAAGATTTTTAGTTTTGATCTACCATGTTTATCCAAGACTTACTCATTCAATGGCCGGTATTATTGATGATGTATAAATTGTATAAGTCATTACGTCATTAAAATCGATGTCACGTAAGTGATTACAAGTAATAATAGGTCAATACACATAATAGAATAAAACTGAATGTTAATACACATATATGTCGGAATGAAGTTGAGTAAACTATAAATATTTGATTAAAGTTAAATACAATTTCAGTATAGTGATAGATTATGTATCTGTAAAGAAAAAAATATTTAGTTAAGATTTTGGTCCTATGATATGACCCTGAGTCTAGACCGACTCAATAGTCTGTTAGAATAAGTGTTGGTGCATATACTGTTACATGGAAACTTTGGTAGCCACTGAAGATTCTGGGATCCCCAACCACTAGAAACCACTTAACTCACAATTATATGCTTTAGCAATCACGAACAACTTAAGCTAGATTTCACTTTTAACCACTTACATAAATACATATTTGAGTGATCATTTCGCAAAGTCCTACCGCCCAACTAAACCGAAAATTCCATGTTTTCAAGTTGAATGTGGATTCAAATTTCAAATGGAGAAATGTAAAAGTTTGCATTTATTCCTGTGGAACAACTGTCCAACTTCCATGTGTCGATGAAGTTTAATACTCATTGTTTTTTTTCTTCATATTTACTATGCAAAGTCAAGAAGAACCTTTATCACGTGTAGATGAATTAGGAGGTTATGCTGGATAAATCTTTCTATAAAATATGAGTCCAGACAATATGCAAAATCTGAGTGTATTTTAAGGTTGTTTCACCAAAAGAGAAAACGCTGAAATGGCTTTCCAAACTCCTACAGAAGTATATTATTTGATAAACCTGATCACTATTGTTCATTCAAAACTTTCTTACACATAACACATAGAAACCAATATTAGAGTTTGATCCATCATTCATCAAGTAATAAAATAATTTGTATAACAAGGTTTGGATCTCGTGGCAACTAATCGATGGCAATGATAAGAAAACCAACAGAAACATACATGAGTAGAACGGGGTAAAGGGCAAGTGCTTTTCTTCTAGGGTTGACCGCCATGCTTATAAAAGGATACGCAGCCCATGCGCTCCATGCCAATGTAACACACACCACCACAATCTTTAAAATCACATTGTCCTTCAACATGCATATCAGGGCTCCAACGTCCAGAGGGAATAGACAGTAACCCAATAAGCTGAGACTTTGGAAGAAGATTATATGACCACCCTACATACAAACCAACCATCATCATTTTTCAGTAGCTCATTCCAAAATATAACTTAGATACAAATGTTCTGTAGTAAGTAAACAAGGGGACGCTCCTGTGCGTAGATAAATCATCACATATCTTGTGCTATCTATATATGGGAGTGTTTGGATTTGCATTTTCAAAGTAATCATGCAATATTCATGTATCGGACTCAACTAGCCAGCAGTAATAAAATGTCGTGTAACAGAAAGTATTTGGATGCACATCTACTGCTTAAAGTTCCGATTATCAGATAATCAATTGTTTAAGTATCTGGTAAACTTCTGATTATCAAAAGTACTAATAGATAGAATGACCAGAATTGACATTCTTATATATCTTTAAAATATCCAAATTTTATTGATGACAAGCTATTTGATATCAACTATATCCTAAAAGATATTATATATATATTTTTTATTTGTAACTTTCTAAACATATTCGTGTCAACAATTCCAACAATAATTTTTCCTAATAGTATTATTACTCTGTATTAAAGTGTGACAAAGGTGGGTGAAGAGTCTTCTAAAATAAGGTAAAGGTGAAGGTAAATGAGTAGTTATAGTTTACCATAACATTCACTTTTGTTACAGTTATGAACGTTATAATCCAAAGTTAACTTTGACTGATAAATAATCATAATCAGAACCATTTTATCCAACCTCTAGACACTCATGATTGCAAGTTTGCACATTGACAATTAGTTTCATAATGCACATCCAAACACCCTTTATATGAAAGCACACAAAAATAAAAGAGTGGAATACCAGCAGCAGGACATTCAATGTCAGAATGATAGCACCTGTTGCAAGTAGTGCAAATGCCACAGCAAATACTTCCGACTGCAATACAATTAAGAAACCAGTTAGAACTTCTGAGACTATCTAGACCAAGATCATTTGCATGCATCAAACACAAATATGACTTTAAGTTATAGTCATCCATTCAAATTCTCACTTTTGGGAAACAAGATCCCGTTTCCTTCATTATTCAACATGCTTATATTTCTCTGTTCATCAAATTTCAATTTTTGAACAACGCAAAAGTTATATTCCCATGTATGCTTGTTCTCATAGCATTCTCTTCATGTTAGAAATATCATCTACCATATATAGGCGCATATTTCAACCATAATCATATCCTCATTTTTCAGATGTTTTAGAGGATACACAAGTTATTCAAATATTTATAGTAGGTAAAATAATCACATTAGTGTCATTCTCTAAATAATACTGTAACAAACAAGAGTGTTGCATGTCAAAGAATAAAAATACATGCCAAAAGAGACTGACAAGTTTCCGAACCAATCAATGATCTCTGTCAAGTATAGTATGTGTCTTGGTGACAGGTAGAGCTAAAATTACCCAAGGACTTCCAAAAAGAGGTTGAACCACCGGAAAGTCGGCAACCAGCCCGTGCCAGACCGCCCAAGGCCCATCATGTGTAAACCAAGCATTATGATTCTTAAATGCACTCAGTCACAAAATATAAATATCATAGATTCACAGGTAAGGTTACAAGCTTTAAAATTTAAATAAAAATACTCATATGAGTTCTATGAAGCATTGCAGAGCTACGAGGTTGAGTAACCTAGCACTAAATTGCAAAACAGAGATTTAGCATACATTTAGTGATTCATTTATATTTATGTACATATATATATAAATATATAGGGGAAGGATCCATAGGGAAGCTTTAAATTCTGGGAAATGAGGGAAGCAAATCTCAGCCCTTGATTTCATCATTTATAACATTCATTCCAGATGAATGTTAACTCATATTTTGTTATTATACATCCATGAATGTTACTTAACATCATTTCTTGATGAATTTTTAGTGATAACATTCACCCATAAATGGTATAATCAGTGTATAATAGCATATATGAGTTAATATTAATCATAAATTAATGTTTTAAGAATGAGGAATGCTAGGGCCACATCCATTTCACAAAATAAAGTTCACAACATGATGTGGAAAGTTAGATTAACCAATCACAATTTAAATTTGTTTCTCTTTCATGATTCTCTCACTTCATCTCATTGGTCCACCTCATGTTGTGGGAGTTTGTTTGTAACTTGTTAGTGGATGTAGCATTCCTCTTTAAGAATATTAAGTTGAAATTTTGACTAACAATTATCACAAATGAATGATAAATGTCGATTTTGAGAGTTTTTTGTTTAGAATGTAAAATTATAACAACATTGTTTGATTAAATGATGTATTTAATCGATTCATTTATATTTCAAGCTTTAATTTGATGAATCTTGCTTGAAAATCATGTTTTGATGGTAAATGGTTATTTGTTTCCTTACTTCCATATATATAACAGAATTGGATCCATTAAGTGGTTTATAGGCAACTACAATGAAGGCCAACTGCTTGTAATAATGTTATCTACTACTCGTATTAGTAAACCGTTAAACAATAATACAGCATCTATTACACTAGATCTATACATAATCGATTCGAGATCACAACAAACTAAAACTAACCTTTTTAACAGAAGCAGACCATGATAAAACAAGCCCTAAAAACACAATGAAGAAAAACGGACCCCACAAATCCCAATCTCTCAACGCTTTCCCCGGATCTTCACGAAACGGATTCGGAAACACAACTAATTTCAAATTACTAACAATTCGTGAGAGATCTCGTTTCACCGTATCCCAAACAGGTTCAGTCAACGTATTCGGAGCCGATCCAAATCCAGTCAACTGTGGAACAGAGTTTACGGCCGGAACAGACGGTGGTGGTGGTGGTGGTTTTGTAGACGGTTGAGGCGGCGGTGGAGGGAGGTTGGAGGAGATGAAAGGGGATGATGAGATTGGGATTGAAGCGCGTGGTGGTGACGGTGGCCGGGCCGGGAGGACGGTGTGAGTGATAGTGGAATTGATTAGATTTTCGATTTCATCGATGTCGGATTGGGATGATGATTGGTTTAAAGGGATGGTGTCACGTTCGTTGTGATTGTTGTATGACATTTTTGGTGGTGGATTTGAAGGAGAAATGCGGTGGTGATTTTTTAGAGCATGGTGGTGGAGAGATTGGGGAAAGGAAGGTGACTTGGTTTACTTGTTTTCGATGGTGGACTCCTTTTTACTTGTTTTTTGATGTTGAATTGTAATAATTATCATTGTGTTGTAGATTTTATATTTTTATTTTTATTTTTGTAAAACTTGAACATTTGTTATTTTGTTTCAAGGAGAATCAGATGAGATTTTAAACAAAATGGTGAAGTTATTTTGCTATGTATTAGTAATGTGATGATTACAACAAAGTTTGTGTTTCATGTCGCTTTAGGTTTTTTTGCTTATAAGAGCTGTCGCAAAGTTTCTAGTTATGTTAAAGTAGTAAATGATGTATCGTGTATTATGTTTTTCGACTAAAATTATATAATCGTCATTAACAATTTAACATTACTCCACTGATTAAAGTGAAATTACGGTTCCGACTTTAATATTAATAACTTACAATTTTAATTTTATAAGATGTTAAAATATACTCGAGCAATACTTAAAATTATTTAATAGGTATATTGATCTGAAAAATTGCATAAAATGCCCCCGAAATAAACAATCAAAAAAATATGTTAAAAAAAAGCTATTAAAATTTGCCCTCTCCAGTAGCAAGCTTATAGGAGCTTGTCACCGATCGTTCCTGACCACGTGGCTGAGTACGCAGGCCGCAAGGGTCCTTTCGACCGAACCTTGTGACTTGTGACTGATTCCTTGCAACTTGTAATCCCACCTTGAAATTTGCATCGATGACCTGAGACTTGCGTTCGGGACCTGCGTCTGGGTTACCGTTTTGGATAGAACAACATAGTCGTTGCAAGGAAATTGATCATAGTCGATCTGATTATAGATCTCTTTTGGATAGAACATATGAGCCGAGTCAATCAAGAATAAAATCAAGATCCACATCAAGATCAAAATCAAAGGTAAAGGTCGAAGCATCTTGGTCGACTCAATATTTTGGAACTCAAATTTTGAATTCCCCTTGAAATTATTGTAATGCCATTTAGTACAAAGAAATGTAAGAAAATCTTGAAAATCCAAAAAGTATTAGAAGATGTATTATTTTTATTTTCAAGCAACAAACAAATATAGTGTTTTTGAATAAATTTATGATGTAAAATGATCATAATCTTGTGTGAGAGTCACATTATATATATCAAGTTTGAAAATTCTGCATACCACGAAAAATCTTATAAAAAACATATCAAATATTTAGCTATGACAGGGTCCGAGACACAAGAAAAAGGTCTCGGTCGCAAATCGAAAATCCTAGTTGCAAAGGTCCGATCGCAAAGACCCTTACGACCCGCATAGTCGGGCACGCAATCGGGAACTACCGGTCACAAGGTGACGATCGCAAACTCTTATAGGCTTGTCACCGGAGGGAGAAATTTTAACAGTTTTTTTAGTTTGACAAATTTTAAACTTTTTTTTCTTCTGAGGCGAAAATATCAATCTCTTCCCATTAATTTATGCTCTATATTAAGATAATGTATTTGCCGATCTAACCAACTTAAAGTATTTTTCTTGCTCTCGTTCACCATTCAAGAACGTGACAGAAGCGTGATTTCATTAGGTTACACCAATCGATTTGGTTTCTTTAAAATGAAGGTGAAAGAATCACGAAACCTCCTTATAATACACATGACGAACTGGATTACAACATCAAAAACCATTTGATTTATTTAAATGATGGTAATTATATATGACAGTCAATTTAGTGTTGCATGTTATCATTAATTTTACCTCGTCATTTCGACACTTGGCCCCCAAGTTGAGTTTCTAGGTTGGAACTTTCGTTTTGTTCTTGTACGTCTTGATTATTATTTTAGATTATTTTCCCATTTACTTTTTAAAAGTTACGTAGGCAAATAATCTTTTCAAGGATATGATATTTGAATAAGATATCAATTTGTTGATTGTAATTTTGGAGTTATGCTACTCACTCTTGCATCATATTTCAAAGTTCATCAATTTGTAACACGTATTACGGTTATTCATACATGTAAATTAATGTGAAGTACTTTATTATAATTAGTCTTTTAATATTAATTACTAAAATAAATGATGACATATAGATATTGGTCATACTTTGTGTTGTGATTACTTAAACTAGTTTACAACGTGCGTTAATCCGCGTCTCTTGTAGTACAAGCTGTCAAACGTCACCTTGTTTAGTTTCCTTTTCTCCACGCTATTAAATATAAATTCTCCTACACTCAAACAACAATCCCATCAATTTCTTTATATTTTTCAACATACCCATTTCGTTTTCATCAGTTATCTAACCAACATTCTTTAATTCTTTCTCTATATTACCCATAAGCTAAATGGCACAATACAAGAACAACAACAAATGGAAGTTGTTAAACGGGTTGAAAACCGTCATAAAAAAGGTCACGTTCCTCATGAACTCTGATATAAATCAGTGGCGGGTAGTATCTTCTTTTACGGGTGGAAGAAGTTTTCGGCGGTTGAGCTTTGGTGAAAAACTAGGGTTGACCGCGATTGTGTCATCATCTGATGATGAAGAAGAAGATAATTTGAAGTCTTGTGATTCGGGTAGGGAGTTGAAGACGACGAAAAGCTTTCGTGTACAAAGAACTATGAGTTTTCGTGAAGAAGAGGATGTCGATAAGAGAGCTGAGATGTTTATTGAGAATTTTTATCGACAATTACGGTATGAAAGACAAGTTTCGTTACAACTTAGGTATAAAAGAGACACTAGTTTCGGATCATCTGATTCTAATTCGCCATAAGTTTGTACTTAAGTATGATGATCCATGTTAGATGATGATGATGACGATTAACTGAAGACAAAAAAAATGTATTATTTGAAGTAAAATAATCTCGGGCGAGAGATTATAATGTCAATTTTTTCATTCTTATAATTTTTCATATTTTGTCGTTGATACTTATTCAAAGTAATGTGAAGATATTCTGTTATGATAAAAGCATTAAAAGAATATATCCCCAAAATATTTTTTTCTTACTTAGAAGAGAGAGTACAGGAGTAGAATTTATTATAGAGTGGATGAAAATAGATCATAAACATATTTTTTAAGGAGGCAAAATATTATGAGTTTCTTGTTTCCTTTCATATGGAGTTTGATTTGATTGATAAATCTTTGGACAATGGCGATTGCAACGGTAATACAAGTGGGCAATTAGATATTTCGGTGACCAAAAACTTCGGTCAGCAATGAGTGCAGAACATGGCATGTTGAGAAGAAGAAGAAACTATATAGTCCACGGTCTAAAAAAATCCCCGACCTTATTACGGTCCCTTGAATCAGCAAATGTGTCATCTTCTGATGAAGAAGAAGACAATTTGAAGTCTTCTGATCCGAATTCTTCGTCTAGAGTAGAAATGACAAAAAGCTTTCATGAGTTATGCATATAAGTCAATGAAGTTGTATGTAAATTAAGAAGAGAAAGATGGTAGGTATGTTAGATTCTACAAGTAAAGATCGATATGAAGGCATCAAATAAAAAACCAAATCATTGTGATTTTAGGCTCTTATGTTCAACAAAATGTATCTGCAATTTTAAATGAGACTAGTTTTCGAGCTTGTGACTTAAGAATTAACTATAAATTTATGACTTACGACTAGTTTTAAATGAGAAGGTAAAAATATATATTTTTCACTACTTTTAAGTAGGTAAAACTTTTAAATTGTCAGTAATACTTTTAAAGAAAAGCTTTTCTTACGCAATTTGACATTTTTTGAAGAGCAGCTACCACAATCTGCTGCCCATTTGTAGTTTGTAGATTCGCCTTTGAATTCATATCCATATCATAGCTCCAACCATATTTGGAAAAGGTGATGAATTTTTAAACCAGTATGAGTGTAAGTTCAAGTGAACCATACCCAAGTTGGTTTAACACGCATCAGACTGCAAATTTAAAAATGAAAAATCTGTGATTTCTCTTGTTCAAATCTGTAAAATTAAACCGCGTTAAAAAATATGAAAATTGATAAGTTCTTGAATTCTGTCCGTCTATTAGTAGTTGCACCATGCTGTCAAAAACAGCACAACTGTTCTTGCCCAGTATTGCACTCATAACAGCTACATTTATGAGATTGATATATGGCTTCTTGCGAGTTGGTATCAGTATTTAAAATCGAGATGTTGCAAAAAAAAAAAATCATACGAAGGAATACCAATTATTGTTTCCGTCCAAAGTTATCACCCATATATTCCTCGTTCCCTAAATAGTCAGTCAGTGGAATACTTGATAGTTTCTGCAACGTTTTCTCACAACTTGCTGCCGGTGAATCTATATTATCTATAGGTAGTTCCAACTTCCAAGTCATGTCGATTAACTAAACTAATGATGTAGAATAAAACCGAGATAACTCAAAATGAACCTGTTGATTCACACGAATACCAGAAACATCTCTTTTAATTATCATTGATTCAACGAATGCGGATAATCATGAAAAATTCCACTCAAAATAGAATTGAGAGAAAAATCAAATTTCAAAAAAATCAAAAACTGAATGTTTCAGATTCTCGATATAACCCTAAAATAAACCTGAAATTTCGAATGGTCCTAAAAAGATAAACGGGCCGAAAACTAACCTACAAACAAAGCCCAACAAATTGGAAAAGAACACAAAAATGCAAATCTATCTATTTTATATACTAAAGGGGAGTTTGGAAGAAACTTTTAAGCTGACTTGGCACAATTTAAAGTAGTTATTTTGATGACGTGGTTTAATATGGTGCAAGCTGTTTTTCTTTTTTTTTTTAAATTTTATTAGTAAAAGTAAATATTACAATATTTACATGCTTGAAATATGTGAGTTCCTATACATACAAAAGAGATTTGCAATAATTACACTATCAAAACCACTACACGCCTCTTCTTTTTCTACTGAGTAATTAATTTCGCGGCAATCAAGAATTCAAAATTTATACACATGGATCACTAAAAGGACATGTATCATTTTTCTCATAAAATTAATATCTCAAGTATTTATTAATATTTACATAAATGAGTCACTTATAACGTTTAATAGAATTATATGAAATTTAATGTATAAAATGTGTCTAAGTGCTTGTGGGGTATTAACTACTTCTGTAAATATATACCAAGTAATTCTATAAATATTTTTCAAAAAAACCCGTATTATTACGGGTCAATAAACTAGTAATTTCTAAAATACAACATTTTTGGACCTGAAAGTTATGTAAACAGCCCATGGCCATTCACCATGACGTTCCCCTCGGCCCAAGCTTCGATTTGGTCGGTCTTGAACCTAAAACAGAGCCCCGTAGCTCAAGTTATGCTCATTTTAGTGGAGCCCTTTTATTCATACGATTTGTGGGCCTCTATAAAAAAAGGGCTCGTTCCTCCACACTTGAATATGGCCATGGACCTGAATAGTCATATTGATTGCCGATTTTTAAAAAATAGAGATTCTCATTGAGCCAAGTACTTTGCCACCAACGTTGAGATCTCAAGTATGGTATCTTTTCAAGGTTGTTTGTTGAATTTGTCGACCTTTCTCCATGAGTCGTATTTAACGAGTAAATGTAAGCGTAGTGATCAATTGTTACACGGAGAAGCTTGTATTCCTCCTGGATGATTTATAATACAACCCAAATCCTATACCTGCGTTAACGTAGCATTCCTTGTGAGAATTGGTTTTAGAAACCTTCTTATACTCACCTGTTTAAAGGATTCCATAAAACCAAATCTAGAAAAATAAAATTTGTAACTATATTTTCTACCTACGCATACTAGTCCATGAAAAGATGCTAGAATCTCAATTTTTGCAGCTCTTAGAAACGGAAAACGGCGGCTACGAGTTAAACGATCTTCAGTTGCGTCACAGTCGATTGTGCGGAACTTGTATGGTGTGTCAGATATGACGAGAAGTTTGTTGGGGTTTTGATGATCATCGTCAGTTATGAGATCGAGTTGTGCCTCTTTAAACATTTGTGTTGCTAGTACCGAGTACCATTGTTTGGATACACACTTGAAACGGAGTACACTTTTGGCCGGAAGTCTTGGTAGCATCTCGGACGACAGTATCTCCTATGGAATCTCCACAGTTATTTTTTAAGTCTCAATGGTCGCTTCACGCTCGATCTAACTAGGGCTATGAGTTTGTGATCTGTATTGTGATATATGAAACGAAAAGGAGATAAAAAACTTAACCTAAAACTTGTTATTTTATTTCACGTGTGATCGACTTGTCACCTATAACTAAAGCGTGTTAGATTCCAAAAAGAAAAGAAAGGGGTTAACTAAAAATGTATAGCATGTCCTAATTTAGTGGAATTCTTGATGATAGTTTACCATATCGTTATTAGAAATTTTAAATTGATTAATTTCCTATTATTTTTCCTATTTTTAATTGTATATGTATATGTATATTACTTTCTTACTGATTAAAATATATCTTCCTAACGTCCTTTCCGTGATTATAGCCTCAGCAAAATTTAGAAAATATGATAGTAAATTTATTTATTGAGGTGACGTCTACACATAAAATAAACGTTTCAGATATCTTATATAAAATATATATGTTGTTTTTAATATATAAATTTTTTAAAAACTAATAATCATAATGGGAAATACTAAAATGAAATCAAATAAATAATTGGGTTCGCACGAAGAGGAAGAAATTGGTAACTCAAGGCAAGGAAATTAACCACACTGAAAACAAAGAAATCGGTAATTCGGTATCTAGAAGGAACAATAAGATTTAGTTTTAGAAAAATATGCATACCAACTTGTGAGTCATCCTTTATTTTTTTTGTCATTTTATTTATTTTTCAACCCTTAATTTTAATCATCATTAAATTAAATTAAATACATATATAATGGTAAGACATTAAGAAGATCACATGCTCAAATCTTTAAAGATAAACATATTGGGAACAATGTTTATAGACGGTTAGAACGTATATATCTAACTAAGAACAAAACAAATGAACTCACATTTTGAAGATAAAAATAACTTGGACGGAGAAAGGGTTGATGTTATTTGATTTGCATTTTGTTAGAGAAAAACAAAGTACTTTAAGATTGATTTGTATTTTGTTAGAGAAAAGGTGTGTGTATGGATTGTTAAGATTGTAAAGATTCAATCTTCGAAAAATGTGATTGACATATTTACAAAAGAATTGCCTACTTTGCAATATGAAATTTTATGTGAAAAGTTAAAGTTATTTGACATGTTTCATGTTTAGATTATATGGATATTGAAAGAGTAATCAAAATGAAACTTATGAGTTAGTAAAAAATGATTCATTTTGCAATATATTTTTCTGTTTTGTATTTGTGTTTATAATTGCAGGTAAGGTCAAGAGCCCTTAGGCAAGTTGATTTACTCTTGAAGGGTTGAGGTGTACAGTTTGGAAGCTCAGGGTGCAGAAGCGTAATTAGGTTTAGGAAAAATATAAATAGTTTTGTTTTATTTTGTAATTTTCATTCATAATATTTTCTGTGTATTTGTTCATTTTCTTTCTCAACTCTCTGGGCACGATCTTGATTTTATTCTTTGTAAATCATTAAAGCTTGTATTGAATGTCTAGATTAGGTGTGTGAGGGTTTTTTTATGATAAAATTTTGTGTTTTATTTTTGGATGTTTAAATTCGATTATAATTGGTGTAGTTAATGAAAATGAATTATGATATTACCTTGTGTTGATTCATCGATTTTTTACACTTTAGAGCCGTCTAAAAAGTACTATAGACTATATGTGTTACATGTATCATAACAAAAAAGAAAAATTCTTACAGCAACTTCTTACATGCTTTCACAAGTATTAATATACTGATCAAAACTGTTAATTTATTCCTAACTGATTTATGTCCGATCTACATAAACTTGCATTCCGGGGCTGGACCTTTTGGGAACCTCCACTTATCCGTACAATAGTTATACACCCGATAATACTTTTGTGCCCATTTTAACTTTCTAGTGGCTGCCGTGTTAAGTTTTTCACGGAACCACGACCTTCTGGTTGAGTTTAAAGAGCACGAAGATCCTCTTGATGACGACCAAACACAAGCATCGGCACTATAATTCTTGTACAATGCAGTGAATGGAGCTCGACTCCAATCTGTCTTCACAAGCCCACCCCTTGTTGCCCATTCTTCGGCATTCCATATACTCAAGTGGATTCTCATTGGTTGTGTGTTTAAGAAAGGAACCTCGATCGCTTCATTGTTTCTAAATTCTCTAATTGGGATATCATCAACATAAAACCTGAAATCATTACATCAAAAATAGTATTGTGACATTGCACATTATACAAGACAAGAAAATAGTATAATTAATTTTTTCAAGATAACGAGTGTGTTTTAAGCTTACAATATACGTTGAGGGTTCCAAATGATCGTATATGTGTGGAAATCGGTGGTAGGATCAAACCAAAGGAAGAATTGTTGTTCTCGATCACCCTTGCCCTGGCTATACACATTGGTGTGTAGTGTATAAGGGTTACCACTTGTGTTCCCCAAGAACTCAAAATCTATCTCGTCGTGAAATTCTCCTTCTGATGACAACTTGATAAACATAACAAGAATATGAGAAACTAAACGGTTCAAGCAAACTAAGGAAAATGCAGAAGAAAACAATGTAATATTTTTTAAAAAATGCTACATTCCCGTTATGTTTTTTTTTTACTTGGCGTTAGCTATACTCTTTAATAGACACATAAATTTTGACCCATTTATTTACTAGTTGTTTATCTTTTATTTCAAACGAGTCAAATCGACAGCTATAAAAGTTTAGTTGATATGTAATGGGTTAATGGGTTGAAACCATACTAAAATGTACATTAGTATAAATAACCTCTTAAATTGACATAAACTGTTTGCAGGTCTATAAGAACTCGCCCGCTCAATTTTCACCTCTAATCCTTAGACTCCGATTCTTGTTTTGTTTGCACAGCACACAGAGTCTTTTAAAATTGATCAATCATGAAAAGGTTTGATAGGTTAAGAGAATTATTACATAGTAAGCTGTTACGGTGCCAGCAGAATTTCCTTGGACTAGTTTAAGTTGCATATCGATTTTCCCAAACAGATATTCATCTTTAGACTGAAAGCCAGATCCCGAGCGTTTGTCAAGGCCAAGAGTCAGTACTTCCCCGTCTTCAGATACCTTGACATTATTGTCATCTCCCCATGTGATCTCGAACAATCGATCAAAAGTACCATTCGTAACAACCCTTAATTTCATAAAAAATTGTAATGTTATCAATAAACCTAGCATAACATATATCTCATTGTGCATTAGGAGTAGTACCTTGGCTTAATGTTATGGGAATCGGCACTGCGTGCATAAGAAGTGGCTTGGTAGTGACGCGGACTTCTTCTACTGTGAGCTTTATATAAATCAATCTGTTCAACAAAAATCATAAAAAGATCAATACACAAAAAAATTCAATGCAATGTTTGAAAAAAATAAACAAACATATATATATATATACACCTTGTAAAGGACGAAAATAGAGACCGTAAGAAAGGCAAGGAAGGGGATACAACTGGGGCCGGTGGCACGGGTGCGAGCAAGGTTTGAGCTTGACGGTCTTGATGATGATAGCAAACCCATTGGTGGAAAGTGGTGGTTATTGTTGAATCGTTGTTGCCTAACATTGTGTATTTTCCGATCATATCTCTCTGCCCCATTTTTTGCTGATCTCTTTCTCGAGGTCTCACCATTTTCCATGTTACTCTTAAGGTTCCACATTTCAAGTAGAATTAGAAGCCAACATTTGGCACAATGTTGCAAATTCCATCAATCTTGGAACTCTTTTCATATGTATTTTCATCTTAATTTGTTGGGTAAGGGGTAGCAATCCGAAATACATGTTTTAAAATCCACATAATAGTACTCGAAATATTAAATTCCCGTCTTTGTCTTAAAATAACATCTTAGTAACAGTAATTTTGGGCAGTTAAAATTTTTTAATATGTCTGATTTAAATACTACGTACGTAAACGTATTCGATTTGTCTAGGAAACCTCAACAGCTTGGGCTTGGGCCCGATTGGGCTTTTTGTTCGAACAACAGAACCAAAATGCAATCTTTGGGCATAATAACCACACCTATAGCCGAACAGTGTTCCTTGATGTGCTTTTTAAAGTTTAATCTTAATAAATTATAAAGTCGTATCCCTTATGTAGTAACTAACTCATTTCAAAATTAAGTATATGTATATTCATATAAAACAAGTTTGGTTAACTTTAAAGTTCAAGTATGACATATAAATAATAAATAATTACTATGTATAATGAATTCATATTACAAAAAAATGGATACAAATAAATACATATTGGAGTAAATATAGTTTCACACTAGTAATTACACCATATAGATAAGGTGTAAGACCAAACCCAAATACTTAACCCATGGAGCATTCTGGTGGATATCCTTGAGGAAACCTTTTAGAATCTGAACAATAGTTATAGATCATATAATTCTCTTGCACCCATTTCAACTTCTCTTGTTTGCTACTATCCATATCCTCTGTCAACCACACGGGGTTCCCGGATGCTGAGCCACCACCACAAGATGTCGTTGTGTTTGATGTTGCCACACAAGCCTCCGCACTAAAGTTTCTATAGGAAGCCGTGAAAGGAGCTTGAGTCCAATCCGTCTTCACAAGTCCACCCCTTGTGGCCCAATCATCCGCGTTCCATAAGCTAGAATGTATCCTCATTGGCTGGTTCTTTGGAAACGGTATACCTTTTGATTCCTCGTTCTTGAATTCTCTAATAGGCGTGCCATCAACCGAAAATCTGGTAAAGTTATTAATGAAACTTGTTAATCATGACGTTAATATTAGTGATGTATCAACTCATTCATTCTGCTTATTATATAAGGCAAGGTGACATAAGAGTACTATACATACAAAATGAGTTGGGGGTTCCAAAGAATGGAATAGGTATGAAAATCAGCCGTAGGGTCGAACCAAAGGTAGAATTGTTGTTCTCGATTGCCTTTGCCTTGAGTAAACACATTCGTATGGAGAATATACGGATCTCCACTCAAGTTACCCAAGAACTCAAAGTCGATCTCATCCCAGGTTGATCCCGTTGAACTCAACTGTAAACAATTATATTTCAATCATCATAATAAACTAACGTTGGCGACATATATAAAGAGAAGCGAACATAGAATTAAAATGAAGGGTACTTACGTAATATGCAGTAACAGTACCAGCCGAATTTCCAGCAACCAACTTGAGTTGCATATCGATTTTCCCAAACAAGTACTCGTTTCTCGACTCAAACCCTGAGCCAGAAGACTTGTCGAGAGAAAGAGTCAAGAGATTCCCGCTGTCAAGTATCTTGCCACGTCCATCACCCCACGTCACATCAAAATCGTTATAGAAGTTAGCCGACACAAAAGAATTACAAACAAAACTCACCAATATAGACAGAACTATAACCTTGGTAGATGAAAAAAAAGCCATGAATTTTCAATAAAAGATTGCCGTGTTGTCTTTACTTGTAACGTTTTCAATATTTATAGTGAAATGTTTTTCAAACTGAAGGTGCTAATGAAGGTCAGAGAAACAGCTGGAATGTGATAATATTTTCGTTTGTAGATTAGGTATAAGAATAAGTAAATGGTCAAAGGGTGGGTCATCCGTGTTGAACTATTTATATTAGCCCTCACTAGCCATATATTAGTTGAGACAAACGGACCGGCAAAAACCGGGTTAGTAAAAAAAAAGGTAAAAAACCACACGCAAAAAACAACGTCAAAAGCATAAAAGAGTGGATCTAGAAGGAGGAATAGATATTACCTGACCCAGGTTGGACTCTTTAAAAGGATTATGACTAATTGTTTTTGTATTTTAATAAGAGTTAATATAATATAATACTAAAATACTGATTTACTTACTTTACCTTAATCTCGTTATTGTTATGATTGGTCAACGTCGTTAACCTCTTTTAATTTAGTGGTTGAGTTTTTAAAATTTGTTTGTTTTGTTCAAATATAGTTATATTCTAGCTAATTAAACTAATCATTCGGTCATACTTCACTAACTTGGTAATGAAAAAAGTTGAGGGACTTCTTCACAATGGAAAAGAAAGTTTAGTACTTGGTCACATTAGTATTGCATTTTGCATCCATGGTATATACGTAGTCAATAGTTAACCGATTTCACTTTAAGGTTATCTATAATCTATAATTAGCAACATTAATAAAAAGAAGCGAAATGCTAAATTGAAATTTGAGAGTGTTTGAAACTTCTTATTTAGTTATTTGCTTATTGTTTAATTATTTATTAAAAAATATATTAGACAGTCTAGAAATGTAATCGTTAACCGTGACCAAATTTTTTATTAGACGAAATGATAAAATTGTTGACGAGAAAAAGATACAATAACAATATACAATTTCGTTATTTACGAAGTATAAGAATGCAAATTGTTTTAAAAAGACCTACGAAATTAAAGATAAAATAGATTAAGTGAAATTAATATGTTATGTATTGCAAGTTAGACATATGTTTAAAACATATTTTATAGACAAAATTAAGATTAGTATTTTTTTATCGTAGATAAAATTTAATTTACTAATATGTTAAATAAACTGTTTATACAATTTTATAAAAAATAATTAATTATTATATTTTTTTTTTATTTATATTTGTTTAAAAATAAATAGGTATAGGAGCGGTATACGGTATACCGCTTATTTTTTAAGCAGATCCCGAGTTCCCCACCAGCGCCGTATGCAAGTATATATTCAAATTCTTAGCCGTTAACCGCAAAACCCACACCCACCAAAAATGTTCCACAAAAATCCTTCTCTTCTCTTCACTCACTCCCGCCATTTCCTCCGCCGCCACCGTCACCACCACCACCACCGACGCCAGCGTTTTATCTGCACTCTCTCACACACACTCTCACACCCAATCTACACCATTTGGGCCGCCAACACCGGTCTCGGCAAAACCCTAGTTTCCACCGGAATCGCCGCTTCCACCATCACCAATAACACCTCCAGTTTAATCTACATTAAACCCTTACAAACTGGTTTCCCTCTCGATTCCGATGCCGATTTCGTCTACCGTAAAATCCCCCAAATTTTACACCACCGGAACCCCCAATTATCCCTCCTAGCTTCTAACCAAACCCTAAATGCTTCCCTCCCCGCTGCAAAATTGAAACTTGGTAACAATTATTTCGAAAATGAAATGTGTATTAAAAATGGGTTTGGAGAACTCGGGTTTTATGAAGAGAGGAAGGTTGGGGGTGGGAATGGGAATGTGGGTGAATTGATATGTAAGACAATGTATGCATGGAAAGAAGCGATATCGCCGCATTTGGCTGCGGAAAGAGAAGGTGCGACTGTTGGAGATTCGGATGTGCTGGGTTTGTTGAAAAAGTGTTTGGAGATTGGGGTGGGAGGTAGTAATAAAGGTAGTGTTTTGAGTTTGGTTGAGACGGCTGGTGGTGTTGCGAGTCCGGGATCATCTGGTTCGCTTCAGTGTGACTTGTATCGGTGAGTGAACTAATGAATCTCTTTATACTGCATTTTAAGTTGTTTAAAAAGTTACGTTGTGGTATAAAGTTTTTGTCTTAATTAAGTTTAAGACTATTTTATAAAATGGAATGGGTACTTATGTTGCACGCATCCTTGTGTGCTTTTAGGCTAAAAGAAATGACTGAATTTGTACGCATGAGACTATTGAAGGTTAGTAATGTAAAAATGACAAAGCGAAATTGGCCTTTGCTGCATGCAATGTAGGTGCTGTTGACGACATGTATTATACCCCCATTACTTTAACTTAGTCGTTACACAAAATTGAAATGGGCAAGTTATTCTGGCTTGCTATGCTATATGAACGTCAGAGTGACTTTTTTTATATATGCTTCATTATAATGAACTTAAAGCTCTTATAAAATATCTGTAGGCCATTTCGGTTACCTTGTATTCTTGTGGGTGATGGAAGATTAGGGGGTATTTCGGGAACAATTTCAGCATATGAAAGTCTTACAATACGAGGTTATGATGTTGATGCAATTGTGCTGGAAGATCATGGCCTAGAAAATGAAGTGCCATTGTTGTCTTATCTGAGAAACAGGTGAAAAGCTTTCAGCTCTCTTTATATTTTTGATGTATGGATGACGCATTTTGTTCTGTGTGGATCTTTGTGTGTATATCTCTTATTTCTTTGGGTGTCATCTACTTATGAATTAGCCAATTTGGGCCATGTTTAATCTGTAGCGGGTCAAATGGGTAAAATACTCAAATCGATTGTATGGGGTCGAAAGTCGCATACAATGTATGCTTAATGCCTAAAACATCCTAAATTCGATTTGTAAATTTAGAAAATTAGTTATATAGTTAAAATAATCAAAATTAGCATCCAACTGTTTCTAAAAGTTAAAAATGAGTTAAAAAGTGTTTTGGGTCAACCCAACATGGCACGACTTGTCATAACCCATACCACATATTACCCTTTTGACCCACTATTCAAACTGCCTAGCCCGCCCATTTTGATGGCTCTGCTTATTTCTCTCTAAACTTGCTAAGAACTTAATACAATTTTCTCTCTGCATTTGTAAGGGTCCCAGTTCTTGTTCTTCCATCAATCTCTAAAGATCCCTTAGACAACTTGTTGGAGTGGTTTGATGAATCACAGAGTGTTTTTGACTCCCTGAAGGAGATAATGTTGTCATCGTTTAAAAAAAGAACGGAAAGATTACATGAAATGCCAAAGAAGGCGCAGGAGATCTTTTGGTGGCCTTTTACTCAGCACAAACTTGTACCAGAAGAAAAGGTCACAGTTATTGATTCCCGATGCGGAGAAAACTTTGCAGTTCACAAGGTTGTACTGTACCATGTTACGTTTTCCTCAAATCTTTTTGTTCTTACTTTTGAGTAGGGGTGGGAATTTGAGTCAATTTACCAATGGAGTTGATGTGGGATATCTTATATAGTAAATTAGCTGAATGGGAAACAGGCTATAGGGGTTGAACATCGCCTGATCCGTACTAAAAATATTTGCATTTTGACTTGTCACCTCACCTGTCCATTTGCCACCTTACAAAGTTAGCTGAAAACATAACCTGTCGAATGGTTTAAAAGTCAATGATAGCATACTCAAGGATTTACAACCTCCTGAACTGTTTTATAGAAAAAAGCGTTTGACGCTTGTTAGTGGGTCTAGTCTAATTTGAACTCCGATTCCTGTACAGGTGAAGGATGAGGGCTGTATCACTCAAATGTTTGACGCTTGTGCAAGCTGGTGGACGCAGGGACCTAATGCTGCTTTACAGGTCATTTTACGATTTTGTGTACCGTTGATCATTTCTTCGTGAAATAATGATAGCTGCTTCTCACTAGTAATGGAACTAAGAACGACTGGTGTGAAAATTGTTATATATGTTCTTTTACTTGCTAAATTTATATCAATGTTCATGATCTAGCTTGAATCTTCAATCAAGTTTGCTCTGAATCACTTCTATCAATTTATATTTTGTTGGTTGAAGGGCAACTCTTTAAGTTTTTCTTAATGGTGCTTACTTGTTTAGGTGGGTTCAGATTAAGCTGGCACGGGATATGGGTTATACTGCTGCGAGGTTCGGGCATGTAATGTTCCCTGAGAATGTTTATGAGCCAGCCCTTGAATGTGCTGAACTTTTGCTTCATGGTGTAGGAAAAGGTTGGTTTTATTTATTTTTTATCCTGCAAGGTGTACAGAATATTTGGTAAAGACACTATCTACTCTTGCTGTAATTACAATAATGTCAATATTTTATTCTGCAGGATGGGCTTCTCGAGCATATTTTTCAGACAATGGATCTACAGCAATTGAAATTGCACTGAAGATGGCATTTAGAAAATTCTTGGTTGATAATGAATTGCTTTTGAATCTTCCTCAAGATAACACTCTTGAAAGCCAAATCGAGCTTAAGGTATATCTTTATACTTTTTCAGTGTATCTAACTTTTTCATTCATGGTTCCAATCTTTTCTAACCAACTACACTGTGTGGGTAATTATACTGTACCTTAGGTTGTAGCTCTTAAAGGGTCTTATCATGGAGATACATTGGGTGCTATGGATGCACAGGCCCCATCTCCCTACACTGGTTTTCTGCAACAACCATGGTAGGTTTACTTTCATCTTTTTCTTTCACTATACGCTTATTTATTTAAATAATTGTTATGTTACACCATGTTGTTCGGTCAAGCAGAAACTGTGTTGGCATCTTGTCAATAAATTGTTGCATTGCAAGTTGAAACCTCTAATATTACATTTATAACAAATATTACGACTGGTGAGATTGGTTATAACTTTATAATAACTTATGAATCCAATACTTTTTTGTGAGTTGAGAAGTACTAGGGTCAAAGTAATATTGATATTTTGCTTATGTGTAGGCAGCTTCATACATAAAATGTGACGTCGCACGATGGGCAGGTTGGGTTATTGGTCAAAACGAGTTATGGGTCGAGATAGGTCATCTCTTAGTATGGGTCAAAGATACATGTAAGTACTAGGGTTGACCTAAGAACACTTTTATGGTCCCTTTTTCAACTTTTTTACAAAAAAATTATGTTAATTATTATTACAAAAACAATACTATTATCGATTGAAATGACATGGGAGCTTGTATGCTTTAAAATGGACTTTAGGAGACTTTTCTTTGGCACATGTGACCTATTCATGTATTGTTGTTGTTACTAAATCTTTTGATTTGACCTGTTTGATATAAAAGAAATCCTAAATTGACCCACTTTCGTGGGTCGAACTCTAGTTTTCAATAGTCTACCTTAAAAATATAAACTTGCAGGTACACTGGAAGAGGCTTATTTCTGGACCCCCCATTGGTTTCTATGTGCGATGGAGTTTGGAGAATAGCCATTCCTAGAAACATTCATGCTAAAGATGTGATTTTGGAAGATATATGTAAGTAAAGCATTTGTTAGTCACTTGTACTGTTGTTCTATAATTGTCAATCTGTTTTGTTTCCTAACAACTTCTTGCCTTTTCAATAGCTTTTAGCTCTCATGATCAAGTTTTCAATAAGAGCAGAGATGATTCCAGTCTCGCGTCCATCTATTCAACATATATATCAGAAGAGTTGCTGCTCAGTTCAGGATCAACAAAATTTTCTCATGCCGGCGCGTTAATTATAGAGCCAGGTAAATTGCAGTTTGAAATATTCAATATGACACTCAAGATGCACATCCAAACACCCCCCTAATGCTGTGATATTTTCAACTCAGATGATGTACTGGGTCTTCAATGGGGTTACACGAATTTAAAACTTCCTACTTTTCGATAGAAAATTGTTGCATAACATCAACACTTCTTTGTACTTTCATAGTGATACAAGGAGCTGGTGGCATGCTGATGGTTGACCCACTGTTTCAGCGCATACTTGTTAAAGAATGTAAAACTAGAAAAATTCCAGTCATTTTTGATGAAGTTTTTACTGGTTTCTGGCGCTTAGGAGTGGAGGTTCGTTTATTATACTTTAGTGGGCCTGAGACTTGCACACACGCACACCTAACAGTATAGGTGGCAAATTTCGACACATATACATATTATGAGGCGATTTGGGTTATGTTTATATCAAGCGATCAAAGTCAAACGGGCTGAATTAAAAAGGTTAGATACAGGAACAGGTCCTATGGATTGTCTGGGCCGATGTCATCCGAAGTATGATTTTAACCCATAGGACGTCATAAATCATTTTATTCACAACTCAAATTATCTATATGAGAAACTGATAATCTATTGTTTTGAGTAAAAATTAAATGATAAAAATAATTGCCTGTCACGCTATCCGCACAAAGCGTCCATTTTATATGTCTCTACCTACTAGCCTTGATATTAGTAAAGCTTGTGTTAACATTGAGTAATAAATGACATGCTTTGTTTCAGTCTGCTGCAGAGTTACTATTCTGCCAACCAGATATAGCCTGTTTTGCCAAGTTAATGACAGGTGGCATGATACCATTGGCTGCTACTTTGGCAACAAATGATGTTTTTGAATCATTTGTCGGAGACTCAAAGGTAACTGTTGATCTTATGTTCCCACATAATTTTGCTCGTTGCTTAAAAAATGATTAACTTTACTTTTTGTGGCAGCTAAAAGCTCTTCTGCATGGACATTCATATTCAGCGCATGCTTTGGGGTGTGCAGCTGCTTGTAATTCCATAAAATGGTTCAAGGACCCTCAAACAAACCCAAATTTAGTCCCAGACCAAAAACTTCTGAGGGAGGTACTTAAAAAATTCTTTTCTTTGTCTCAGTTTTGTGCTCCCTCCTTCAATCTAATTACTATGGGTCGAAATTTTTATAAGTCATCCGAAGTGCATTCAAATGCTTACACCTCCCTGTATTGAGAAAAGCTAGCTTACTTCATGTGATGTAGATCGTATAGTCATTTTTACACATTTTATAGTTTGAAGATATCAAATAACGGATAGACAACTGTCTGGCTGACAAACCTGTTTTAACCCATGACCAAACTCAGTCGACACTTCTACAATTACATATTACTCACTGTAAACTTTCTTTTATTAAATTTGGTTCACAAAGAATTATGATAGTAAATAATATTTAACATCAGATTTGTCAGATTTTATTAGATAAACGGAGTAAAATACCTTTATTGTTGTATTTGATACTCTTGCAGTTATGGGATACAGAGCTAGTTCGGAAGATCTCATTTCATCCAGCAGTCCAAAGAGTTGTTTCATTGGGAACTCTCTTTGCTGTTGAGCTTGAAGTAGAAGATGATGATGCTGGGTGTGTACATTTCTGACCTTTGTTCTCTTTTCAGTATATATATATATGTATATTTACTCCGTATAATAGATCTATAAAGGTGTAAAAATGTAAGTATGCGGTGGGTAGCTATTTTTTTGCGCCTCAGTCGTAAATTTCCAATTTTAGCAGAGAAGCAACAAAGAATGGGTCCCTGTTAGTAAAATGTTTTATTTGTTAAATATACAATTACCATTCAGTTAGAAGAATCAGGAATCATTTAGATCCAATCAGTGTTAAGTTATACAATATTAGTAATGGTAATTATAACTTAAAAAGCTTTCCTAGTTTGATCAAAAGTTATAAAACAAAATTTGAATATCAATGATCAAATAGGATGGCAGAAGAAGAACGAACTACATTTCTTATATAGAAATAAGGAAATGTATTGTCAATTGTGTCCCTTAGTTATGGATGAGGCTTAAAGGTGGCAAGATGGATGGGTTGGACGGCTTAGGTTAATGGTCAAAATGGGTATGGGTTGAAACACATTGGGTCGGGATGGCTTGTCAACACTTATTTGTCCATTTCTTAATATAGAATGCGTATGGCTTAGGTTAATGGTCAAAATGGGTATGGCTTGTCAACACTTAATCGCCCGAACTATGACTACACAAACTATTTAGAAATCTGTGTTCATCCAAAGTAGACTTCAGATGACTATCAACTCATTTGACTCATTCCCCTCCTTAACTGATTCTTAGTTTTTGTTTGACCTGTTTAAATAGGTCAAACTTGACGAATCTAATTTCTAGTCTATATGCCCATGCTGAATTCCTAATTCTCATTTGTATAGGTACGCGTCACTATGTGCAACCTCTCTACTTCTAAAGCTTCATGAAGATGGCATCTACATGCGCCCCCTGGGAAATGTGATTTACATGATGTGTGGGCCATGCACATCCCCTCAGGTTTGCTTGCAAATGCTGGAAACACTCTACACAAGACTTGATGAGTTCGGGCGAGGAAAGATTGAAAATGCTCGTGAAGTACAATCCTAATTGCTGAAACGTGACATTTATCTATCATTGAAGACGTCACTTGCCTAGGAAAATATGGTTTCTTGTGACAGTAGTATTCAGTGGATTTTTTTTTTAATTCAGGTGCCTGAGATTGTAGACATGAAGGATATGTAAGTCTATATATGTAAGTTTTTTGATATGGTTGATCTCGTATTTGTGCCCAAGTGAAGGGCGTATTTGGACACCTAGGCCGTATGAAAAATATGATAAACGAGCCAACGAATGAACTCAATGATTACCAGGAAGGTAAAGAGACGAGCCAAAAACTTGGTTCCATTTGTTTACTTTAATTAAACACGCATTTAACTCATTTTTACGATGGTCCAATAGATAAATCAATGTAAATTGGTAAATGAACATTATGTTGAATTGATCACGAAATGTTATTTTCCATTCAACGCAAATGTCAGTGATTTATTTTAAGTAAATCCGGTAGCAAAAACACCGCCAACTATCACAACCAAAGGCATGATGAATTAATGATAGTTTTGATATACCTTTATTGACAATCATAGAAAAACATATTCGTTTTACATGATGATGTGTGATTGTTCATTTGATATTTTAATTAAAAAGGTTTTTCCTCACCGATTATGGTATTCGTTTTATACCTTCAATTTCAGTGAAATTATAGAATTATTCTTTGTGCGTAATTACTCTTTTAATTACTATTCACTTTTAATTACTCTTTTAAAATAGTAAGAAAAAACATAACGCAGTTTTCATAAAAAAAAACTAATAAAAAAGAAGTTTTTAATTAGCTTGATAGGAAAATTGTTTTCTGAAATATCTTTTTGAAAAAATATTTATTTATTTATTTTATTTATATTTATTTATATTTATTTTACTCAAAAACAAATTTAGACTTTCATCACCCAATTTTGTTGAATCTGAGTAGTGAAAACCCTATTTATGGAATATGCGATAAATAGATGCCCTTATATTAGCGACTTTAATCAAAGCATACTCAATGCCACCCGTGTGAAAATACCCACAAGCCCACAACCACATCACACTACTACTATTCAATCGCACACACACAAAATTTGGCATTTTTACTATAATCAAATCACCTTCATTTTTATATTCTTTCATTACATCACTCATTTCCCCTCAATTTCCCAATTCAATTGCAGCATTCGCGCTACACGCATCACAGATTCAAATCCAAATCTATAACGTAAGTCGATGAAATTGACCAATTGAATTAAAATCTCATTAATTGATCACTGTTCTATCTCAATTCTTGTTAATTTATGTTTTGTTTTTATGTTGAATTTTGTGTTTTAATCCAAATTCTAGGGTTAGGTTTTCTGTTTGTTTGATTGAATTGAAATCTATGGAAGATGTACACAGATTAGGGTTAGGGTTTTGAGGATATAGTATAAGTTGAAAATGGATAGCCCTAATTCGGTTAGGAGTTCGAATGAGGATCATCAACCTAGATTAAAGTTTTTGTGTAGTTTTAATGGAAGTATATTGCCACGCCCACAAGATGGGAAACTGAGGTATGTTGGTGGTGAGACACGGATCGTGAGTGTGGCGCGAGATATTAGTTTTGATGAACTAATGGTGAAGATGAAGGAGTTGTTTGATGGTGTGAGTGTTTTGAAATATCAGCAGCCTGATGAGGATCTTGATGCTCTTGTTTCTGTTGTGAACGATGATGATGTGACGAATATGATGGAGGAGTATGAGAAGTTGGGTTCGGGAGATGGGTTTACTCGCCTTAGGATATTTTTATTTTCGAGTATTGAACAGGATGATCCGATACATTTTGTGGATAGGGATGAGAGGGATAATGAGAGGAGGTATGTTGATGCTTTGAATAGTCATATTGATTCGCCTGATTTTGGGAAGTCACCGACAGGTCTGGATGATCAGTTTATAGAACAGTATTACAATCAGTTGAGTCTTGATGGTAATGCTCACAACCAGAGGAATTTTGATATACCAATGTCGCCAGTTAATTTGCAGCATGTGAGAATCCCTCACCAACAGTCGTTTAGTCAAAGGTATAGTGAAATGGAATCCCCATGGAGTCCTGCTTACTACTCTCCAAGAAATCATGGTAACGAACTTCCAAATTCACCTTCATCTTCACGTTATCATAGTCCTTATGGGGATCAAATGGACAAAGGTTTCGATAGAGTTCCCCCGGAAGATTATTTTAGGCAGCAGAATGTTAGTCATCAGCCTCAATATGATCAGCAGTCCCCATTACCAGATAATGTTGTATGGTTACCACCTATGCCTAATTCAGGCGATAAGGCTGGTTTTCCTAATAACATACTTCATGGAAATGGTTCTCATCAGGTTGCTAATCCGTGTGTTGAATGCCCTCCTAGGCCTTTTTATAACGAGGCTCACTCACATGAAAGAGGATGGATGCTGCATCAGTCAAGCCCTCGGGTTGAGGAACCTAGATCACATAACGCACCAAGATTTAGGGATCACTATGTTGTAGATGGTAACGGTATAAATATGAATCTAGGGCACACTGCATATCAAGATGGGAGTCACGTGACATCGCAGTATGTCCATCATGAGGAACGGTCACGGTATATTCGTCACGGCCCTGAGTTTGGTAATGAGTTTATTCATGATCAAGCCATGGCTACTGGTTTTCCTAATGCTTACGGGGCTGAGAATCTTTACCATGCATCATCACCTGGGCATGTGCCTATGAATGCTTTGTGGAGAAATGGTCAGAGTCCAATGCATGGACATCCATCTTATGAAGCATCAGGTGCACCACAGCAAGAAAATGGTACATACAACCTAGGGTACATTAGGACTACAATGGAGTCTAGTCCTAGACCTCCAGTCGGGATGGAGAATCAGAATCAGCAGCACATACAAACTGAACCCGTCCAATACATGCCTGCACCTGTGCAATTTATGCATGACCCTGTCCAGTTTACTCCTGGCCCAATTTGTATCACTCCTGAACCGATCCATTTTACTCCTGAAGCTGTTCAATTATCGCCCGAAGCAGTCCAAATGACTCCCGACTTGCCGAGCAGTTTAATTCCTGTAGACCCAGTGACAAAGTCTGATCCTGCACCAACTCTGGTTGATGATCGAGTACTTCCTGAAAACACCTTGAGTACAGAAGCAAGAAATAATTCCAGTTGTAGAAAAGATGGTAGAGAAAATATGGATTCACCTATCAAAAAAATTATAGGGGATATGAACTCTGATCAAGACAACGCCCCTGCTCCGAAAAACGAAAACCTTGCATTAGATGGTCTGAGTCATGTACCTCAACCTCTTGAATCTCTAAAGAAATCAGAGTTAGAAGGTGCTGAGGAAGTGAAAGATTTAGCTCAAGAGAATGCCGCTTCTGCTGCTGGGATTGATGCTCAAGTCAAAGAAGATGCCGTGCAGGAATTAGACGCCGTGGTGAGTAAAGGGTACTGGTTAGAGGTGGCAATTTCAATCCATTTTCTTATAAATGGGTCAATATGGGACCTTTTTTTAATATGAAACGGGTCAAAAGGGAATGGCTTGGGTTGGAAGTTGTGAAGTGTTTTTTAAAATACACAACCTCCTAAATTGCTTATTCAACAATTTAGATTCTTATTGCAATAATAATGTTTTGGGTTAATTGTTTCGTTATGTATCTAACTTTACGTTTTTTACTATTGTATGTAACCACCTTTAAAACTTGCTATTACATGTATCGAACTATACAATTTCGTATATTGTATGTAACGGGTGACCGGATGACTGGAAACCACCGGTTTCAATACATACAATATACATTTTTACAAAGTTCGATACATACAATACACATTTTTACAAAGTTCGATACATACAATACACATTTTTACAAAGTTCGATACATATAATAGACATTTTTTCAAGAGGAAAAAACTGGGTACTTGCTCATCCGGTAATCCGTTACATACAATATACGAAATTGTAAAGTTCAATACATACAATAGCACTTTTAAAATGTGGTTACATACAATAGTAAAAAATGTAAAGTTAGATACATAACGAAACAATTAACCTAATGTTTTTGTTATCATGTTTAATACATTAGCTATATGCTAAAAGTGGACAAAAAAGTGTTTTCATGTCAACCCAACTCGACTTACCGTTTGGGACCATACTAAAAAAAGGCCAGTTTTGACCCCCTGTTTTGCCAACTCTAGTACTAGGTATGAACTTTGAGCATGAGTTACTTTTTCTCTTACGTCTATTTATTTGTATTACAGGATGCACCTGCGGATTTGGAGTTGGATTCTGACAGCGACACCCTAAGCAACACAAAGATTGAACCGACAAAGGCTGAGGAGGAAGCTATTTCTAGGGGTTTGCAGGTTCTTTTCAAGCTTCATTTATGTTTAATGTGCAACAAACAAATGGTATATCTTTAATTTGTTCTTACATTCTTCATTAGACTATAAGGAATGATGATCTGGAGGAAATACGGGAGTTAGGATCTGGTACATATGGAGCTGTTTATTATGGGAAATGGAAGGGTTCAGATGTAGCAATCAAAAGAATTAAAGCCAGTTGTTTTACTGGGAGGCCATCTGAAAGAGAACGTTTGGTATGATCGCATTAATACTCTATCTTCAGTCATTTTGGTTGTAATGTTTAGTATCTGCTTGTTGGTTTATCTACGTGTTCATAGTTGATTGCATTCAGTTGTAGCTCATGTGCACCCATTATAACATGTGAATTCAGTGCCTTTAAACGTAGCTTTTCCGTTCAATGAGTTGAAGTTGTTAATTATCAGTTTACTTGTTCAAATACCCTTGTTTATTGAATAAAAAAATTTCGTATGGAGGAGAAGTCGGTGTATCTACTTTAGTGATGATTGGTATGGGAAATATATGTAGTTTAACTTGAAAAGATTTCTGAATGGAGATGTTGCATACTTTTTTGAGGACTGGGAGTGTATTATACTAGTAATTTGGCTTTACTTGTTTCAAATTTTCTTGCTTCTCATCAATGATCATCATTGCTAATCTTATCTGGTCACTGGTTGTACAACAATTAAGATTGATTACTATGGTCTTTGTATATATGATTTAAACGCTCAATAACCTACCAAGCATTATTTATTCAAAAGCTGTGATCAGTAAGGCTCTCCATAGACCAATTTTCAAGTATCTGATGAATCAAATCTTATTTATATCGAAGAAGACAGTTCTACCTTCATGAAGTAGGGTCAATTTTTTTTTCTGCAAGTTCATAGCTGTCATCTTTCTATAAACAATTCTCTTCAGTTACTCTAGTCATAATACTGGATTAATCAGTGTTTAATGTTTGATATACAAATTACTGATTTCTGTAGGTCCTCCCTTTTAATCATTCTTGCATTTGGTTATACCTGCAGATTGCAGATTTCTGGAAGGAGGCGCTGATATTAAGCTCATTGCACCACCCAAATGTAGTCTCTTTCTATGGTATAGTCCGCGATGGACCAGATGGCTCTTTGGCAACTGTAACAGAGTTCATGGTTAATGGATCTCTCAAGCAGTTCTTACAGAAAAAGGACAGGTACCATTTATGATCTTCTGTGAATTTTCATGTTCTCATTTTTCCCGAGATTCTTAGTTTTTAAATGCGTGTTTTCTAGAAAGCTATCATGGATCTCACATCCTCTCGCTGTTTAGGATCTCTCAAAATAATTTCAAGATCCCTTTTTGGCAAATTTTAAAATAATTGAAAGCATTGATAGTGTTGATTATGGTCGACAAGATTCTTCTATTTTATCATCGTTACTTTCTATCAGACTGGTGTCTAATCAAACATTACATTTGCATGGGATTTTGATTTGGTGACAGAACTATTGATCGGCGTAAGAGACTTATCATAGCTATGGATGCTTCTTTTGGAATGGAATATTTACATGGAAAAAATATCGTGCATTTTGATCTCAAATGTGAAAACCTACTAGTCAATATGAGAGATCCACATCGACCAATTTGCAAGGTATGTGATGTAGTAGTGATCATTTTAGTTGTAGCAACTTTATACAGGTTGTATGTTGTTACTTGTTACTAAAAGGTCAATCTGGCGAAATACAAAAAAAAGTGAGCTAATAAATGGAGTGGATCAAAATTTACCTAAAATGTTTTTTAAGTGCTTACAGTAAAAGACGTTTTACTTCGTTAATATTGTTTTTGCAGGATGTTAAATAAATCAGTGATTTACGAAATTAATATAATGACCAAAAAGTTTTGACTGGTTGGAGCAGTCCGACCTTACCCATTTTGACCTGCACATAAAATGGTGCTTTTGATCCAGACCCATTTGACCTGTTACCCAACCTGCTTGACCTGCCCCATTTTTGACACTTCTAGTGAATTACTTTCATATTTATGTTTCCTTCGAGAATTTCTTGCACTTTATGTATGTACTCATCCGTGTAGATTGGAGATCTTGGCTTATCAAAGGTAAAACAACACACTTTAGTGTCTGGAGGTGTTCGAGGAACGTTGCCTTGGATGGCACCTGAGCTGCTTAGTGGCAAAAGTCACATGGTATCAGAAAAGGTATAGCACAAAGTACCTAATTACTCTATTAACCCCCTTACCCCATAATTTTTACCTTGGAAATATAGTTCTTACAAACCAATTTTTCTTTGTACTTTTTTTTTTCTTCATAATCTAGATTGATGTTTACTCATTCGGGATTGTCATGTGGGAATTGCTCACGGGAGATGAGCCATACGGAGATATGCATTGTGCTTCTATAATTGGTATGTCTTTCATTTTCATATCCATTTGTGGGTTTTCTTACATCATCAGGTTGAGGTGGCAATTTTTCAAGGCATTTACTACTTTACTTATGAATGAGTTATTTGGGTTTATGTTTTATTAACGGGTTGAAAGTCTCTAAAACTGTATTTTTCAATTAATAAAATCACTTTTATCATAATAATTAGATTATCTTAGAAATTATATACTTTTTATAATCATATGTCTACACTCATTAACTAAGAAAGAAAAAAGCCTAAATTATTTGACCAAAAGTGGTTCTGGGTGAAACCTGAGCGACCCGTTTTCACAGTACCAAAGAGTATGCTATCTCTTACTCAACCCTGCCTGGTCAGCCCCCTCTACCTTCAAGGTAAAGAAAACTTTACACAAGAAACTCTTAAATGACAGTTCTATGAGCATAACCCTTTATGTATAAGTAAGATATGAAATACTTGTTATCTAACTGATAACTAAACAGAAAACAGGATCTTAAATCATATAAACTATGTTTGGAGAAAAAGGATAGTTACAAGTCAAAAATGACTTTGTGAATATGATGTTGTTTGTCTTGTAGGTGGAATCGTGAACAACTCATTACGCCCAACAATTCCGACATGGTGTGACCCTGAATGGAAAGCTTTAATGGGAAGTTGTTGGTCTGCTGATCCTGCAGAAAGACCATCTTTTTCTGAAATTTCTCAGAAATTGAGAACTATGGCTGCAGCCATCAACGTAAAATGACAAGTTTCTCCAGATCTCATACTGGATCGATCCAAAGTTACGAGAAAGGACATCGATTACTCACTGAGTAGCTCCAAATGGTCATCACATACAATACTGCACGGGATTTGCAGTTTGAGACTTGAGAGTGGTTGCAGCCCGTTATGGAATGCATCTGTATATAATAACTCACGAGTCGAAAGTATTATTGTCTTTTGTTTTAGCAGGCAGTAATATATTTGGCGTCTCCGTGTAAAACCAAGATGATCATTGTTGATCTTATCATTTCCGCATTACAATACTTTCTAGACTTGCTCTTTTGGCACAAGGAGGAAAAAATTGCCTTATAATTGTATACCAATTACAATGTACGATTTAATTCGTTTTAACACAATAAACCGTTGCATCAACTGGAATACTATTTGTTAAAGAATTATCTGGTGTTAATTTTTCTACACATCCAAATTTTTATTTTGCTGGCGTTATTCATACTGTGTTTTGTTGGTCATATTTAATCTACTAAAAATTAAATAAGGTTTATGTGAAATGAAAAATGAGGAAAATAATACCAAGTTACCAATGATGATCACAAATTAAGTGTCACCGGTTAAAAGTTTACAAGAACGTTGCAAACGGTATACTTTCTCTTCTAGCTGTTTACATGGTTATAAGGAATTTGATATTCAAATGACCTCTCTTCATTTAATTATGTAAATTTAGTAAACATAAGTTTCTTTAAACTCTTGATGCATGTTACAGTTTTTTTAATATATTTTTCATATGACTATTCAGTTAAACGTACTTCTTATTATCATTCATCATACATATTTCTTATAAAGATTTGGTGACAAAATATTCAAAGTATTATTTTATTTTTATTACGATGCTATTACTTGGTGACATGGATACCGTAGGCTATACTCTAGACTAGATGATGGCTTGACCGCAACAAACTTGATAATGTTTCTAGATCAATTGACAAAACGGGTTTTAGCATGTTTATGGTATGATCAAACTTAAAACATTTGCCGTTGTCATAAATATAAATTGGACTACTACTTGCAGGTCAAGCCTTAAAAGGTCAATTCATATGACCTCGTTGATCCCTGCCCCACAATTGCCCTAATCCTTCGTACCTAATACTCTTATTTTGACTTTTGTATAATTAAAAGTTAAAGTTATCACTTGCCAATTTGACTTCACAACAAGTCTACCACAGGCCCACTTGTTTTATATTCATGTAACGCAATATCTGTTTTTCAGGCACAAATTGTATAAAAAGTGAATCAAACTTTTACGTAAATTTTGTTGAAGTTACAAAAGAAAAAATAAATAATAATCTAAGCTTCCCAGCTTTCTGTGACGCAAAAGAAAAAAATTGATTTATATCTTAAAAGCACACCTTTTTAAAAAATCTAAGTTTTTGAATTGAATATGATATTGTTCGTTATTTATGAACATTAATTGATCTCCGTTTGTAGCTGCAATATGTATCACTTGTAGTGTACACCAAGTGTCATGTGACATATCCCTTAAACTTTTCTCCGAGAACAACATTGAATTAAAAAAAAAACACATCACAATTAATTTTAAAGATAAAGGCAAAGTCAATTTTGTTGGATCTTTTAAGACAAATTAAATTATAATCTATTACTTTGCAGAATGATACATGTTTTATTATAAATTGGTAAGATACAATGATTTAATTGTTTAATAATGCATTCATTTTTATTTTTTAATATATCATAATGCAAATTATCATCCACAATACGATACGTTTATTGATGCATGTGTTATTTTTTTGGTTGAGTCATCCAAAGACTACTCAGAACAAGTCTAGAGAAGTAGTCATTTATGCAAGCATGACAAGTGTCATTTATCGAGTTGTAAATATTTCATACATATAATATAATATTCTTTCGCACAATTGATTGACCTGATAATTACAAAAAGCATTATTAAGATGATTAAAATCACATTAATGTCAACTCGTCAAACTAATTTTTCTTTCAAGCTAACACATTAGACTTCTAAATTTGAGTTAAGGACATACTAATTATATTTATATACAATTTTTTTTTGTGATCATGTAGATTGATAAGCGTTCATAAAGACAAACCATGTATTGTATAAATATATTGATGATGTTGACTATAACTGATATAACTTTGAAATTATTATTAGTTTTATTAACTCGTAACATTCGGATTAAATGGCTTGTTGCAATCAAACATCTCTCCGAGAATAAGATTAAACTAAAAAAAAGAAAAACACAATTAATTTTAAAGATAAGGGCAAAGTCAATTTCCTTGGATCCTTTAGGGCAAATGGATTTGTTAGAAGATGAGTGTTGACAATTGTTATTTATTTAAATAAGAAAGAGAATTAAACGAATTGAATACTAAATAGATAGTTTTTAATTAACTAGGGCTTAAACTATTACGAAATAGTGCATGAACAGATACAAAGACGTTGATAACTTTAACTAAAAGCAACGGGATTAGTTATTAATTTGCTGTCTTCTTCAAGGATCTTTTATACATCGATATAGAGTTTTTTATTAATTGATCAATTCTATTATTTCACCATGGTATATTAAGAAATTGTTATAGTATATATATTACTAGCGTTTAAACCCGTGTATATACACGGGTCGTTTAAGCTACTAAAATAAACATTAAATTAAGAAGTCATATTTGTTTTGATACAACAATTCAAATGTTATAGCCTAATTATGTTAACCAATTATTACATTTTTTATACGAGTTATAAATGACACAGTTATATTCTTTTGTCCATGCAATTGTCTCAATTCATTACATGAAATAGCTTTTAAAATTTTGATAATGATATAATATTTCGGTTAAGAGTTATATAATTTAAAAAGTTTGACTCTGTAACTTTGAATTGAGCAAAGTTAAAGGATTTAATTGATAACAAATTTAAATTAAATGATGATGTCATCAAATCTTTAATTTTACTCAATTTAACTGAATTAAAAAAATTTTAGCCAATTAAATATTTGATGATATTATCATTCGCTTTTTATATTATATTTAAGAATTTTGAAGTTACCATCAGCAACAAAAGGGCGTCCAAATTAATAGGAAACGAGATAAAACGGAGCATAACGTACGTATTTTATGTTTCCTTTACACTCAAAAGTAAAGAGTAAAACAAAAGAAATTAAAGTTTTATTTTCATTTGGGTGATTCTATATATCTACCTTTCTCGTTTTCCAGGATGCCTTCCCATATAGAGAAACAAACAAAAAAAAATTCACAATAAAGATCTTCTATAATTGTTGTTTTAACGAAGAAAGATAGTTGTTGGAAGTAGTTTTATAAAAGTTATGCTTCAAAAATATGATTGGTTTGAAGGGAAAGGTATGAAAAAACCATAAAAAGGATAAATGTATAAGCGTAGCGTTCGCGTTATGTAACAAAATAAAATACTATATTATAAATTGTGATCTAACAATAATCATATATTATATTTGTTCACTATGAATTATTTATAATGGCGATTCAACAATAGTAATTTACTCGTATATAAAGTTTAGGATTCAGGATAAGGTGGTGAATTTTATGAGTATGTTAAAATTGATATTAAATAAAAATTAAATAAGTTATATTTAGAAATATTGAGTTCTGATTTTAAAAATTTCTATATATAAAATATTAAAATGTATTATATTATATAGTAATATAAAAAATATAAATATGTTGTTTGATGGGTTATAAAAATTTTCGTGAAAAAAATTTATAAGAGATATATATAGTGGGAAAATAGTAAATATAAAAATAAATATAATAGTAGCGCCTTTCATTAGCTTTCATCATGACAGATGTACTCTGAGCCTTTGACCTGCGGTACGGCTTCTTTGACCCTAAATCGATCTTCCATATCCTTTTCTTGACAAACAAAATGGTAATGATACATACAAGTCAACATTTATCAGGACTAGCGAATACATTGTTAATTCTTATTGTAATAATCGGCTCTATATATTAAGTTGCGTTCGTAACCAAATTCTTCATTTTGGTGAATCATATGTTTTTATGGGTATTAAACTAGAAAAAATCATTTTCAAGATACACTTGCAAAGTTTTTTATTTCAAACTAATAATAAAAGTAAACTATTAATTTATTATTTATTAAGATGATGAAATGAAAACGCGGGGGAGCTACAAAGAGCCTTCAATATAGTTAACTTTATTGAATTTTCAAGCCTTTTAACCAAACAATGACAATGATGTAATCAAGTTTGACTTCTTTGGTTTCTTCTTTTTGTTCAACTTCATTCAATTAACTGCTTTGATCTATATATTATTCTATTGTTCGAATTAATAGTTCAATTTGTTATAAGCATATTATTAATAATTAAGCTATTAGCTAGAAAAGTAATTATTTATATATTTGTATCTTTCTTAAACATATTGGAATTCTTTAAATGCATGATATGATTGACACACTTAATAAAGAGGTAAATATATGGTACAAATAAGTCAATGCATGTATGTTGCTACCAAATACCAATGATATCTACATATAAATAATTATCTTTTTAACTAATAGATCGACATAGGCTCTAGAGTTCATACTTATCTCTTTAACTCCTTATTATGGATTAAAGCATGCATACTTTATTAGTCTTAATCTGAAAAAGAAAAACACAGAGAAACTCTGTCACCTCTTTTCCAGAATTGTCATTATCTAATTTTGCGATCTAAACGATATTTAAGATGTAAAAAAATCTAAGGGCTAATGTACTAGGGGCAACTGCCCCTTCAAAAGATTTTAAATGACGTAATTTTTTATAAAAAATATTTAATGATATTTTGTAATTTTGCCATTCTAACACTAAAAAAAAAAAAAAACAATTTAACCCAATCAAAAATATAATCCTAACTCCGTCCTTAAAAAATATTATGTTTATAAGTGTATTTATGTTTCTATTTCTAGTAAGTGGTGAGAAAGCATTAAGCAATGTTTTGCAATGTCTTAAGACAAAAACGAACAAATATAATTTAAGAAAAAATAAAATTTCATTAAGATCGAATATCAACTGCTATAGCACGAATTGTTCAACATATTTCAACTAAATTAGTGATAGTGTTGGAGCTTTTAATTTTATATGTATTTCAAGATTATGATTAAGAATTAGTAGAGTATAGGAATAAATTGTGGGAGTTGTTAGCTTTAATTACCAAAGTAAATTTCATAGTTTTCTGCTTGTTCTATATCAATGGATCGACCTGTTTATAAATTGTGGGAGTTGTTTTATATAAACTTTCTCTTGTGATAGAAATTGAAAGAAGCAAAAACACTAGTTTATAGTAATTTTTGGCTAGTGGTAGATATTATCCAATCCAAAATATAATGCTAAGGCAATGAAACAAATAAACGATCGAATGGAGTTGCTACTTTTATTTGATTTCCGTTCGATCTTCTGGTAGCAATTGTACTTAACCCTTTAACATGGGGTACGACCTTTTTGACCCCCAAATTATTGCTAACCAAAAGTCCATCTTCATGCCCCTATGATTGACAAACAAAAAAGCTACATATATGGGACAATTAAGTCAACATACAATAGCACCAAACATATATTATAAGCTATTAATCAATACGAGTATTGTACTAATAGGCTTTTGAGTTTTAAGTCTCGTACAAATGTTTTCAAGATACAACTTGGTGTAAAACATATTTGAACCTAAGTCTCGTACAAATGTTTCCATAAGAAACGTCATTGTGTATTAATTACGTTTAAAGTTTTCTTTATAATCTAAAATCTCGTAATACATGTTGTTAAAAAGAAAAGTTGAAGTATATCAAATACAAAATTTAAATTTCTTAAATGAAATCGTGGATTTTTAGAAAGCAACATTTAACTTTAATCAATACATCTAAATTTTTTTATTAATACTTCCGTTAACATAACCCTACTTTAATTAACACGTATGGAGTATCATGAAAGATTGTTTGTTAATTAACACGTATGGAGTATCATGAAAGATTATTTGTTAAAGTTGCTGAAAGTTTAAAAGAAAAAGGAAATTAACCGGTCCTTGTAGATAGAGAGACACCAAAACGCTGACTTCCTTTTCTATAAATATGCGTCACATCCAACCCAAATTGTCACACATTTAAATACAACAAATTAAGAGAGATAAATAGGGAGAAGAAGAGTAAAAACAATAAGAAAAAAGAAAGAAAATTAAGAAAAATGGGAAGAGCACCTTGCTGTGACAAAACAATTGTGAAGAAGGGGCCATGGTCTCCTGA
Source organism: Logfia minima (assembly GCA_963921325.1). Lineage (NCBI taxonomy): Eukaryota > Viridiplantae > Streptophyta > Magnoliopsida > Asterales > Asteraceae > Logfia > Logfia minima. The sequence goes on from OY992773.1 coordinate 32,303,185, forward strand.
AGAAGATGCTATACTCAAAGATTATATCGAAAACTATGGTTTCGGTGGTAACTGGATCGCTCTTCCTCAAAAGATTGGTATATATCTTGATTTTTTGCTATAATATTTGCTTTTAAGTTTTTAATGATCGATATGATTAATCTTTTTTGTCTGGGATCTATATCACTTTTGGAGTTCTAACTTAACAGTCATGATGTGCAGGCATAAATAGGTGTGGCAAAAGTTGTAGACTAAGATGGTTGAATTACCTAAGACCGAATATCAAACATGGAGGATTCTCTGAAGAAGAAGACAACATCATTTCCAGCCTCTATATTAGTATTGGCAGCAGGTAGAAATCATGTTTGAACTATATTCAAATTTCTAAAAAAAAAACATCTAGCTAGTCTCATGACATATTTAAATAAAGTTCTTGAAATATATCTAACTTTATTATTGGAAAATCATATAGGTGGTCCATAATTGCAGCCCAATTGCCAGGAAGAACTGATAATGACATCAAGAACTACTGGAACACTAAGCTTAAGAAAAAGTTACTTAAAAGGCGCAAACAGTCTCATCCCAATCGGTACTCCATTTCGAGTGATGAGATGAAAGATTTAAAAGGCACAGAAGCACTAAGTAATTCAGCTATTGAAAGGCTTCAACTTCATATGCAACTTCAAAGCCTTGTAAACCCTAATATCTCTAACTTTACTAACTTCCCAATGTGGCCTTGCAAATTAAACCCTAATCAAGAACAAATGATTCGAAATCTCCATTTTTTAAGTGACTTCTCAAATCCTCTAATGATGCAACATTTTTCTAATGTTGAACTTGATATATCACCTAATAACAGCCTTCAACGAGTTCATTCCCCATTCAGTAACATGATGGTCAATGAAATGGACAATTTAGTCAACGACGAAAGTAACATTTCTGGGTCATCAACATCACATGTATCAGAACCAGATGATACAGAACAACGACGAATGGACTTACAGAAGTTTTGGTTATTACAAGCTGAGATGGACAATTTGTTGGGCAACAAAGGAGCTAATATTGTATCACTTGCTGAAGTACAAACCAGAGGATTTGATGATTTCAAGGAGATGGATTGTGCGAATATTAGCATGCCTAATTGGTCTTCTAATGTGTTTGATTGGAGTATTCTCGACTTAGATATTTAATCGTGAATAAGCTATAAAGATCCAACATATATAGTGCGATATAGCAATAATAATAATAAGATGTCTAGAGAAGTATAGTTTTGGATACCTAGTGTACTAGCTTGTTTATCACTTCCTTTCATCATTGTATAGTAGGAAGTGTGTATGCACTTTCTAATGTTAATTACTATATTAGGACTTCAAATTCGAGATAAATAACTAATTTTCCAAGGTCATTGAATCATCGCTAAAGTGGGATTAGAAGATGGACTCCACATGAGGCGGACTCTCTTGCAAAACCGGTATTATAGACGCCATAGAATGGGCACATTTGGATACTATACATGTAAAGATTAGCTTATGTAATACTGTCGTTGTTTTAGATGGAAAATAAAAAAATTTCAGACACTTGTATGAAAAAAGTCGGGCTCTTTTTATTTTTTTGAGTAAAAGGTTTTTACACCCGGTAAGTATATTACTCCAAAAACATTTAAGTACATAGGATGTGAGTGAATCTCACGCACCCTTTGTGCTTTAGACCGAACCTATCACAAGAATGACAAATCAAACTTATGAAAAAACCTACTATATAAAACTACTGACGTCTAGCATGAACCCGAAGCCTTATATCAAAAGCGTCACAGAATGCTAATTGCTCTTCCGTTAAATCTTCGCATCTCATCATCATCATCATCATCATCATCATATTGGTTATCATCATAATCATCTTTCCAACGCTCATGACTTCGATTTAACGAGTGCAAATAACATCGATTTTCATGACTTCATTCATGATCATTGCCCGACGATGTGCTAACCTTTCATAGTTCATACTTACTACGTACGGACTCTCATATTGACATTCTAGTTAATTATAGAAAACATAGTATGCAATTATTCGTCGAAAAATACTACTTCACCCATCTTCACCATAGGCCAAATTGTTTACTTTACTAAGAGGCATTGTATAGATTTATTTTTAAGAAATATAGAAAAGGGAGTTGCATGTTTTCAATGCTATTATATATTCCGTTAGTTTTTAGGACAATATGTGTTTTAGTAAAAGATAAATTTCATGCCGTTTAAAAACTTTAAAAAGGAAAAAAAAAAAAAAAGGCATATAATGGGTCAATAGAATAAAAGGTATGTTACTCTACTTTGTGAAAATGTTCAGCTAAATTAATAGACTATTAATATGTTTGATTAAATTACTAAACTAAATTCATAAGTTAAGTAATTTGATCTACACTATAATATTTATAAGTTTAGTAACCTAACTAAATTTATAAGTTAAATAAACTGATTTGGATGTATAATAATTATAATTAAGTAACTTACATATCGTAATTTATTAACTTCAGTAATTCAGTTGAACAAAATAAAATTCGATTATTTATTTGAATATTTTTACAAATTAAAATAATATATCTGTCTATTAGTCCATACATATTTATGTAGCTTTTTTTTTTTTAGTTGGCATGATGTAGTGTTATTCAAATTGGCCGTTACCAATTTGGATCGAACCAAATATATAATTAAAAGTCTTTTCTTCCAAGTTTTACTAATAAAATAAACCTAATTAAAGAAACAAAGTTTGCAACTTGGAGGATAAAAAGGTGGAGAGAAAAAGGCTCACCAGGGTTAACTTATTTACTTTCCAGAACCTCCAATTGAACAACGGCAAATGATGTAATCAAGTTGGACTTCGACCCTTTATGACTATGTCTGCTTATTTTGTTCAACTTTTGATTAAATGAATACCATTTTAATTTGTTAGAGAAAAATGATTAATACAGATGATTACAGTGATATACGATTAGAGATGGGGTAATTGTGATTATAGTTTTTGCTGTAGTTTCTATATATGCATCAAGCCATTAAGAGCACGTACAAGACTTGATCATCATGAGCGCTTTAATAATATTTCTTCTTTACGATAGCGGCATAAATATTGATATGCAAATTACATGTCGATCGCTTGACTTTTAGAAAACATATTAATAATCTTTTATAATTAATTGGAAATAAAGAAAAAAAAGTCAAAAACTACAAATGGAGTTGCTACCAGGATTTGACTTCTATTCTTACGGTAGCAAATGTACTTAACCCTTTGTCATGCATGAGGGTACGACCTTAATTTCTGACCAAAAAAATATTGCTTAACTAAAAGTCAATATCCATATATTTCTTTATGATCGAAAAAATATGTTGTGAAATAAATAAATATAAATATATACATATATATAGTCAATTTATCATAACACCAATAATATCAAATGTACTTAACCATTTGTCTTCTTATATAAATGTTTAGATAAAACATACTATGAATTGAATCTCACTCTCGTATTATTTAAGGTAAATTAATTAATCGAGATACATATATATATGAATATATAAATATTTCAAGTGTAAATGACCGATGAGGATGTAAATCAATAAAATTAATTCGTTCATTTTATATGTTATCGATGATCCCATAATATACATATATACAGACCTGTGTGTGTGTGAGTATGTGTTCGTGAGAAAAATTAAAGAGAATCTAAAGCTGAAACAAAGACAAGAAGAAGGCTTGATTACCATCTTAATTAATAAATCTGAGTCAGTATGTTGATAAGAAATATATTAATAAATATGTTTTGTGGGAGTGAGTAACTTTACTGGAAACTTTCGTAGTTTTCTGCTTGTTGTATTTCCATGGACATCTTTGTTCCCTTCCTAATCTTTTCTTGTAAATAATGCTTACTATTTAAATTATAATTTAAGAAAAAAATACTGTCATCTTGGAAACACGTACAGGTCAATGAGATCCGATGGACCGATCAATATAATTCACGAGTAAATTTCTTTTCGTCAGTATAATTACATGCATGTGATCGATAAATTTAATCATGCATGTATGAAAATTAAATATGTAATTTGATAGCTCTGCTAATATTTACATGTGTATACACTTGATTATCTTTATCAAACTACATAGTCTGCTATTTGTCGTGGGCTTTATATATATTTAAAGGAACTGTTTTGGCTTAAATTAATTATGGTTTTAGGGTTGAAAAACATGAAAGAATAATTAGAAAAGAGAGAGCAGCCAAGGACAAGAAGTTTGCAACGCTTTTAATTGGATTAGATTAATTCTTAAGCTTATGCTTTCCTTCTTTCAGTGGACAGCTAAATATGGCTGTTGATATTGTATAACATACTAAAATATCCAGACTTGACACATACTTTTGACCAATTAATTATAATGAAAGTAATTTAAGGACCCAAACTAACAAATATAATAAATGTATATATAATAAAGTTATTCTCTAATCTTGGGATGATGTATTTTGAGAATAGAATTACTACAACTTTTGTGATCGAAACTGTTAAAAGAAGCTTGTATACTGAATTCGTGTTTGTTGATCTTCTAATAGAAGATAATGAGTAATAAATGGAGGAAAACATTCACAATCGATATAACTAGCTAGCACGTACATTATACGTTTTAGAATTTTCTCTTTCGAAAAGTACTAGTGATTCAGTTAGTTATTCTAGAAATGTAATTAAGCATTCTTTTTAATGGTAGAGCGATTCATTGATAAAAGCTCTTTGGCTAGCAAGTCGTTAAAGAATAAGAAGTACGAGCCAGGTACATACATACTAGACAGACTTAAAGAGGCTAATTAATTACACAGTTCGAACCTATATATTCGAGATTGACTTAATTTTCTAGTAGTTTCTTACCGATCGATAACCATAGAAAGGAGGGGGATCGTAACTAGATTTCATCACATTTGTGTGTCACATGAATAGAACTAACCCACATTGTAGTTTGAATTACCATATCTAACAATCTTTCGCACCTGATGGATATATCGTCTCTCCAAGTATCATGCACCTGCATAGGGTAGTAGTACTAGTAATGATGTGATGATTTCATTCGATTTTGACACATTAGACCATTCATGACTGTGGTTTTATTTTAGTAATATTATTTTTTATTTTTTGCGAACAACCAATCTATGTATATTCTTCTCTAAGAGTTGATGTAGTTCCACCTCCTATAGAAGCCAGAAAGCTATTGTCAAATTCTTCAAAAGAAACTGATCATATCTTTTTAACTTATTAAAAGTTAAAAATGGATCAAACTTTAAGACACTTGTTATTTTTATCACAAAATTAATACGTACACCTGTGGCTAATAATGGAACAATACACAAGAGGTTAGCGACAAACAAAGAGCATGGAGTTTTCTTTCTTGATTTTACTTGCACCATTATCTTTAACCAATTAAATAATTTCCTTCCCCAGAGTTTACTTTAAACTATTAATGTTTAAAGATACCAAAAAGATATTTGCGTAGTTGTTTGTCTTGTTGTATCTTTTATTATGTGCGCACTTCAAAATCCAAATATTCCAACGTCTATGCGTTATATCTCAGTTCCAAAGTTAACGTTACATAGTTAATTTATTCGCTACTATACATAAATGTGTACTTTTGTTTTTATTTGTGTCCTACGTACAGTTTAATATGCGCGCCATTAAACTAACAACGTTAACACTTTTAACATTTTATTACATATAAATATAACAAAATTTTCTGAGTATTAGTTATTTTGAGAAAGGAGTCGTTATTATTTTACGATATCGATCAACTAGAATAGATAAATTTCAAAGAAGTTTTAACATATATATAAAAAATGATTAACCTATAGCTATATTATACTTAAAGTTGTCAAAAAGACACCAAAACCCTAGAAGTGTATGACTTTTTTTTCTTTAAAATATACATCGCAGCCAACCCTAATTTTCATACCCACTATAAATCTTGGGTCTCCTCTTATATATTTTCCACAAACAAGCCAGACGCCAAGAGAGAATAGAGAGAAAATCGAATTGAACACAAAGACACGATCGATCGATAAAGAAAGATGGGAAGAGCACCTTGTTGTGACAAAGCAAACGTCAAGAAGGGACCATGGGCTCCTGAAGAAGATGCTAAACTCAAAGATTACATAGAAAAATATGGAACCGGTGGTAACTGGATCGCTCTTCCTCAAAAGATCGGTATGCATCTTTGTTCTTTTCTCCTTATTAATTAAGATCTTTTTACATCCGACACCGTTCTTGGAGTCATAAACCTAAATAAACAATTATATGCAGGGATAAAGAGGTGTGGGAAAAGCTGTAGACTCAGGTGGTTGAATTACCTAAGACCTAATATCAAACATGGAGGATTCTCTGAAGAAGAAGACAACATCATCTGCAGCCTCTATATTAGTATTGGTAGCAGGTACTAATTAATTACTCTCTCTTATGTGAAAGGATTATGGTCAGGTTCCATGTTTCAACCAAAGTATGTTTGTCCTTTGCACTTGTACAAGATGCTTTTGTTTGAAGAATACATAACCCATGTCAATACATCCAGTTTCTTGTTCATTTATGTTCCCCACACCCTAATATATCTTTTAGTTCCTTTGTGTTTTTATTATGAGCTAAAATGATGTTAAATTCGACTTTCAAAATCAAATAGGTGGTCTATAATTGCTGCCCAATTACCTGGAAGAACTGATAACGACATCAAGAACTATTGGAACACAAGATTGAAGAAAAAATTACTTGGAAGACGCAAACAGTCTAATGCGAGTAGGCTAACTGGTTCAACCCAAGATCCCAAAGACGGAAATGGAATGGAAACCCTAAGTAATTCTGCCATTGAAAGGCTTCAACTTCACATGCAACTCCAAAGCCTTGAAAACCCTAATTTTACTGATTGTGCTAATCCGGCGATGTGGCCCTGCAAGTTGAATCCAATTCAAGAAAAGATGATGCAGAATCTCCAAGCTCTAAATGCATCTTCAAACCCTTTAATGATGCAACATGTTTTACCTGATTCACCTCAAAAGGTTGAACTTTATCGACCAATAAATGACCACCAAGAACAATTGTACACCGTACCACGTAATATGTTGATTAACCAAATGAACAACTCCATCAATGAAATCAACGTTGGGTCGTCAGCACAGGTTCAAGAATCAGATGCTATAAAACAGCCTAGCATGGAGTACCAGCAGTATTTAGCATTTCAAGCTGAAATAGACGAGTTCTTGAGAAACAAAGGCGCTAATAATTCTATATCACTTGATCAAGCACATGCTAATGAATTTGATTGTTTCAAGGACATGGATGGTGCCAAAGACATGATGACTTGGTGGTCTAACGAGTTTGATGCAAATTCAGTTTCTTCAAATTCCTGGAATTCAGATGGTGCGGCCCTTGATCAACAACAACGAGAAATGAAGTACTAGAGTAAGTACAGTTAACGTTATTGCAATGAAAACTAAAAGTGGTACAAGGTATTGGTGTGTTAGCTAAGGTTTATTCAAAATTTAATTATGATGATAAAGTGGAGGAGATGGAGGACTGGTAAATGATATGTTGTAAATTTGTCTAATAATAATGTTGTCTTTCTGGTTGTTCTATCAATATATACATTTGGTAAAAAAAAAAAAAACTATTCTCCTTTGTAATTTATCTTTCATATATACTTTTTCTATTTAATAAAACTTATTTCATGTTACTTTGTGTGCTATTATGAATTTTGTTATCTTTGTGTGTCTCGCATTTTGTTTAAGTATATTCCTATCTTATTGCCTATACACATGCGCATTGATGTTTATGGTAGGAGCTAGGTACGATAAAATGTGCTGGTTAATATACGACAGTGATTTTGTAATAAGATTTTTACTATGATCTTCCTATTAAATCAACCATAGATATGTTTTCGCCCAAGGATCCTATTAAGGTTGGGTTTGATATACATCGTTAACTTTTACGAGTGGTGCATCATTACATGGTCATCTTTCATTATATACCTTTTTATTTTTAATTTCAACATTCACAAAGTTTTTAATAGAAAATCTATATCAAACTAATAAAAATTTTATATTTTCTAATATAAAATTATTACTTTTTAAAAGAAAAAATATTAGATAAGAAAATAATTATAGTACACACTGATCTTTGTAATTTACACTATAAAAAATTATAATGTATATCACAAAATTGTGTATTATATAGTTTTAACAGAAAATAATTATATTAAAGAGAATAGAATATGAATAATTCTAATATAGTTTATGTTTTTGAAAAATGATCGAAGGTCTATCTTTTCAAGATGTGTAGTTAGTGAAGTTTGAACTTGAGATCTCTTGTGAATATATTAAGATCCCAACACTACAATCTTGATAATAGTTACGGGGTACTTTAACAAATGCCAATCATCTAGGAGACCATTATATGTGTAGACAACATTCAATCGACGAGATTTTTGATAAAAAAGTTCAATATTTTAAAAACTAGTTTTTCAATTGAACTAGACAAAGGTTTTTTAATTATGGTTTAATCGATTCAACCGACCAAACCATATAACAATTATATATTATTAATTTTATAAAATACTTAAAACTAACAAATAATACAAATAAATACAAACAGAAAATTATGAAAAGTCTCAATATAATCTTCTTAAGTTTGACAACTTTAAATTTATTTTTATCAAAAAATGATATCTAATACAAAAATAAATTAGGTTTACAATTATAAAAGGTTAAAAAATAGATAAAAATTAGTTTTCTCAGTTCAGTTTACCGGTTAAAAAATCATAATGAAACTAGTTTGAAGAATGAAACCCTTTTTTGATAATTTTTTACGAATAATTTATTTTCTATAAAAGTTAAAAATAAAATTATTAAATAAATAAGTGTATTAATTATGATAACAAGTACACGTACGTGATTTTCTTTATCGCTTTGAAAAGGATATCAGGAAAAGAGTTTCCCCGGTAAAACTTTCATATTTTCAGATTTTCAATAACTCTTCGATTCATCCTCTTAAGAAATGCTACCATACGCCACATACAATACATGAATGTTTCATTTTGTTTTTTAGTCCATTCATTGTTACATGTACGCAAATTTCTTAACCCCATTGTTTTCCACTCATTCTTTTTCTTGTCTCTTTAAAACAGGTTGCGGTATTCGAGGAATATTTGGAATGACAGGAAAATACAATCCGAATATATTAAAAGCAAACAGATTTTACGGCCCCCAATATACCAAATACGTAGTGTTTGGAGTTGAGTATCTTGCATTGCTTTCTCTTCTTTCAAATTAGTTAATTGATCCAATGATCTTTCGTCGAATTGGTGTATGTTGCAGTTGCCTTGTGAAAGATGGAGGGGAAGATGAATCAAGGAGAGAGCGTCACGTTCAAGTATTGTAATATTCTTCCTTATCAATTGGCCGTCACACGTGTCGATTGCTAGGAAGATTAGTTGGAGAAGAATATGTGAGTGAAAGCAAATTATATTAGAGGTTTCCCATCTCTTTGTTGGCAATCCTTTTACATTGGTGATTCTTTTGGAACTATTAACAAAGTATTGGTTGTTTTTTAATTAGGAACCTCTACAATTGTAATGTCACTTTTGCAAACAAAAAAAAATCATATTAAAATTATGTATGTATATGTTATTACTGTATAATAATGATAGAGTGAGGCACGTAGAAAAAACAATCTAGTTTATGTAGGTTCATACGGAAACTGGACACAAACAAGACAATGAGCAATCAACAACAGCTTACTCAAAACTTGCGCTAGCGATTTGGGTAAAAAAATACTCAAGGGCCCATTCTTCTAATAAATTGGCCCATTTCAATGTTGTAGGGCCTTCCTAACAGTCAAAATCACGCTTCAATGAGTCAATAGACTCCCTTTACGTATTTGTTGAGGCTGAGCCCATATAAACTGGGTTGAAGTTGAACATCAAATTACAAAGTCGAAGTACATTATACATTAATCGTAAACGAAATCTAACCCCATCAGTCCATGACTAAGTTAATTAGTTCAATGTTTTAAAATACGCTTCTTAAGGTATGTTATTATTGATGTAACAATTTTTTCCAAAATCAAGATGTGAAGCATGTATCAAAAATTAAGGAAACATGTAACACGAAAAGTCGACAATAAGCAGTAGTAAATCTCATCATTTATTTAACAAGTAAAATCTTTTTTTTTCTTCCTTTCTTAAAGGGCTGTAAACTTGTATCATACAGCTTGCTAACAAGAAGCAGTAGTAACCAGTTGAAATATGTTGAATTTTGTGTAGTTTTGACTTTTGACTACCCAAACTTATTTCAATTTTAATCAAAGACCTTTATTCTATATCAAACTTTACTAACCGTCAAAAAACTAATTTAATTATTAGACAAGATATACGCTGTACTAAACAACAACACTACCACAAAGGAGCCATCTTCATTACTATTATAACACATAGTATCAACATAAGCCAACATCATTACAAAATTTGTCACATAAAGACTAATACTAGCCTCCTTTGATCACCTGCCTATTTCATTTTCGAGGTTCTTCAGTTAGTTTTTTAATAAGTGTAGCAGTTGCAGCTACTGCGTCTGTAGGTGCAGACGCCATACTAACATAGGGCACCACCTTCCCAACGGTGGCAGCAAATGCAGATATTGTTTTCGCCCCCGTGGCGACTTGGTCGGCGACCATGGCGACCGTTTCCTTTCTTGGAACGCAGTTCACTGCCATTTTACTTACCTTGTCCTTCACTGAGTCCGCCATTGAGTTAAAGTTTTTTTTAAGTCAAGTATGAGTGCGATATTGAATAGGGAATTAAGATGCATGTTGAGTTATTTATAGGCGCTTACTAGATAAGGATTTCTTATCACTTTAATTAATGGTTGTAATAATTGCATGGCAAAGTGAAATAATAAGGGAATCAAATTAACAGAATTGTTTTCCCAAAGAAACCTAGCTAGCTTACATTGCGTGCTTGAACTTATCGTCTTCGAGCTGTACTTAAGGAGGAAATAAATGTAATTAATTTAAACACGGAGTATATAATAATCGTTCCGGTGAAGAAAATTAAGTTAGTAGTAAATTAACCGTACTAAAAAACCTTATCTTGATCAAAGCTTTAAACGTTACGTAATATTTACAAATTAATACATAAAACAAAACAATTTCGATAGAAAAAATAGATACATGTAGAAGGTGATTTTGTGAAAATGCGGTTGTTGAAATATCTTTGATTTAGTTTAAGTGAAAAATAGTATTCTAAATCTTAAATAATAGAGAGTAATCAGTTTTTGTCCCTATATAATCGATATATCACGGGCCGGATGTTATTTTGTTAACGTAACTTATTATTTTAGTACGTCTCATCAAGGTGAAACCTATCAAATAGACTTACCGATCAAACTTGAATATTAGAATACTTTAGAGTGAAGTAAGGATAAGGATACTAAAGTACTCATTTTATAATGTCTGCGTGAATGGTGTTGTCTATCAGTGTGACACATAAGAAATGAATTTTATGCGATTTTCTGATATCGCTAAATATTTTAATGGTACACTCAAATTTCTAAAAATGCATTCAACAAAAATTGACGAAAGAGACAAGGCTTGACAAAGTGGGAAGAAGAAGAGGTTCATAATGAAAAATGATGAGATTGAAGTTTATAAAATCAGAAAGTCACTTGATAAGTTAAAAGAATTCGTTTCACTATAATCATTTCTGATTTTTCGAATGGTTGATATTGATCTTGAACCTTATTCTCTAGCGTTTTGTATATATATAGCAATTAATTAAGCGTATAAGACAATTGAAACACGGTGAACAGATAACTAGTGTACTCATGTCAGGCAGCTCGCATACGCCTCACCAAGTCCAAACTTAATCTGGTTCTAGATAGTAGATACTATGTCAAATAATCAATTTTGCAAATCTATTACGCTTTTTGGGTAACACAAATAATACCACAGTATCTAAACTTTCTTAATACTAATATTATATATATTTTGATTAACATATAATGGTTATAAATTATATATATATATATGGCTTAATAAATTTTTTTTATAAATTTGAAGAGTTTCTGGTTGTTCTCTTAAATACGAATACGTAAATACGCACAAATAGGAGTAATATTTTAAACCTCCATTTTTAGACACATCAAAAATTGTAAATTACCTCTTATGATCTATTTTAAACTTAGTCCCATTTTATGCGATTTCTCTTTTGTTAACAATGCGACAGTTTTTATCAAACCGGACAAGAGTTTAGGTACGTTGGGATAAAGGTATAATTTTAATACATCTTGACCAATTAAATGGTTGAAAAATGACATGGTTTTCTTCTCACAAAAGAGTATGGCAACCATATTCGATCATGGGCGCCACTTAAATTCTCTACAAACCCAACTACCCTTTTATTATTTAATCATTTTTTTTCAAATGGCATTATAAAAATCTTTCATTTTGTATACCCTAAAAAAGTTTCCACCAAGGGAACTGAATAAACATATGATATCATCCCCGATGTGGTTTCCTTCCATCACATTGATTTTCTTCTTTGCTATTATAATTTCTAGCACCAATGCTATCACAAATAATAGAACCCAAATCTCTAAAACTAATAAAACCCAAGTCCCTAAAAATAATGGCATGATCAACAACTTCATAGATCTTCAGAATAAAGCTCGAGCGGCGCACCGTTTGCCACCACTCGTATGGTACCCACGACTAGAGCGTTACGCGAGTTCCTATGCTAAACTAAGGCAAAAAGATTGCTTGTTACAACATTCAAATGGGCCTTATGGGGAGAACATATTTTGGGGAAGTGGTTACGGATGGAATCCAGCTCAAGCTGCAGCCGCATGGGTCGGTGAGCAACGATGGTACGCTTATGGATCGAATTCATGTAACTCTGGACAAGAGTGTGGGCATTATACACAAATTGTTTGGAAGGCAAGTAGGAGAATTGGTTGCTCTATTGTGAATTGTTTTCAGAACAGGGGTGTTTTCATGATTTGTAATTATGATCCTCCTGGGAATTATATTGGTGAGAGACCTTACTAATTTTTGTATGACATTTTTATGATGTTCAGATGCTATCTGCATCTACATACTTACACACGTACACATGCATATTCATTTCATGTATGTATGTGTTTTCCTATATTTACTTATTATAATATTATTTTATTTATTGTAAAATTATTCAAGTTTGTGTCATATATTCGTATCATTTTTCTTTGTAAATTAACAAAGCATTGATAACCAACAATTGACCGGTCCAACCATCACGCTTCAGTGGCTGTAAATGCAATGTAGTTGCTTTTACAATGGAGATAAAATCATAGATGGTTTGGTGAAGCACAAGCGATTATCAGTTGGAAGTATGTAGGATTTGAGCTGAAGTGTTGAACTCGACAATATGATGTCTAATTCGATTGAGGGTTAACTAATTTACCTTCAAATTGTCAGTCAAAATAGTATCAAAGTTTTTAGATAGCAGAGTCAAATTAGTTCAGGTTGGAAGAATAATTTTAAAATGCAAGTGGAAACGGATTGGGTCAGTATGAGTTAAACATGTCCACACGTTTTAATTTTATCCATTCTCCTGAATTTTATATATAAATGAATGTTTTTAAAATATGATATAAATAGAGAATGCATTATTCAAGTTCAAGTGAATCGGAAAGGTCAAAGTCAGTCAACAGGAATGGACACAAATGCCAAGTAGTATTTTATTAAAAGAAAATATAAAACAATATAATATGAAGGAGAGATTTTATACAAAATGTTTGCGTTTAGATAGTCGATCACTCTCTCGTATACATAATGTTATTATTTTTTATTAAATTTTGTGATTTAATGGGTTTAAACTTTAAATCATTGAAGTAAAAGTTTTTGTATAACATTTTTAATTGAGTGCCTACACCAGAAAAGTAAAGATTAATCTTGTATTGGGGATGTTCTTACACATGTAATTGATTAATATAAAATATCATAGGTAAAAATTTAAAGAGTGAAAATGCATAAATAATGTGTCAAATAATAAATGAATTATATATGTTTTTAGATTTATACTTTTTAGTATTACTATTTTTAAAGAAACCTCTAATCGTTGTCGTTAAAATCTAAAACCTTTTAACCTTTATCGATCATAAAAATGGTCAAGAGACTATTTTGACAACTTAACTGTTTATCGAGCGAACGTAGAGTTTTTCAACAATAATCCACAAATATAAAAAGAATGGTTTCAAGAATCCAAAAACCCATTAAAGAGTTTTTATACTCGATCTCATCGTTAACAAACATTGTGTTCTTTAAAAAATCATTATATTTGACGTGGTGCTATTTTAGATTTCGACGGAGAATTGGTTGCTAGAATTTTGTATGGGAAAAACCTTTAATTATTTTGTCACGCATTTTCTTGTGTACATAAATACCATAATGACATGTTTTTACATTTAAAATAAATAGCCTACAATAATATTTTATATTTTTAAAAATAGAAAATAATAGATGCCGTTAAAAGAATCTAAAAGTGACTTGTGCAGCCCAAATCCACTTTTAGTATGGTCGAGATGGGCCGTGTCAGGTTATGCTCAGCTGACCCACAAACTCTTTTCATTTATTCCCTTTTGAGTTTACCTAGTAGGCTAGTAATAAACCACTTAATGGATCAATACGTTTAAAAAGGCTTTTTGAAAAACAATAATGAATACCGAACAATTTTTACTACAATATGATTTGAATCTGTACACAAAACATTTTTTGAGGTCATATACACATTTATACCCGTTCCATTTTTATTTCACCCATTTGAGTTTAAATACAACCCCAATCGACCCATCTATAAGTAAATGGGTCGAAATTTTAACCTCTAATGCTTCGTATTGTTGGTACTCATTTCAAATATGGTATAGCATCACCTAATGCTTCTATTTTTTCAAATTCAGCAGTCCCATTTTTGCGAACTAGTTTAAGTGTATAACACATTAAATTCTGATGGGCTACATATATAAAGTTGGAGCTTTCCTTAGGCCACACTCGAGATACTATTTTCCAAATATTCAAGCTATAATATCTGTGGTTGATTATAGTGACAACGAGAGGCTTGTCATTGCTTAAGAACAGCTGCATTCAAACTTTAGAGTTCCTGTTGTTTCCACTAGAAACTTACGCTAACATTGCCTTAAGTTGGGAAAGTATGCAAAGTAAGATGTTGCAGTATGGTTGGGTTAAATGGGTTGGTAATGGGTTAATACGGGCAACATTTTTGGGCTGGTCAAAATGGTTAGGTTGACATGAAGTACTTTTTGTCCGGAAATTGAAAATTCATACAAAAGCATTAGTATATTAAACATTTTCACATAACATATATTATTCAACCATAATCTACTTTAATTAATCTAAAAGGTTATATACATCAGAATTATGCTTTGGCAGACATTATACTCATGTTACTCTTTTTCATTACGCTGGTTTCTTTGATTTTACTAGTTACATAACCTAAATCAACTCATTCTAAATCGGTTGAAATTGTAACCTCAAATACAAAGTGAAGTTTTGCTTCATTTATCACATACAAATGAACATTTTTTTTAATTTTTTAAGGTTTTCATTTCTTAAAAGCTCTAGCGTGACCAATATATAATGTAAATGGAACAGAAAGTACTACCTGTTATGCCATATTTTTAGCATAATATGCACTCATGTGAAGGTGGTGCTCAAACTTATTCCTCATGACCCAATCCTCCCAAAGGATTAAAAATATGTGGATGTCATCTTTTGTATATTTATAACTTCCAAGAATCATTTTCTCACAGATGTAAGATTAGCCCCACCCCCTCCCCCCCCTTCCTTTTGTTTGTTTTTCCCATTTCTATAACTATCATACAATCGTCAAATAGTCACATGTTTGTTGTAAAATATCTGACTGCTAAGCCGTGTATTCCTGTTCAACTTAACCTTTTGAAGTTAATAAAAGAAGTGTACTGATATTTGTCATATGTGTATAATGATAGTACTACGCAATAACAGAACACTTATGTGCAACACGTTTATGTGCATTCGAATAAGCTCTTTTCAAGGATTTTGGCCAAAGATCGACAAGATCAAAGACGACAAATCCTGATTTCGACAACAATCATAAAACACGAGTTCACAGGGAGCTTTTCAATTAATTTGGTGTGTAACACGTTTATGCCCATTCAATTATCTGTTTTCGAGTTATCAGCCATCGTTCTAGAACCACACATTTGAGTATTTGACTTAACATTGACTGGTACGAAAATCATGTGGGTTTTCAATTCTATTCATGTCTCACATCATTGGAAAGAGACATCGTTTTTCAGCGATTAACCATCAAATATGTACAACTTTTAAATATATTATTTGGTACATGTAAATTAGTAATAAGTTGATTCATAAACAACTTATGGCTCATCCTAACATGTAACTATTGCAAGTCATATGAAATAAACTAGCTCATATATCCAGTTAAAAGACTACTTATTGTCCTTATTAGTTCTAAGTTATAATACCTGTGATTTTGATAAACAAAATACAAATTAAGTCAACTGATTTGGTCAAAATCAAGAAACTTCAAAACGTAAATTTGGTACTTGGCAAAAGCAGGAATTTTGTTATATGCTATTGATTCAATTTAATTGTTTGTTTGGTATATAAACATCCTTTTCGATACATTTAATTGTTGATTTGCAACTTGCAACTGTTACATTTTTTATTTTCTGTGAATCCCTAATTTTGTTTGACCAACAATGCCTACATTCTCGATTAAGTAATTAATTTGTTTTGATTAATTCAGTATAAAATCAACATTCTTATTGTAATGGTCCATTAAACAACTTTTGTTTGCTCATATATATTTACTTTTTATCGATGTTATATTAAAAAAAAAGTTCCTTTTTTTTTATTATAATATATAAATAAAATATAATAATAATATTATTAACCGTTGATATTTGTTTGTAAGTTTTTGATAATTTGATAATGTTATGTTAGAGATACGTGAATAAGTAGATTCTAACTTAGATGATTTTAATGATCTAAAAGAGTGTTGTTTAGAGGTACAACTCTAAACAACATATTAACTGACTAATAGTTGCTGCATAGTGGTCAACTCGTGACTCGATTTGTGATTCAGAATTTCAAATTTTAACTTCCGACTCATAAGAGTCACTATTTTACAATATATATATATATATATATATATGCATATGTATATTATTGTTTAAGATTTTTGTTCTCAGGAGAACTAAACTATGGTGATAGTTGATAGTGAAAGCGTTGGCAGACTATTAACACAAATGTTTAATTTAAAATAGATTATAGTCATTTATTATATAAATTGTACTTTTATATTTTGTATTACATTATATCAAAAGTTTGTCTATTTTTCTAACTTGTAAGAGTCATTAAACGACTCGTAAGAGTCAAAGTCATTTAAAAGTTATAAACCAAGTTGTCTCGTTTTCTGAATTTTTGACTCAACTTGTAAGAATCTAACAACTATGAATAATTGCATTATAAGTTTCTTACGATTTGATATTATTTTTTTTCAAGATTTTTCTAGTCTTTTGTTATTATTTTATAAGTTCACCCATCCAAATTAAAAATATTAGTTACACCACTTGATTAGAAGTCTTAACTACATGTCACATATGCCTTTTGATTCGAGAGCCTTTAGTTTGTAAGGAGACCATTTGTTAGTTAAGCGTTTAAATTAAATGACGGCTAGCTATGTTAAATTTCTAAGAGGTGATCAAAAGGTTGTGGTGATTAAAGTAAACGTAGACAATGAATGGAACAAATAAGTCAGAATGAATGTGCAATATTTTATCTCCATTTAATTAGGAATCTTATCGACAAGCTAGTGATGTATTGAAAGGCATAATGATCAAACATTTGGTCTGCACATGCATGCCACATTCAAGTTATACATGCTTCAAAGTTTCCAAATTAACACCTCGACGACTATAGTATATTAACTAGAACTCAAATAAGTATGTACACCCGCTAAATTCAATTTGTATTTGATTTTTATAAATAAATATCGCAATTATTATATTTTATATGAGTCGAAAAATAATGACACCATAGTTTGAAATTAAATTATTTAGGGTAATATGTATCTAAAGTATCTTGTTGAGTTGTGAATGTTATATTAGTGTTAATTTTTTATACTACTCGTATTAGTTTTCATAGAAGGACAAAATAGAATGAAAGCACACAAATTTAGATTTTACATATGATAATGATTTTAATTTTAAGTGCACAAATAATATTCTTTTTAAACCTATGTTATCAAAATTAGATTATTCTTTATTTTATTAAAGAAAAAAAATTATAATGGAATAAATAGTGAATATTGATTCGTTAATTGAATTCTAATTTTGATTGATAATTTATTCTTTAATCCATAATAATCTCCCACTGATACGACTTAACGTCGAACAACAGTACGTGGAGTACCTTTTTGTAGGGTAGTACTCATTTAATTTAATCATTTATTTAAAACAAAACCAAAAAAATATGGACTTTAGCCATATCTCACACATCTTAATATTAATTAATTAAATATATATCATAAGAAGCGAGCTTCTGATACAAACGTCACATAAAAAATATCAAAATACGTTTTAGTATAAGTATCGTATTTGGAATAATTTGTAGTCTTGTAGACATGCGAAAACGGATCCAAATTATACGTACATTGCTAGAAATGTAACTATAGTCGTCTTTTTTCCTTTTTTTTTTTTATATATACGATAACTGATAATTGAAAAAAGTTAAATTGCTCATATATTTTATAGTAGCGAAGCAAAATTAGTGATAGATAGTTACGACCATTTGATTTAACAGAACATATTGAAACTTTATATTATATAGACACTTATTTATTCTAATTCAAATTAGATTTGTATTAGATGTATTTATTGCTATCGTATCCCACTAACTTTGAGAACTACCTTATGCTTGGAAGATTATGTTGGCTATAACCTTTTTATGACTTTTAGAACCCAACCTATAGCTTCACAATGGATTATCTACTTTAATTAGATTTTATGTATAATTAATTTCGACCATGCTGACTAGATTTAATGAAACCTTTTATAACTCGCATATTCTATTTCTGAAAGTTATTTTATTATTTCGTCTAAGTGTCGAGGTGGCATACCCCACCGTACTTTTTTAATCAATTGATTATAGTACTAGCTAGATAAAGCTTTATTTTTTTATTCTTACTATATTTTTTAAATGTACGAGCTGAACATATGGCTTATTATCTTAATGCATGCACGTTTAATTTGCTTTGTACTTATTCATCAATGATTATAAAAACATAGAAAAATGAGCACTGTAACTGATCTAGTTGTAACCAAGGATTATAAACATGGTTGCTCTTTCCGTGAACTTCTAAATCAAATCAAAATGAAGTTGCTTGCTCAAGTTGGAGCTACATTCCAATTTTTATGTATATCTATCTACACAAGTATCATGTGTTCTAAATTCAACAAACAATAACTAATGAGTTAGTTGGTCAAATAAGTTCTCATTATAGATGGGACCCACTACTATTATATCATGGCCTATAAAATGCTTTTAAACCTTCTTCAATAATTCAATCAAAACGTACATCTCTCTCTCTCTCTCCCTCTCCAATCTCTTTCAATTTACACAAAAACACCTACACTTACATAATGACTTCTTATAGCATGTTAAAGGGTGCATTTGCCCCCACAGCGGTAGCTCAAGATAATTACAGTTTATCTAGTTTGTTTAATTCATCCACCAACGCAATAATCGTGCCATTGAACAATCGAAAGGTTCCACTTTTTTGTCCTTCATATAAATCTTGGAATATGATTTAATCATATATCTTTTTCTAATATATATGTTTCTTGTTTTACCAGTTTACGAGACTCGTAACAGTTGCAAAGGATAATGCGGCTAATGAGAATGAGAAGTTAACAAAAATTAACGGGAGTGTGTCAATTAACCTCAAGTACTCTGGGGCCAAACCCAAAACTCCGATTTTGGATACCATCAGTTATCCAATTCACATGAAAAATCTTTGTGTGGAGGTAATTTTCATGAAATGATTGTTTCCTTGTTTTATTATAATGTACCATTTTGATTTTGATGAAATTTCTTTCGTTTACCAGTTTGTTAAGCAGTCGCAAAACATTGTTTTCTCAAAAAATTAGTGTGGAAAAAAGAAAAACAACATAAGCATGTTTGAACCCCTTTTTCTCTTTCTATATTAATATAAATGTTTCGTTACTTTGGTTTCAGCAGTCATTAAAAGTAATTCTTACGTAACTTTTTTTCCAAAAACAGAAAGAGTTTCCAAAAACGGAAAGAGCGTCATTAATTACGATGTAAAGTTATACTGTAGCTTTTATATATATTTTTTTATCGTTTTTATGCATCACATGATTATGTCCTTGAAATGAAAATGACAAGAGACTGAGTAGTAAGACAACATCCAACGCAAAGCGTCAGTTGGCCACCGACGCATGTCTGTAAAGGGACGGAATTGGCGCCAGCATGTCACTTGGCTGCATCGCTTCCTCTTCGTTAGTTTGGCAACACAACATGGTGACCGGGTCACTTTTCCTATTTGTTTTTTTTTTTTTTTTGTTAGTGTATATAAGTAAAGGTTTATTGAGAAATATGGGATCCAAAAATTAAAGTGACACATTCGGGATTGATACGAGTGTGTCGGTTTTATATCAGTTTGAAAAGAGTTGATGCGGCGCCGAAGTGGTATAAATGACACGATACTGACACGCTCAGAGTTGTAGATGCTCTAAGTGTCCCACGTATATATATTAGTTAGTTTAATTTGAAGCCAAAAGCAATAATAATAACAAGAAAAGTGCTTGATATGCTTAATTATATGAACTTAATAATAATATAAACAGAAAAATGTTTGATATGTATAAAATGCGGGTCGATAATAATGACTTCCCCTTTTCATAAACTTTTATGTGATTACAGGAGCTTGAAAAGCTAGCCGACGAACTCCGACAAGAGATTGTATATTCGGTGTCAAAAACCGGGGGTCACCTGAGTTCGAGTTTAGGAGTTGTTGATTTAACAATTGCGCTCCACCATGTTTTCAACACCCCAGACGACAAGATCATTTGGGATGTTGGTCATCAGGTATGGACGAACTGTTATATATATGTGCATTGTAATATTTATTTTTTTGAATAAAAAAGTGATAACTTATTTTGTGTATATATCTTTATAGGCGTATCCGCACAAAATATTGACAGGAAGGAGGTCGAGAATGGGAACGATGCGACAAACGTGTGGACTTGCAGGCTTTCCTAAAAGAGAGGAAAGTTTACATGATGCTTTTGGTGCTGGTCATAGCTCTACCAGCATTTCCGCAGGCTTAGGTGATTTACTGTTGAAATTTATCTGTACAACTTATTACTTTCGAGTTACAGAGATTCATCTATGTACAAGAAATTGATTTACTCCGACTTAATTAGAGTAAAACATAAGCATTCTTTTCAAGGTAGAAAATAAAATTTATATTTATTACTGTAATAAAATATCAATAATGCTCGAGTAGATATAATATTAAGTTCAATTTATATGACTAGAAAAAGGATCAAATAGAAAACTTAATCTAACAAGTGTGAAATTGATGTACATAATTTCTTTGTGTTGAAATCTTTTTGGATGCAAATAATGAACATTTTTTCGTTGTCGTTCTGTTTTCTTCTCAAAACAGGAATGGCTGTTGGTAGAGACTTGTTAGGAAAAGATAATCATGTAATTGCAGTGATCGGGGATGGAGCCATGACTGCAGGACAAGCATATGAAGCTATGAACAATGCTGGCTACCTTGACTCTAATCTCATCATAATCTTGAACGACAATCGTCAAGTCTCCTTACCCACTGCCACTCTTGATGGTCCCGCTCCACCCGTAGGGGCCCTCAGTCGATCCCTCACGAGGCTACAGACCAGTGGAAAATTCTGCCAACTTCGTGAAGTTGCAAAGGTCCAATTTCTTTCTTAGTTATTCAATGTGGCTTCCACACACTAAAATATGTAAGGACAAATTAGTTAATATAGTAACATACTTAAGAGTTCTTTTATTTCATAGCATACCCAAACATGTTTTAATAGAACAGAAGTAAGACATACATAACCAAAATGCATTTTAAAATGGAAGTTTTAAATTAATAGTAACAATTAAACTTACTTGATGTACCAACTGTTCTGTAATCAACAGGAAGTGACAAAGCAATTGGGGGATAAAACACATGAAGTTGCAGCAAAAATGGATTCTTACATGAAAGGAATGGTGTGTGGTCAAGGAGCATCCATGTTCGAAGAGCTTGGGCTATACTATGTTGGTCCAGTAGATGGACATAATGTTGAAGATCTTGTTCATGTACTCAAGAAGATCAAGTCCATGCCTACTGCAGGACCTGTTCTGATTCACGTCATTACCGAGAAAGGCAAAGGCTACCATCCTGCTGAAATCGCTGCTGACAAAATGCATGGTATTGCTAGTTTCACAAACAAATGAACTGAATGAAGATATGAAAAAGTGAGTACTTTCTAATTTGGTTCGTATGTAGGTGTTGTGAAATTTGATACTCGGACGGGACAACAAATGAAAGCTAAGGCCAAAACACTTTCATACACCCAATATTTCGCGGACTCTTTGGTTGCTGAAGCAGAGAAAGATGACAAAATAGTTGCTATTCATGCAGCTATGGGAGGAGGCACGGGTCTTAACGCGTTTCAAAAACGGTTTCCTTCAAGATGTTTTGATGTTGGCATAGCCGAGCAGCACGCTGTCACCTTTGCTGCAGGTTTAGCAACCGAAGGACTTAAACCATTTTGTGCTATTTATTCATCTTTCCTCCAAAGAGGTTATGATCAAGTAAGATCTTTCATCCATCTCTTAAAGGAACTTGATTCCTTTTGAATGATGGTTAATGTAATTGTATTTGATGATTTAGGTGGTTCATGATGTTGATCTTCAAAAGCTTCCAGTAAGATTTGCTATGGACAGGGCTGGTTTGGTAGGAGCAGATGGTCCAACTCATTGTGGTGCGTTTGATACAACTTTCATGGCTTGTTTACCAAACATGGTAGTAATGGCTCCATCATGTGAAGCCGAGCTCATGAACATGGTCGCCACAGCTGCAGCCATCGATGATCGTCCTAGTTGCTTTAGGTACCCAAGAGGGAATGGGATAGGCTCATTCCTCCCACTAGATAACAAAGGAACCCCAATTGAGGTATTTTAATTAGCTTGTGTAATAATTCACATCATCAACCAATTTTGATCTACTGACTAATATTTTAAATAGGTTGGAAGGGGAAAAGTACTTAAGGAGGGAGGTAGAGTGGCCTTATTAGGCTATGGAACCATAGTGCAAAGTTGTTTAGCAGCAAGTGAACTTCTTCAATCTGTTGGTATCTCAGTAACAGTGGCAGACGCGCGATTCTGTAAGCCACTTGATGGAAATTTGATTAAAAAACTAGCGAATGAGCATGAGGTCCTAATCACAGTAGAAGAGGGATCCGTAGGAGGGTTCAGCTCTCATGTTTCTCATTTTTTGGCATTAAATGGATTGCTTGATGGAAACCTCAAGGTACTATTTTTGACAACACTTTCTGGATTTTCGGTTAATTAGTAAACCAATAAATCCTGTTTATACTTATCTTGGTTTCGCTTATTTTTGGGCATATTGCAGTGGAGAGCGATGACTCTACCGGATAGATATATTGAACATGGGGCTCAATCAGACCAGATTGAGGAGGCTGGTCTCAGCCCAAAACATATTGCAGCAACGGTTTTAACATTAATTGGCGAGAACAGGGAGATACTCCATGCTGTCAATAATGTATAGCATAAAAATATGAATCCTCCATAGATAGATATTTTTCTAGATCTGAAAGACAAGGTCAAAAAGATTTGGTCAAAGTCTTGTCAGACTCTCAAATATGTTGTAGTTTGTCTAGTAACATACGTTGATTGCTAGTTGACATTTGTTGATATGATTTGTATTTTAAATTGTTTCAAGAAGGTGGAATATATACAACTACATTTTTTAAGTGTTTCTTAATGCTTTAAATGAATGCATGCATCTTTATAGATTATGTCTTACCGAATATGCACTATCCCTGATGGAGCTAAGAAAACAAAAGAAGTTCATATATTCCCATCATCTGGGTAAATCGACGTGAAGTTAGAGACGGATGTTAAAAGGGGCAGCAATAGAAGATTTCTAGATTTGCCCTGCATGAAGTCCCCTAATTGCATACTCCGTATAAGTTTGACCTCATCAATATAGTATCTGAGACAAATGCTTGAAGTATGTATGGCCTTAATTGATAACATCAATATCCCCTTTCATAGTTCCTTTGTCGGAAAAGTGAAATTGGGTGATAATCATTTGTTTTGGGATGATGTTTATATGGGTAGGTCAAGCACTCATGTAAAATACTCCGCGAATATTAATTGGTCAGATTGGATTTGTAAACCAAATGCTTATTAATCTCTTTTTGTACTTCAATTGTAGCTACTTGACTGCTAGTTGTCTTTTATATTTAATTTAATGCCCTTCTTAAAATAGTTAAATTTTTACTACTAGATTTGGCTGGTGATATTTATATTTCATGGAAAAGGTGGTTAACTTGTAGCCTAGCTAAACCAGATTACTATTTCTGTATAGCAGCTTATTAATGAGGCGGATGGTACAGTTGTAGCCTAGCTAAACC
The DNA here is from genome assembly GCA_963921325.1 of Logfia minima. Classification (NCBI taxonomy): domain Eukaryota; kingdom Viridiplantae; phylum Streptophyta; class Magnoliopsida; order Asterales; family Asteraceae; genus Logfia; species Logfia minima. The sequence continues at coordinate 32,327,987 of OY992773.1, forward strand.
AGATTACTGTGTCGTCTTAGCACTTTTACATTTATGTATGCTTAGCAATTTTGTACTGTAACTGCTTACCTTCTTTTTCTTTTAACTTTTTTTCCCCTCACTGTTGGAGTGTTTATAGTTTTGCATTAGAGTAAACATACATTTACCCGGATTTATAAAAATCGTCCCTCAACTTTTAATCTGATCTATCAATCTAGAAAGTCCACTTTTGTCTCGTAAATTCTCCACATCCCACTTGAAATGATCAAAATACTCTTAACCAATTTTTGATTCGTTATTTTTTAAAAATAAAAACATTGAAAAGGTTAGGATTACTTTGCTCATTTTAAATGGCGATTGGACCACTTACGAGACAAAATGAAACTTTTTAGACTAATAGTGCGATAAAATAACTTCGTTGACGATGTAAATCAAATGTGTGTGTGTGTATAATTATGGTCAGATTACTTAAAATAGAAATGAACTATTGACTGATTTTAGATTATAGAAACTAACTATCAAAACTATCAATAATAGAAACCAACTATTAATTTCATCATAATTTTAGTAATATTGTACATGACACATATTGTTTTCAATTTCGAAATAACATGTTATTAGAATTATAATGAAAAATAATATTTAGTTCCTAATATTGATATTTTAATAATTAATTTCTATAAAATCAGCCAATAATTCAACTTTTCATTTTAAATAATTTACCCTATAATCAATAATAATAATAATAATGAAACTTATTATATCCGCTAATTTGCGAGTTTTTTTTTATGTCAACAAACATGTGCTTCACCGATGTAGTACAATTTCTTCATTTGGCGTCTGCTTCGTTTTGGCGGTTTATCAGTGGGTTGGTATCTTTGTTTTTTCTTAAGAGCTGCAATTCTTGTTTTTGGATGGTTTTGGCGTGACTGGAACTCTTAATAGTTTCCAAATAATACATTAAGGGAAAATATCAATTCACTAATGTGTGTCTGTGTATATCTTTAAGTCTATTTTTAAATTTATATTTTTCTATCTTTTCATAATTAATTAATAAATATTAACTAGTGTTAAACTCCGTACATAATAATGAGTGAAGATTGAGTGAAGATTTTATATGTTAATATTGAGAGATATATGTTTAATGATACATACATGTAAGAATAATTGCTACTAATTTAATAAAAGTGATTTTTTATAATAGTTTAAATTACTATAATTGTAAATTCAAAAATGTGATATAAAGGAAAAAAGAAGATATTAAAATGTATTATATAAAATATAGTATTAATTGAATTATTTATATATTTAATAAATGAAGAGATAAGTGGAGGGATAAAATGATAATTTCTAATATTTTTATTTAGGATTAAGAAAAAGAGTGTGAAATGTTTAATAAGGGTTAAACATCATAGATATAAATAATAAATGAAAGGATAAGTGAAAAGATAAAATGATAATTTTGATATTTTATTTAAAGATTAAGAAAGAGAATGTTTAATAATAATTATAGATTTTTAATATATATATATATATAATTAATATGATAGTGATGAGGTATCCATATATTAGACCATATAGAAGCAAGACCAAGTAGTCAAATCTGGATCATAATTGTGGAACATCCGTTCCATCGGTACTAGAAATAAATAAATTATATAAATCGACAAAGTCGTAAATGACATGTTAGACATGAAATATTTTGAGCATAATTTCTTTGTGAACAAATTTGACTAACTTGTATACCAAAAGTTTCAAATCCTCCAGCAGCCATCTTCTACTTTATTTTGATCAACTAGTTTATAAATTCTCATTTGTACCCAAACTATAGTAGCCTATAAAAGTGATAAATATTCTTCACTGAATCAACGTAGGACATATATCTCTTTTAACTAAATCAACCCAGCCATTTTTCTTTCTTTTCCCTTCTCTACGTATACTAAAAGCCACAACAACAAAAATATGGCTTCTTCTGGTGCTTTGAAGAGTATGTTTTTGTTGTCACCTTTAGCTCAAGATGGTTACAATCATTGTTCTAGTTTTCGTAATCAATCGACAAATGCAACTAGGCAGTCAAGCAACCGAAAGGTAATTATAAATTTGTTCTTATATATGTCTGTCATTGTAGTAAGCTTAAATTTACGTTGTTAAATTACTTTGGTTGAAAAACGAAACATTTTCTATTATCAGTTTGCAGGCATTGTGGCTGTCGCGAACGACAAGGCAAACAATGAAATCACACACGTCAAAGGGAGCTCGGCAATCCCGATTAGATACTCAGGGGAGAAGCCGGCCACACCTATCTTGGATACCATAAACTATCCAATCAATATGAAGAGTCTTTCTGTTAAGGTAAAATTCGTAACAACTCGATATAATATTTCTTTTTGCTTATCATGGCATAGGGAAACATTGTTTCTTAAATCAACAGTAAATTTGTGTATTTGATTACGTGCAAATTTTGTGTAAGAATTTTTTTATTCTAAGGCATGCATGGATTGTTTCTAAAGTTTGTCTCATGCATATCTATTTCCTAATATATATATACAGTTTTTTTGTCACAAATTATATTTGAACTTATTATATGATATATAAAATTTAATGATGTGTCTCAGTTACATAAAAGATTTACCGAATCGTAAACTAGAATTACATAAAAGATTTACCAAATCGTAATTAAACTAGAATTACATAAAAGTTATAAAGCAATCTAATATTATAATTTAAATTTAATTAATTTGATCATGTATAGGAGCTTGAAAATTTGGCTGATGAGCTCCGAGAAGAAATTGTCTATACGGTTTCTGAGACCGGAGGTCATTTGAGCTCGAACTTGGGGGTGGCTGAGCTAACCGTCGCACTGCACCATGTTTTCAACACCCCAAACGACAAGATTATCTGGGATGTTGGCCACCAGGTGACAACTAATTTCATTTTCACGTAGTCATGCAATGTTACTATGGATAGAAATTAATATGGATGATTATATACATGTGTTGTGATAACCTGTAACGTTTTTTGGTGCAGTCGTACCCACATAAGATATTGACAGGAAGGAGGTCGAGAATGGGGACGATGCGACAAACGAGCGGACTCGCAGGCTTCCCTAAAAGAGATGAGAGCGAACACGATGCTTTTGGTGCTGGCCACAGTTCTACTAGCATTTCTGCTGGTTTAGGTAGCTTCACAAACTTAATTCCTTAACGAGAGAAAATACACTAACTTTAGTAATCAGATACGAGTATATAATTAATTAGACGATAATTTAAGCACTGTAAGATTTTATTTTCTTTAAAAGAGTATCGTATTTAATTAAAATCAGGTGGTCGATCACCAGTCTGACTTACGATCCACCAGTAACAAGAAAAATACATAATATCGTTTGGCCCGTTTTTAAAATTTTTGACCCTCGAATAACAAATTATACTGCAATACCCCTAAATTTCGTACATCTAATCTATCGAATCTAAATCTAAAGGAGATTATAAAACACGCCAAATTTGGGATTTTTAGAATTTCGCATAATGAATAAGTTTTCGACGAAGTGATTATGCGAAATTATCCTCTATGCGGGATTCCCCTTTTTACGGGATATTTCTGCGAATATATGTGGAAAAAGTCATAAGACCGTTTGTGTGTTCCCCTTTTTGTTTTTTGTTTTTTGTTTTTTAAATACTGTATCCTCTAAAGACGTACATTATTATATATGTAGTGGAAATTAAAGTGACAAATCAACATGTCAATTTTAAATACTACAGGAATGGCTGTGGGTAGAGACTTGTTAGGAAAGGATAATCATGTAATTGCAGTTATTGGGGATGGAGCCATGACTGCAGGACAAGCTTATGAGGCTATGAACAATGCTGGCTACCTTGACTCTAATCTCATCATAATCTTGAATGACAATCGTCAAGTCTCCTTACCCACCGCCACTCTTGATGGTCCTGCTCCACCAGTTGGGGCCCTCAGTAGATCCCTCACAAGGCTGCAAACTAGCAGAAAGTTCCGCCAACTACGTGAAGTTGCAAAGGTGCAACCTCTTTTCTACCTTTTGTTATGTTTGTCCACATTTCAGATTTCTAAAATGTAGTAATAGATTATAACATAAAAAAATCAGCAATATTACTATGCAGAACAAGTGATTGTGAAATGTGAAACATTTGAATGAAAAAAGTATATATAAAAAGGTTCTTGTCATGAACAGGAAGTGACCAAGAAATTGGGGGACAAAACACATGAAGTTGCAGCCAAAATGGACTCTTACATGAGGGGAGTGATGGGTGGTCATACAGCTTGCATGTTTGAAGACCTTGGGCTCTACTATGTTGGTCCAGTAGATGGACATAACGTCGAAGATCTTGTGTATGTTCTCAATAACATCAAGTCAATGCCAGATGCAGGACCTGTTCTCGTCCACATTGTTACCGAGAAAGGCAAAGGCTACCCTCCTGCAGAAATTGCAGCTGATAAGATGCATGGTATTGAAACTTTTTACCAAATGATAGACCTCATAGATGATGAAAAAGCAGTTACTTATATGAATTATTTTTCATATAGGTGTTGTAAAATTTAACACTCAGTCAGGGAAACAATTGAAAACGAAGACTAATACCCTGTCATATACGCAATATTTTGCTGATTCTTTGGTTGCTGAGGCAGAAAGAGATGATAAGATAGTTGCAATTCACGCAGCTATGGGAGGAGGCACTGGCCTCAACACATTTCAAAAACGGTTTCCTAAGAGATGTTTTGATGTTGGCATAGCAGAGCAGCATGCTGTCACCTTTGCTGCAGGTTTAGCAACTGAAGGACTTAAACCATTTGTTGCTATTTATTCATCTTTCCTTCAAAGAGGTTATGATCAAGTAAGATCTTTGATTCATTATTAAACAACTGGTTTTCATGATTTTTTTTAACAGCTTCATGAATAGGGCTAATGTAATCATATTTGATGATGCAGGTGGTTCATGATGTTGATTTGCAAAAACTTCCGGTGAGATTTGCATTGGATAGGGCTGGTTTGGTAGGAGCAGATGGTCCAACTCATTGTGGTGCATTTGATACAACTTTCATGGCTTGTTTACCAAACATGGTAGTAATGGCTCCTTCTAATGAGACCGAGCTTATGAACATGGTTGCCACAGCTGCAGCCATCGACGACCGTCCTAGCTGCTTTAGATTCCCCAGAGGAAATGGCATAGGTTCTTTCCTCCCACCAAATAACAAAGGAACCCCATTTGAGGTACTTTATTAATTTATGTAACGATACTATATAGTTTATATCAAATAGCAAATCTGGATCTAACGATTCAAGTATTTTAAATAGGTTGGAAAGGGAAAAGTGCTTAAGGAAGGAAGTCGAGTGGCCTTATTAGGCTATGGAACCATAGTGCAAAGTTGTTTAGCAGCAAGCGAACTTCTTCAAGCTAATGGTATCTCAGTGACTGTGGCAGATGCACGATTCTGCAAGCCGCTGGATGGAGATTTGATCAAACAACTAGCCAATGAGCATGAAATCCTAATTACACTCGAAGAAGGATCTATCGGAGGATTTAGTTCCCATGTTTCTCATTTCTTGGCCTCAAATGGATTACTTGATGGAAACCTCAAGGTATATTACTTTTTACAACAGTTTCATATGATTTAGATGTTTAGTATTCGTGATTGCAAAAAACAATTGTATTAATCTTGGTTATCTTGAATTGATTGTAGTGGAGAGCAATGACACTGCCCGATCGATACATTGACCATGGGGCTCAACCTAACCAGATTGAGGAGGCCGGTCTCACCCCAAAGCATATTGCAGCAACTGTTCTATCACTGGTTGGCAAGAGCAATGACAGTCTCCATATTCTCAATTTCTAATTTGAATTCTTTCTTGATTAATATTTTGTAGAGGTGATAGAGAAGGCTAGTCTATCACTTGAAAAAAGATGAGGCCAAAGTCTTGTCAGGCTAGCTCCTTTGGTCACAATCACAATTTAGTTTCTATTATAACATACATGAATGGCTGGTTAATATTCGTTCACGTATTTACGTTAACATTTTTTTAATGAATATACAACTATATTTTTCGCATATCTTGTATGTACATTAAGCATTTATATGTACTCGATAATAGTGTCAACGTATTCATTTATATGTACTCGGGAATGGCATCCCCATATCAGCTTCGCTCTGCGATTTTCTTTAATGCTAATATAAATGAACTTTTAGAATCAAGTCTCTCTAATACTCAAAATCATCAATGGCACTAAAACTAAAGTAACTTTCATCTCAAAAACTCAAACTCACTTCATAACAAACTAAGCACTTTATTGTGAAAGAATACATGTAAATGCAGAAAGTCCACAAACCTGTCCAAACATGATCTTTTCAGATACATTAAAGTTAACCTTCATATCAAAAAGTAGATCTTTTCATATGGCTCTCTGTTTTCTTACATAATCAATAAATGGTCTTTGAATAAAGAGGCTAGGTCATGCCGATAGATTGAATATTGGAGAGCCATTGCTAACCTCATCTAATCACACCAACCAACCTCATTTAATCTGCAAGACGAGGACCTGCACGGATGGCAGTAGTTGATCAGATTCTAAACCAAAAGAATACATCATTCAACATATGAACACAAATAAAAAATAAAGTCAAATTATACTAAATCGGTAAGATCTATTTCTATAAGCAGTAACCTACAGTTTCAAGTTCAGGAACCTTCTTTCTAACAGATATGAACTAATATAAAATAACATAAAGCTAAAACTCATTAAATTAATCAGATCTATGAAATTTAACACACAAATTAGCTTAACTAATCAAATATTGACATACAATACATACCAAAGTTAAACCTGAAAATTTAATACCTGAGAAACCTGAAAGAGATTTTTTGAAGAGAAATGTTGAAATAAAAAGTTGAACCACCGAAGCCATAATACACAGATTGAAACACAAAAGTCTGTTCTTCATTATCGAGTTCATGTACATATTTCAAAACTAATAATAATAAAATATCTGAAACGGTTTGATGAAACAGCATGCACTAACAATACCATTGCCAATTTCATTCATCAGTGGTTTACAAATGACCATAATATCTCCATGATGAATATTAGGTCAAACAATTAAACGTACTAAGAAAAGAAATTTGAAAGCTTATAACTCAATATGCGGACCTGTAGGAATCGATTGAAGGTAAAAGAAATTTCATTCAATCTTGATTCTCTTGCAGCAAAAACCGAACTCGAAATTGATTTCGTTGATTAAGATTATGAAAATCACTCAGGCATGGAGGAAAAAGATCAAGTGAAGAGATAATGAAAACTATATAATAACAGCCTTTAAATATTACATATTCATGATATTCGTCACTTAATCACGGATTGACATGTCAGCACATGTCAGCAACAAAATATATTGAAGAATTTAAGAAGTTGCAGGTTTGATAAGAAAAAATATTATTTTGAAAATTATGATATAACATTAGAAGTTGTGACATGTGACTAATGAAACTAGTAAAAAAATTAATATATTTAATTTGACCTTTTAAAAATATAACACATCAATTTATGATGTGAACTGAAATACCATTTAATACAGAGTATATAGATAGATAGATATACAGATATACATACATATACCATATATGAGTGAGTGATCTTTGCTTCGTTTATAAGCATTTCACCGAGATGCTGCTCCAAAAGATATAATATAACATATCTGTTATAAAGTGCCAGGTCAAAGTTCATCTAAATTGCATTTATGTACTTGCTATTAAATGACTAGCCTTTTAAATCAAATTGCTTTGATACTTGGAAATGTTTTCCTTAACTAAATATAGTAAGTAGCATGGGGACTAAGAAATACAGATGCTTTCACATAAAAATTGGATTCCTAAAAATATCGAGGGCCCAACCGGGTTCGAACCGGTGACCTATTGATCTGCAGTCAATTGCTCTACCACTGAGCTATGGACCCATTGTTGCAGGTTGTTATGTGAGATAATTAAACTATCAATGAGGAAGTGCAGTTCATGGCCACCATCTTAATAAAAGCGAGCATAATAATTACTCCGTACAACGTATAGAAATACTACAAAAGTATTTTGTATATATTCTAAGCTTTTGAACCTTTTAATCCACACTTTGTAATTCTACTGCAACAAAACAATAAGTTAACTAGGATTGAAACAATAGAAAGTGCAATTAATTTACAAGATTTTCAATGTATGTATTAAAATATTAAATTTAATATTTTAATATAAAAAATTATTTTCAACTAACTCATTTTCAAATTTGAATGTATGTAAAAAAGTTTAAGATTTTGTACTAAATTTGATGCAACATCAAACCTTGTACCAAAGTTTTAATTTTCTTAATCCTTTTGATTAAAATAAATTTATTATATGAGTCCCAAACTTATAAAAGTAAACGTCGTTATGTCTATCGTTTGAATACGTTATATATACTTTGTCAACAAAGAGACTTGTCATGGACATATAAACAAAATTTTATATGTATATGTTCGACTTTGTTTCCAATGAAAATTAATACATCCAACGTATCATTATTTTGAATATGCTATATGTTATACTATACCATAATTTCCACTTATTATCTACAATAACACATACATACATATCATCTTCAATGATACTCGAACCCACACCGTCTTAGTCGATTAGTTACTCTCATATCACTTAGTCAAATACCCCTTGATGATATAACTAAATATGTGATATTCATCATTGGTTTTTAATAAATTTATCGATGTAATGATATTAGTTATTAGATGAAAAATAAACATGTTATATTCACCGTCGAATTTTAATGAATTTTATCGTTATGACGATATCATTTATTTATGCTTTATATTATTAAGTTAATTTAAATATATAAACTTATAAATAAAATAACTAATTGAATTGAGTTATAATATAAAAATAGTTCAAGGGGTATTATGTAAATATTGTTATCAGTTCGGTATATAAATTTGGTACATACATTGGAGATAATTCGCATTTGATGTAAGCATATTCTTTAAAGATTTTTTATTTGCACTAAATTGGTGTAGTGTTTGGTGTATATACTAAAGATACCCTAAAATTACTAGTATTATACCCGTCCAATGATAAAACAACAAATTTTAATCACAATTTTATTAATAATAAATTTAGAAGTTCAAAAACTGAATAAACAATGCTAATATAAGCAAGTATGAATATTGATGTATTTATATTTATTACCTACTAACGCTAGATTAGAATTTAAAGTAACTCATCTATCGGTTACAAATATGCATTTGTTTAAATGTTTATAAAGAATATTATGTACTAAAATTTTAATCAGTACTGCAATTGAATAACTTTATTTTATAAATAATTTAAAAAATAAATAATATTTAATACGTTTCATAAGTAGATTAATATTGCAAATATATTATATAAACAGAAATGAAATATATAGTAACAGTGTGTGTTCTACGCTTGAATAATTTTTATTTCACGTATGTACTAATTTGTGATATCAATTTCGATGAAAATTCAACTTGGAAATTTAGTGTATATTTTTCATAAACATGATTTGCTACTTTTTATATCATTATTTTAGCCGTTGTGTCGAAGATTACGCTGTTTTGCAGTTTTGTTTCTAGTCCATATTTTAGAACTAATTTTCTAAATTTATATAGACAAATGTTATATAGGTTTATATACATAGTACCAGGATCTAAAAAGAAATAAATTTTGGGAGAGAAATGGAAGAAAGATATATTTAAAACTATGATTCAGAAAAAACAATTATGATTCAATAAAAAATAAATATAATTTAAAACTGAATCAAAGAGTTATTTTACTGAATCGAAGGGTTAAAAAACCTTTCTCCCCTTTCTCCACCAAATTTTCTTTCTCCCTTGAACCCACTCCTATATACATATATCTAAAATTAGACTTATTTTTTATTACTTTATTTTTTCTCTTTCTTAATCTCATTAAATCAATTTCTTACATTTATCAATATATATTGAGATCTACTAGCATTGTGCCCGCGCATAACTGTGGAGACAAATAATTAATTTGACATTCGCAGATTTTATTGTTTACACTAGATTGTATCATTATATCTAACCGAAAGAAATCAATAATGTTTAAAGTTCGGGTTTTAAATTAAGTCATATTGTTCATATCTGGTTTATTTTTTATATCTTTTGTAATCTTACATAATTCTTCAATTTTGAGTATACTTCGTTATTCGTATCTATGTTGATATGATAAAGAAAATATTATATATATTATGTGTGGACTCAAGGTTTAAGTGGTATAAAAAATAAGAGTTATATAGTATTTTGGTAGTGTAGGATTCTATTTTATGTATAGAACATTATTATTTTAAGTGTTGACTCTCCATTTTCAAAAAAAACTGTAACACCTCAAAATTTATAAGTGATAGTTAATAAGCGTAAATTTTTTATTTAATTAGTTGTGTAAATCACGCGTAATATTATTATTGATGGAGAAGTAACTAGGTTACTTAAATTGTTAAGTTGTGGGGTGTAAAATGAACAAATGAGATTAGGAGGTTAGAAATGTAAATATCCTAAATAAAACTTCTAAAATCTTCTACATACATACACATACATACGTACTCACACACACACACACACACCCACATCCTGTGATTTCTTGATCACGAATTAAAAGAAGAAAGAAGAGAAATCAGTTGGTAATTATCAAATTGAACTTGGAGAGATTGAATTGGAACTTCAACATTCATTATTAACCCAAGACAAGTAAGTGTTCTTGTTTCTTTAACCTATAAATTGGGTATTTGATGATTGAGGGTATAATTGATGGTAAGTGATGAATTAATTCATGAATCTTATTTAATTGATGCTTGTAAGAGTTTGTAACTTGTTGGTGATTGAATTCTAACCATGAAATGGTGAAATTGAGTTGATACCTCATGAACCCAAGTAGGAGAAATGTTAAATTCGGGTTTGACTAATAAACCCATTAAATTGTTAGCTCAAGGAAGTTATTTTGATGCTAGTAGTTGTTTATAATTAGTGTTTGTTGATTTCAAATCATGAGATGGTAAGATTTTGATTAGAATCTTATGAAACCCAACTTACAAAAGTTGATTTCGGGTTTAATATGATAACCGACTAAATTGTTAGTTTAAAGGAGTCAAATTGATGCTATTAGTTGTGATTAAAGTGGTGGTTCAAGCAATTGAACAATAGATTGGTTCATAGACTATAATGATGAATTTATGCTAGTTTGACTTTGAAAAGTCAAACTGCACATGATTGAATTAGTTGCTGATTAGTGACAAGAGAAGTGGTAGGAATGATGGTACATGCTTATTTATTGTTAAATTGATTATTGTGGTGTTGATAGGTGTTAAAGAAGTGAAGAATGCAAATGGCAAGTTATCTTCATTTAATCACCAAGGTGAGTTCATATTATAATTAAATTGGTTATGTTGATTGAGTGGATCCGGATTACATCCGTGTAAGAGGATCCATATGATAATGGAATAGATGGTTTCATGTTGTATATGAGCCACATTGTTGAGTTGTATCCATATGATGGTGGAATAGGTGGTTTCATGTTGTACATGAACCACATAGTGGAGTTGTAAAGATGGATCCGGATTATTGGATCCAATTGGTAGTTTAGTAGGTGGTTTCATGTTGTAAATGAACCACATGACATATGAACAGGTGGTTTCATGTTGTAAATGAACCACATGACATATGAACAGGTGGTTTCATGTTGTGAATGAACCACATGTTAGATTCTCTACCTTGTAGAGATAGTTAGCCTTGGGCTAATGCACATGAGATGAGAAAGCAATACAGATTTCGGATCCGAATAGTTGTGCATTTATTGTGTGTGCTAGTTGTTAGTCAACTTATGTTGACTCAGTCGGTTGTTAATTGAAATCAAATCATTAGTTGTTCCAGTTGATTATTGATTCATGTTGTTATTTGATTTCAATTTAAGTTGATCTTGTTGTGGTCAAGCTACTTAATTGAGTTATTAATGAATCGAGATGCATACTTGATTCTAGCTGTTAATTGAATTCAATTGTTGTTGACTTTATAATTGGTGAGTTAGTTGACTTACTTGTTGATCTAAATTGGATGAATACACGAAAGTTGATGTGATTATGATGATTAAATTAGTTATGCAATTGATTTCCATTGCTAGTTGCAATTAAATTGTTGAATATGATCAAGTTGTTGCAATGGAGTCAAACGGTTGATTGAATACATGAAAGTTGATGTGATTATTGATTAGATTGAATGTGTAAGTGAATTTGATAAGAGGGAAACTCTCGGAAAAAGGGAATGCTTAGAGAAGGATTGCAATGCACTTGTTACAGGTTTGCAAGTGCTAATCTCTTTGAATCATAGCCGAGATCACATAAGCTTGTTGCATTGAACCCAGTTTTGTAACGGTGTCAAAATGGGTCAAACATGTTTTGGTATGTGTTCGATTGTAAAGGATGAATATATGTGATTTAAGTTGGTTTATAAGTTGTAAATAGTCATTGGAAACAATGGAATGTATTTTGATTGCATTTGGGGTTGAAAAATGAAAAAGGGTCAAAAACTGGACAGTAGAGGTCTATCCGGCGGATAGGTAAACCTATCCGACAGATAGATGGAGCAATTTTGGACAGAAAAATGCCATCCGACGGATAGCACTATTCACGGGTTACTATTCATCCGGAAAAAAAATAAAAAAATAAAAAAGTTTTCTCAAAAGGTGTTTAAAAGTTGGGTGTAACAAAAATAGTTATTGGGAGGTGGAGTTTGAAAACATGTTTATTATCTATTTCCAATATAACCACCTCTTAAGTTTGAAAGCATATTTGACCGCAATTTCCAATGAGAAGTAATTCATTGCTGGTGTAATTTTCTACATGTTTTGACTGCAATTACTCGTACTCTATAGGAGTAGTTCTCCGCATGTTGCTATACTTTTATGACTTGCAATTCTCAATGAGAAAAATAAATACAGTTTTTTTATGTTACATTGGTAGGTTTATCAACACCCTTATAATAATAATAATTTTAAATTTTCTTCGATCAAAGCTCTTATCAAATGTAAATTTTTAGAGTGATAATATTTTCATCATTGTTTTCGATAAATCCACAAAAATTATGCATTAAAAACTTGTACTGTACATATAAATAATGCACAAATTCGATAAATTTATCAAAAAAATAATGAAAATACCATCACTCAAATTTTTAATCTCTTTGTTGTCAACCCTACTTTTAACAATAGGTTCCTGGTGGTTCTGATCATTTATCAGTTATTTAATTACGGTATAACCTTTTAATAAAGGTGTAGCAACGAAAATAACGTGAAGTTTCTCATACAAATGTCAAAGCAACAACGCAAAAGCACCGTTGCGTTTACATTTATGATGCTTTTCATTATTAATTTTTCATAAGGAAAAAATAAGTTTTTAACATGCGAAAAATATTTTGAGTTGTTATTGTTATATTCACAATGTTAGTGATTAATATATTTTGTGTATAGGATGAAAAATACAAAGAAAAATGTTGAGATGCTACATAAATTTGATTTTTATATAAAAAAAGATATTATTTATAGGACCGATAACAAATTTCTAGATAAATTTGTTTAAATTGAAAATGTCATGAAAAATTATAGAAATATTGAAGTCATTAGAAAATGATTGACATTCTAAAATTAAATGGTTGTCATTAAAGAAAATAAATAACACACTAAAATTAACGGATTTAATGTTGACTTTTGAAACAATGCGTTGTCGTTATAAAAAAAAGAAAAAGAGATGACATATTAAACTTAACGGATTCTATGAGGTGTTATCACTGAGAACGTAATTGATCTTGTAAAACTAATGAGTTATTATTAAGAAAAAATAAATAACATGCTAAAATAAACGGATTATGTGAAATTGCTCATTAAGAACATAGTTAGACCATCTAAACTAATGTGTTGTCATTAATGAAAATGAATTAAATACTATAATTAATTGATTTTATGAAATGACATATAATTATAGCAAGTTAATGAGAGAATGACACATAGAATAAAAGTTAAGGTGACAAAATGAAAAACTTTCACATACCATTATCAATATTGATACCGTCAAAACTTGTTACTCATAACCTTGTTAAAAATACGATAACAAAAGCATAGAAAAAATAGTAGTCTCGTATAAAGAGAGATGGCTCGTTATCCGTTAGAAGTTATTTTAGCGCAACCTCATAATCTGTTATTAGCCTTTCACTTTATTTACACTCAACAATAAGTCAATAATATTCTCGTTATTCGCCAACATAAGTCGGCTGAACACTTTTACAAACAATGTATACGTCTATGTATTCAAGGTTTATCAATTTAATACCAACGAATGAATTAAAAAACTTATGATCAAATCTCCAATTATCATTGGTTTCTCTAAGAAGTATTAAATACCCTTCAAAAGTGAAGTTTTATAACGTTAATCATATTTCTTGTTAATATAGCATGATGAAATTGGTATAAATAAATTAGAGAGAAAAACGAGATATAACCGACCTTAGCTCAGTTGGTAGAGCGGAGGACTGTAGTCGTTACTTGCTGTTATCCTTAGGTCGCTGGTTCGAATCCGGCAGGTCGGAATAAGTTTACTTTTTAATTTATTTCGAAATTAATTGTAAGTTAATATGTGTTCTTATAGACCAAATCAACAAAAGAAAGTTTTCATTAAACGAATATTCATTTAATCACATAATCCACTTGTAAGCATATGTTGAAGTAACGATGAAAGCCCAATTATCAATCAACGTACATGAACATAACAAAATAAATTTTATGTACATAATCTGAAATTAACAAGTGGGATTAGGTTTTTTTTTTTTCTCCATCCTTGTCCATACAAATGACCTTTTTTTACAACAAAGTTGAAGAACACGATTTGAATGACTATAACATAATGTACAAACACCCAAGAAGCTAAAATGATCGATTGAGTGGACTATGGGTCTACCGGGCCGGCTGTCATGTCATCATCTCCTGAGTCGTATTCATCTTCACTCAGCTCATCATCACTTGATTTCTCATCCGGAAGGACACCCACATCTTCTGCTTTCGCATACTTTTCAAGGTACTCTGTTCAATGAACCAATTTACAGTTTTCAGGTTACAATGCATAGGTACAGATTATTTTCCAATTTATGAAAATACATGTTTAAAATAATAACAAACGCTTTATGCATATCCAGTTGTCCTACATGCATCAAAAAGTTACTATTGTAGACCACCATTTTAAAGACGTCATGCACTTCATACGCATATTAGGTGGATCTTGGATTAATTAAGAATTTATCCTGCATTCGCGAAACAGAACTGCAGTTGACTTCTAGATCAAGTACATCAGTTTTCAACTGACAATAAGCTACATCTTCCTAACTGGCTATAAAAAAAAGTTGATTTTATCACACTCTAACATATACCAGAATTATAATTTCTTTTTTGGAGTTTAATTTGCTATAAGATTCATACCAAAATTAAATGTCAAAAGTTGTAGGTTAGACCTTAAAGTCCAAATGATGTGTTTTGTACTACTGAAACAACAATGATTATCTGATCATGATTCTTCAAGTCACATTAAAAATCACTTAAGATTACACATCCAAATATCGTCTAAATATACGTTCGAGGAAGGTGCAGTACTTGGAATGTGCAATGAAGGTGATTAATTAGGGAGTGATTCATCTATAAACATAATCAATGGATTAGATATTAGCCATGGACTTACTGACCCTCGTACACAACCACAATTCAGTCATTTTACAGCTGGTTGTTTTCATCTTCTTTAAAGCTGAAGTTATTGTTACCTGCAGCTCGACCCACCCACCATGGGTACAAGTACACAACCTCCTATAATATTTTGGATACATAAAAGTATTAAATGGGTTCAGTCAATGATAAGGCCACTCAATTTAGAATGATAGAACACATTACAGGGCGATAATCATTTCATGTTTAGGCCTAATTTTACTATGGTTTATGCATTTTCATTGTTGTCGTGACGTCGTATTTTAAAGCATTCAACCTTCATGGTTAAAGAACAAATAACCAAGAGAAATTATATTTTGAGTGTTGCGTACCTTTCACTCTTTGTTCATAAGATGTTTTATCGCGCATCAAAAGAGCCGCAGCTTCTCCATTCAATGGATCTGAAGCGTTTGGGTACAACAAAAGTTGTGGAAGAAACACCTCAAACACGTTCACCAAGTCTAGAAACAGATAACATCACTATAACATATCAGTTAAATGTTCAAATTACCCTTCAACAATGAGCATATAATTCATAATTGTAATATGAAATTTTCCAAAACAGGTGACTTTCACTTCGGAAAAAGGATATGTTACGGTTTGGGGCATCCCAAAATGGAAATTATTGCAAATTCCATTTAACAGAAAGAATATATTCAATATTTACCGAACATGGGGCTCCACGTCTGATTGATCACATCCAAGCAAACTGAACCGGACCTGATCATTAAAAAATATATGACCAAAATGTGATAATCTTGAACTTATTCGCGATTTTTTTACAACTAATGAGTTCAAGATCATACAGTTGCACTCACATTTCATCCACATTTGGGTGGTAAATTTTGTTAAAGAAACTAATAGTTGGAGATTTATAAGGATAAGCATCTGGAAGCACCACTCTTAGCTTCCACATACCTCCATGGTACGGACCTGTGTAATTCATAATCAAAATTCAAGAATAAGATAAAAATGTTGAAAATTTCAAAGCATCCCGATTTGTGTATGATGAACTAAATTGATAATTACATTTTTCTTCTTCTTTTTCTGCAGATAAGAACAAATTATAGATTATTTTTTAACAAATTTTCATCATAAGCTCTTCCTTTTCTTCTATATCTAAACATACTAATATACTATGTCATTTAAGATCTTTAGTTTTGTTTGACCAAAACTTATTTCTGATTTACAAAATTAAGGCTCATGATCAATAAAATTTCCCCAAATTAAGAAGAAAAAGATATACTTGAATTATATAAAAGAAAACTTTAAAGATTATTTTTTCTTTTTTCGAAATAAAGATCACAATTTAATCTAACCTTGTTCATATAATGAATCTATCTAATATTCAAGAAACACCTAACATCACAAACAACAAAGAGAAACTGAAAAAAAAAACATAAAAACCATGTTCCAATAATATGAAAAAGTCAAAATCTTATAAAATCTTGTTCATATCAGTTGAATCTATCAAAATTCAAGAATACCAACAAAATTAAAGATCATATAAGCAAAAAATATATTAAAAAAAATTGTAAATATGAAGAACAAAATAATGAAGATAAGCTAAATCAGAGAACTTACTGTCAGCAGGTCCATGAAAATGCACATAAAATTCATGCATCCCATCGTTGATCATCTCTACTTTGTAATCACCCATCATCCTAATTAATTTATTATAAAAATGGTCAAAAATTTATTTTAAAACTAATTCGATTCAAATTAATTCTTTATAACAGACACAAGATATGAACTTAAAGAACTTACAACTTCATCAAGTCCATCTCTCTTCGCTTGCTTGGAGAAGACATTTTTTTTTTATTTTTTTTTTAAGTTTTCAGATGAGAGTCAGCGAGAGAGAT
This sequence comes from Logfia minima, assembly GCA_963921325.1. NCBI lineage: Eukaryota > Viridiplantae > Streptophyta > Magnoliopsida > Asterales > Asteraceae > Logfia > Logfia minima. The sequence continues at coordinate 32,345,654 of OY992773.1, forward strand.
AAGAAAGATAAGAAGAGTTCTTGAAACAGGGGACACGCCATTCTATCAGAAGAGACAATTCATTGAAAAGAATAAAAAAATTATTTTTATTCTTTTACGAGTAGTAGTTTTTATAAATAAAAAATTAAAAAAATCTTTTTTATGCCGCTGAGGCGTACGTTGACAGGCCGCAACGTTTTATGTGTCATGACAAGTATGACTTTAATTGGTTGTACTCTTATCATATTGATGACAATGTTAGTTTGCCTGTTTGTATTAGGATTGGGATTAACTTATTAATTAAGATTAAGATTATCAATAACGTAAATTACATGTAAATCTTTACAAACTTTGTTTTTATTTACACTGGTAACACAATTAATTATGACAACTAATTCAGTATAAACACGAAATGCAACTACAATATTTAGATGACCTAAGTTTGTGTTCTTATATTTCACGACTTTAACCAGAACTTTAAAGATTACGGTTTTCTGAATTTCTTTAACGTGTTAAATTTAACCAATGTTAATTCGATAACTTTATACACATGACTGCTTTAGTCTTTAGATAATGTGCAATAGTACTCCCTTAAACTAATCGTATTACTTTATTTTTTCTTAAACTAATCGTCACCAATTATTTTCTGCCACATCCATAGTCATCTTTATGTGGAGTGTGCATTTTTCGACTATGTACTACTCTTCACTTTTATGTCCATAAATAGTACTACCAGTGACCAATAATGCATTATAGTACCATTCAATTTTATTATGTACAATATACAATATACAACATACTTTTATCTCTATATATCTTAAACCTTAAACGTCTTGAATTAACAATATGAAAATGAGGATTAATCATCAAGCGATTGTACTTCTTTTTCTCATATTCTGTGTTACACAACTAAAATGTCTAAAAGTCTTATGCTTGTTGCAACCAAATTCTCCTCCAGGGAAGCTCTTCCTCACTTATGATTAAAACTTTCAAAAACATGCATGTATATATTTTGCTAGAATTGAATGATCAAATTTATATGTATGATATGATATGTTATGCAGATGAAATTTATCTTGCGTTCACACACGAAGCAACCGATTTTACTCCAGAACAACATAATCGTGGGAGGAGGGGCTGCTGGATGCCCATTAGCCGCTACTTTATCTGAAAAATATTCCGTACTAGCTGGTACTTGAGCAAGGCGGTGTAGCTAATTTGTATCAGAACATCGCATACAAAGATAAGTCCTTAAATCCCATCCTAACTGCAAATCTCGATGATTCGCATGCTCAAAACTTTTTCTCTGAGAACGGTGTGTTTAACACAAGGGTCGAGCTCTGGGAGGTGGTAGCATGATAAATTTTGGGTTTTATTCAAGAGCCGATGAGTACTTTTACCAAAACTCAGGTATTGAATGGGATGATAGTGCGGCAGAAAACGCCTATGCGTGGGTTGAAAATAGTATTGTTACTCGTACGACATATTTACGTGAGTGGCAAAATTCTACGTATAATGCATTTATAGAAGCAGGAATTAGTCCGGCAAATGGGTTCGTGTGGACCATATTAAAGGCACCAAAATTGGTGGCTCGACGTTTGAAATTCAGGGAGACGACATGGGGGCAGTAGAGCATCTTAATAAAGCCAATCCTAAAAATTTACATTTGGTGGTTCATGCAATAGTTGATCGGGTTGTCTTCTTAACCTCTAAATCTTTAGGTAATTAAATACTTTTCATTTTTCACTTTTTATTGACTTTAGTTTTGAAACCAAATTAATGACAAAATGTGAGTTCAGTTTTCTTTATAAATGTTTCCTAGCTTGTGTAGCTGCGGTTGGCGTTGAATACCATGATTCCGAAGGAAAGTATCATGAAGTACACGCAAAAAGTAACGGAGAAGTGATTTTGAGTACCGGAGCTATTGGGAGCCCACAACTTTTGCTATTGAGCAGATTAGGGGCTAGTTCGTACCTTCATCTCTAACCATTCCTGTTGTTCGTGACCATATCCGTTTATGGACAATTAATGGCTGATAATCCACGTAACGGTATTAATCTTTTGGTACCTGAGGATTCGTCTGATGAGGAGTCCATTGAGACTTTTTGTCGTGAAACATCGTCCACATTCTGGCATATTCATGGTGGATGTTTGGTGAATAAAGTCGTCGATTGCCATTTGAAAGTCGTCGGGGTTGATTTAAATCGTCTGATGAGTTGTTGACGCTTCTACATTTTTCAATTCACCGGGAACAAATCCTCAAGCAACGATTATGAACTATGATGTTAGGACGATATATTGGTACCAAAATACTTAACGAGAGAACAGAAAATCAACGGTATCCATGAAATCCTAATCTTTAAGACATCTTGGTATGTACTTGTTTTCTATCTGTTTTTAATCGTTTTTAGTTTTTTACTCGAAACAAAATAACATGATTTTGCCCGTTTCCTGTAATTAATTGGTCAATAAAGAGTAATTAAATCCGATCTATATTTTTTTTATTTTTTATTTTTTATTTTATTTTTACTATTTCATGATGTTGCTGCAAAACGTGTGACAGAGAAATGTTGAAAACCGAAACTTAAATATTGTAGCCTACAAATTAAATATAGGCCATTTAAGAGGGGGCCAGGTTGGTTCGAAGGTACGAGTGATCGACACCTCTCGATTGCGATTTGCGAGTTATGGACATATCATAAGAAATGCATGTGTTTAAAAGAAGTAGAATAATAATTCAGTCCGGGATGGCGAATTGATAAGGCCTCCTTTCTTGTTGGTGCAGTTACGCATTCAATTCAATTCTTATACAATAAAAATAAATAAAAAGTAAATAATGATGACTAGTTTTTCTTTTATTCCACGTAGTTATTATTATTATTATTAATTATTTTATTATTATAGTACTAATATAGCCCTCCTACTTTTAACAAACATTAGGGTTCATTTCTCTTCTTCATAACTAGCTGTATATAAAATACTAACCTAGTAACTCGTGTATCATACGAGCACTTCTAATAGTTGAAGATTAGTAATCTACTCAATTTATTATTCTTTTTATAACAACATTAATGAGGCTGCGAAATAAAAAAGATTATGAGTTTAATTATAGAAATAAGACAACAACTTAAAGTAAACGTTAGTTAACCACTAAAGTAGTATATCATTAATAAAGTAGTTTAAACTCAATTAATAGAAATAATATTTTAATCTTCAACTATTAGGTGGATTTAATTTAAATTTAGTTATTTTAATGCGTTTTTTTAATTAATCTGGTTTAGTGTGCATATATTCTCGAGTTCTAGAACAAGTGGTTGCCTGGCGGGCCACGGGTAGCACCCAGTAGTGAAACAAGGGTTGTATTGATTGTGCTTCACTGCCAAGGGACGTAAGTTGTATATCCGTTCAGATTATTAAACATCAACAATATAGTATTATGTAATATCTAAACTACAATATAAGAATAACAGTTATAAATAAATATACTGCTCCAAAATCTCTTTGTAGAATAATATTATTTTGTAAAAGTACAAAATTAATAATAATAATAATAATAATAATAATAATAATAATAATTGGTAAGTTTGTTCGGCAAAAAGAATTGCTTTAAAAATTTGAAATTTTCTTTATAGTGGTCAAAATTGACAAAAATGTAAATCAATAAATGGTCTTTATTTTCAAACAAAATAACACGAATAAATAAATAAAATCAAACATTCACCAAATGAATTCAAATTTCAAAAATGCAAATTGCAAAAGCTAAAAAAGACGGTCAACAAAAAGTAACATGAAAAAAATATAGAAGATAAAAGCTTTATGATACCTAGTTAAAAGTATTTTATAAATTGACAAATTATTATTGTTTGTTGTATTAGATATTAAAGTACGTTTCTATTTTTAAATTTGAGCTCTTGTTAAAAGGAAAGCTACAAAAAGAAAAAAATTTATTATATTTTAATCTTATATATTAAGCATTTTCAACACTTATATTTATTATTATATAAATATCAAATTTCACTCTATTAACATATATATAAATATAGGGTGGAGATTAAGAGGGAAGCAAAAAAAATAGGAAATGTGGGAAACAAATCTCAAACCTTGATTTCATCATAATGAATTTTAAAAATCACAAATAATTTCAAAATTTAACATTCATCACAAATGAATGTTAAAAACATTTATTTATGAAAAAATCAACGACTGTTTTCCTATAGATCTTTTCCCTATAAATATATAAACAAATAAAATATATAATATATAACATATAATAAACCTTCAAAACATATACATATTTTCAATCTCTCATCACTTTAATATCATCATCATCACCTACTATCACTATATTTACTGTTACATTGCACTTGTATTATATTATATATAATAAATTATTTTGAGAAAAAGAAAAAAATTTACAAAAGGAGAGAACAGAAATTGAAACTTATTCTGAGTAAAAGAAAAATATTAGTAAAAGTTGGGGGCAAGAACTCAACCTTTGTCACTCCCCTTATTACATGCGCACAACTTATTTGACTTTCTGCATTTTACCAGTTAGGTTATAAAAGAGGTTTGTATTAAAATAGTACGTGATAAATTCATATATAAATAAATATATATAGGTTGGGATTAAAAGGGAAAATAAAAAAATTGGAGGAAAATAAATCTTAACTTTTGATTTTATCATAAATGAATTTTAAAAATCAAAAATAATTTTAAAATTTAACATTCATCATCAATGAATATTAAAAACATTTTTTTATAAAAAATCAAGGGCTAAAATTTACTTTACTTTTTTTCTAAATTTTGAAACTTCCTTACGAATTTTTCCCCAATATATATAAATGTTAATTTTTATTAGAAAGACAATTGTACTCCACAATAGTAGACTACGAACAGAATAATACACATAACGACATCGAAGCACTCGGCTAATAGTATTATGGTAATAATGCTTCTCCGTAAGCCATTGTTTTACTTCAAAATCTGTGCACAATAATTTTTGGTCAACGATGTTCCTCAAAGCCTTGACTGGAAAATTCTGGAAGAAATTAGAACCTATTCGATATTCCCGCACGTCCAGTCCATGTGTTGGGTCCAAATAGACACAAGGTTTCTAGCAGCTCCAAGTCTCCAACAATTGATACAGTTTTGGCCCATAGGTAGAGGACCTCTTTCAGGCCCAATAAGGTTGACGAACACATCATATTCGACCACTCCAATTTTTCTCTTTTTAATTTTCTTGTATAACAAAAGCAAACGCCGCTAAACAATTTATTATTTCCTTAAATGCCATTCTATTTATTATTATTATTATTTTTTTATTGAATCTCTTATAAGGTTAAATATATAAGCATTTTTTAGGCCTCATACAAATTTCAGAAAATACATGCACCATGAAGACGAAACACGAAGGATTTACTACAACAGAAAGATCAAAAGAACAATAATATTATTCCTTAACATTATACAAATTAACAAGACTTACAAGGTAATTAAAGGTATATATAGTGACCCATAAGAATTAAAGAATTTAATTTTCTACATACTACAACTTAACATAGTTATTTTATCATATCTTACTTTGGCCAAAATTTAAAGTCATTATAGAAAAGATAAGTATTTTGCTCTAAATGTCATCAAAACTTAAATCTGATGGAACATCATACCCAAAAATCATTGAATAATCATCCATTTCATTCTCCTCTGCTGTAACTTTTGGTACTGTCTTTGCGAATTCTGAGTCATCTCCGTCTTGTAAAACTCCTAATACCTAAACAGCAAGATGGTTGTTAAGAACTGTTGTTTGTACTAGCACAAAGAATGCAAACAGTTCAATTGAATGAAAATACCTCAGTCATTGAAGGTCTTAAATCAGAAGATTGTTGTACACAAAATGAAGATGTGAGCACTAATCTATACATTTGATTGAAGTCATAGTCACTTCCTAGATCAGTATCAACTAGTCCGCTGATGTCTCCAGAGTCTAAAAGTGGTTTCGCCTGTAATATTACGCAGTTTTTTACTAGTGCAAATGTATGCATATATATTTGCTTCGTTAAGTTTCTTTGTGTGCATTTGTGTTTAAAAGTGACTTAATATAGTTTTGAAATAAATGCGGTTTAAGGACATATACAATTACTGACCCACAATACGAGATTCTGCCTCTCTGCATTGACAGGCATACGTCCAGTTATAATCTCCAAAAGAAGAACTCCAAAAGCAAAAACATCAGTTTTTTCGTCAACAGTTCCATGCATAAAGTATTCTGGTGCTAAGTAACCGAAAGTCCCTTCAATAGGAAGTACAGCATGGTGTGTCCATTTACTAGGAAGCCATTTGGCCAGACCAAAATCTGAAATCTACATATACAGCAAGAAGATTACAGAGTATAATACAAAATAATTGGAAATTTAAGCCTTCATACCGGCCATACTAATAATGTTTGCCTACCTGGGGTTCGAAGTCTGGACCAAGAAGAACATTTGACGCCTTTATATCACGGTGTATAATCCTGTGTTTGCAACATGTATGAAGATAATGTAATCCTCTAGCTACTCCAATAGCAATTTTATATCTCTCAGGCCACTCTAGATGCTTGCCAGTTTTTCCTGAAATGTTTATAAGTCTTCATCAGATTTATCTCATATATATTGCAGCAAACGAACAAAATATGTTAAAAACTTTAAGTTATTGTCATACCATATAGCGCTGAGGAGAGAGTTCCATTAGGGTAGTAGTTAAAGATGAGATAAAGTCCATTTTCGACACAACATCCGACTAAACTTGCAGTGTTAGGATGATTAATGTGTCCAAGAATGCCTAACTCCATTAGGAACTCTTTCTCCTTATTTTGATCTTTGTTGTCCTTTGCTAACTTTTTAACCGCAATGACTTGTCCAGTTTCTAGATCACCTTTGTATACTTCTGAGTAGCCTCCAATCCCAACGATATTATCTGCAAGGAAATTGGTTGCTCTATTGTAATTTGTATGACAACTATTAAAAGTAACGAATATTTGTTGAAAAATTTTTACCTTCGTGGAAATTATTTGTGGCACTAGCGAGCTCCTCATAACTGAAGCACTTCAACAATGGTGGTGGTGGTGGTTCTTTGATTAGAAGCTTGACATCCTTCTTTCTCATGTCTTGCTCAAATGGGGAGCGTAAGAAGGATGAAATGCGCTTGAATGACGTTATGTGCTTTCTAAAAGAAGATTCCCCTTTCAACTGTAGGGCCACTGGAGGTGGAGGTGAGTCTGTTGGGGTTGATCCCTCAAAGCTAGAACTGTCTTCTTCTGTGCTTTGATAGTCTCCAGATAAATCTAATACGTTTCTAGGTGAACGTTGCTCACTCTTTTGATTTGAGAAATCTGAAAAAATTAGTACTTATTAACAACCTAGCTTAGACACCATTCGGAAAAATTTTAAGCATTTCTTTTATCATAAGAATCGACCTTCTAAGTTGATAGTGCTAGACTGCAAATCTTGTTGTGGGATATCAGCTTTAGGAACCAAAACTAGCGAACAAGATTTTGGCGTGTGATCAAGGCAGTATTTTTGTGTTTCAGGGACCCTAATCACGAAAACAAGACTAGAGGTTTTAAATATTCAAGCTAGTGTGCAACATAAATTGAAGCATCACCAAATGCGAGTAGTATGATTACCTCTTTGATTTGCTACTTTTGCTTGAAATAAGAAGATACTTTGACGATATGTTTTTAGCTTCTTCAATTAGTCCTTTCCCAACACTTGAGCTAAAACTAATTCGTGCTTCCAACTTGACCTACACAATAGTCAGCTTTAAAACCTAGTAATAAGCATCAAAAAATCATCAAGAAGGGTTAAGTAGAGTTACCTGCTTAGCACGACATACATTGGCGAATTCTCCCATGACAGATATAACAAAAGCTTTTGCTTTCCGAATTCGTGTTTGATATCTTGAAAGACCCTTTTTGTCTTTGTGTCTATTCCTCATTTCTGCCATTGTCATATTTCTGCTAACGTACGTTATAAAATAAAAGGCATTTATTTTGATTGATAAGGAACATATTTACATACTAACCAAGAATATGCAGGGCAACAACAGTGTCATTTGGAGAAGTGAAATTGCTGATTGCATAAGAGAGAAGTCCCAGGCTTTGTTCACGATCGAATGTGATTCCTATAAGTATTGTGGACGGAGCTGTTACTATCATTGTTTCTTTCTTCAGGAAGAAACACAAGATTAGTTTATGAAGAGTTGTGGGTTCTTTGGAGACAATGAAAGCTCAATACTGAGCTTAATTATAATGTGTATAAAGAGAAGATAATGATGATAGTGATTGATTAAGGCTACTTTGGCATTATGCTCTCATTGAAATATATCTTGTTTAAGAAGCATGAGTAACTTATCATTAAGTGTCACTCATTCACTTGTGTGTGTAAAAGGAGGACTAAAATTAATTGGTTATGGTTGAGGGGTGAGGTGGGGTGCTTTGTTGAATAAGCAAAGGTGAGGTGGCACACTATTATTTTGTCTTGTGACATAAGCCAAAGACAATGGATTAATGTTCGTTTTTGGAGTTTGGTAGGACAAGAATGTGACATTCTTAAGATTCCTACACTTTATCATTGAGAAAACTTTTCAAGAACACTACCATCATTTCGTAACATCCATGATCTATACATGAGCTTTAAATATGTTCCAGACTTTTCTGTATTTATATGTAACATTTAAAATTTAATTTTGAGATTATAAAACTATATTGGGTTATTTTTAGAAACTTTTCATGAATAGGTGCATTTTGGATTATTATTATTATTATTATTTTAATTATTTGATGTGGGGACATGCTTTCTTGAGGACTAACTAATTTCACTCCAATATATATATATATATATATGTATAGATATAGCATCATTGTCTCGACCGCCAATGGCATGTGACTCACTAAGATACAGTAACTTTTTTATGACCAGCATGTATTTTCGGGAGGATTAGAATTTAACAGAGTGAGTGTAGCGCTTCGTAATCTCGTATCATCAAGATTCAAGACCCCGGATAAAAAGCCCAATCATCTGGCCCATCTTATTAGCTCCATAATCTGATACTCATGTTTTGGGCCACCTTTAGGCTCCACATAAAATACATAATTATGTATTTCTTACTCTCTTAATATCTTTTGTTTCTAGTCATTTTGAATTTATATGTACTACATTAGCAGGCCAGATCTCGTTTACAATACTCCGGTTTCGAATTCCAAACAATTATAATAACCTTGTATATATTATAACAAAATAAACTATCCCTTGATGATAAACAATACAAAAAGTATTCCAAATGTTGTAATTTACAATAATAATTTTAAAACAAATAATTTCAGAAATATATTTAGAAGCTCCCTCTAAACCCAAATTTTTCAGCAGTGAGAAATCAAGCACCATTTTTTTATTATTTTGTGACGATCCTTGAACACCATCCCAAAAATGAAACTTTTGACGTTTTTCGATTACTAAAACAAGATCTTCGTATCATCCTTTCTTCCCCATTCTGTCTGCATACCTCTTGTAAGGATCATGCATCTTCTGCACATTACTCATCGCACCAAACACTCCATAAGCATCACTTTCATCATACTCAGCACCCTTTCTATCATCGTCGTCATCATCATCATCATCATCATCATCACCATCATCACTAGCTTGATCCATAGCCACAAGATCATCACCATATTTAACACTTTTCAATCTAAAGGGACTCACCTTCCCTTTAGGTTCATACCCTTTAAGCAGTCCCACAACTTCCTTCATATTAGGCCTCCTTTCTGGCTCACTTTGCACACAAAGTGCAGCGGCATTTATGAACTGTTTCAACTGATCTTCATCAAAGTTGCCTCTTAATTTTGGGTCAGCCAAATCGCGAAACCTGCCTTTTTCTATGTATGGTTCAGCCCATTCAGTTATGGTTCGTTTGACACCTCCAGGGAGTTTTTCAATTGGTTTTCTTCCTGTTACAAGTTCAAGTAGAAGTATTCCAAAACTGTAAACATCGCAGCTTTCAGATACTTTACCCCACATGGCGTATTCAGGGGCTAGGTAACCTAGGGTGCCCTTGACCCTAGTGGTCATGTGACTAACACCATCTGGGATTAGCTTGGCAAACCCAAAATCGGCAACTAGTGGTTCGAAGTTCGAGTCTAGGAGGACATTACTTGCCTTAATGTCTCTGTGGATAATGTGGGGTGTAACTTCATGGTGCAAGTACCTGAGATTATATCAAATTTGTATAAGATATCACACTTCTACTGATGCTATTTTTGTTTTAACATAACTATTAACAAATAAAAATTCACATGGCGATTTAACATATATGCAGTTAAGTTCGACAAGTAAATCAAGTACGTACGTTGGCTTTTTGCAGACCTTTTTTCTCCCTTATTCTTTATCATATATTAAGATTCTAAGGGCCGACATCACTAATAATGAGGCAATCGTTGATTTAATATTAGGAAATTTACTATTCTTCCTCTTTAAGAAAACTTGAATCTACGGTTCATGCTGTTAGTAAGTTTTAAACCATGGCCGTATTAGGAAATTAATGATTAGATCAAATACTGTTAACAATTAGTGTGATCATATTTACTTGAAAAATGGTAACTTAGTTAAGAAACGCTATGTTATACTAGTCACTTGAGTAGTATTAAGTTATGTTAAAAGCCGAGGAGTAACTGAAAAAGGTAAGTGATCGAAGCTTACAGTAGTCCTTCAGCAGAACCAATGGCAACTTTCATCCTCTTTTTCCAATCAAGTTGAACTTCAGAAGCAAATTGGCCATGGAGGTGAGATAACAAACTAAGATTAGGCATGTAATCATAGACTATAAGTCGTTGTTCAGCCGAAGCACAATAACCCCTCAATCCTAACAAATTTTTGTGTCGTACCCTTCCAAGAACTTCCACTTCTACTGCAAATTCCATCTCAGCTTTAGAATTCATTGATTTCAGTTGCTTCACTGCTATCTAAAACATATAAACAAAACCAAATCAATATTCATGACCAAAACATATCTCGAGTACCTCAAGTACCTAGCGATTTATCAGGACTAAATCTAGGTTGCATTGTAGAACACTGTCTACAACACAACACGTACCATTTCATGGTGAAGTCATCAAGGAATCAAAGATAAATCTCAACTAAAGACCGTAGCATGTTAGAGGTGTTTTTGTTTCTACTTTTTGAATAATAAACAAACAAATAAATAATCTCACCTGAAGACCATCAGATGTTTTCCCCCAGTAAACGCTTCCAAAACCACCTTCTCCAAGTTTGTTATCTTCACTAAAACCGTTAGTGGCTGAATGCAACTCCTTGAACGTAAAGATTCGCCACGGTGAGTGACCATTTCCTGATGGAACCCTAAAAGAACAAACCTCACCTTTTTAACATACAAATAATAATAAATAAATAAATAAGTATAACCCTCACTAGAATTTTGCATACCCTTCATCAACTTTCTCTGAATCACAACAACTGAAGGAGGAACCCATGATCTGCTTATGGGCTTAATTCCCAAGAATACTAATTGTTTTTACTAATTTCCAAATAACTTCTTTTTAAGCAAGAGTAGATGACATCTTAATGCATATAATATGTAAGACTGCCGACGTCGGCCGGCCAAGCTTCCGTATGGAATATAAATTGCTTTACTTAAACAAATGAAGTTGGTACTCAAATCAAACACACTTACAATGATTAATTAAAATACTAATGCGATATTAGAGAAGATTTATTTTGTCCCTTATGCAATGTGTTCAAAAATTAATGATAGTAATAAAATTTTAGAACCCATGAGTGAAACTATTTAATTAATCATGTAAAAGTTATGGGAAGGTCCGCCATGAAAATTGACAAGAATCTGAGTTAAATGCGGATTATACTGTGGATTATATATAAACTACAACACTATCAAAGTTTATGTTGCTACACTGTTAGTAACAGTTTTGGCCCCTTTTATCTTTGTTTAACATCTAAAGACTATAGTCCATATAAATCTTTCAAGAATTTATTACAAATTAATTGATCATTTATTTATAATTTAATGAAAGTTAAGAGATCATTTTAAGTATTTGTTACGGTGAAATCAAGAATATACTCTTAAGATTTATTAAGCTGACGTTGTTTTCATAACCGGGTACTAAAAGAACATTTCGTAGCCGTGTATACCAAACTACCAATCAAACACCGGCCTTCATTATCAAAATAATTATAGTTTTCTATTTCTGAAATTCAAAATGAGCCATTTGTACGCTTAGCAAAGAGTTGACTTTGCTATGCTATAGAGTCAAACAACACACAATTTATTTGTTAATTTTTTAAAACACTTGATAATATTTTTTTAGAACCATTCTTTTCCGTGTACTAACTTCTTTTTTAAATAAAAATAATAACTTTTTTCATAAAAAGAAAATCAAATATTAGGAGTGACACTTGGCCTAACAACATACTAAACATATAAGCTTATTTAAATTTCATTCTAAAATTAATTGGTCCATTAACTTATATACAAAGTTTTTTGTTTTTCTTTTAATTTTCGATGTAAAAATTACGATCCGATAAAAGATTCACACAACATTCTAATATATGGATCCTTATATCCAAGTGGGCCTGGAGGAGGCTCATTATTGATGGTCCTGCATATAACCAGCATGCGGATTTAATGGGGCCGCTCACTCAATTATATTTTGGATGGTAAAAGGGATGGTTGGGCTTGTTTCTCAGAGACATCCAATTGTATTCACAGCCAAACTTCTGCTAAGGATGAAAATTCTCTCAACTAATTTAATAGGTCATCTAATTTTGGTGTGTGAGAAGAGAATAATAAAAAAGTAATAAAAAGTTTAAAATATAAAGCTCTTTATTTCCTTCTTATAAAAAATATAACATGATCAATTATATAAGAAGATAACTTGAAAAGATCTTGATCCCTTCTGGTAGTAACATAATATACCTGCAGTTTAATTGTTTATTAGGCGCAACCTTTAGGTACATTACTCTTAATTACATATTTAAAAAGGATTTCAGGCTATAAAAATTAAATCACATTACATATATAGAAGGTTTAGAAGAAACAATTTGATGAAAAGAAGATTTGTTAATCAGATAAGGAAGTTACATAATAATATAATGGGAAAGGATTCATAGGAAAGTTCTAAATCTTGAGAAGGAGGGAAACAAATCTTAACCCTTAATTTTTTTCATAAATAAATGTTTTTAACATTCATTTGTGATTGAATATTAAATTTTAAAATTATTTGTGATTTTTAAAATTCATTTATGATGAAATCAAATGTTGAGATTTGCTTCCCCTCTTCCTTAATATTTTTATTTCCCTCTTGATCCTCACCCATAATATAATATAGTGCATGTTTTAAGTATTTTGTTATATACAAATTTAAACTTCATTACCAGTTTTTATTGAATTTACTAATGAAGGCCATAGAAGCCCACCATCATAATAAAAGTGACAAAAATGGTTGATGTTGTGTATACCACTCTTGAGGAAAAGCATCATGATTTGTTACTCAAAAAGAAAAAGCCATGTTTGCTTGCATCATAAAAGGAATTTGAATTATCCCAATTTAAAAATATTAATTATTTTTTTTATTATTTCAAGTTGTTTGATTTCATCAGCATCCTATCAAACTTTATGGTACATGATTCTTAAAAACCACAACATCCTTTCCAATCAAAAAAGGATAGCGTAATCTAATGGTGTATGGCTGTTTGCTACCAACCAGTTAATCAGTTATTAAATGGTGGGTTAAGAAAAATGCTTATATCTAACTAGGAGTTAAGGCTAAAACATAAGTATTTGTTGAAGTGTTATAAATCGATCAACAGCCAATCTAAATAAAAAAATTAAAAATATTAACAGGAAACTTTGATGATGACAGAATTCTTTCTATCGATATATGCAAAAATATAATATGTAGAGAAAAAATTATGCTATGCAGATATGAGAATCGTATATATTATCAATTTCATAATAGATATGCAAATATACGAAAAAGATACTCAAGAATATATATTATTATCTATATAATATAATATTGTAAGATATATATGTTAGTATTATTTTTTGGAGTAAATGGTAAAAAGAGAGATCCCTTCACAGACTACTTAGAGAAAGATATATCTTTTTGTCTAGATGTACACAGATTAATCGATATTTCAATTTGTAATATTTTCTTGACATTTTATCGATCATCGCATCTCAACATGGATCTATATAAAAACATGTTGAACACCTAACTGCTAGGTATTTACAAAGTGTTACTCTTAGAGAGTCGCCTTGAACTTTTATACACCTTCACCTTAATGACTTCCTTTTTCTTTTTTGTATTTTACATATTTATTTATTTATTATTATTATTATTATTCTTTTTGAAAAAAACTAATTCGCTATTAGACCAATATGAGTTGACTATCATCCACCGAATGTGTTATTATTAAAATAGTTTTTACAAAATATACGGAATTAATTAAGCATGAAGCAATAACAACTTAACCAAGTATACATAGAGTTCAACTTTTATTTATCAATTTAATTAACCGTAGGTGTTAACAAAATCAATAAGAATTCATCCTAGCCTTGTTTTAACTTTTAACTACTATGTACGTCAAAAGGCTATAATAATTTCCGGTACATGAGACGATGTTTTGAAATAATAAACCCCACATTGTAAAAAGCAAATATATTTCAGTTTCATGCTTTTATATGCTAACTAGTTTTGTCGATTCCTTCTCAAGCTAGTTTTAATGTGATTACATTATCCTAGTTTTATGTACATTTGGAGCAATTGCATGAAAAAAGATCAGCAACTAAAAATAAAAAGATCGATTGACATGATCGATCTTTTAGAGTCCTAATGGTAGGACTCATGAATCCCATGTTTCTCTTTCTGTTCCATCATTTGTAGCTCCGGTGTCGATGATTTCTCGGTCATATTACCAATAGAGGTCACTTTACTAGAAACAGGGGTTGCCAAAAACGTCGGTTTTGCTTGTCCCGCCATGATTACGAGATACTTCTCTTCATAAACAAATGGTGTCTTGTGGTTTTCCATTTTTTCACGATTCCCAGACTCAAGATCTCTGTTGACATCATCACGAGTTTCAGTTTCATTGTATAGCTTAAAGTAAGAGTAAGCAAGGATCAAGAGAGCGAAAGCAATGAGAACCAACATGGCAGCCAGACCTCCGAAGAGATACGGTACCGGTGAGTGCCATGGTGATTGTTGACTAGCCGCCACAGGTGAGGAGGAAGCTTTTGAAGAAGCTGCTTCAACTGCCATACTGTGTTTTTGTATCTGAAAATGTTGGATACGAAAACTGTTTTGTTTCGAGGTGTTATTTATAGAGGGAAATATATGAAGGAAAAGAAGGATTATATTCATATTCATAGAATATATAAGGCACGTTAAATTTATTGCAAATTTTTTATGTTTCTTCCATTGTAGAGTCATGTATATACTTTTTCGTATACAATTAAGAAAATAATTTATTTGAAATTAAAATCTATTTTATGAAATTAAATACTTTATTACAGGTCAAATGGCCTGAAAAAATAATCTACTTGTCAAATTTGACGATAAAAAAATATGATTTTATTCAATATTTTAAAAGGATTCAAAATTTTAAAATCATATCATAAAAGGATTTGAGTTGTTAAAAAAGTTCAATTAAAGGTAAAATTACTATTTAATTTTTTTCTTCCAATTTTTGACCGATTTTAGCTGATATGGGATATCATATATTCAAATAATATATGACATTATTGACATAGCAAACATATTATATAAACATTAATTTTACTTTTTGAGTGTTTAAACTTTAATTTTATATTGAATGTTAAATTCTTTTATGACACGATTTCAACATTAAATGATAATTTCACTTTTAATTGAATTTTTTGACAACTTAAATACTTTTATGACACAATCTTAAAATGCAGGTCGTTTTTAGAACATCGACAACAGTCATATTTCATTTTTTTTATCAAATTTTAACAAATTAATTAATTTTTCAAACAATTTACGCCTTTATTATGGAATATATAAGTTTTTTTTTAATATTAATACACATGAATGATGCCATCCGCTTATATATTTTAGAGTTTGTAAAAATACTCCTCAAATAGAAGTTTAAATGTACGATAGAGAAATTACATAATGAAAATATATTCTAGAAAGTTTAATGACCTTGGTTCATACTTTAATACTTTACAATTGTAATGTTAACTCGTAAGACTCGACTTGTAAAAGTTGTTATTTTGCAACAATATATATATATATATATCTTCATATGTATATTATTGTTAAAGATTTTTGTTCTTAAAAGAAGTAAAACACGGTGAATTGATATTGAAGTCGTTGACTGACATTCAACACAAAAACTGAATTTAAAATAGATTATAGTCATTTCCTTTTCTATTTTATCATTTTATCATTTGCATTACATTACACTAAGGTTACGTTTGGTTCACGAAATTGATTAGAATTTGATGGAATTGGAATTGAGATTCCATTCCTTAATTTGTTTGGTTGAATAATTTATAAAGTTAATTTCCATCAAATTCCTTCCACTAAAGGAATTAAAATTTCATTTTCTTTGATGAATTCTAAATCCTTCAAAAACATTCCGCGAACCAAACGCAACCTAAAAGTTTATCTGATTTTCTTACTCGTAAGAGTCGCACAAGACTCGAAAGAGTAAATAAACGACTCGTAAGAGTCAAACTCATTTAAGAATCATAATCTGAATCACTTTATTTTTTAAACTTTTTATTCAACTCATAAAAATCAACTTGCGACTCACAAGAGTCTAACAATTACGGTGTATCTTATTATGAGTATATATTAAACCTTTTATTATTTTCTAAGACTTCAATATATGAGCAGTAGGCTCCCATAACTATTCCGTGAGTGTGAAATTTGATGTGCAACTGCAAAATGGGAGTCTTCCCGTGAGCAGTGATTAAAGTCAACGGGTCCAACCACTTCAATTCAAGACTCCTTTTTCTTTTTATGGCGACAGAAAAGAATTAAGAAAAAAAAGCAGTTTGCAAATTATATATTTTAACAGTTTGAAAAAGTAGGAAATTAATGTCCTTAAAACGTCACATGCTATGATTAATTCTAGAGTGAATTACATGGATCGTACTTGTGATTTGCAAGAGATAACATCGATGATCCTTTTATTTTATAAATTACACGGATCGTCCTTACGGTTTGCAAGATCGCACGCTCACAGTCCTTTTGCTACATATACAAAAGGACCGTGGGAGTGCGATCTTGCAAATCAAAAGGATCCTGGACGTGCGATCTTGCAAACCACAAGGACCGTGGACGTGCAATCTTGCAAACTAAAAGGACGATCCGTGTAATTTTGAAAATAAAAGGACGATCGGTGTTATTTTTTGCAAACTACAAGGACAATCCATGTAATTTACTCTTAATTCTATAACAAGTCATTTAGTACACTACAACAGCAAGGACCTATTGCGACAGACAAATTGGTCATAATCTGTCGCCCAACGCTCTTTGCAACCGATTTGCGACGGAAATTGACCAATGCTATAAAATTGTATGGCTATTGTCATTTGCGACGACAAATTGCCTCAAACAACAATTTAACGACACATATAGGCCGTGGCAAATCGGTCGTCACCTTTAATTTGAATATTGCGACACATACATGTTTATGCATGTTACTATATAGTTAAATAAAAACGTAAATAATAAAATGCTTCCAATTCACATCCACGTATAAGTACCCATTAATATTAACATAAATATGTGGATCATATATATACTTGTTAGAAATTTAAACCTACATATCAATAACATATATATTACACATACATAAACATACATTTAACAACTGTATGTCTATTTATTCTCGTATAATCGAGATAAGGAAGAAACGGGAGAAGTACCGTTGCAAATATGTAACAATTCTAGTTCTTCTA
Source organism: Logfia minima (assembly GCA_963921325.1). Taxonomy (NCBI): domain Eukaryota; kingdom Viridiplantae; phylum Streptophyta; class Magnoliopsida; order Asterales; family Asteraceae; genus Logfia; species Logfia minima. Next base: position 32,363,639 of record OY992773.1, read on the forward strand.
CGATTAAAGTTTGCAATCGATTTGCTACGAGTTTTATCATTGTAATTTGAGAATTTTTTTTAATTATTATATTTGTTGCTTGCCATCGCGAGTTTGACATGAATCCGTCTCAAAACTTAGTCAAAGGTTTGAATATTTAGTCAACTTTTTAAATTTTAGTAATTTGTCGCAGCATTGATACTAATCCGCCGCAAGACGTAGTCAAATGTTTGACTTTTTCATATGTCGTCGCTAAATTCCGTCGCAAAAGTTAGTCAAATGTTTGACTTTTTTCTTTGACATTATAATCACAAAGATGTGGCAAATGCGTCGCAATCAGTCCAAATTTGCTACAATATGATTTCCGTTGCAAAATCTGTCGTTGTTGCCTGTTTCTGTATTGGTGGTACCCGACTTTTGAGTGCCAAGTTGTTTAATTTTCTAGTGTTAATGATACGGGCTCATTTACTCTAAATTGCATGTTTATGTTTTTCGATGGGATATATGCTAATTTGGGTAGGGTCTACTTGTTATTTCTCTTGCTCCTTTGAATCTCAATCCAATAGCTAGCATATATTCCCCTATCGATCTGATAAGTTTTTAAGCTGTTTCCTATATATTTAAGAATTTCAACTACCCGTATCTATTGATTCTTTGTTTAGACTTAAATTTGTCATCCAAGTAAGTTCGTTATTTCAAATTTAATCTAATGGGCAACTTGTATGGCATAGAAATCGAACAAAAAGACAATTTTTTCTTTTCATAATTTTAATTGTCAACCAGCTTATTTCAGTTTCTATGGAGACCTTACATCATGTAGTAAGCACATATTCGCAGGAAGTTACATAAAACGACAACCTTTAGGTTCTTGCGTAGGCCTCTTCTAAAAATATGTCTCGACTGAAATTGTATGGAATTAATGACATTACACATACAATCGAGTATTTAATTGTGAAAAAAAATGAAGTAACGAACCCACCGAAGACAGTGACAACCAAGAAATCAAGCAACATAAAAAGGGATAAACGAAAGTGACTATAACGGATCAAATCCAAGGTTGTTGTTTCCTAAAACCTTAGTGGTCCATCATACATGACTTGATAGCGGAACAAACCACGTACCATGTTATCTACCCTTTGAATTGGAACAAAATAACATAAATTAAGCACATATGCTCCGGTTGTAACGTTACATCAGTGCAATAAGCATATTAACTTACAGTTCCTGAAGGGCCAACATGTTCAGGCTTAATGAAAAAGCGAAGATTCTGCAAACTTTTTTTTTCTCTAAGGAAAAACTTTTTTTCGTTAAGGAAAAATAAATGACAGTTCATTACCCCAAATCTTATCATTTTGAGCATATGTCATAATACAACGCACACTGCAGAATTTAACTAATGCTGCCAAACTTAACCGTTGTTACAAAATCTAAAGTATGATTCATTTAACTTGTTTCCTTCTCTTTTATTGTTAGAAATAAGGAGAATTCGATTGTCTAACTAATAACGGAAAGAGGTAGCCTCGTTTTCTTAATAATCTGGGATTATTACAACTGCTTAAAGTTTCTAATGACGACATGACTCGTTTAAACAAGTTTTGCGTCACAAGAAGATGAACTTTATTTATTGTAAATATAAGCCGGAAGGAATTGAAATTGAGATTGAAATTGAAATAATTTATTAAAAAGGAAAGAGAATAAGGTGAAAGTAACAATTTTTGCCCTACCAGTTTCACACTCAGCTCGATCACTAGCTAAATATCTTCACCCGATAGGTATCAAATTTTGTTCTTTGAAGGACAGGTCATTTTCATTCCTCCACCCTGGCTCTCTCTTGTAGCTTTCAACAAAACATGTATTCTTGAATAAACCATTTTTCAATCATAAAAGGTAATATGAGTATATCTTTTTTAAGACGAATTGAAAAAAGTGCTACACATGCCTTATGGAAACTTTATTGTGTGCAAATTTGCCTGCTAATTAGTGATCATTATAAGAGATTAATGAAAATGATTAGGATATAAGAGTGTGTCTTTTGAGATTGAAAGTCAAAGTGTTAATAACAACTATTGTATATTTCTTCAATTTATTTATCTTGTCTCTATCTTCATCTTGGTTTTCTTCATTCTTCACTATTCATTGCTTAGGTGCAGATATTCTATATGCAAGTGAAAAGAAGAACATTACCTTTACACTCTGTGGAAGGTGAATAAGTAGCAACCTTTCAAGTGAAATTATACATATTGTGGAGACATGAGTCATCATGCAATACATTATTATTCATGTGGATATATCACTTTCAGAAATTTCAGCTGATCAATAAAAGCAAAATCTATTATATTGATTCGGATCGAATGCTGAAAAGTTTACAAAAGGAATAATTGATACGTTATTGTTGGAGATATAATTTACTAAAACTAACTTTACCTACTTTTCGAAAAAATTACTAATCTTTAGCCATGAAGATCTCCACCCTCAATAGCTTCACGCCTAACCTTCTAGCACGGGACACCAAAAATATTTTTAGCCCCAAAACTAGCTAGGAAGGAGCAACATAATAGCGCATATAGCCAATGCACGTATTAACATATATGCATATTTATTGACGTTCTGACTTATTTCTGTGACCCAGTTATAGGGGAAGTTTTGTGTGTAACAAAATACATATAACGGTAGGTGTAGCAAATATATTATGAGAGACTAAACATGTACAGTTTATATAGTTCGAGGACTAAAAGTATATAATATAAAATTACTTTTGCCATTGCAGCTAACATATCAACCCCCTCACATATATTCTCTATCTCTAGCATATACCTAGTCATTTATTAACACTGCACTTAATGTAGAAAAAGAAAGAAGTATGCTCGTGTAAATTGCTTTTCTGTTCATGTAGTCTTGGAAATTTGTACCGGGAACAAATGTTTAAGTATTAACATAAGTAGAAAATTCATGGACTTTTGATATACACTTGAATTTGGGCTTACGGAATCATCAAACAATGATCATAAGCCCAATGACAATACTTTTATGGACCAAATCAGATTCCAATTTCAAAATACGGAAGCTGAAGTCAACAATTTGTATACTTCCATTTGTCAATCAGTTTTGTTTAAGTTTTTCAGCTAATAATTTCTCGGTAATGAACCTGTGGAAAAATTTTAAAACATTTTGATAAGTATTATTTTATAAAAGTCAACTATCCGTGTTCTTTCTATCCATAAACAGAAAGGGGGAGATATTCCTGCTTGCCTACTTCCCGCTCAAATACCAGTTGCTTCGCAGGTAGGCCCACTTAAGAGGGGCATTCCATCACTGTCGTTTTTATGTGGTTGAGTAAGACGGCGTAGATATCCTAATTGAACCGGTTGATGTCTTCTTTTTTAGAAGATAGTTAATAAACCAGAGTCTGGAATTTGGTCGGAATCATTATTCAAGTTTTTAGTAACAGTTCAATTTTTAAGCTGTAACAAGTTTCTATTTAAATTACGAAAAGATTATTGCGTAGACGTGTGAATCCATTTTTAGGGATACTATTATGGTTCGTGCAAGTAAAGATTTTACAATTACGAATCTGAGCTCTGAAATTCTTATGATTGTTCATGCTACACGCGAATGGTACCAAACGAAGTGCAGTTTCTTAGGACCTTTTCCCAAGAGATTTGGGATCATCATGTTTGGCATGTGTATCTACATTGGAGTTGGACTTGCCATTTTGAAATACTGTGTTGAAAACCCGAATTTTACAGACCTTTTCCATCAGACACTCAGAATGGTCATCTGGTTTGCTATTTCGTTATTCATTTTCAATAAAGGTACTTAATTTGAACTCAATGGATTATTAATGCATGTAATAATGTCCCTGAATCCCTGATAAACAAGTACTCCCTTTGTTCCATTCCAAAATGTATTGCTTGATGAGTGCATTTTTAACTAAAAATATTTTTGAAATAATTGGTTAACTATCATTCTAAATCAAATCTGTTATCCATTATTATTATTATAGCTCCATTTTTTATTAATTAATTTATTTTATTTTTTTTGCAGCGAAGACACTCTGTACGAAGGAAGTTGTACTTATTATGAGACTAACGATGATATTCCTGATAGCTCAGATTTTCACTTTGTCCTTGTGGTTGACACTGCCAAGATACAAGTGCATTGATGCTGGCCACAGATCCCAAGCTATCAACCGTCGCCCTAGAAATCGGAAGCCTAGACGTGTCTTTTCTCATGTTCCAATCGAATCACAAGGCACTACCTTTTACCGCCACTACCAAAGTCGTCGCCACTGGATATGTAGTTCGAATCCACACTAGATTAGATATTTATATATATGTTTGTAAATCCTGGTCGTTGTTTTCCCCCCCTCTTTTTAGAACCTAGATAGGCCACTTCTATTCATTAACTTTCATCTTGTTATTGTTCATAATTGTTATTGTATATATGGGGGTACTATTCATGCTAAATTATGTTCATATGCGATTATTGCTCGTACTTGTAACTTCTCGCACTCTTCATGATTTTAGTTATTATGACAGTTAGCCTCTGGGCAGAGGTGGTGTGCTATCTGCAGACCTATTGTTTATGGTCTGCGCAGTGGTACGCTATTATTCTCGTTTTCCATGTTGATGTTTATGGTTGATTGTTATATACTCTTCATGTTTATGGTTGATTTTGATTATATATTGCTCATATACACTTGTACACTTTTTCTAGTAGCAACTCGCAAGTGTTATTTTTACGTCTATACAATCATCTTTGCTGGTAAAGAAAAAATAAAAGAAAGTTTTAGGGGTTTAGGAGCTGAGGAGCTGATGAGAGTATAAATGAATAATAAAATATGAATGTACATTAATCATAGTAGTACATGACGAAAGTTGCAACTTCTTGGCAACTTCACCTACAGGAAATAAAATATACAATTTATAGTCTAAAATACTCCATACGTCTTAACTATTTTGACTAATTAGTAAACTATGAACATTTATTGAGTGATAAATGGAAGCTAGCTAGCAAGCTGGCGTTTTCGGAAGTCATTAATCAGTATGCCCTCAATTTTCATTCAGTACGTTGTCAAAGAGTCGATGTGTCGCCTTTCATAGTTAGGTGACAGTTCTTTTTCGTTTCACTTAATTAACCTTTGTATGTTTACTTAGTTGACAATTAGGTTATTTTAAACAAATATTGATCAGCAAGTTAAGAAAGAGCAACCAAGAGGAGTATATTCGTCCATAAGTTCGATGCAAGTAATATATAAATAAATCCAGGGAAAATGAATGTATATCTTTAATATTGGAAATTTAGAATCTAGAAATGTCGTTATCTTGGAAAGTTTTGATTTGTAAGGCATTCTAGCTGTAGTTTCTTGTCATTTTCCCAACCCAATCAGGAATCAGCCAGGCGTTGTTCTTCTATAAAATGAGATTAACGGCATGATGAATCCTAGCTAAAAGGTCACCACATAGGTGAGCTTGTAAAAAAATGAAAACTATCAAAAGATGGATACTGTACTACTGTAAGTACGTACATTGATCACTAATCGGATCTTGAGCATTTGGTTTTGACTTAATATTTGATTAACATGGACAACATAAAAGTACAAAACAGGAGGTGTAAACTTTTGAACCCATGGTGATATGGAATAGCCTGAAATTTCAAAGTCAACTATCAACATTCTTCTTCGGAAAATGTCAGTTGAACTAGTCGATAATTTATTGTTGAAGTGACATAACGTGCCAAAAAATTAGAAAAATCAGCAAAATAAATTAAAATACAATTAAACTGACAGGTATCTGAAAATCATGATTTTAGGAACAGGTCAAAGAATTTCAAGCCGCAACTGAATCTCTATATAAACCAACAGAAGATTCTGCTTGATAGAACTCATCAGACAATATGGAGTACAAATATGTTGAAAAAACAAAATGCTCATGATTTGATTAATAATCAACATAAATCCCTACAATAGATATTGTAGGGCCCACTGTTAAAAATATTAATTCGAACTTTATTTTATTTTAGCATTAAATTAGACGTGAAGACTTGGTAAACTATTGTTGATATAGTGGCTCCAGATTCTCTGCTATTAGTTATTAATAGTGAGAGATTTTAGATTATTCAGTTTCACGTTTGTTATTGTCAAGCTTATTTAAAGAGGCATGTTTTCTATTTAGTAATGCAAGCAATAAAAGCACTCCAGATTTCCATTCTCTTTTCTTCTATTTACTGTCAATTTCCAACAAAAGTGGTATCAGAGCCACGTTCGAAAATTGGGCGTTTGAAACATGGCAGCAAACGTAAGTTCCGTCAGTGTATCTCAGCCACAGATACCCATCTTCAAAGGAGAATCGTATGAATTCTGGAGCATCAAGATGAAGACGCTTTTTATGTCTCAAGACCTATGGGACTATGTTGAGTCTGGGTATGCGGAAACCACAGATGATGAAGCTCGTAACAAAGAAAATCTGAAACGAGATGCTAAGGCTTTGTTTTTCATCTAACAGGCAGTGGATGAGAGCATCTTCTCAAGAATAGTAGCAGCTACTACTTCAAAACAAGCATGGACAATCCTCAAAACCGAGTATCAAGGATCCACAAAGGTAATCACTGTCAAACTTCAATCTCTTAGACGAGAGTTTGAAACTTTTTGCATGAAGAACGGAGAATCAGTTCAGGCGTATCTAGCAAGAGTTTCTGTAGTTGTAAGCCAGATGAGATCGTATGGGGAGAAAATTAATGATGAAACTGTGGTGGCTAAGGTGTTAAGAAGCCTAACCCCTAATTTTGATCACGTAGTCGCTGCCATAGAAGAGTCAAAAGATTTGGCAACATTTTCTTTTGATGAACTAATGGGATCTCTTCAAGCTCATGAAGCAAGAATTAACCGGACAACAATAAAACAAGAAGAAAATGCTTTTCAAATAAGAGGGGAAGTTGAATCCTCTAACCAACGAATGAGAGGAAGGGGTAGAGGAAGCTACCGAGGTCGAGGAAGAGGACGCAACAGGCTTGCCAACACTCATCTTCAAAATTCCTTTTGTGACAAATACGGGCATTCAGAGAAATTTTGTTGGTCAAAACCTAAAGAGGCTAAGCTTACAGAAGAAGATGTTGAAGAGGAGGAGTTTTTATTCATGACATCCTCCGATCTTGATGAGTCTAACATGGTATGGTACATCGACAGCGGTTGTTCAAATCACATGACAGGGGATAGACTAAAGTTCAAAGAGCTAGATGAATCGATTAAATCACATGTGCGCCTTGGTGACAACAAGCGACTTCAGATCGAGGGACACGGAACTGCAAAGGTATTGGTAGGTAATCGTACAAAACACATTAAGGATGTCCATTTCACACCATCATTGGCTCACAATCTGATAAGTGTGGGACAACTGATGGAAAATGGATGTTCGATACTATTTGATGATTACAAGTGTGAAGTAAAGCAGAAGTCGACTGGCGATATTGTTGCAATTGCTCATATGACACGAAATAGAATGTTCCCGATCAACTTCACTGGACGCACAGAATCTGCATTAGTTTGCAAAACAATAAGGGATAATGAAATTTGGCACCTTCGTTATGGTCAACTAAATATGGCAGGGTTGCAACTGTTAAAAAATAAAGCAATGGTGAAAGATCTTCCAAACATCACGCAGTTGGAAAAAGTATGTGAAGGATGCATTCTTGGAAAAAAATCCAAGAAGTCATTTCCGGTAGGAAAGGCAAAACGCGCAAATCAAATTTTAGAGCTAATTCATTCCGATCTCTGTGGCCCGATGAAAACAGAGTCATTAGCTGGAAGTAAGTATTTTTTATTATTTATAGATGACTATAGCAGGATGAGCTGGGTTTATTTTCTAAAGCAAAAGACAGAGACCTTCGAGCATTTCAAAAGATTCAAGGCGTTGGTGGAAAAAAAAAGTGGAGAAAGCATAAAGGCATTACGAACAGATCGTGGAGGCGAGTTTCTCTCAAAAGAATTTATCGAATTTTGTGATGAACATGGCATTAAAAGAGAGCTCACAGCTCCACGCACACCGGAGCAAAACGGTGTGGCTGAACGTAAGAATAGAACTGTGATGGAGATGGCTCGATCAATGATAATAGAAAAAGGGTTGCCGTTTACTTTCTGGGCTGAAGGAGTTGCCACTGCAGTATATCTTCTGAATATTTCTCCCACGAAAGCTGTTTGGAATCAAACACCATACGAGGCATGGAATGGTTATAAACCTTCAGTAAGTCATTTGCGTATTTTCGGTTGTATTTGTTATGCCTTACAAACAACAAATATGCATAAGCTCAAAGAAAAGTCCAAAAAAATATATCTTTATTGGTTATTGTGTTCAATCGAAAGCATACAGGCTTTATGATCCTACTGTTAAGAAATTTGTAGTAAGCAGGAACGTGATCTTTGATGAGCAAGGCTATTGGAAATGGGAAGAAAAGACAAAAGACTCAAATATTGACATCAATGTGATTGACCACGAAGAAGGAAAAACAATCCCAACAGTAAATACTCCAAGTAGCTCGGGAACTACAACACCAACAAACACTCCTAACATCCCAGGAAGCTCAACACCAGTTCGAACAAGCTCCTCATCATGTTCAGATTCTTTATCAGAACCTATTCTTGATGAATCAACAAGGTCGGTGGAGCTGCGTAGAAGCGACCGTGGTAGAATTCCGAAACGTCGATTCGAAATAGAAGGCGATGGGACATCTTTTTTGGCATTGTTTGTTGGAGATCCAACGAGTGTTGAAGAAGCCATGCAGGTCCAAGCCTGGAAAGAAGCTATGAAAGAAGAGCTACAATCCATCGAGAAAAATCAAACGTGGGAGTTGGTTGAGCTACCACAAGGTAAAAATCTAATTGGGTTAAAATGGATTTTCAAAACCAAGTTCTTAGCAGATGGAAGTATTCAGAAACGAAAGGCAAGATTGGTGGCCAGAGGATTCACTCAACAGTATGGGATCGACTACGAAGAGACCTTCTCACCGGTGGCTCGATTTGAAACCATTCGAGTGATATTGGCCTTGGCAGCACAACGACGATGGAAAGTGTTTCAGTTTGATGTCAAATCGGCTTTTCTGAACGGAGATTTACAAGAAGAAGTTTATGTATGTCAACCACCTGGTTTCGAAAACCCAAATGAGAGAAATAAAGTTTTTCATCTCAAGAAAGCGCTTTACGGTTTGAAGCAGGCCCCTCGGGCCTGGTACAACAAAATAGACAAGTTCTTCCTTGCAAACGGATTCGAGAGAAGCATGCATGAACCAACCTTGTATCTGAAGAAACAAGGTACGAATGATCTGATGATAGGGAGTGTATATGTGGATGATATGATTTATACAGGTTCCTCGCTGTCTCTCATATCCGAATTTAAAGCATCCATGAAAGGTATGTTTGATATGACTGATCTTGGAGAATTACAATATTTTTTGGGCTTAGAAGTCAATCAAACAGATGGTGGAATATTCATGTCACAAAGGAAGTATGTCAAAGATACGTTGGAAAGGTTTAACATGTTGGAGTGCAAAACCGCCATCACACCGATGAATGCAAATGAGAAGTTAAGGGCAGCTGATGGAACAGGAAGTGTGGATGCAAGCTTATACAGAAGCCTAATTGGGAGACTCATATATGTGACACATTCTCGACCAGATTTGAGTTTTTCAGTAGGGGTTTTGTCTCGGTTTATGCATAATCCGACACAACATCATTTTGGAGCAGCAAAGCGAGTGTTGCGTTATCTTGCAGGAACAATGGATTATGGTATTTGGTACCATGAAGTGAAAGATTTCAATCTCAAAGGTTATAGTGATAGCGATTGGGGCGGATCTTCTGAAGATGGGCGGAGCACTACAGGAAGTTGTTTCACACTCGGGTCAGGTGCAATCTCATGGAGCTCAAAGAAACAAGCAACGGTGGCATTATCTACTACCGAGGCGGAGTATGTAGCCGTCACCGCCACAGCTTGCCAAGCAGTATGGTTACGGAAACTGATGAGCGATCTCGGGATAAAGCAAAATAGTGCAACAGAGATTCTATGTGATAGTAGGTCAGCTGTCATGCTTGGAAGAAATCCCGCTGTTTCACAGTCGAACTAAACACATTCATATCAAGCACCACTTTATAAGAGAATTAATTGAAGAAGGTGAAGTCAAGTTGGAAAGTTGCAGGTCTGAGGAACAACTTGCTGATCTCTTGACAAAAAGTCTTCCATACTCGAAGCATGAAGATTTTTGCACTCAAATGGGAGTTTCCAAGTTCGAATAAAGGGGGAGTGTTAAAAATATTAATTCGAATTTTATTTTATTTTAGCATTAAATTAGACGTGAAGACTTGGTAAACTATTGTTGATATAGTGGCTCCAGATTCTCTGCTATTAGTTATTAATAGTGAGAGATTTTAGATTATTCAGTTTCACGTTTGTTATTGTCAAGCCTATTTAAAGAGGCATGTTTTCTATTTAGTAATGCAAGCAATAAAAGCACTCCCGAATTCCATTCTCTTTTCTTCTATTTACTGTCAATTTCCAACACCCACATGGCAGATGAACAAAACAGGAGAAGGTCCATGCCAACAATTAGTTGTGTATATAACACCCCAACAATTTACTCAGGGTTAAATTAGTAATTAGACTCGAAAGCGATGGATAAAAGATAATACTATATATTATATTACAAAAAGGTCATAAAATTTCGCGAGTTTTACAATAATTAATTATTTGTCTGAAACAAACACATACAGTTGTTATGTTAAATCTGTCCACATGTTACTAACAAAACATATTTATAAATTCTATATCAGAGCTAGGCGCTTGTCAAACATTCCTTCTAAAACCATCTTCTTGCCTAACCCACAATCTAAGACATAACCTGCAGGAAGAGAAATTGTGGGATTAGCACGAAGCTAAGTGAATGAATGTACAACTAATAATTCAATTCAGCATAACAATTTGTTTACATAAGCACAGTAAACACATAAACTCAAGAGGATCGGTGGTTACTGAGGAACCCTACAGCTGCGGTGGCCCTCAGTAACACTTACCACAATCTGTATAGGCCCAAACAGAATAGACCGATAACTTGGCACTACAACACAACAACACAGTTTCCAGCGACAACACATGTATCTGGAACCTGTGTTGAACACAGTAGTAACCAAATCCAATCGCAATTGACCTCTGAATAACACAGATACCCGAAGGCCACATATATAACAAGCAGGTACACACAATCATAATTCAGACTAAACAGTCTATCAAGGTCTACATTACTCGTTGTAATCACACCGTTACAACTAACCCAAATTATGAGTTGCAGATCCACTCACCTGAGTATATCGGCTTACAAGCTCAGTAGTCTTATATCACTGAGTCTTCTGCGTATCTGAGAACAAACAGAATATAAGTCGGTAATCTGTTAACATAATTCAATGTTTAATATTTATATAAATAGTCACACACATATATATATCATTCTGCATATGGTATTCGCAATGACCCACTCGGGGTCGACTAAACAACGAGGGTTTAAGGGACACTACGACTGACGGGGTCCAAGGGGCTGGCCCCTGGCTGCGGTCCCGCTATATTGGAAGCGACATTAGCCGCGATATCACCGGCGACATTATTAGCGATATTGGGGGCGATATTACTCGCGATATTGGGGGGCGATATTACTAGCGATATTGGGGGCGATATTACTCGCGATATTGGGGGGCGATATTGTTGGCGATATTGCCAATATCGCCAAACCAGTTCATCCTGCGAACTTGCAGAAAACTGGGCTGTTTTCACCAAAAATTCCCAAATCTAAATTCTAACAGCGTTTTTCACCAATTGAACGTTCCAACACTTCGTAAATGCATAAACAAACACTCGAAATGCATCAATTTAACATAAAAAACACATAATTAAATCCTACCTACTATATTTCTCTCTTTTTTGTAAAAAAAACAAAAACTAATCAAAACTAACCTTAATCTGATTTAATCCACAGAAACGATTTGCAGGAATGATCTTTGATGAATTCCGAATCAAATGACTGAATTTGAAGATATTTTGGGCTTGATTTGAGCTTCAATTGAAAGTGTGTGTTTAGTGTGTGTTCTTGTGTGTGTGTGTGTGTTAGAGATGAAGATGGTGATGAAATGAAAATTAATTTTTTGGATTTTTGTTTATATATTTGATTTACGTATACTACGATGTATTATTATCATTAATCTAGCACACGATGGTATTAGGTCTAATACTTAGGCCATCCGTATTTTAAACTAAAAATACCATAATTCCCATTTAATTATTCCTAACAATTATCCATTCAACATTTCATATAAATTGATTCAATTAAATAAAGTAAATAAGGAAATGAATTTACCGGAAAAAAAAAAAAAAAAAAAACTAAGCCGTTGGGGAGGATGTTACAGTGTAGGTTCCAAAGAAAGATGGCTTCACTGAGTTTGTAAAAATTGAAAATTTTAAGGTTGAAGGTGGATTCTCCATCGCAATAATTTGTTATGCATTACAATTGTTGCCATTCAGAGTTCAGCCTATCTTCGAACCTTACATCAATGACAAAGGGGAGAGTAATGGTACTTATGATCAACTTCTACATCACATTAAAGGAACGGTATGTAAACATTTCTAAATAGGACAATTTGTCCGAAAATGTATTGATTTTTTCAAAATTTATATTGTATGTATCATACTTTAAACACCTATTGTGTGTATCGAACTTACTAATCATTCCTAATGTATGTCGTAATTAATCGCAAACACCGGTTACCAGTGAAAGCACGTGAGTGGCTTGAGTAGCTGATGTGTCATTGTCATGTTAGTGACATGTCACTAAAAGTTGGATACATTTTCTCATCTTCTTCAATTTTTCGGCAACACCAATTTTCCAGCGACACCGCCACAACCAATTTACACATCCCTAACCACCACCCACTATCAAATCTACCTCACCACTATCTCCAGAACATCACCATCTACATCATCACCACCATCTCCACCATTTTTTCGGTGACACCATTTCTTTTCAACGACACCACCACAACCAAATTTACACCTCCGTAACCACCAACCCTTATCATCATCACCACCACCAACTCCAAAACATCACTATCGCCGGCTTCACCACCATCTCCACCATTTTTTTCGGAGACAACACCACACGCAATTTACGCCTCCCTAACTACCAACCCTAATCATCATCACCACCACCACCATCTCATAAACATCACTATCCCCAACGTCACCACCATCTCCACCATTTTATATGGCGACACCACTACAAGAAAGTTAGACTAACCTGAACCATCTCCACCTCACCACCATCTCCGAATATCACCTCCACCATCTCCAGCGTAACCACCATCTCCAACATTTTTTCGGCAACACCATTTTCTTCGACGACATAACCACAACCAATTTACATCATCTTAACCACCCACCCCTATCATCTCCACTCACCACCATCTTCGAACATCACCATCGTCTCCAACATGTTTTTCTGCAACACCTTTTTTTTATGACACCACCACAACCAATTTACACCATCTCTAACATCCAATCATCTTCGTTGTCTACACAATTTCAGCGTGGTCATAGAGGCTCTCGAAGAAGATGAAGACATGGTGGTGAGAATGAGTGTGAAAGTTATGAGTTTTTATATATAAAAAAGGGATATATATATATATATATAAGTTTGATACATTTAACATAAGTTGGATACATTTTGCAAGGCTTACCTGGCTCCTAGTGAACGTTGACATGGGAAAAAAGGATTAACATGCTCCACGTAAGCAAATAACCAGTTTCAGATTAATTACTATATACATTGGGAGTGATTATTAAGTTCAATACACAAAATAAGAATTTTGAAAGTAGAATGCATATAATAAAATTTTTGTAGAAGTTCAATACAAACATTTTTAGACAATTTTCCTTTATGAATATACACACACAAATACACATAATTATTTGATTGGACAAAATTTAAAAATCGGAAACTATATACATTCTGTATCAAATGAGAGTTGAATTCACTAATTTTTTGAGCAAAATTTTTTCAATTTAAGGTTTTTAAATAAAAGTAAATATATCAACCATAAGCATAAAGATGATCCGTGATAACAATACAATGAATCAAAGCTCTATAAGCTTATAGATTTCTTAACATTTTCCTGATTTTTCATACTTGTGAATAGGTGGCTGGTGATGTTACCGTTCGTTCCAGTAGAGCTCAAGACGTTGATTTCCCAACACCCTATCTAAGCTCTGAAGTTTATATGCTTGTTCATGGATCACATGAATGGAACCAAACCTTGTGGACTTTTCTAACACCTTTTACCCGACGATTGTGGTTCACAATAGTTGGCATGTGTATTTATATTGGAGTTGCAGTCGCAGTTTTGTAATACCGTGCTGACAACCCAAAATTTACAGCCCCATCCTATCAGACACTCAGAATGATCATCTGGTTCCCTATTTCCACATTCTTCTTCAATGAAGGTACTTAAAATTAGATATAGAAATCGAAAGGGATCCAATTAGCATACTATTAATTTCTTCATTATTTTATACTGTTGCAGGGAAGATACTTAATAGGAACTCTAAAGTTGTGCTTGTCATGTGGTAAGTATGATATTCATTGTCGTGCAGATTTCCACAGCTACTTTGTCCTCATGGTTGACACTCAATCAACTGCGTCCTAGATTGCCTTGTAGCTATGAAAATGCCGGATATCAAGAAGGTTCCTTTCTAAAAGATTTTATAATGGACAAATGCAAGTGCAATGGCACGAATTTGGTCCCTCTCAATAGTGTTGAAGAATATAAAAAACGCTTTGTCCAATGGCAGTATAAACGCAGTGTTTGATGAACTTCCGTACATTGAACTCTTTCTTGCTAAGTATGGCTCTGATTACATGAAGTTTGGACCAATAAACCAGGAATCTGGAATTGCATTTGTAAGTCTCTCTATTAACTAATGTGACTTTTACTCTTCTACTCACTTGTTGGAATCAATCTTCGATCCTCATATATTTAATTATCCAGGCATTTCCTCGTGGTTCTCCTTTATTACCGATCTTTTCGAGGGCAGTCATAAATGTTACTGAAAGTGATGTCATGATGGATATGAAGAAAAAATACTTTGGGTTCCGTTCTCCTGATGAATCGAAACCTAATCAAGCCCTTCCACAAAATCTTGATGTTCAGAGTTTTATTGGATTTTTCACATTCATGGGGACTGTTGCTATCGCAGCAATTGTCTGTTCAGAAATCTCCCTTTGGCATGCAAACAAAAAATTCTTCCCGTATCGATGGATGACTAGATTCATCTCATGATATATTTGAAGTTTCCTGTCCAACCAATTCAGAGTATTCAAAAAACTATATGTGCGGAGTACAAATATTTCCTGCCAACGTGTGAAGTTTGACCTTCTGAAACCAAAGATGGACAATAAGAGGTAAAAGAAGAAACTGTGCTGGAGTCCGTTCCTTCTTTTGTGAACGTAAATTGTTGTTTCTAGTACAAAATGTTACCCAAAATGTCTTATTAGTAAGCATATACATTAGTGTAGGCGTGTGTTCATATTGTACGTACAGTAGATGAGCCGTGGTCTACCTTGATTGCATATATGCACTATGTTATATTGAATAGAATTGGTATATTTCATTTCCTTGATGAAATGGTAAATTCTTTTATATAACTTTAACACCAAGAGACGCATTGCTAGACTCATAGTACAGTTCCCACTGCAACAACTGTCAAGAAAGTGCATAACACATATTATTATAACATAATTCTGCGAATCAAACATTTCCATACTTGTCTCATAGATACTTCCAAATCACTTCTGTTCCATCATCAGGTATAGTATTTCCACTGATGAGTATCTAAAGATGAGAGTAAAACTTCTTTTCTTGTAGTTTTGTATTTGAACTAAATGTGGACAGGCAAGGCTATAAGCCTATAAGTACTCCATAGTAAATGAAAGAGGAACATTTTTGAGAACGAAAGAATGTCCGTGAAGATTGGGAAAATGGCAGGGTCGGAAATGGGTCTATAGCATAGAACTTTCTCCTTAAGTAGGATTTAGTAGAGGAAGGTTCCATATATACATTGAATACAAGGATGGGGCATATATAGAAGTGACAAAAATATGCTCATCGTCTAATTTAGTGTGGAAGATTACACTTACGTTCTACACTGTATACAAAACTTATGCTGCTCACGACTACCATCAACTATCATCCTATTCTTCTGAATATTAGATAACCAATATTAAAAAAATACCGTGCGGTGACAGATGCAAAGTCCCTTCCAAAATTCAGTCACCTTAGTTCTTCAATCATTTATTTGACATCATCAGGAGTGGATAAAACATTATCCATGTCCTCATAATATTGCCAGCTTCTCTTGCTTTCAGGTTCATTCTTACTTTCCTGCAAAAGCAAGAGTCAGTCTTGTGAGCAATATGCTCTACATGTCAAGAACATGAAAAATTGGTATTCACTTGTATAATTTGCAGAAGTTCGCTTAGTAAATTACCACCTCATTCAAAATATTCGGGCTATTAGCGGTTAAACAGGCAAAGTAAAACAAAACAAAAAAGTGAACTGAACCTCTCAAATTAGTAAAAATTACCACCTCACTAATTTATGGCTCTTCAATATTTATTGAAAAAAAGGAGTACTGATAAATCAAGTTCATGGAAGTTAATATCAATATGGAGAACAAACCTCATATTTTTGAACCAATGAAGCCCATAAAGATTTACACTGGCCTGGGCTTCGAGTAAACCCTTCACTGGAAAGGTTAACGGATATCTCTTCCCAAAGTGCCATTCGTCCCTTCACGACTTGGAATCTACTTTTCAACTCCCCACGAAACGTGATAAGCTTCTTAACTTCCTCTGGTTTCCATCTGTTTCTTTTCAGAGGCTTCTTTGTAGTAGAATCTGAGCTACCGTTTTCTGACTGGTCAACGGATTCAGGTTTCGTGTGTACTTTCCAGAAATCATCCGTCACCTCAGAATCAGAAACTGAGCTTTCTGTTGTGTCAGAACTACGTGCAATTTCTTCCTCAGATAACAATGTGTCATCCCTGGTCACATCGCCTGTACAAAATTAAAACTCTGAGAGACAAGAAATGAGTTGTGGAAAAACACGCTCATCCTACTAACTTGCAATTATACCACACCTTATTCTTAATCAATTGCCTGGCAGATAATATCCGAATTAAAAGACTAGACTAATTAATCAGGTAGGTAGCCAAGAAACTAGAGGTGGCAAAATAGGTGGGTCAACCTGGTTGAGTAACAACTCAAAACTTAAGGTCCTGGTTAAAAAAAAGTCGGGTCCAGCTTGGTTGACAAGATGCACTTGTCCAATACTTTACATATTTAAATAAACGATTGTGTTTTAAATATGATTACAAAAGTTATATTCATTCAATATTGGGCAAGATGCCTAGAAAGGTAACATAAAATGCAATTTTTGTCATTTTGGGGTGTGTTAAATTTGTTGGTATATAGAAAGGATTAAGAAATCTAATTTGTTATATTTTGGTGAACCGGTTACCTTTTGATCAGAGAAAAAAAGTGTGATTTGGGAGTTATGTGTCTAAATTTTGATGAGATGTAACTAAAACAAATTCATAAGTAAATTGTTTCTGTAATTAAGTAATTAACTCAAGAGTAATGTTATATATGCCTAATTAGATAGACCTAGAACTAGACCTAATAATCTCATTGGTTGAATTTTTTCTCTCTCCTTATCTTATACATTTGATAAGACATGTGTCACTATCTCCTTGTTAGGTCTATATTTATGTCTACATAATTAGGTCTATCTATCATTTTTCTTAACTCAAACTAGAAGGGTGGTTCAAGTCAAATACAATGCTGCCTTTGCTTGTTCTCATCAGCTCATCCACCACCTCCTCTCATGACATCCCATCCCCACTAGCAAACCCATTAAAAGGAAGACCCCATGTTTGTAGATAGATAACCAGTTAACCTAACACACCATCTTTTAAATATAAAGAAACATGCCCAAATCAAAATAACAATCAAATCCAACCTAATACCCTTTCACACACTTCACCACCGGATTGTAGTTGCTTACCACTGGACTTAATCTCCAGTAATGGCATTCAACTTTCATTCCGGCAACACCGTCGATATCGTCCTAACCACCGCCCCCATGGTTGTAACCACTGCTCTCTCTTCGAATGTGTATGTTTGGGTGTTTGATCTTTTTGAAAAAAATTGTGTTTTCTTCCGGAAAGAACAGATCTATGAATGATTCTTACGAAAAGTGGAACAAATCCAAATCGATTTAGGTTCCTTTTGATTGTTGATTTATGTTCTTATGTTCAAATTTTGGGGTTGTTGGTTCTCAGATCTTGTGGTGGTCAATGGTGTTTGATTATGGTCAAGGGCGGTGATAGGTGGGGATGTGGTGGTGGATGATTGTAAATGGTTAAGATCTTCAAGCGGTTCATAAACCCAGTAATACATAATTGAATCTCAACAGTAAATAAATCTAATATAATTTATCAAGAAAATGATTAATTGTTTAATTACTTAAATGATATTGTAGTTTGTTATTTCTAACATATGATTCTTTTAAATGATATTCCGTATAACTTTTCTTTTTACGATTATTTTTAGAGTAGATAAATATTTAACTAAATAAATCCATAAAATTGCCATGGTTGAAGTGGCTGCCTCTTTAGGCATTTTGCCCTTCAACATAGTATATTCTTTTGACTATGATAAGGTAGTTTTTTTTTTTATAAATAAAATACACTTTTGAGCAAGTTTATACCCATTTGATAATAAGCCAACATTTTTTTACTTTACCTGTCTGACCGCTCATACAAATATCCTAATCAAATGGTCAAAATTGTCACCTTTTGTAGTTGAAACCAATCACTCAGATTATAAATTCCACAATACCCAACTAAATACCCCAAAAGATTTGTGTGCAAAATATAGAAAAGATACGAGGGAAATCAAACAAAATGGCATATGATTTAAAGAGAGTAAGCTGGGACCTTTATTATCACGTGAGCCCAATGAAAGATCAAGATTTTGGCTTTCTTCTTGCACTTTACTTGACCGTTTCTGTTTCGGAGTTCCATCCACCGTTTCTTTTTTACCCAACGGCATCTCGAGACTATGTGAAATACCCAATAACTTTCCATTTATTTCATCGGCAAGGACAGCAGCAGGGTTTTCAATAGCATGTGTGATGACTTCGGGCCGCTTACCACTGTACTTTCTTACCATTTTCCTTAAAACCTCCGAAACCGTTCTTTCTATGTGAGGTAACGGACTTTTGATTGAACAACTTGATAGCGAAGCATGTGCAGCACTATGAAGAGCATCTAGAAGTTTGCCTTTGTCAAGCCATAAGCAGCGGGTAGTTATTCTTATCTTTCCTTTTAGGTTTTCTTTAAATAAACTCTCTGTCGATTGAGGACGCATGATTTCAATGCTGAACAAGAGACAGATAAGAGAGTTGATTTGTAAGTTAGGAGTGTGCAATCAAGTATCTTGAGTAGAGGTGGCAAATTTGACCCATTTAATTATAAATGGGTCATTTCAAAGTACTCTTCATCTATTACGTGTCAAATGGTAAACATAAAATAAAAAATAGCTTAAAAAGGAAACAGATCAAATGGCTTGAAAGTTGCCTAAAGTGTTTTTTAATGCATAAAAGCTCTTACATCATTTTATTAAAAAGAAAACAGATTACCACTGAATTAAGATAATTTATCTAATCATACTTGACACGCTAATTACTTAAGAGCGTTTGAAATGTTTTTGGAGAAAATGTTTTCCGGTCAGCCCAGTCTGTTTCAGTCTGTGTACAAAAAAATAACCCTTTCGACCAATCACACACCGACCTGAACCCCATTTTGCCACCTATATCCTTGAGAGTTGAGATATAAACCTGACAACTATTATTCCATCTGATGCTATCTTCATCCTTTCGTCAACACAAAGATCAGCAGATGTACCGAATGCTTTGTCACCATCACTATACATCAACTGCAGTTGTGGAAATTTACTCAGTGGGGCTTGTCAACACTTGGGACTGTATATATATAGGAGTAATGATAATCCTCCTATTTATCCTCCAAACAACAAGATCATGATACTTGGCAAAATCAAGAGATGATATGAGGAAAGAGAATAAGTGGAGAGACATGTCATGATCATGCCGTATTAGAAGAATTAGTAGGATACAACCTTTCTCATAGATATAAGATGTATGTAAGCACACACACACAAACCTGCAAGTTCTCTTTCCCCAGGGCTGCAAAACCATTAGACAACACTCTTCTGTTCCTCAGATGAGAAACCCCAAGCATTTCTCCGTTTTTTATGACCTGTTTTAATACAACTAACATAAAGTTCCAGTATATATATACACACTAACACACATGAGAACTTCTGATAATGGGTAAGTTGCAAGTGGCAGTCACTTACAGCAGTGTGATGGATTCCAGTGGATCTACCAAGTACTTCATGTTCCTTGAGGAATAAAAGTTCTCCATGGATGGGTAGAAAATGTTGTGGCTTCACTATCCGCAGCACTTCTTGCTACAAAAAGAAATACATAATTGAATTGTTCCAAATTCCATCAAATACTAGGGAACAAGAAAAGAATGAGAATTACGGTACAGTCCGCCATTCATTTTTGTTCATTTAACATATTAAATTTGTGGGCTTAGTTATACGGCTGACTAGAAAAAGATTGACTATTGTCCCATGCCTAATGCAGGTAAAAATCAAGATATCAATGAATAGTCTAAAAATGATTGCTCTAGATTTTGCTTCTTTTCTCAATCCCGGTGAGTGAGAATACATTGAGACGGTGATAGTAAGATACGTATGAAAACTCTTACCAATTCCTCACGGTAGGCATGACCCGATGTGTGTAATTGCTCATTTTTACCCATTACTATTGTCGGTCCAATCTCTGATAATCGATTTAACATTTTCATCACTCGAGACTCATTACCAGGGATCACCTACGAATGACACAGAAATAACATGATGTCGCAATCATATACCAAGCTATTGAAATTATTAATATATACTAGAGGTGTAAATATATGTTAGTCTGGGGTGGAGTGGGTCGGGTAATAGTTCAAAAAAAGTCTGGGTCAAATCTGGCGATTTATAATGTGGGTCAAGTCGATTACAGTATTATATTACAAACTCTAAAGACATTTTCATTAATAATTAATGCGTCAAATATGTTCAAAAACTATATTTTTGCGATGATAACAAAAGAAATTAACAATGTGATTTCATTGAACTCCAAAGATATATAATATGATTTAGGAGGTTGTATCCATAGTAATACAGCTAGGGCCACTTTCTACCCAATCAGCTTATTCCCATGTAGTTGAGAAAAAAAATTATTGCACCATTTGAGATAAAACATAACCCAAGTCGACCCTATTTGCACCTCACTTCTACAATAATATTTCATGAAATCATTAAGATAATTAATTACCTTGGCAGAATACAAAATTGTGTCTTCTTTGTTTAACTTGAAAAAATGACTACTGCCGTATGATGCAAGATTAAGTGCAGCACGAGGTTCTGCCTGACACAAGCAAATACCGTTACAGCAATGATAGAGTAAAAGATTACAATATCATTTGAATTTCCAAGTGTGCCAATTATTGCAACTTACTTGAGAGCCGGTAGTGACAATTACTAAATCCTTTGGAGCATAAGCATCAATATCTTCAACTTTCACCTATACAAATAAAGAAAAATAATACTTAATGAAAACAAAAGATGAATGATACGATAAAAAAACAATCACAAAGGATAAGTTCAGTTCAAGATCGTTACAAGAGTTGAAGGATCAATTGGTGCCTTTCCATCTTTCCATGCAGCGTCAAGGTACGTCCTTAAAGACATCCCAACAAATACCTGAAATAAATGGCATCATCTTACCATCCAACGGAACGCAGATAGCTGATTGGTGTGTCGGGTAACAGGTCAACTTTAGTATGGGTAGAAGCAGATTGGTTTAGGTTGGATTGAGCCAAAATAACTTTTTTGTAAAAATAATAATCTGAATCTCAAGATAAAATGACTTAGCACATTGTATGCATTAGAAATAACCTTCGATTGATTTTAAGCCCGTTTGACATGTTCCCTTACTAGCTAAATTGTTTTATATGATCAGTTCGAGAATTTAAGTAACTCATACGACCCGTTTTAAAAATAAGTGGGCAGAAATTGCCGTCTGCAGTATCTAGTTATGGACTTCCAAAAAACCATGGTACTTTAATAGGATACAAACCATCTATCTTGTAAAAGCGCACAAAAAAAATATGAAAAAAGGACAAACATTCACACCATAAATAAGAAAAAGGCATACCAACTTCCGGCCAGCTAAATCAGCGGCAGCTTTCACACTTCCAAGTCGATGGATATTTGACGAAAACTGAGTAGTGATTACCCTTCCTTTTGCAGCTGTAATATGCCGTAGTAGTGAATCTGCTACAACAGTTTCACTTGTTGTCCTTCCAGGTGAGAGTACATTTGTTGAATCACTCATCATCTGAAAAATATGGAAATGCAATATAGTTTCATATATTATAGCTTTCTTTGGTTATATAAAGAATTAAATATTTCCTCCACTCCATAAAAATTCAAGTTCAAAATTACCTATTTATCAATAGTTATCACCAAAATGTATAGGCACTTACCAATGTTACACCTTCTTTTGAGAGTTGTTCTAAACCTTCACGGTCGAAAACTTGCCCATCCAGTGGTGATTCGTCTATCTGTTAAAGGTGAAGTTCTAGATATATTAAATAGTCTCAAGACCAAGGCATAAACATAAGAAACCAACGACATACCTTCCAGTCCCCAGTATGAAGAATAATACCATCAGAACACCGAAGAACCAATCCAGAACAGTCCGGAATAGAATGAGTGACCCTGATAGGCTCGATCTCAAATGGACCAGCTACAAATTTCCTCTTTGTTTTAAATGTTTTGAGCCTGGATGGCACAAATATCCCGGATTCCTTCAAACGCTTCTTAATGAGCTGCTCAAAACAGAGAGTCTCAGCTATCTGAAGCCCAACTATTTTCTAGTGGAGGTGGCGAAATCGGTGGTTCAGATGTATTGGGTAATGGGTCAAAACAGGTACAGGTCAAAATGGAAAGTTTTAGCACGTGTCATGTTTAATTGACCCAAATCACTTTTGGTTGAAAAGGTTTTATCTATTTTTATGAAATTAGTTGTCACAAAAGATTATAAGAGATATTATCTCAAAAGTCAAGAATAATAATTTTTTTATTATATGATGTAGGAGGTTTTCCGCATTAAAAATGCACTTTGGGCAAGTTTGGACTTGTCCGACTGATTTAGCCAATAGGACCACTAAAATTAGAACATAACCCGAGTCCACTCATATGTAGATGAATAGGTCATAAGTTGAAAGTTGAAATAAGTCGAAACTGCCACCTCGATTACTATGCGTATAAGTAAAATACGTCAATAAAATAGAAAGAGAAAAGCTGAGAAGAAGACATTTGGACCTCCATTGTAAAGGATGATGCAAATATAGGAGTATGTATATCCAAAGCTGGAATAACCTGGTAACATGGTGATGAATTATTGAAAACTACATGTAAGAGATAATTAAATCACACACACATAAATATTACAGAAAAGGTGAACAATATATGCTAAGTAATCACTGCAACAAATATTCTTCCACCAAGAATTGTTTCATAGGAAGCACAGCAGAAACTGTACCCAAGGCAAGGCACCAATGTGATCTTCATGCCCGTGTGTAATAACAACCGCTTCAATCTTATGACTCCATTTCTTTATAAATGTGGTATCGGGTATAATTTTCTGAACACCGAGTTCATCATAGCTGAGAATGAATTCAACTTTATCAAGGTCAATCCATACTAGACAGGAGAAGACAAAATCATTAAAATACAAATCGTGTATCAGCAATTTTAGCATGAACTTTATGACAGAGTTAATATGTCTGGGTGATTTAAGAAACTCAAAACAGCTTATAACCAAAAACCTATTATGATTCCTTTTTATTTTATATTAGCAATTGATTGGAGAGGTGGCAATTTCGACCCCTTACTTATGAATGGATGGTTTGGTACTTTAAATCTCAAAGGGATCTAATAAGGAAATGTAGCCTTAATGGGAACGGGTCAAATGGGCTGAACAGGTCAAACGGGTTTAAAGTTTTCTGAAGTGTATAACTAATGCATACAACCCCTTAAATCACTACTTTCAAAGATTAAGATTGTTATTGCAGTATACTTTTTCCAACTCATATTTAAAAAACTACCTAAATTTGAAATCATTATCAAAAAATGAACAAAAATGTGTTTCCAGTCAACCCAACCGACTCAATTTTTCCCATACTAAAAAGACATGTTTTAACCCAAAACCGTTACCCAACCCGCTCATATTCCACAGTCACTCACAAAAACTTACTCTGGGAACATGACACCAGCATCAATCAGAATATAACGATCATAATTCCCAACAAGCATGCAGTTCATTCCAATTTCTCCCAGACCGCCAATTGGAAGTATACGGAGAGGTGGGCCATTAGACCCTTCATAAAACTTCTCCATTTTACGCTGCACAGAGTCTTCCATGCTCTTTCCAGCCCCTTCCAATCTTCCAGATCGCTTTCGTCCTACTCTAGATCCATGAGTACCTAAATTATGATGAACAAAGACTATAAAAACTAAGGGCAGAACAGAATTACATTACCCTTAGATATTCTTATCCAGTTAATATAACGCATACATCTTTGAATGTTGACTAATTTTCTAATTTAGTTCCACTTTATTATCAATCAAAGATATGGATAACAATAAAATTTAATACAGTATCAATATTCACTATTAAGAAAGAATAAAATTGAAAATGATTAAAAAAATTACGGAACTTTATTGACCTGAATATGAAGGAGGAGGCATAACGCAAGAAACAGGAAGCTTCGAAGTGTTGGGTTGCCACCGTAGCCTGTGATGACAATGCGATATGGCATTGAAAGTGGGCATTGCCATTATGAACTTCACTGAGACTCAGTGGCAAATTGGTGGATCCAGGATTCTGAAGGAGTGAAGGAGATACTAAACTGTCAATGTGTAACATCACGCATTTTAAAATAGCAGTGGATTGTTTAAGAACAACATTGTAAAACATAATATCGACTTAATAGTTTAAAACATATATCCATTTCAGCTTTGTAGTTGTTTTCACTTTTTATCGAGTTTCATAGTTTGGCAGCGAGTCATAACTCATTAATTTAAAAAAATAATCACAAAATGATCCTTAATTCATTACCAAGGTACACTAGCCAAAAAGATGTACATAAAAAGTATTTTCGTCGTTATGGTAGTTTGATTCAAATACTTTCCTTCTGATGCAGCCTCATCTTAACTGTACACAATATCTATGACAGACACAATTGGTAGTAATATCTTAACTAAATATTCTATAGAAACATGGGATACATCAAAATCAATTATTTACTAACTTAAAATTAAGAATACGCAGCATATTCCTTAACTATTAACTCATAAACGGGAGGGGGAAAAAAACTTTTACAAGTCTTCTGGTTTTTTTTGGTCTACTTGCAAAGTGATAACCCTTTTTTTTTGTTACAAACATTTCATCAAACACTTACTGTGCATGCCAAACAATCACACACACATTAGTTGAAAAGAACAATTTAACAATAATATATACAATTGGGTATAAAATATGGAAGAAAGTACAACAACTGTAAACCGCGCATACCTGCAGATGAGGTTCAATTCAACAGGAAATGATAACACTTGTAAAAAGAAGATGCAATTTCTTGATGAATTGAGTATTGTCTGTAAATATTTGTGTAGTTGGGTAAGATTGTGGAAGAGATTTTTCCCGCTGGGGTTTATCCCATCAGCTCACGTAAGAGGCTGAGGTTCTATGTTGGGCCTAAACAGAACCAGTTTTAGCAACTGGGCTTGATTTTAGGTTGGTTCTGATCTTAAATAATTGGGCTCGTGTATTTTCTTTGACTTTTATCTCATGATCTTAAAGGTTATCGGAAAATTATGTGTAAAGTAAACAGCATCACTTTTGGTTGTTAGTTTAACTAAGTGAGAGATCGAGGTTAATTGCGTATCGGTGAAAAACAACATCTGATTGAAATATTGAACGCTTCAGCTTTTACAACGATATAATCAAAGTATTTAATGGGCAAAAATTGGGTACATAATCATCAATTATCGAATAGTAATACAGTAATATTTAAAATCATCGTCATGTTAAAGCACGAAATTTTAAAATAAATGAAAAATGACTTTAGATATGTTAAGATCTAATCTTTAATTACATGTAAAATATCTTAAGATTTAATTATTTCTTTTCAAATTAATTTTAAATTTTAATAATTAGAAAACCATAAATTTTATATTAAATATTTATTTATTTTCATACATGATAATTATAAAAGTTCTTAGTAATAGTTATAGGTATGGGATCAGAGTGGATAGTTCCTTATTGGGGAAAAGAGGATCAGGCCATAATACTCGTCCACTTCATACATTAACGCTCATAATCATGCCAAGTCAACACCGCACGCAGAGAGGGAAGGGAGGGTTTGTCCGGAAATTATGTTGAATGGGACTGAAATTGTAAATCGTAATCAAGAAGACTATTGTAGAATTGTAATTTTACATATTACATTCATCAATCAACTTTGAGCAGACTTTCAGTCACATTAACGTGCAAACTCTCTTTCTCTCTCTCTCTTGCTCTCTCTATCCAAAAACACACTCAACTTTCACAAACACACTCTAAATTCCTGAAATCCCCCAAATTCACACACACACACACACATTAACTTTCAGGATATTAATTTTCCAATTAATATCGTTTTTTCATCATTTGTGCCGTAAAACAATGACGAATAATCGAAGCAACATCCGATTCAAAAGTGATGAGAAGAATTTGGCGTGTAAGTTTTAACACTAATTGTTTTTATGAATTTAGCGTGTAGGCTTATTTAACAGTAGAAAAGCATCAATATTTCCGTCAATGCATGTTTTTTTTGTGTAATTTTCTTTTTTTGGACAACATTTCATTACGAGAGTCTAGCAAAAAACTAGACTAAAAAAACATTACAAAGGATACTTAATCCAATCAAACCACGAAACCTTACATTTTTGGTTCCAATGTGTTAGCCAATAAAACGACAACAAAATAATATTATCTACTAAATCTCTTTTACGCATCCTTCCGATATCAAACAACACAGAGTTTCTGTACTGCCAAATCATCCAACATGTAGCTAGACCAATTACCTACATCTTTAATCTCCGGTTGTTTCTAGTTGGAAGCAAACCACACCATTCCCACCACTCAAAAAACGACTCACCAATAAACATGGATAAATTACACGTTCTATATATATGGATCCAAACCTCTTTTGCAAGGCAGCAAGTAAACAAAGCATGCGACATGGTTTCCATGCCAACTTCACATGTGGGACACAAGATAGACTCGATTTCTATTCCTATACTCAATAGATTATACCGTGTAGGTAACTGATTCATCATAACTCGCCATGCAAAAACGTTTACCTTCTTTGGAACTGAGTTGCACCATAATGTACCCCATATCGCTACCTGTGTGTAAAAATGCATCAATATGCTGACGAGTACCATCAACTGTAAAATCCCTTTGACCATCTAAAGACCAACGAAGTTGATCATTACGTTCTTGTAACTGAATGCCTGATAAGACAACATATTCTCGAGTTGTTCTTGTTCAATACCACCTCTTACAACTATGCGCCAATTCCATATCCAACCTCCATCATCCCGACTCTTGTTTTTTTTGTATTGATTACGAGGGTTGATAATACATGATTCGGGAACAAACTAATTCTCCATCAAGTAGATCCACCCCACTCCAATATCTAGATTTATCTCTGTTCATGGAGCATAGCACAAAATCTATTATTCACTTCTTTTAATGGTACTCTGTTTTGTTATGTATCTCACTACATCATAACATAAGATATCGAAACAATTCACGAAACACATGAGCCTTACTCACATCATGAAACACATCAAAATCAATTCATCTTTACATTTAGTTGAATAATTGATATTGTAACAAATTTCGATATAAAACCTTTTCTATATATACAATGACTGTTAAAGACATTTCATCAATCACCTTGTTTTCACGTCACATTATCACCCGTAAATAAATTCAGCAACACATTTTGACCAAATACTTGAGCACCCTTCAGATTTAGATTTAATTTCATCAATATCAATCAATATAAGTTATACAATTGAGTCTCAAATATCACAACTGTAAACCACATATAACTGAAATTTACCACCGCAGAAAATGCAATTTTCTGTATTTGATGAAGTGAGGGATAATCAGCTTCCGTCGTCACCTTGTCATTGATACGATGCGGGGCTTATGGCTGTGGGCCTGATCCGGGCCAACATTGTGTATGGACCAACGGAGTCTAAATTTGGACTTTTAGAATGGATTCGCTTTGATTTAAATAACCGGAGTTGATTTTGCACATACAGATTGGTTTTGTATTGATAAACAGTGTAGGTAACCGAGTACAATTGCACACAACAAATGATAATTATATTTATGTTGAAGTCAAACTAGAGAAAACATGATATGTCTATCGATGCATTTGTTTCATTTTGCAACTATATAATTCCTCGTTAGTAAATAAAATTGTTTATGATTTAATTTGTTTATTTCCAATATATATTTTACGTGCCGCCGAAATCAGAATATTCTAATTAGCATCAATATACATGCCCCCATTTTTTTCAAACGGTACTTATGTCAACAAGTAATATTAAATATACTCCGTAGACAAACAAAATGAATCCGTAACACTTGGGACTATAAAATGCATGATTATTATTTTTCTGAGGTATTTATTAATTATTAATTATTAATTAATATGTTGTTATCTTCGAACGTCGTCGTTATCTTCTGAAGACCAGTCGCTCCGATATGTGGCCCCTTTATACATCAAATGGGGTAACGTGTCATGAAATTTGCTTTAGTTGACAAAATTCGTGACTTTATTTTACTTCATTAGGAAGTCAATTAAGGCTTAATTAGTCGTCGGATACAAAATTAATGAAATATAGAGAAGATAATTGGATGCTGAAGCCCCGAATCAGTACTATTTTACTTGCTTTTTTATTTAAAAAAATGGGATACTCCAAGATAAATAAAGAGCATGCTCTAATTTAATACATTCACAACATGACTAATTATGTTTATCATAGATATAAATGTGAGGAAGTTTTCATTCCATAGAAGATAACTGTATGATGATAAAATACAAATTTATCACCATTTAGGTGAACTAGTAAAAGAAAAGGTCTCAACCAATACTAGTGTATGTTATATACATGAAATTGTAATTGATGACCACTTGAATGATTAAAAAAAAAAACTGATACTGAAATCACGCCATCAAATCTAAAAAAAACTAGTTGGATACATATGAGAGAAATTAGTCTCCTCTAGTTAGAATTTTCAATCCGGGTTAGACGAAAACAATCGTGGATAGAATATGATCTTGATTACGACAACTTTTGATAAAAAAAAATCGCGAATGGCCGGTCAATAGGTAGCCGTAGATGGAATTCTGTTAGGACGTTGATTAATGACTAGTTGGTGGCAATTTTAAAAATATAATGTTTTTCAGAAGTCAAGAATCATGATCTTTCCTGGTAATTTCTGAGTAGAACTGGTCGATGACTTTGGATCGGAGAAACGCTTAAATAAATCAATAATGCAAATTTGATTCATTTGAATAATCTAATAAAATGTGACAGTAGCTAGGAAAGAAACGTGCGATAAAAGTTGAAAGTTGTCAATCCGTTACTTTTTTTAGAGCTTGAATGTGTTCTAGAACTTTTAGAACATGTTAACCAAGTCCATTCAATGATCTCTATATAAGTTAAAGTAGCATCTTCTTGATCTTATATACTACTTGACATTATGAAGCATAGTCGTCGTATTGTTTCTTTGGTGGTCATTTTTACGTTGCTTTGTGTTTCAGTGAAAGCGTTCAGACGCTCTGTCCTGGAGCAAGATGATAGTGGGCGGGTAGATGTATGTGCAGGTATGTTACTGCACTAATCCAGCAAATATTTCTGAGTCTGAACTGTCAATGGCACAAGGTCTACTTGTTAGTTTTTCTAAGCAGTTACATACTACCCAAATATTAATTGGGCAAAATTTTATATACGTAACTCCCAAACTAGTTATTATTGTTATTTTGACCATAATATACGTTTAGACTGCTATAGTTTCTTTATCTTTTTTCTTAACCGATATTGATTCTTGGTGACTTTTGTACGTGATTGCATACAAAAGACATTTTAGGACCAAATTGGAACCTGACCAAACAAGTACTGGAAAGTCCATGCCCGACATTAGTTGTTTGGGTGCCAAGAAAGACAGGCTTCACTGAGTTCGTTAAACTCAACAACCGTCATGGAGTCGAAGGTGGATTCTCCGTAGCCATATTCTGTTATGCCTTGCAGTTATTACCGTTCCCTGTTCAACCTATCTTCAAACCTTTCATTAATGAAAAGGGGGAGATGAATGGTACCTATGATCAACTTCTACATCACATTGAAGGCCAGGTACAGTTTCCATAAATATATTTATATCAATACAGAAATAAATATTGTCAACACGCTAACAATGTACATCTCAAATCTTTAACGACAAATATTAAATCAATGTAATGTCTCAAATCTTTAATTATCGTGACTAAGCTGAAATATTTCTTTCTTGATAATCATGCAGACTTGCCAGGCGGTGGCAGGCGATGTTACAATACGAGGCAATCGTGCTCAATATGTATCTTTTACGATTCCCTATCTGAGTGCTGATTTTTACATGCTTGTGCCAGCCTTACACGAATGGAGCCAAACCCTATGGACCTTTTCAAGACCTTTTACCCCAGGGCTATGGCTCACATTAATGGGCGCATGTATCCTAACGGGAGCTGCCCTTGCAACTTTAGAATACCGCGCTGGAAACCACCAATTTGAAGTCCCGTTATATAAACAGCTTGTATTGGTCATCTGGTTTCCTATCTCGACGATTTTCTTCCATGAAGGTACATAGTTTTTTCTGAGATAAAGATATTCAAATGTCTCTAATAAATTAATACTCCTCATTTCAATATGTGATGGGTTATAACTTTTCAATGACCGTAACAAGATAAGGGTAATACATAACTTAGGCATAATACTCTTATAAATCAAAAGGTATCTAACAAAATGTTTCTTTTTTCCTGCAGGAAAAATAATGAACAGATGCTCTAAAGTTGTGCTTGTTATGTGGCTAAGTATGATTTTCCTAGTGCTTCAGATTTTTACCGCCACTCTATCCTCATGGCTGACACTAGATCAATTGCGTCCCAAAGTGCCTACAAATTATGAAAATGTTGGATATCAAAATGGTTCGTTTATTAAAGATCTTATAATGGCACGATACAATTGTTCTGGCAAGAACTTACGGCCTCTCAACAGTTATGAAGATTTTAGAGATGCTTTGAACAACGGTAGCGTAAATGGAGTTATTGGTCAGCTCCCTTATATCGAGCTCTTTCTTGCCAAGTATGGATCGAATGAATATATGAAACACGGCCCAATATTTCAGTACCCTGGAATTGCATTTGTGAGTCTCTTCTCTTCTCTTTTCTCTTTCTTACTCTTTTACATGTAAGCACCGGGCACGTGTTTAACTTTTGTGATTTGCCAAGGTATTGGAGTGTAAAAGGAGAGATCAAGCAAGTTTTATTTTAACAATTAAACAAAACTATGTATAAATATATAGAAATAGTCCATGCCACCAAAACTAGAGTAGACATTAATAGGAAGAACAAAAAACGGAGTACTGTATTTTACTTTGATGTTGAAATATAAGGCCTTTGATCATCTTATCTAATACACATATACATAGATAACCATGCTTCATTAAAAAAAGAAAAGAAAAATGTATAACGAAACACTTTAACTTAAACATGAGATACCTCTACCATAGATATATCAACCCTTCATGCTAGTCTTAAATTTTTAACTTGCCATCTAGGGTTCTATATGCGCCTTTCGTGTCTAATTCTAAATTATTTAATCCACATATTTTATCCATTTTGTTCACTGTTAATTTGACTCTTACTCTTCTACACACATCTTGGTATAAAGGGCCTAAGTTCTTGTGTTTAATATCCCAGGCATTTGCACGTGGATCTCCTTTATTACAAATCTTCTCTGAGGCCGTTATAAATGTTACTGAAAGTAAAGTTATGGCAGAAATGAAAAGGAAGTATCTCGGGTTCTCCGATCCTGATAAACCACGAACTAAGAGTGCAGTTCCACAAAGTCTAGGTGTTAAGAGTTTTGTTGGATTATTCATCTTCATGGGGGTTGTGACTATAACCGCCATCATTGCATCAGAAATTTTCCTTGCCAGTATAAATAAGAAAATTCATGATGAAGAAGAATAGCTACAATATGCAGACGATTGCTTAAGATCCATAGTTAGCATGTATATACATTTGAGTAGGCATGTATGCACAGGATTGGATTTATATAGCTCTAAAGTGTATCCATGGAGACACCTTATATTTCAAAAAATATATACTTTATATAATCTATCTTAATCTTTCCATGGACACACATAAACTTTGGATCCGGAACGTAGTTATGAAAAGGGAAAAAAGAAGTTAAGTGTGTGGATTTTGATTTGGATTTTGTGCTTTGAATTGCAAGGGGAGATTATGGGGGTAAAACTTGAAGAGAAGTGAGAAAGGAACGATTTGCAAGAGAAAAGAGAAACATAAGTGTGAAGTGGAGAAAATGGATATTTAGCATGCATTCTCACTTGTACCTCACTTGTACCGGAGGACTGATTGACGTGTATCGGGCATTACGTAAAATTAACCATATGTTAGGAAAAATGAGGATACAGACTCAGGGAGTGGGTTTTTGAGATGATGCATTGATGCCACAGTTTTTTTTCCCTTTTTTGATTTTTTTCTTCATTGCTCATAATGTTTGGTACAAACATTTTTTTTAAAATCTTTTTTTATGTTATAAACATAGGTCTATTTGTTGTAATATTAATTTTCGTACCTGTGTAATTGTATTTTATATGTTTTTATACATCTGACATGAAAAATCTCACCCACGTCTTAAAAATTTTAAAATTTTAATAGTTATGATAATTATTCTAAAACGGTAAAGTTTAAGATCCAATTTGATTAACACAAACCGCCCCATTTCTAAACCCATCTTATTTTCTACGTAAAAGGACATAAGTGATTCTGGATCTTGGATTCACTGGTATATGCATATATAGACATTAGCAAAACATTGGTTTTCATTATATTCCTATGTGTAGTGTTGATACTATATATAAATGGAACAAAGTAATTCTCTATCAAGTAAATCCACCCCACTCAAATATCTAGCTTTATCTCTGTTCTTGGAGCATGGCACAAAATCTATTATTGACTTCTCTCAATCTCCAAGTTTTTTTTAAGCATCTTAATACATCAAAACATAAGATCAATAATGAAAATAGACTTTCTAGACCCTTTAGAGCCATAGGAATAAATGGATGTGAGAACAGTTGTCGCTATAGAAGTGTACAAAGGTGTGTACCCCTCCTTAAGGTATGCCTTACTTGAGCTCAACACCCTAAAAACCATCACAAGTACATAAAAATAATGTTCTCCAAACATGGTTGCAGCAACTGCTAGGTACACTAGATTTAGAAAGCCAAGTGCCAAGTCAAAACATTATAAAACAGCATTCCTTTTTAACTTCAACACTATAACATACATCTCCTATGGGAAATTCAAATTCCTCAAAAACTATAGGGAAAGCCTAGTGTACAAAAATGATGTCAGAATAGTATAACGGTACAGATATTTTGATAATTTCTGTGACCATGAAACACATCAAAATCAATACTTTATTTGTTATTTTGCTATTTAGTTAAACAGTAAAATAACATCACTAAATTCCTTAATTATAATTGAATATTTTAATTAAAAGACATTTTATCAAACACCCAGCGTGCATGCCAAATTATCACATATATAAATTCAGTAAAACAATCTCAGGCTTCATGTCATCAATAACGTATTTAGGTATACTGTACATAGTTACACATTAGGGTATCCAATATACAAAACCTACAAGCGTAAACCAGACATACCTGAATGCAGAGAATGAATAATATTTGCAAATTCTATGTCTTTAATGAACACGAGTGAAGTCTAATACAGTTTATAGTTGGGTAAAATTTGTGAAAGAGTTTCGCGTTGGGATATTTGTCATATACAATCAGCCGGCACTGTGATTATGGACTTCTGGGGCTGACCCGAACCCGGTTTGGACTTCTCGAATGTGGTAATACAATTGGATTTGGGTTGAATTTGATTGAAAGAAATGGGTTTTTTGTATATATCTTTGATTTCCATTTTGATATTTGAGTTTCAGGAATCACGTTTCGCTGCTAAACGGATTATAGGAGAATGGGTTGACAGGGAAGAGTGATAAACAAGGGTGCTTTTGCTTTCCAGATTGGGTTTGATTAATGGGTATTGTATAAAAGAAAACTAAAAAGGAATAAATAGTTTAATGTAAATATTCATTTTTAGTTTAAATATTTAAATATGAAAGAGAGATAAATAATGAGAGGAAACCCATATGTTATTAATGTAAAGAAATCCATCAATTTAATGGGATTTTAGAATAGAACTTTTATTTCTAATCTAATCTTTAGGTTTAAAGAAACATTGCGACCACTGCAACGAACAGAACTATTGTGACAGACAGATCTGTCGAAATCCATGTTGCGACGGATTTGAGAGGCAATTAGCATTTGCGACGGTTACAGACGTCGCAGATTCAGTCGCTAATTCTAATTTAATAGTCAACAATAATGATAAAATATTGCGACTGATACTGTGATTAACAAGGTTGCGATGGCCCGCTTTAGCGATAGTAATACGGTAATAGCAGTAACAAATCAGTGGCTATTTAGTCGGAAAAAACAAAAATATATAAGAAATAATTAATTGATTAATTAATTTGGCCAGAAACAATGCCAGAATCATTTGATAATCAACAAGATAGATGTGTATACATTGGTTCTCTACTGATACAAAAATACAAAATATCCATATTCAAAATAATTAGAACATATATCGCTAAAATATCTCATTGCATCTTCACAGCAAGATAATTCATTAGCACCTCGACCACACCCTGAGCCGTCCATTTTCGTCACCTACTATTTAGGATCTGCACGAAGGATATTAAATGAAAATGGTAAATATGGGATGATAAACAAACATATATTCACAAAATTACATCGATACAAATGGGTCAAAAACATATTGTACAAGATAGATATACAAACCTCTCAATACAATTAAATGAGACCCACAATCACATCTTAGGTGTTCTTATTAGATAATGGAGGGAGACATGTACTTGTGCTAATGCATTACCCTGCTGTCAAGATGATATATAAATATAAGTGTACCAAGAA
This sequence comes from Logfia minima, assembly GCA_963921325.1. NCBI lineage: Eukaryota > Viridiplantae > Streptophyta > Magnoliopsida > Asterales > Asteraceae > Logfia > Logfia minima. Next base: position 32,399,316 of record OY992773.1, read on the forward strand.
ATCGTTTTTATTTTAACAAACACCGTTGTACCCCGATAAACATACGCGAAATATGTTTTAAGGGAACCGTATGCAACACGGGCCTCGGTTTTAATCGCTTCGCTGTTATGCTTTCTGTTACAAGCTTCTATTTCGTTTCTGTCTACAAAACATTCTGCAATTGAAGGGCTGGGGCGACGAGCATATGTAGCAATTTTAGCATTTTTGTGACGGATTTGTTACAACTTCTTGTGGGTTTATTTTTATTTTAAATAGTTTTCTAATAAAAAGGTGAGTTCAATTGAGTAGAAAGTTTTCTTTGTCTAAATGGAAGAACCAATAATCTTTTCATCTGTACCAGTAGGTTAAGAAGCATCAGGTTTTCAGCTTAGACATGCGTATCAAATGGGTCAAAAATCAAGCAAAAAAACAAAGTGAATATGACTAAAACATCCAATACGCACAAGCATTTAATACACACAGGCGTATAAGTCTCAACCAAAACATATACCAAGATAAAACTATGAGTCTGTGAGAAAGTTGTTCTTTAATACTAACATATATATTTTAAAAGGGATTATATATTTGGAGGCCACTTAAATATATCAATTTGTTTTTGTAGGCCACTTATATTTGAAAACGATTTTGTAGGCCATCCAAATATATCAATTTGTTTTTGTAGGACACCCATATTTGAAAACGATTTTGTACCTAAAATTGTATATTGTTTTGATGTATACCAAATTCGACTAAAAACTCATCCGGAAAGTGTAAAAGGATACAAATATCCATGTATTTGAATAAAACTAAAATAATATAAATAATGTTAATTAACAAATATAGGGGTATTTGTGTCCCTTCACATTTTTTTTGATGAGTTTTTAGTCGAATTTGGTATATATGAAACAATATACAAATTTAGGTGGCCTACAAAATCATTTTTAAATATGAGTGGCCTACCAAAACAAAATGATATATTTGGGTGGCCTACAAAATCATTTTCAAATATGAGTGACCTACAAAAATAAAATGATATATTTGGGTGACCTCCAAATATATAATCCCATTTTAAAAACACTCTTTACATACAAAAATAATAGTATTTCTTAAACCGTAAAAGCTTAAGAAACACAACCAACAACAACTAATACTAATTCATCCATGGTTTACACAATAAATTTTGGGCTACACAAAAATTGATCAAAGTAATTAACAATTTAAATGTCAGTCATAGTAACAAAACTATAATGATTACTAACCTGGATTTTTTGTTTCTTTTGAAGAAACTTACGTGGATTTTTTGCCTTAAGAAATTATAGTTGCATAATCGTCTTCTTCGCTGTTTCAAGATGAGCTCACAACCGCTGCTTTGTAAATTTGAATTAATGAAACCAAATAAAAGAAGACATAATATGATGAACGTAGTGTAAAAAAGATCATATATGTATATAAAAACACCTTTGACTTCTAACTTTAAAGATAAACCAAAATACATAATCGGCTATGAGATATCTCTTTACAAATCATACACAAATAAGTAAATAACCAAAATAAAAACTCAGCAAAGATTATAAGATTAAAACTCACTCATTGATGAAACAAACACGTATATTTAAGTCAAATATATACATATAGGAAAGACAAACACCAAATATGTATATATTTTAGCTTAAAAGTGAATGAATATAGATATCTAGATATAACTATGCATCTATATCAATGTCGAAATATAAGAATTATATTTCTATTGACTAATAGTTTTGACATACATACCAACAAACATATTAACATGTACAAATAATGCGTCTCTGATACTTCACACTTATATAAACACATAGTTGATGTTCTTATGTGTCTAGTTGTGCTTGTATAATCAAGGAAACGCAAAAGGGCAAAAAGTTCTGTTATAAATCAATAACAAATATAGTTGTTTTGTGATGGATTTGCTACAACTTCATTATTTTGATGTATTTTATTAGTAACCATTAAATTTTGCGACTCATTTGCGACAACTTCCTTTTATCATTATTTATTATATTATTATTTTTAGTTTACTTTTGCGACCTATCTGCTACGAGTTTTATCATTATAGTTCTAGAATTTCCAAATTATTGTTATTGTTGCTTACCCGTCGTAAAATTGACACAAATCTTTCGCAAAACTTAGTCAAAGGTTTGAAAATTTGGTCAACTATTTGAATGTTGATAAAGAGTCGCGATATCTGTCACAAACAAACGTTTGACTTTTGATATGTCATCACAAATTTGTCACTAATATATTTGTCATTTTCTCTTCCAATACATCATCACAAAGCGGTGACAAATGCGTCGCAAATGTGCCAAATTTGCTACAGTTTTATTTTCGTCGCAAAATTATGTCGTTGTTGCCTATTCCGGTATTAGTGAACATAGTCATCATTAACATCAACAAACCAAGAGCTAGCATGTTAGGTGACGAGATAAAGCTTTGGTGTTGGGTTTAAATCAGTTTATACTAATAGAAGTTAGTACTGAGCTTACAATTTTCTGCTGATTGAAGACTTTGTACTGATTCAGAGTTAGTACTACTTCAATGTTTATACTATTAGTACACCGTTACTACTGCTCTTCAAAAGTTTATACTACTTCGGGATTTCTACTGACTACAAGAGTTTGTACTGCTATGAAGACTTAATACTGATGAGCTACAAAGTTAATACTGTTTAGTGTTAATATTTTCTTCTAGTAGTTAGTACTGTTAGTTATAGTTTATACTGTTACATTGTTTATACTGTTTACGTATATTGTAATTATGGTAACAGATAAAGTAGATTGTTAGATAGTTTCCTAATATGAAGGAAATCTTGTTAAGGACTCTATAACCATATAAATAGAGATCTTATAGAATGGAAACGTGTACATAGCTTCAAGGTGTAACCCTAATAGTATTATTTTGATAATAATATTGGAGCGTTTGTTTGTCATATTTTTGGTGAATTGTTCTTATAATTATCAAGTACTATTCTGCAAATTTCTTGATAGTCAATCAAAACTATTATTAAGATTACATCGGTCCTAACATTTGGTCATTTTATTTTTTATATCAACGTTAAAAGAAAGAAAGAAAAAAGACTCGCTTGTAATTTAGAAAGTTATCGCTTATATCATCACTAAATGTTTTTTTGAAACGGAAAATATAATATACACCTAAAACTACTCGTTTAATCCACCTATGTCCCAAACGGGACTCGAACCCTCAACCTCAAGGAGGAATTAGGCAACACCTAGTACCGTTGGGCTAGAGGCCTGTTGGTATATCATCACTAAATGTGATAGTTTATTTTGTTACAATTGAGTTAGCAAATATGAATCAGTCACCTGCTTTGTTTGCTCAATTAAGCATCGAGTCTATTGGCAAGCTCTAAGAACTTTAATTCCTATGTTAATCGAGTCTATCAGCGAGCTCTAAGAACTTCTAATTCCCATGTTAATTATATCATCACTAACTAGTGAATCATTATTGAAAGTATCTTATTACTTCCTTAGTCCCAAAATAAATGTCCAATTTTAAAATGCATATAGTTTTTAAAAAGTACATTTACCCACGAAAGTGTTTTCTGATTGGTTGTAATGAAATCTTGATGCGGGCCCAAGTGTGGAGGATCGGGTCCTTATGTTTATTGAGGCCCAAGACCGTGTAACAAAAGGGGCTTCACAAAAAAGGTCATAACTTGGGCTACGAGTGTCTGTTTTAGGCCACGACCAGGAGATTCAAAGCTTGGGACGAGCCCAACACCTGGGTCCACATTCCCTTTATTTTAGAAGTTATGGGCTTAATTTACGTTTTTTTCTAATTTTTGTGGACTTTGTTTTTGGGCTAGAGTTCGGCCCGTTTATCTTTTTGGCCCGTTTGAAATTCTGGTGTTGTTTAGGGTTTAGAGAAGGTTGTGGAACAGTTAGTTTTGATTTTTATGGAAGTTCATTTTTCTCTCAATTTTGAGTTGAATTTATCCTAATTGTCAGCATTCGTATGAATCAACGATAGTTAGTAGAATTGCTTCTAGTATTTGTGTGAATCAACATGTTCAATTTGGTTATCAATTTCAGTCTACATCAAATCTAGACACTTATTTTGTGACAACTCAAAATAATAAGGTAAACATTAAAATGAGAGGATGAAGTATTTTTTTTAACTTGTTTTTCACTAATACAAAAAGTATATATCCATATGCGGAGGAAAACTAACTTATGCAGTACACGTTAGTGGATAGGGCCTTGTGACTTTTAAGATCGCAAAGAGTCAATGTGTCCCGTTCTAAGGTTCAGTACGTTTTTGTTTCCCTTCATCCCAAACCATCATTTATACATGTTTGTTATGTGGCTTTTGGATTATTTTGCTTAAACATTTAGTTACTGGTTTAGAAACTAGTCCCGAGGATGTGGGGTTCATGACAACTTAGCACCCGTTTGTTGCAGTTTAAGTCAACTAGCTGATAAAGTCGATTACTTCGAATATATCCTTAAATATTTGGGTTAAAAAATGATCACTTGCTGAGAGGCACAAACGTTGTTATATTTTGCTTAGATTTCATTACCTATGTCCCTTTTCAACATAAACTAAGTACCAATTAATATGTGAGTCTCACTTTCAAAGTCGTCGTCCCTGAGGGGTGTACGACTGGTGTGCTAGACCACATAGCTAGTGTCAATTTTTATAACAGATAATTAATACATGTTGACAAAAAATTAAATAAATAAATTTGCTTAATATTCAATATTAGCCGTGACGTTAATTGACTTGTATATATGATTTGATTACTAATTTACAGGATTTTTAGAACCTTAATTATTTAATCTGTAAGTTATTGCAACGGATATCCAAAATGTCAGGAAATATACTTTAAGTTCATGGCTGCGATATGATATTTGACTGACAAATTCTAGATTATATTTATAATTAATTTGATCTTTTAGGATGTCATGGCTTAATAGTAGGTGCATATAAACTAGTTTTGGACAAGACATTTGAATTATAATGAGCCCACGAGGTCACTACAGTTTAGGCGACCTAGCTAATATAAGTAAGAAACAAAGTGTACGTTTAATATGCACCCCTGATAATTTTGAACATTTTAATTATAAGTTTTCGAAGGTCAACAACTAGTGTATTTCCATTCCTGGAATAATCTCAGTTGAACTCGTCGATGTCTCGTATACTTAAAAAACTATACTTGCAAGTTGAGAACAAAACAAAAAAAGAAAAATCAGTTATTATAAATAGAAATAACAATAGAATTTGTTGGAACGTGACAGGAGTGACAGTGAGGAACTTCCTTGAAAGAATCACAAATCATTGTCTTAATTTCTTAAAGAAAGTCAACCAAAATTTCAAGTTACTCTAGTCATTAATCCATCTCTATATAAACTAACATAGTTTCTTCTTGAAAGTACGTACTTGATAATATGGATAACAAAGGCAACAAGATTTTTTCCTTAGCGGTCATTTTTACATTTGTTTATGTTTGTTATATGGTTAAGTTTGTTGCCGCGGTGTCTGTCCTAGATATATCTAGCGGCATGAGACGCACCCTCCAGGAAAAAGTTGATATCGCAGTTTCGGACGACGTATGTGCAGGTATATAGTTGTCTGTGTTAAAATTGCTTAAATTATTTTTTTGGCAACAAGTAGCTCATTGCAATTGATTTCAGTCTTATACAATAATAATTAGATGAACTATAAGTTTAATTAATTAGTAATTAACAGATTAATTAATGAAATGGAATGGTAATGGTATGGCATGGTACTTATGTATGTATGTATGTATGTATGTATGTATTAATGCATATATGTACATATGCATGTAGGCGTGTGTGCGAAGTCAGGAGTGACATAGTTTGGTCGCATTTCTACAAGATAAACGTTTGCATACACATATAAGTTTTATGTAGAGATACATCTGATTGTTTTTGATCATATATAATGTATGTGTGTTTATAATTATATTCATGGGATACGTACATTTTCTCTTTCTCTAAACTGAATACTATGTAATGGCATATACAAGACATTATGGGGCTAAAATCGAACGACACTAAGCACGAGGAAAGTCCTTGCCCAACACTGGTTATATGGGTGCCAAAAAAAACAGGCTTCACCGAGTTCGTTAAAGTCAACGAAAATTCAGAAGTTGAAGGTGGTTTCTCTATTGCCGTATTTTGTTATGCGTTAGAACTATTACCATACAATGTGCAGCCTATTTTCAAAGCGTTCGTCAATGAAAAAGGGGAAGCTAATGGTACCTATGATCAACTTCTACAGCACATTCAGGGCACGGTAGGTCTTATAATATTTCTTAATATACATAAATAAGCATACGTGCATGCATGGACATCAACACATATAGTACATTGTACTGATATTTCTTAATATACATAAATAAGCATACGTGCATGCATGGACATAAACACATATAGTACATTGTACATATATTATATCTTGAATATAATAGAGATATTGTATGCTAGTGTACAGTGTAATGTACCCTAGATTTATATATATACTGAAGTATTATTTCTTAATTTTCAATCTTGCAGACTTGCGAGGCTGTGGCAGGAGATGTCACTATACGGGGTAATCGAGCTGAATATGTTGAATTTACAACTCCCTATCTTAGCTCTGAAGTTTATATGATTGTGGGTGCTGCACATGAGTGGAACCAAACCCTTTGGACCTTCTTAAGACCTTTTACTAAAAGATTATGGTTGGCATTAGCTTGTGCATGGATCGCAATTGGAGTTACTCTTGCATTTTTAGAGTACCGTTCTGGAAACCCTAGGTTCCAAATCCCATATAGGCTACCCATAATGTTCATCTGGTTTCCTATTTCGAGTTTTTTCTTTAATGGTAAGTACTATTTTCAAATTAAACTTTTTTCAAATAAAGATTGATTGATCATCCTGAGCACTTTATAATAATTTATAGATTATCATATCTTAAAATATTTTACATAAAAATTAAACAGTATCTAAGAAAAAAATAAATCATTCTAATTTTTGCAGAGAGGACATCCAACAGGAGTTCTAAAGTGGTTCTTGTTATGTGGCTTAGCATGGTTTTCATAGTGCTGCAGATTTTCACAGCTACTCTGTCCTCATGGTTGACGCTGGATCTCCTGCGTCCCAGAATTCCTTCTAGCTTTGATAAGATTGGATATCAATATAATTCTTTTCTTAAAGATCTGATAACGCAACAATACAATCGTTCTGGAAACGATCTAGTCCCTCTCAATACCGTTGAAGAATTCAAAAATGTGTTGTCTAACGGTAGCGTAAATGCTATTTTTGATGAGCTCCCATATGTGGAGCTTTTTCTAGCAAAGTATGGGAATGATTACATGAAATTCGGACCTATAAACCAGGAATCTGGAATTGCATTTGTGAGTCTTTCGATCTCTATCTTTCAATCTATACACGTACTAGTCAATATAATTGTAAATTATGTAACTTCATGTGTTAAATATCCTAGGCATTCCCTCTTGGATCTCCTATGTTACCGATCTTTTCTAGGGCGGTCATAAATGTCACTGAAAGCGAAGTTATGCTGGAAATGAAGAGAAAGTATCTTGGGTTCTCTACTGCTGATCAGTCACAACCTGATCAACCCCTTCCACAAAGTCTTGATCTTCGGAGTTTTATTGGATTATTCACACTCTTGGGGATTGGTTCTATTGGTGCTATTATCTGGTCAGAAGTTGTGATTTGTCTTAATCGTCGTAACAACTAACAACGACAACAACAACAACAACAATATAATGATAACGATGTTGATTAATAAGGACAACAATAATAATTTGTAAGAAGGTTGACTAAAGTAGCGCAACAAGAACAAGCTACAATATCTGAGGGAGTTAAGTTTAAGTTTCCTATGCAATTCATTTTCAGTTGTAACTCAAATGTGTGAAGTTCTTTTTTAATTGTGACTCATTTTTTTATTTTTATTTTGAAAAATCAGTTGTGATCATTGATTTGTATGTGTGCATACCTAGTTGTGTTAACGACTGTGTTGAGTCGAATATTAGGATATTTATTCGTTTAATAATTATTGGCTCGAGCTCGACTAGAGCCCGATTAAATTTTCAAAACTCCTTTTGAGTTTGAAATCAAAAGGTTAACTATTGTTCAAGCTCGAACTCATGGTTGACACTAGATCACTTGCATCCCAGCATGCCTTCGTGGCTCATAGATTATTTGAAACCCCTCGTGGCTCGTAGAGTTAGAAACTGGGTGAGACCATTTAGTGTTGTGGAAATTACTTTTCATAAATGACATGTTACTACCTGTTGTTTTGTTTCTAAATTATTAGGATGTTGAGATATGATTTGGTCAGAGAATAAATGGGAGTCTTAACAAAAGGTTACAATCACTAAGTTGCTCTGAAATTTCTTACCTATTGATTGATTACTAGTAAAAGATACATAAACAAATCAAGGACAACGTTGTTGGTGTTTTTAATGTATATCCGAACAGACAAAGTGAACAATCGTTTTTCAATTAATTGACTTTTAAATTATTTTACTCATGTAAATATTAAGCTACAAGTTAAGGACTAGTCGGAGGATATGTTGGAACAAATCTAAAGCTAGTCTAGAAAAATATATCACCTCGTCTTCACTGCAGTGTTAGTCAGTCTGCAAGTTATAAAATAAGGTCAAACACAAATGTACTTTCGTTTTTCGGATTAATTAAACGATTATTACTTGCTAAGATACCGAGACATTGTTACCTTGAAGAACCTTTCCATCTTAGGCAACTTTCACTTTGAAGTCCCAGCAAATCTCTATTAATTGACCTTGGTCTAAATTCGAATGACGAATTGGTGATTATGTTTCATTTAACTTATTAGGACAACACAAGGATTGATCGGTGCTTATTAAGACATGTTAATTGATTTTCAAGAGTCAACAATCAGTATCTTTCGTTGATACATCTTAGTTGAATTGGTCGATGTCTTCCTTGTTTAGATTAAGAAGGTTGCAATCACAGAATAGATTCAGTAAACCAAATAACAATAGAGTAATGTGTTGGATGTGAAACGAGTGTGGAAATTGCTCGGAAACGCTTGAAAATAAATTTTCAAGATATGCTACTGAATGTCTATATTTTAACCTCCATCAATTCATTTCCCTCAACCCTCTCACAAGATATGCTACTGAATGTCTAGCATGCATCGCCAAAGACCGCATTTTATCACATTTCCTCTTATTCATGATGCTTTATGTTTATCTTAGGAATTAAGAGCCCCAAACAAGAACCCTATATCCGCTGGATACTAGAAGCTATCTGTCAGATACACCTCCATACTCAGAAATTCAGACTCGTTTGTTCATTCTTTGTTTAATCTTCATACCTAACAATCTTCTACTAGAAGATTCAACAAATCCAAATTCTGACCACTTGTTAACCAACAAGAAAACCCTTTCATCGCCCCTTTAATAACACTCGTTCTAACTTATCCATACTGCTGGAAAACCCATTCGGGACACTCTGATCAACCAGGCAGGATCGGAAGACTTTCAATACTAAGTTAACTGAACTCCGCTACTAAAATGGTACCAAGATCTCTCTAGAGTATGGCACCCTATCATTAGTTCATTAGTAGACCGATTGAAGCCCGACCCGGCTCCAACACTCTCATTGCACTAGCAACCCACCCATACAGCATTTCGTCTACACATTCTTTCCTTTCAACAAGGAGAAGATCACCCGGTAGAACAACCACGTGAATAACACCATCAACGTAGCGGTGTGAGAATGCCATCACACCCTTGACTATCCACTTAAACACTCTTGCTTTCACTGTTGGATCACCAACCACAAACATATGCATGATTTCGGATAAACACAATTTTTCCTAACGAGCCAACTCCCATTGTACGGTTGTAGTACTAATCAAGACTCTCGGAAAAATAATTCGTTCACCTAACTCGGTCAGTCGCAACTTAGTTGCCATTGGAGATGATCTAACCAAAGACTTGAAGAGTCAAGTGGCACCGAGATGACAAACTTGTTCGTAGAAATCACAAGGCTCCCACTTAATGCCAAACTTCCACTAGTTTCAACTCCTCTCGAGCTCCCACTCGTTCTAGATTTCTCAACAATCTCATAAAGCTTAAGTACACTAGGACTTCCACAACCTACACTCTTGCTTAGCCGTTCCTCATCTGGAATCTCGACCATATCCAAGGCCCCCTGTTTATACCCGCGAGCAATCACCAAACTACCCTTGATAACATTTCATTCTTGATCTCCAAACCTAATATGATACCGTTCATCATCTAACTGCCCAATTGAGATCAACCACCTCCCGATCTTGTGAATGAACCTCACATTCTTGATGACCTAATCTATACCAAGGTGAGTTTTGAGGATTACATCCCCAATCGCAACACCCAGTATCCTGCCATTAGCCAGACAAACCATACCATAATGATACTTAAAACCATACCAAAAATGTCATGTTTTATATCACTTGTAAAAATGTCCTTTGTATGCTTTTTTGGGTTGCTTTGTGTTTTGGTGTACGCCTCCAACCTAGAGAAATATATCCGTGAACAAGGTGATATTGAACCTTTAGACGTATGTGCAGGTAAGGCGTTGTTACAATTCAACAATTATGCAATTGCTTAATTTGAGAGATGATGAATCTTTAGGAAAACAGATACAAGTATATATTCTATATGGGAGATAAATTAAGTTTAGATTATATTTAAAAATAAAGGTAATGCTTCTTTTATTAATCGATATTGATACAAGGCGGTTTTGGTAAATGATTTGCAAGTACTAGACATTGTACGGCCAACATGGAACATAACAAAGCCAGGGATAAGTCCATACCCAACATTAGTTGTATGGGTACCAAAAAAAGCAGGCTTCACTGACTTTGTTAAACTCAATAAAGATAACCAAGTAGAAGGCGGATTCTCGATAGCCATATTTTGTTATGCCTTGCAAGAACTACCCTTCAACGTTCGACCTATATTCAAACATGCATCAATTAATGGGCAGATGAACGGTACCTATGATCAACTTCTGAGGCACATTCAAGGCCAGGTACCTTTTTCATTATATGTGCATCTTGAAGTCGACAAAGAAGTTAAGTAACAATGTAATGTGTCTAAGCTTTATAAGCTGAAACTTTTTAAAATTTTTATCTTGCCAGGCTGTCGCAGGAGATATCAGGATCACAGGGAGTAGAGCTCAATATGTGTCCTTTACAATTCCCTATATAACGGCTGATGTTTACATGCTTGTGCTTTCTGCACAAGAATGGAAGCAGAACCTCTGGACCTTTTTGAAGCCATTTTCAACTAATCTATGGATCTCAATAGTTTGTGCATGTCTCTTTGTTGAAATTGGGCTTGCCACATTAGAGTATTGTTCTGAGAATCCCAAATTTGCCGGGCCAATTTATAGTCAAATTTTCATGATTGTATGGTTTCCTATCTCGACATTCTTCTTCCAGGAAGGTACTAATTTTAAGATAGGTGCATGAATGTCTCCTATTAATGCTTCCTGAATTAAATGTATACAATACCAAATGGCCTGGTTATTTTCAATATTAAAGGTTATTCACTCTACAATAGACCTTTGAAAATTTAACGGTTAGCCTGCCTGTATAAATTATTTATTGTTTACCACCTTAATTTTATAAATAATAACCAAATGATGATCATTTTTTCTTGCTGAAACATTGAAGTTTGGAATCCAGGGAACATACTAGGGAAACAAAAGGTAACTAATTTAGATTTAAAAATATTTGTTGATATGTTTGCAGGAAAGATACTCAACAGGTGCTCAAAGGTAGTCCTCGTTATGTGGCTATGTATGATATTCATAGTACTGCAGATCTTCACTGCTACTTTTTCCTCATGGTTGACATTAAATCAACTCAAACCCAAATTCCCTACGAGCTTTGAAATCTTTGGCTACCAAAACGGGGCATTTCTGAAAGATTTCATAATGCAACGATACAATTGAACTGGCAAGAATCTACAGCCTCTCAGCAGCTACGAAGAATTTAGAAATGCTTTCTCCACTGGTCGCATAGATGCTATCTTTGATATAGTCCCGTATATAGATCTATTTCTCGCCAAGTACGGTTCTGATAATTACATGAAAATTGGACCTGTAAACTAGGAATCAGGCATTCTTTTGTAAGATTTCATGAATTTAGAACTTCTGCTAATTTAGTTTAACTTTTTATCAGTTTGTGACTAGCCAAACTGCTGAAGAACAAAAAACGAAGAAAGTGTTCTCTCGAGCAGTGATTAATGTGACTGAAAGTGTAAATATGCTAAGTATGAAGAAAAAGTATCTCGGGTTTTCTGCACATGATAAAACACAATCAAATCAAGCCCGTCCACAAAGTCTTGGTGTTATGACTTTTACTGGACTTTTTTATTTCCATGGCCATTGTGACTTTATCCGCTGTTGGCGTGTCAGAAATTTTGCTTAGGCGTGGAAATGATAAAGTTGGAGCTGATCAAAAAGAAGAAGACCCAAATAATAATGCTGAAGTATCTAGACCACTTCAGGTGAATATCCCTGATTAGCGTTAACGTATATTTGAGTATGTGTGTAGTACATAGTAGATAGGCCTTGGTGTTAATTTCCACAAATGGTTGACGTTCTGTATACTAATTTCAAGCGTTGGAAATACGTGAATATGACACAAGTAGTTTTATCCTAATTCTCCAACAAGTAAATTCACTCCAACAGACTGTTTTTGTAAGTTCCTAGGAGCAACTACCGGAAATTTCTCAATATCATCAAACTGTACGTGTTTTTCTGCATATTGTAACAGATAAATCGTTGATACCATTTATCTTTCTAAGTCAATTACTGTATGGATAACTGTAATACTGTATTATCATATCTTTGTAGAAATTACTCCGTTATTATTGTTGTTTTTGTTACTATGTTAGATTCTAACATATATATTATTATTTAACATAGTAAGTTAAACATTCATTCAATGTTGTAGGATCGTCTCCCATCAATCTGTCGACCACTCAATATTGACCCAAAGGGAAGATCTGGTGATTAAGGGAAGCTAGAAGTTAAATGACTGAAGTTGGTTTGGCAACCAGTTCTTGTTCAATGGTGTTTTGTGATGTTTGTATGCTTGAGTTCTTAACATTCTTGATGATGGACTTTCTTATCAAATATGGTAATTTTGAGAAGTTTCAGTTCATATTTGTATTAAATATACTTGTACATATTTGAATATTTTGGTAACGAAATATAAGAATATGATTTTGGTTGTTTGCGTTTTGTGAAATTCTTTGGGACAAGTTTAATTATTAATTATACAAATGAGGCAGCACTGGCTAAGCACCTAATTGAAGAAATGTTATGCCTAGAGCACCACTAATATTCATGTGCAGTAGTTCAATGATAGAACTGATTTACACAAATTACCAAATATGACATAACCTGATCTATATAGAATCACCCTCCATTTATCATTACTGAGCAAAATGGCACCCTTACAATGTCGACAAAAGTTGAAAACTCATTTTTCAGTGGTTGTTTCCATGGTTCTCCATCCATCTGCATAAAAGCTTGTTTCCATGCTCCACCCCTCAACTCAAATCGAATTGCAGCAGCCTGATGAACAAACAATTCACTCAATTTTAAAAGATAACCAATGTGTCCCAGAAACAAAATACGGAAATGCCAGATTTGTAGAGGTAACAAGTTGCATCTATCTTCGATTATGTTAATTTTAAAAATTATCTTTCTAAGTGTAAAGGAAGACAAAAGAGAGGGGATGGAGGGGGGATTTGATATGCATATAATGTATACAAACTCAGTGAACTTAATGTTAAGGGGGTACAGTACCTGTGCAATGTGTTTGGCTGAAATAAGCTCGACCATCACAAATGATGCATGCCATCCGTGCTTGAACCCAAATACTTCTAAGAGGCCATCATCTGCATTAGCCTCAACAAAGCCTTTCTGCATTTTAACCGATAACAAACAAACAAAAATCTTCAGAATTAAGTCTATTGTGGGAGGGTCTTATAATATTTGACCGACACTAAAACATTTTCCCAAAACTAAGTGTCAAGTTACAATTACAATTATTATGGGGCTAAGGAAGTAGTCCAAGTCCCATATGTAGATTTTATAAATAAGCTAAGAAGTATTTCATCCATATCACTGGATGTGGCAAATAAATGCTTACCTTGTCCATATATTCTGGTTTTAGTTTACCCCAAGGATTTCTTCCGCTTGCGTAGTTATGAAGATTCAAGGCGACAATAGACCTAACACTGGAAGACGATATACTGTCAAACAACAGTAAAAAAAATGCTACCTCATTGATGCTACATTTATTGTTATTCCACATGTTTCCCGAATCAGCCGATTCATAAGCAAATGGGTCAAAACAGCCACTATTTAAAATTAGTAACCTTACCTTGATGGGATAGGGACGAGTTCCCACTCAGAGCTGTCGAGTCTTTTAACATGTAACCTCAAAATATTCTTTAGTCCCCTGCATTCATCACATTATTTCTACTTAAATAATTATTTAGACATGTTCATCTGTACAAATAGATAATGTATGTTCCTTAACATGGACCATGAACACATCAAGACATGTGCAAAGTGAAACACAACACTTATTTCAGGCGAAAGAGTACTTCAGTCCAATGTGACAATTACCTCAAACCGGGATCAGCCATACAAGGCGTAAAAAACCACCCTTGTTTGCAACTGTATCCAGAGTAGATCATCTGTGACAACAGAATAATAAACTAATCAACTAGGTAACTTAAATATGTTGATAAAAGATAGAGGTGGTAATTTCGACCCATTCTCCTAAATTATTGGTCAATGTGAGTTGTATTACATCTGTAAGTGATTAAATCGGTACACTTTTGAAACATTAGCTAACATGGAACTTGTTGGCGTGTCAAAAGTCACCCAATATGTTTTGAACTGAATAAAACCTTCTTTATTATATATGTATATCGTAAAAAAAAAAAAAATATCGTGAAAACGTAATGACTTCAAAATCACTTTTTAAATATCTAGAACACGTTATTTTACAAAATTCTCTTTGTAGCTCCTTATTCAAATAACTTTTAGAAGCTAGTTTTCAAATAAAAAAAAAATTCGAAGTTTTTTATTTTATTAATTTTTTTTAATTAATTTTTTTTATTCATAATAATCACATTTTATTATTTGATAATCACATGAATTATATGTGATTATCAAGTCCTATTTTGTGATTATCTCGAACACATGATAATCACATTACATTAAAAATAATCACAACAGTAACGACTTTAAAAAAATTCGAAAAATAAAGTTAAAATTTTTTTATTATATTTTTATCATAGCTTCCAAAAGTTATTTTAATAATAATCATTGAAAAACTTTTAAAGAAAAACGTGTTTCGGATAATTAAAAAGTATTCTTAAAATCATTCTCACGTTCTCACAATATTTAGCCTTCTTATTAGAACCCTCTTCTCTATATATATATATATTGAAGCTTAGAACATGTTATAACAATATAGCTTTTTTATAATCTTATTATCAATCAATGTACATCAACTATTTATAAAACTTAGGGCAAAATAGTGTTGACTAGTAGGCCCAACCCGACCCATTGAACCTGTATAAAAAATTACGTGATTGGCCCATCATAAAACCTTTAATGAAAAGGATGCTAATCAAGCTCAGACCTTGTTAGAAATAGGACCTCGAGCAAGGTATGGTTTCTCATTCCGTAAATGATGGAAACCATAAGCCACTTGAGCATCCATTCCTTTATCAAAAAAACTAAATGGTTAAGATAGTAAAAAGAGAATATAAAATCAAATAAACTGAAAGACCATATATGAATAAAATACCTAGGAAATAATATTAAAAAAAAGAACCAGATTAGTGTCCATCCAAAAAAATAGAAAAGAAATACAGAATACCTATGCTGAAATAATTGTAGAGAACTCCTTGATAGCATGAAACCTTCTCAGGTAACTTCCCTAGAACTTCTATATCCTACAAAGAATGCGTAATAACTCTGGTCTACATTATCTTGAAAACCTGCAAAACTAAATTACAGATATTTTCCAACGACAATCATAATATTACAAACCTGAGCAAGAACAACCTCCTCTGTTTGCTTCAAAGAATGAGGAGTGTCCAAATCAACACCAGATGGCATTGATATCGAAAGATTCCAACTACGCATAATAAGATTCATGTCATGACATATATAGTATTAGATTTGAAACCATCAGTGAAACCATCCCATTAAGAAAACTGGGCACAAATAATGAATCTCGCAATTGTCATATCAAAAAAACATTACTCACCTATCGAGACGGCTAGTTGGACTATATGTGGCCTTGTCAAGAGTTCTTTTTATGGCCGCTCTCCAGCTAAAAGGAAATGAACCACCCTGAAAACATGAAGATGGCAATTATAAACCATTTACTTATGAATGAGTTAATTTGGGTTGTCTAATACGGGGACGGGTCTAACATGTTGAAAGTGATTCAAGTCTATTTTCAATGCATATAAGCTCCAAATCATTTTTATAGAACTATATAGGATACTATTTATATGACATTGTTTCTGTAATCATAATTAAAGCAATAACTATCTACTAAAAAGAAATGAAAACGGCTTAAATAAAGTGTTAAAGGTCAAAATGACCGGGTCTACTCCAATCCTTACTAAAGTCTGAAACATGACCTGCCACTTACCCAGCCTGTCCAACCCAGCCATCTTGCCACCTCTAGAAAATCTGAATATATAAGGAAATAAGAAGATTACCCAACCAAAACTCCTAGACAGGTCGTTTCCTGTACCAAGAGGTATAATTGCTGTTGGTGGAATGGGGTTCCGACCCTGTTTGTGAAGCTCTCCAAGGCATCCAAGAACCCAACCAACAGTTCCATCGCCTCCTGCAACCTAACAAATGAGCAATAATCCCAGGTTTTGTAACATATTTCCTCATTGTAAATCCAAAACGTCTTCAAGCTGGTACAAATCAATAGTTTTTACGGTCTATTTTATTACAACTGATTGCAAAAGTCACATCCAAACCACCCAAGTCTCTACTCCCAATAATCAAAAGGTTTAACTAAACATGTGCACAATAAAAAGTTGCATTCTTTCCATTGATAGAGAAGCTAACAGTTTCGAATATGCAAAATGACGTATCAGAATATAGCTATCCAATTAAGCGCATTAAACACATACCACAATCCTCAATCTTTCCCGTGTTTCTTTGGCACAATTGTCTCCGAGACTAGCAAGCGTCTCCAAGCAACCCAATCCATATTCAACGAACTCATGAGGCTTCACACTTTGAAGGTCAAACACCTGTCACGTGAAAAGGAACTAAGTTTATGAGAAGAATATATATATAGAGGGATGATCCAGATTATGCAAATATTATGGGAAAACTTGTCCATAACTATATATAGTAATCGATTTTTTTTATATAAGGGTCATGAATATTTCCTAACATATTTTTATAACAAGTTCCCAAAGCATTCATTGAATCATTTTCACAAGATTTTAATAAAAATCAATCGAATTTTCACAATTTTCCCAATGAACATTCCCAAAAACACAACCCATTTGCAAACACATCTTCATAAATGAAGCAAATCAAACATCAACCAATAAAAAAAATATATATCAAAGTTTACTAGAAGACTCATAAATTACTAGTTCCTAAAACTTCAACTAACATTTAAGTAATAACATTACCCAACTCTTGCAACTATATATTTATATAAAAATCAAACAACAGCCATTTAAAGAAAATAAACAATAAATAAAAAATTCACTATATAACAATAAATAAATAAAACAAATACTTATACTTATCGAAGTTTATCAGAAGACTCATAAATTACTGGTTCCTAAACTTCAACTAACATTTTAATAATAACATTACACAAATCTTACGACTATATCACATAATATCCATTTTTTTAAAAAGGAACGATAAATAAAGCATTCATTATATTATAATTATAAATGAAATTAAATTAAAATTAAAATTACTAAGTTAAAATAAACATTTAAAACACCTGTTCTTGACCCATTAAATCCTGCAATCTTGCTTTAAGTTCCGTTCCATGCCTTCCACCACTTTTAGAATTCACAAATACCACAACCGGACATTCACCACCACCATCACTACTGACGTCAGCATGACGTTTTCCGGCATCAATATCTTTATTCGCAATACAATCACCCATTGCAAAACGTAAATATTCAGCCATCGTAATCTTCTTCCGTAACTGTTCTTTCGAAATACTTAGACCCGATAACGAACACCTTTTTATTGAATCTATCACCGGTAACCGTACTGCCACCTTGTTGACCATATTTTCTGGTGACGGTGATGATGAACCCATTTTTTTAATCACTTTTTTCTGGGGTTTGATTGTTTCGAGTAAAGATTTGATTGTTTTGACGGTGGTTACAAAGAAGGTAAGAAACTGTCGTTGGGTTTTGTTGTAGTGTGTGTGTTAGTAAAGTGGGAATTGGGCCGGCGAGAAAGAGTGTGGGGTTTTTGTAGTCCGGCGGAGGGTGTGTTTTTAGTTTGAAAACTTTCTTTCTTTTCCTTTCGTGTAAAATAATATATTTAAGGGCAAATCTCGTAATAGAAACGCTATATAATAATTCAAAAATAATAATAAAAATAATTTAGGTTTGAAATATATATTTTATTCTCTTATCAAAATTGAATTAGTCGTTCAATTAAAAAAATTGAATATGTTAACATGTCTCAAAACGTTGTCTGTTTTCCAGTTTCTAAATTATAACTATTATTATTATTATTATTATATACTCCGTATTGTTTTTATTTATTATTTTATGACATGTTTGTCATTATGTTTCTTATTCTAAGGTTAAAATCAAATTCATAAATTTGGTAATTATTTTACATAATTTACGTAAAAGTAAGTAAATCCGTTTTCATTATGGCTTACAATGACAAGTTTCCCTTTAATGTTTGGTCTCAGTTACCAAATCACCTATTTTGGACTTTTGGTAGTGTATTTTGAGTTTTGGACCTTACGAATTGCTACACGTGTGTCTGTAGGTATTTACTTTTGACATTTTATAGATCTGTATCACAAGTTAAAGGTAATGTAAAGATATGGTACTTCATGAATAGCAGTTTACATCCTCAACCCCTTAAGTTGTGGTTTGACAAGTTCTTTAAATGCATCTCCAATGCCAGATTTTTCCAAAGCTTTATTATAAGTTCATTAAAAATGTTGATGTTCTTGTTCGGACTCGCATGATCAAAGTAAGTGAGTCAAATTCACATATCAGACAAGGTCACCGTTTCGAGCATGACTGTTGGATGATCGCAATCACCTCGTGTGTATTAAGCTTTCCATGTTATTGGACAATTTTTCATGGCCAATGCATACAATTAATGCTTCCAAACATCCCGGAAAAACCATGTCATTCTTCATGTTTAGCATGTAATTGTTGAACATCTTGGAGTGTTAACTTTCTTAAGTACTCGATCGAGTATAGATGAAATACATATTCACAAAAGTTGTCCAAATAATTACATGAAGTTTGTTACCCACGTGTAAGTATTCATTAATCGCATCGACGTCACAGTATAAGGCAAAAGTACACTTTTGATAAACGTTAAGAATCAAATTACCGGTACAGTAGTCTTGTCACGAACGTTCGCCAGCACCAAGACGATCTTTATGTAATCGCCTTCTATGTGATTTTGGTCATGAACTTTCAGCTTCGTTTTCTTCATCTTGTTCCAATGTTCCAAGAATATCGAGCATAACACTTGGATTTTAACAAGAATTAATTGCATTGATATTTTTCATATCAAAATTTTCGTCGTAATTTTGGTATGGATCTATTTACGATTTGATATTTGTGTTTGAATTATATAGGTAATAAGTAATAATATTTGAAAGAAAGTAGTAAAAAAGATGGTGAAAATTGTGTGTGGATTTGAATTGAAGTTGTAAGTATATAAATAAGGTGTTAGGGATTGAAAGAAGTTGAAATTTTTTTTGAAAACAATTATTGTTGTTTTTATTTTTTTTCTACCTTTTTTAGACATTAAAAGATAATTTTTTTTTTTTTTTTTGTATCTACTGTTGCATCCGGGGCCACACCTCCGCCTCCCATTCCATCTTTCTTGCGACGATGAACCAAAAGAATCCCCAAGGAGGTGTCGTGCCGCAAAGACGGTGCATACTGCATTGGCATTGTTTTTATAAGTATTGGGTAATTTTTTCACTCGCATTAAAGCTGGGGAGGTGAAAGTGAAATTTAATTGAAGAATCTTAAGTAGATCAGTTCCAATAGGATGACAGGTAGACTGCCAATAGGATGGCTTTCGTCATGCTTCCAGCCTTCCAGGTAGGCAAGATATAATTTTTCACAAATTAGATACTCCGTATAAATTACTTTAAAACGGATTTACCAATTTTTCGAAAAAATTAACCATTTTAATTCGCAAAAACCACCCAAAGTCTACGTGTCAAGTGACACACTGGATTTATCATTATACATAAATATTCAAGAACTATTCTTATAAATGAGTATTCAATTCAATTCAATTCAATTGAAGTCCAGTTAAGCAAGTACTTATTGACAAAAAACAAGATATTAATCAAGTGGACCAAACATGAAATAAAGTCATTTAAGTCGCTATAAAAGCTTCAACAAACAATATTTATTAAAAGCTACATGGTTGGTTGCTCAGTCCCTATCCGCCCGCTTAATTGCAAAATAATTCAATTACAAATTATACAAAGAGATGAATATGGTTGGCCAAAAGATAAACACGTACACATTGTTGTATTTTATTTTTCATAATTTTTCTTTAAAAACGGAGTTGTTTTTGTGACAAAATTAGTGTTTATCATGATGCCTAAGTTCGTGTAAACTTATGTACTTTGTTTTCATTTAACAGTATGTCACTCCAATTCCAAAATATATAAAGTAAAAGTTTAAAGCCCCTATAGCTAATAAATACATCATGTGGTGTTTTGGCCAGAAATATAACGTACAACCTTCAAAAATCTCGTGAAGAGAAAAGGTTGTAGGCCGGAGAACATGTTGTCATCATTTTCACAGGAATCTATTTTAAGTTTCCTCGATGAGCGGTGGAGGTGGGAGGAGAGAAAGAGAAGTAAAATGAGAGGAAAAAGGAAAATGGGAGAGGACATATATGATCTACTTTGACTTTCTAATTGACTTTTAGTTTTCCTTAAAATCAAACTCTTAAAGTTATAGTAGATTTTCTAATTAAAGTCACGTGTCAAATAATGATTAATAGATTAATGATATTTTTTAGCCTTTTAGGCACATATTTCAAACATATCTACCATTGCTCTTATATTCTATGTTGCAATTTGTGTTTCTACACTAGGGTTAAGAATAGAAGAGCTATGTAGAAAATATACGGAGGATTATAGTGTTTCTACAATATTTTTGTTTGGCTGGAAATGTTGCATGTGGCTGAGTCGACCCAGATTAAAGTGTAGTGGGGTATTGGTTCAGGGTTCATGTACTGTTACTATCGATAAGATTAAGGATATACTTAAT
Organism: Logfia minima; assembly: GCA_963921325.1. Taxonomy (NCBI): domain Eukaryota; kingdom Viridiplantae; phylum Streptophyta; class Magnoliopsida; order Asterales; family Asteraceae; genus Logfia; species Logfia minima. The sequence goes on from OY992773.1 coordinate 32,420,917, forward strand.
CATCAAGTCTACCATATCTTAGATCGATTTTGCTAGGTGTGATTTGGATAGCAACATATTGTTTGAGGTATTATCAAAAGAACAATTTTTTTACTTCAATTCATACTCTTTTTAAACTAGACTTTACCCCTTGATAACCTGACAAACGGAGAACTGTCTAATTAAATAGATGATTCTATATATTCATCTTACAGCGAAGACGTGAAAAATTCGGGATACATAAACAAACTGAAACTGGATATGAACTGCCTTTCAAATAAATCACATATTGGGTATAAAGTGCACCCAGATCCTCTGAGTACAAGCTTCATTTTGACATATGAAGTATTTTGTGGGCTCGGTGTCATCTATATTGACTTTAAACTTTTTGCAATGATCATACGATGAATATATCGGGTTAAGCATCATAAATTACTTTCTTCAGTAGACATGTAACTGTCAGGAAAATTTATGAGACTTTGGTACAAGTTGTTTAAGCTACCGAAAGGCTTAATCTTTTCATCGGAGCTTCTCCCCAGGAGTCTGAGAATTGCACCCAGTGGCAACGTCATGATACTGAAAAGAGTGTCAACAAAATTGCCGTCTGCTTCAGAAAATATCACTCTATTTTCTTCTTTGTCCACTAATAGTTTTAGTGATATTTTGGGCTCATTTTCAACTGTAGCAGCCATGATTTTAGAATACAATACTTGATCAATTATGATTCTTCAGATAAATATAGAGCAGTTCCTGTGATGATGATGGTTCTGCTACATAAAATAGTTAATTATGTGGAAATGAAGAGGCGTTTACCGGTTAATTACCACTAACTATTAATTAAATTCATGAGTACTTCAATCATCTATTGGAACTGTGATTTTATGTGAAACTGTCAAGACCAACAATATTCATGAGTTTCAATATTTAGTTGGAGATTTTTTAATTACTAGATACTAAAAGATAGAATTATAAAGTATACTAGCTTAGTCACTCGTGATTACACGGGTTTGATAAAAAATAAAATTAAAAAGTTATTTCATATATTCTCTAAAGTACAGTAAATATATAACGGAGTTCTTGTCTATGAAATTTGTAGTAATAATATATAGTAAATATATAACGGAGTTATTTCATATATTCTCTAAAGTATAGTAATAATGCATTTATGTAATGATTAATATAAAATAAACAAAAGTTTCAATTTATTGTTATTACATTTTGTAAATTCTGTTATTATTACGTTTTGCAGGTTCTATTTTATTATTATTAGTGACGTGTAATTATAAGATGATAAATAAAAAATCGTCAAAGTAAAAAGCTACTCTTCAACCATTGTTATTGTTTCTTTATTAAAGGAATGATTTAAGAAACATAGCATACCAAATAATTTAAACATATAAGAATCGTCGCATTAATTCAGGGCATAAAGATATCATCTTCATTATATTGTCCAAATAATTTAACGTAGACGGACGTATTTATAGTTGCTTTGATATTATAAATATTCTCTAACTTATAAACTTTTTATGCACTTTTATTCTCATTTCAAGGAAGTTCAATGCAGTAAAGTTGCGGATATTTATTTTTTGAGTGACAGAGACAGAAGAAACTTTGTAGCACTGAAAACCTTGAAATTTGAAGCAAACCTTTAGAATACACAACGATCAAATGATCACATTCTAACACAGACTTTAGATGTACATTGTAGCACAATAAGCCTAGCTAGCACCAATTTTAAAAACTCAATAACCAATACATTTTGAACTAAATTGGTGGTAAAGATTTTTCTTCTAAAGAACTCAATTTTAGTTCTAGTAAATCGGGCTATATACTTTGCCAAATGCATATTCTAAAGTCGACATAACTTGATAATTGGCATCAGGTACCTATATGGGAAATAATGAATGTGAAAAATGCTCAAGCTAATGTATTGCTTAAATTAGATCAAGGCAGTACACGAACTCGTAAAATAAAGAACATCAGTAAATGCTTATATCATAGCACAAAAACCACATATAAGAAGTGACACCATTTTCTACTGCAAAATGATAAGTTTTCCACCAATTTACTTGACAAAAGGTTGTAGTAATAACTTCAAAATAAGTAACTTGCATTTTCTGATAGTTTTTAAGATTTAACAATTTAAAACATCAAGCTATGCCACTTTCCATGGAAATTTACCCACACAACAAACTTCAAGCAAGCATGTAACTTAATCAATAACTCGCTTTAAGCACCATATTCAGCTCATACCCTAGTACTCTAACACAATTCTGAATGCATAAAATCCCATATAAGATGGTAAAGGAATAAAATTTCATAAAAAGGATGAATATATGAAAAGAATCGTGAAAGAAAGCATGTTGTGAACAATCACAATAAAACTTGAATAGCCTAGCATATTCAACAAACAGCAGGCATAAACTCAAAACCATGAAAATAAAAATTTTAATAAAATAATATCAAAAACTAAAAGATGCTTTTAACGAATGTATATAAACAATTACATTTTTCTTTTTTCACTTTGACATTTCAACAAACACATAGAGTGCATCATGTTGATGTTCATTGAACAACACATATTCTTCGTCTCAACCTGACTTCTTAGAATATAAATTACCTAAAGCTTCTTACCTACCACAACCTTCATACACATTTAAAAAATAGAAAGATATGAGGACAGAAAACTAATCATACTTATTTCAAACATGAAGAATTAAGAAACATAAATCAATATGCTCATCTTCCATTTGAATGTGAAATAAAAACTGAACTTTGAAGAAATTTACTGTAATAAATTTCTAAATTAAGTAACAAAATTAAAAAGAAAACTCTAAGATTACCGAATCAAACCTTTAACCAAAAAAATTGAACAAAACATACCCGTAACAACAAAAAATCGGAACCCGCCATCTTAAAATTCGAGTGCAAACCCCGTACAATGTTGTCAGGAAGCCAGGTCTAGTTAAATGATGTATAAGCAGTAACGACAACGAACAAATTCAAATTGAAAGCATAACTCGTAAAAAATCGATCATAATTAATAAAATAATTCAACCTTAAGAAAATTTACTGATAGAATCGTAATAATCGCAGCCGCCGTTCATTTGACCGCTTAACTTCAGCGTAGTAGGATGGATGATGAAAGAAGACGAATGAATTGATTTATGCGGGTATGGAAGAAAATAACTGAGATAAAAGATGAGTGATTTAAAATTCAAAATTTAAAATCTTTGAACAAAGAAACCAATGCATCCCCTCTTCAAAAGAAAAAAGCACGCAAAACTGTATATTCCCAACGCATGCTAAAAGTAATCGTTTTCTTATTAATCTATTAAATACTTTAAAATATGTTATTGTATTGTATTTTAAAAATAGATTTATTACATCATTCAAGTCACCATAATATGACACATCATCAAAGAAACTTATTTTAGAATATGACATATCAGCTTAATGACATCAGCTTAATTCCCCTTTAGTAAATAGTATAGATTTGACTGTGATATCAACGCCTTTCACAAAAAAGTTGGAGGTTCTGTCATTCACTAGAATATGGAGGTCAGGTCCCAATGATAATTTAAACCTTTGAATATTTGATCATGATGTTGTTTAATATAAGTACACGTTGTTCCCAAACCATTTTTAATAATTTTATGTGATCAAGTATAATAGTATCAACTTTCATCAAAATGGTGTTGGTTAAATGATCATTTATTAACTTTCGGACTGATTTATGGTTACAAAACAATTTTTTTTAAGAGCGATTCCTCTATTTATGTGATTTGAAAACTGTTTAGTATGGGTCAAACATTGATAAGCTACGAAAGGTACGTGATCACTGCAAGACAGAAGAGCTAGAGATCTCTAGACACGAAATTTAATAGCTAAGGTATCCTAACATTCTCTTCCATAACACATCATATTGTATTGAGACTATGTTCTAATTGTAAAATTCTTTGGAACACACTGGTGACAAAATAAGTCAAATTATAAGACCAACAATTTTAGTTTTCCTTTGCTGAATACCCATACCAACATAGTAAAATACATAGTATCACTCAATTCATATGGTCCAGCCAACAAAAAGTTACCCATAGAAAATGACCTACAGCACGCACGGAAACACATCAATATTCCAGCCTAAACATATATAGGCATTCAAATTTCTTACAAAACAAAAATTCATTTCTCGGTCTTGATAACTTTTTTATGTAGAGCATCCATCAAAGCCGACTATGTCTTAACAATTTTATACCCTGCCAAAAAAAGAAAGTAGTCAGCTTGATTAATAGTACCTCCATCAGAAACATACTTTTGGCAAAACTACTATGTTGTAACTCTTCAATGCCAATGCCCATTTTCATGTTCCTCAACATTATTCATAGGAACTTTCAGCTTACTCAGTATAGCAATTGTTGAGGTACTTGTTAATGGGTTATAACAAGATCATCTGTCAACATAGACTTCGCTGATGACTTCAGATATCTTCCTTGGACCCTTGGATCTTTAAGACTTGCAGAATAAGAATTTATAAGTACCTTATCGCGCGCTAGAGCCCAAGTACTCATTTTTGAGTCATAACCAACATAAAAAGAAGTGTTGTAAACGTTCAGAGGAAAAAGTTGGTTCTGTGAAAGATATCTCAGCAGTAACTGAGGTTGAAGAAGCATATCCTTGAGCTCTTGTGACCTTACGCATTCTCCTACACTCTTAATAGAAATGCTTGCATACAGGTTGTCCATGGTTTCCGCACCACTAGCCCCATTCATTAACTTGCGAACTAAAGTTCCTAAGGGAATTTCTAGGAAACTAAAAACAAACTCAACAAAATCTGAACCAGCTTCAGCGAACAAGAACTTACAACTTGACTTTTGCAAGGTAACTTTCAGTGTCATCCTCTTTGAAGTTGGCCCTTTTTCTTCACTGACCAAATTGTTAACTGAAGTTCCTTGCCGGAAATAATCCAAATTTTGGATATGATTCACGCTAGAGGACACCATGCAAGTCAATGGGTACTTAAATGTGAGTGCCAACTTTACAAGCAACAGAATCTGTGAAACAGACAAAGTTATTATATCTAACATTATAGCATCTATGTAAAAATAAAATTGAAAATACTAAAATATTATAATATATGGTATTACCTGTTCAAGACCAATATCTAATGTCCTCTCTTCTATTTGACTGGCATCAGTGATACCATGATCATGGAACAATTGAATGATAAAGCTTGAAGTATTGGGCATCACACCAAGATCATATGTGACTATAGAGGTCGTCACATCAGAAACAAACACACCATCATTAACACGATTACCTTCGGTATTAGAGATTGAATCTTTGTCTTTGATTTCCCAACTTTATAGGGACCCGCAATATTTTCATCGAGAAATGTTACAAAGTACTAAAATTTGCATACTGCCCATTTATAAAAATAAAGTATTTCAGAGGCTCCGTGCCATGTATGTTAACTCTAAGCTTTCTGCATTGATCAAATGATGAAGTTATGGGATTAACCATCATAATTTTACAAGCTCCCTCAACCTTTTCATCCAGAGATTTCCCCAAGATTCTGACAATTGTACCCAAAGGCAATGTCATAATGCTGAAAAGAGTGTCAACAAAATGGCTGTTAGCTTCAGAAAATAGCACTCTTTGTTTCTTTTTGTGAACCATTAGTTTTAGTGACAGCTTCATTCGTTTTAGTGTTTGTAGCAGTAGCAGTAGCAGTAGCAGCCATGGTTTGATAATGAGTAAGTAGATAAACAGAGCTTGGTGAATTCCTGGTAATGATACGTATACCACGCCACAATTTTATACTAGTTTCATGAAAAATAAAACAGACATCAGTTACCTAGTATCTAATAAACTCATTATTGTTTTTGTGTAATTAGCTAACTTTTATGCGACCTTTTGGTTTCTTTGACACTGGGGAGACCAAACACTTCCCAAATTGGCTCTAACAGATAAATATTCAAACTTACACCATGATTAGGTACGCATGTCATGCTTTCATATGATTTTAATGGAAACGGGTCGTGGTCAACGTACTGATTACGTGGCTAATTGTCCTGAACGTGACGGGTTGCAAACCCTAATTCATCAGGTTGGGGTTTTATTGGAAACGGATCTTGTTTCGGGTATGGATCCAATTTAGGTTCATTATGAGTTTTTGATGCTGATTAAATAATGTTGGGCCAAATGTTGGACTGTGTGATAATCAGTCATGCTTTGCTGGATCAACCGATCAAAGAATAATAACTCTTTAACTAATATTCATGATCATATAGCATTAGTTCAAAGGGAGTGGGAAAGCTGCAGTAATTCTTTGGAAAAGCCCGCTTCTCTTGTAATGGTGCATTCATACATGCATTAAGCTTAGAATTACTGAAATATATCCAACTTCTCTTTCTAAGGACATTTTTCCGGCTAAAACAAGATATAATTCCTATAAGTAGATACTAGATGCTAGTAACTCATTTGTTTGAGTTTGGATTCTTTCCTTGGAGCAGAGCGTCTGACAATGTCCCCCAAGATTTAAGAGATGCTTTCAGAATCTTCAAACCCTGCATAAATGGAAACATAGACTGAATTTCTAAAAAAGAAAGTATAAGTGACTGAAATATTATGGCTTGCCTCCTCAATGGCAATGCTTACTTCATGTTCTACAATGTCGTTCAAAGGAACTTTCAACTTGTTAAGCATAGCAATGGTTGAAAAAGAAGAAAATGGGGTTAAAACAAAATCATCTGTCAACATATATTTTGCAGGCGCCTTCAAAAATCTTCCTTATACCCTTGGATCTTTAAATCTCGTTTCTCTGACCCTTTCCTCTTTACAACCTTTAGCATATGTCATACATAGAAAAGGCCAACCTTTTATCCAATGATGATAAATCAGAGGAACCCTTGCAACAAGAGGAAAAATCTGGTTTTCTGAAATAAAATTCCATGCCAATTGAGGTTGAATTAGCATGTCCTTGAGATCTTGTGACTTTATGTATCCTGCATTCATATTAGGGATGCTTGCAAACAAGTTGTCCAAACTCTCAAGAGAGCTATTACCATTCAATAACTTGCCAATTACAGTTCCTAAAGGGATTTTTAGGAAACCAAACACAAAGTCAGCAAAATCTTCCTCCGCCTCAGCAAACAAAAATTTGGAGGATGACTTCTGCAAAGTAACTTTCAATGTCATTGTCTTTGAAATTGCAGCTATCTCGTTACTGGTTAGTTTCTGAATCATGGTTCCTTGTTTGGGATCAGCTAAATCTTGGATAAGATGATTGTGAGAAAATACCATGCAAGTCAACAGGTACTTGAACAATAGAGCCCCTTGTAAAAGAATAAGCATCTGAAAACAAACAATTAAAGATGATGTTTATGAGATAGGGAAAAATAGAGTAATATAGGACTGTTATATAGTAGCTTTAAAAAAAATATAAATATGATTTTCAAAAACCTTTCTACGATATAAAATGTATATTAAATACCATCAACACAATGAATGAATTTACTTACTGAATTACCTGTTCATGACCAATATCAAAGGTTCTCTCCTCTAATTGACTAGCATCAGTGGCTCCGAGATCACAGAGCAAGCAAATGGTACAGCCTGAAGTATTTGGCATCACACGAAGATCATCTGTGACTAAAAAAGTTGTCACGTCAGAAACAAACACACCACCATCAAGGCACTCAGTCGGATTCTTAGCAGTAGTACTAAACTTCATTTCGTTATTCATTTAACTCCCACAGTAAGTGCACCTAGCAAGATTACATGTGCTGAAATATGCAGAGTAGTGTGTAGTGCTAGTGGTAGTAGAATCATAATTTGGACACATGAAGTACCTATTGGGCTTTGTTTCGTCTAAAATGAGTTTAAGCTTCTGACAGAGATCATATGACGAACTTCTGGGATTAAGCATCATAAACTTACTTTCTTCAGTCGACATGTAATGATCAGGAAGATCCATTAGACTCTGGTAAAAGTTTTTTAAGCACCGAAGCGCCTCAAATTTATCATCTTTACATTTTCCCAATATTCTAACAATTGTACCCATGGGCAATGTCATGAAGCTGAAAAGAATGTCAATAAAACTGCTGTCAGCTTCAGCAAATAGCACCCTATTATCTTTTTTGTGCACCATTACCTTTAGTGAGATTTTTGTTTGGTTCTCAGTAGTAGCAGCCATGATTTCAAGACACTATATCTGTGTAGCAGTCTTCAGGGTTAAGACATACCCCAGTTCCTGAGATTTAAAAGGGTTATATGACTCACTTATGTGGAAGTGAAGAGGTGTTCATTACTGTTCATATTAAATTGCGGCAAGTGAATGAACATTCAGTTTTATGTTACTATTGGCCGTTGATTTGATACAATCAAGTTTCTAATTGAACTTTTGGGTTCCATTGGACTATGAAGACCAAGAATATAAAGTTATATCTAACGAGTAACTGAAGAAAAAAATCAGTTACTTATGTAACGCCATTTTAAAAAATCGATATGTTACTCTGAGTAACCCTATCCATTGCTGAGTGTAAGTACCGGAAGCTGTATGTCTGAATAAAAAACAGCCTCAACAAAATTCCAATGATACTTTCAAATTATACTAATTTTTTCATGGTTGATGAAATCCTAAAAATAACATATTTACGTCACTTATAATTGTGTGAAATTTTTTAATGAAAATAATGTAAATCTACTCTGATTTATACAAATAGGATGTATATAAAAAGTTGGCATCAATAAATGTATAAAGATTTTATGAAGAAAATATCAATAGAGTTGGGCCCAACAGAATTATTAGCCCAGCCAACAACTCTGGGCTCCTCCCAGAACTGGATTGGCTCCTCAGCTACCCAGACCAGCAGGCATTTCTGGGTCTTGAGAAGACCTCCTGCCTTTGGGCCAGAAAATGATAAATTACCGAAATTCAACGAGCTACTAAATACAGATCTCAAACATTGGCCGGATAGTAGGGCAGACCGAGATCAGCTAAGTTAAGAATCGTAAAAATATGGACATAACATCCGCGCAGTTAGCCGCATCGGTATTGTTTACACCCTTGATCCCTCTATATTTTTCATTTATACATGATCAATCTCTCTCTTTTTAGCCTAAGATAGGTGTTGCTTCCCCACGACGACAATATAGATACGGCACCGTCTTAGGTGCACTTCTTATGATTTCCGTTCATGACGAGATGGAGCAAGAACGATGGTTCATGGGGCTGAGAGCTAGCAAAGGTAATAAAAAAATTGTTATCAACAATCAACAAAAGAAAAAAAAGATAAATTTTGTTTCTACCCTTTTAAAATGGTAATGTTTTCGTTTTTCATTAAAAAAAAAAAACTACTTTTGTATAATGACAAAACCGAATTACCCAATTCGGTTTACGATTTATACCGACAATTCAGTTCTTCAATTTTTATTGTAATCATAAGATGCTGTCTAACTAACCGCACTTATTATTCCCCAAAAATATATGTTCTCAAGTTATGAATACTTTTGTTATCTTAGAAGACATCGAATTATCATAATGATGAATAATGATCCAATGATCCAGTAAATTGAATTCAATTCATAAATGTATTTTATTTAATTAAAATAAAAATGTTAATTGTTATTATCAATCAAGAAGTTCATGCAAGAGCTCTTTTCTTTGTACGTTTAACTATATAAACATTTTTCAATAAAAGTATTTCTTGTTAATGCCTTAATGGCGATTAGATGTTTCATACACTTAAGCACTTTGATCTATACTTCTCGAAATAGATATCGCTAATTATCAAGGTAAATACTATTTGTAGATTTTCACAATTGACCAAAGAATTTTTATTTTTAAGTATGAAATTGTATTTGTAAACTTTGGATTATAGACTTTTGGTGTGTAGATTTCTATCATTAAACATAATTAAATTATGATGTACGTCAACATATTAATATGACCAAAATAAACTTAACCTCTTACAAATTGAAGATATAACTCAATTCATCACCCAGCAAACAACAAATAGAACATACTTCAACAGACGTTTCAGGCTAAACCATGGGATGTATATTCCTTCTACTAAACCGTAGCTGAATTCTTCGTTTCAATTATTGTTTTAAGCAAGGCATCCGTTAAAGTATTCGAACCCTGCACAAACAAGATGGGTATGTTTAATGAAAACACGATAAATGGAACAAAAAGAATTAAAGTTTATTAAAAAGATATAGATATCCTCTAGAGTATATGCTGTGTCATACCTCTTCAATGCCAATGGTCAGTTGATGTTCCTCAACATCATTCAAAGGAACATTTAACTTACCCAGCATAGCAATTGTAGATGTGGATGAAAATGTGGTTATACCAAGATCATCCGTCAACAAAAACATTGCAGATTCTTTCATAAATCGTACATGAACTCGTGGATCTTTTAATTTCATCACAAGTCGATTTTTCATCCTTATGGCAATGGTCAAGCTTAATACGAGTCACATAAGAACGGCCCGAACACATCTTGGAATCATTTTCGTAGCAATAAATGTTTAAAGTTAAAAACACTTGATGAAAAAATCTGGATTTCTGAAAGATATGTATGCATCAACTGAGGTTGAAGAAGCATGTTCCCAAAATCATGTGACTTAATGCGTTCTCCTATCCTCAACGTACATATGCTTGCATACAAGTTAATCAAACTCTGGAAAGAACCAGATCCATTGGCTAACAAGCCGACTAAACTCCCTAAAGGAATTTCTAGAAAACCAAAAACGAAGTCCACAAAACTGAAACCTGCCTCTGCAAACATAAACTTAGAAGTTGACTTTTGCAAAGAAACTTTCAACATCATTTGTTTGTTTGCATCATCACTTTTAACATGCTTAACAAAAGCTCCTTGAATAGGATTTGTTGACTCTTGGTTAAGATGTAGGGTAGAAAAAACAAAGTAAGTCAATGGGTTGGTGTATGATAGGGCCCCTTTTAAAAGAATTAGAACCTAAAATGCATTATTACATAAGGTTACTTGTGCAAATTTCGGTATGTTTAACGTAGAAAACTATACTGCAATTGCAACTATATACCTGATCAAGACCAATATGTTCTCTAACTGGCTGGCATCAGTGATTCCAGAATCACACAGTAATTAAAGGCTACAGCCTGGATTATTGGACATCGCACGAATATCATCCATGACGATAAAATTTGCCCCATCAGAAACAAACACACCTGCATCAAAACTATAGCCGCCATTATTGCCAGTTGAATCCTCAAATCTGATTTGTCGATCCATCCTCTTGCCACAGTAACTGCACATAGCATAATGGCACGTAGAGTAATACGGGCTAGAAGGTGCGACCCGTTGACTCCAACCCAAATCATGACACTTGTAGTACTTTGTGGCTTCTGTATCATCTATGTTGAGTTTGAGCTTTTTGAAGTCATCATATGATGTTGTTCTTGGATTTAGCAGCGACCATTGGCTTTCTTCATTCGAAAATAAATTCTTTTGAACCATATTTAGACTATTGTACAAGTTATTTAAGCTCCGAGAACCTCAGGGTGTGTTTGTTTCGCTAAACATTTTTGAAGGAATTGAAATTCATCAAAAGAAAATGAATTTCAAATTTCTCTAGTTGAAGGATATTTGATGAATTTTAACTTTACCAATTACTCAACCAAACAAACTAATTTCATTCTAACCAATTTCGTGAACCAAACGTAATCTTACAGTTTTTATCTCGGATTTTCTTCAAGAGCCTGATAAATGTAGCCATTGGCAATGTCTATTAGATAACATTTGTATTACCTTAGTTATTATTTTGTATTATGGCCCATGTGTATTCTATTAGGCCTAAGCCCATTCTGTAGAATCATCTTCTGTAAACAATATATTCGGTTGTTTGTGATTAATGCAAATCAAGGAAAATATTATCCTCTATTAATGTCATGATACTGAAAAGAGTGTCAACGAAATCGCTATTAGCTTCAGCAAATATCACTCTTTTTCCCCCTTTGTGAACTACTAATTTTAGCGAAAACTTAGCTTAAGATGTAGTATAACAAAATAAATAGAATTATATATCTTTGTTATCTAAAAGTACTATTTAAACTAATTATTATATGGAAATAAAAAGGCGCAAGACGCGAAACCAGAAAGGCAGCGATAAACACCACTGCAATGGAAACCAAGAAATCGCCTTCAAGTTTCAACGTATCGAAAGAAACTACAGAATTTAATTTAATTACTACAGTACTAAATACAGCGTAATCAATTAAATTGCTAGCTTATTCATTTCTTTGTGTTTAGTTTAAAATTTAAATAGTAGCAATTTTGAACCTTTGTACTAAACTGTAAAATTTAAAAAGTTACTTTCTTCTCAGTCAATCGATCACAATAGTAGCAATTCAAACCCCTGTTATAAACCCTAACTGTGTAGCTTACGAATTATATAATGTTTTTGTTTGTTATTAGGGATTAATCTTATGAGAAGTTGTATATTAAATCTTTAGCATTTGCTTAATTGTTCATTACGTATACTTGTTAATAGAGCAAAATGCCAAAATTAACTAGTTAATATTCAATTTAATATAAAAGATTAAAAGGGTAATTTTATATTAAAAAAATAATGAACATAGGGCTTATTTATGGTTTATATGGTTAGGTTATATGCTAGTTGCTGCAGTTTGTAATATAACCAATTTACTGTTTTTTAAGTGAAATATATATGCTACGTAGTATTTTTCGAGAATATAAAAACAATTTGCTGCAGTACCTCATGGTCAGCACTTGAATCATGTAAATATTGTTTTAGTTTTTTTAACGTCTAGTTGTAGCTTTACTGTTTCCAAAGCAACATTGCCCTACATGCAGTTTATACGTTAATTGTTTATTGCACCCTACATATAATTCTCTTTTGTTAGTAAGGGTTCAAAAATCATGGCTGCAACAACAGCAAAGGAATCCAAAATCTCCTTAAAAGTAATTGTGGATAAAGAGAAAAACAGAGTGGTGTATGCTCAAGCTGATTAGAGTTTTGTCGATACTCTTTTCAGCTTCATGACATTGCCCATGGGTGCAATTGTGAGACTGTTACATAAACAACTTGATTAGACGATTGAAGCACTTGGGAGCTTAAACAATTTGTACCAAAGTTTAGTCGATCTTCCTGAATGTTTTTCTCGACTGAAGAATGCAAGCATATACTTTTGCCCCCCAGAAGTCCATCTTATGATCTTTGCAGAAAGCTTAAATTGAAGATTGATTACCCTGAGCCAAAATACTTTATTTGCCAAAATAATAAATGCACTTTTAATCATTTCAACTTGGCTAATTGTGATAAGGCTAGATGTAAGTACTGTGGCAAGACGATGAATCAGGAACTTCTTATTAACGACTTTTGTGCAAGTGATGATGATTGTGTTGTAAGTGGTGTATATGTTTCTGATAATATAACTTTTATCGTCGCGGATGATCTTTGTGTGATGCCGTATACTCCAGGATGTTGCATTCAATTGCTCAATGATCTCGGGTTCAAGGACAGTAGTCAGCTAGAGGAGAGAACAGTTGATCTTGGTCATGAACAGGTAACGTTTCATTGAATTAAAACTTAGTTTGAATGCCCATTAGATAATTATTGATCTAATCCAGTCATTTATGCATTTTTTTACTTTTTGTAACGCGTTAAAATGTTCCATTTTGTGCATTTCAGATTCTAGATCTTTTAAGATTCTCACTGTCGTGCAATTCTCCTTTAACGCATCTAGTTCTGACAAATACTCATCCTTCTAAAGATTCGACTATTTTTAACATGGTATATTTGATCGTTGTACTTCAGTTTGAAAAGTAGAATCTGAAAGCTCTGAGATGTTTCTGCAAGTTTCTTTGCAAAAGTCAACTGGAAAGCTTTTATTTACAGAAGCCGAAGAGGATTTTGTAGACTTTGTTTCTGGTTTCCTAGCAATTACCTTAGGAACTGTAATCGGTACTTTGATGGACGGTACTTCTTCTCTGGTCTGTATGGACAATATTTATAGAAGCATTTTGAATCCGAGTGTAGGAAGATATTTCAAGTCACAAAATCTCAACTATATTTTACTAAAATCTCATTTCGGACAGCAATATACGTCATCAGGTGTGAGTGTTTACTAGAGCTTATTAGTTCTCCCGCCCAATGTATTATTCGGTCATCCAGAAAATGGATGTGCTCCCCATTCACCCAATTTTCTTGCTAATATAACCTTTCATATTGCTTCGTCCCCAAATCTGACCGACCTTCTGTTGTGGGTGATTGCACCGGCCTCCGTCCTTGGTACACTTCCGATTGTCATCCTAGCTTCATCACCGGTCATCGCGACCACAGTTAATCCTAATACTTGTATCATCCGAAGCCACTGACTCCGCTACTAACTCGTTCTTCTTCACAGGTGACTTTTCTATTTACTTAAAATACTTGATTTTCACTTGTATATTTTTTTTAATTTACTCCATATATTTATAGAAATCAAGAAATTTATTAATGAAGATTAGGGTTTGCTTAATTCTCTATATTTTTGTGTGACTTCTATTGTTAGATCAGTCATGTTCCTTTTAAAACTTTTCATAAATTTTCATACAATTTGGGTTCTAAATTTCAAATTCTATACAAATTAAATATACAATAAACTGGAATTAGTATTCTAGTTGTAGTATTCTAATTGTATGCTGCTTGATTTGTATTATACTTTTTGGAAAGATATCAAAATCAGAATATTAAATTGAAGTTTGAAGTTTGCATCCATATGTTAGTCATTGTGTGGTGGTGTATATTGAATTTATGCCAAGTAATTGTATTGTGGGTCTTAGAGTGACTGTAGTTCATGAAAGTAAAAGTCTTTATCTACTTCTTCTTGTGGTTTGTTAGTCGAGAAACTTTTGTTTTCTATTATTTGTAACCAGTTAGAGACTTGTAATGCTACTTATTTCTTGTAATGCTTGAGTATATGTAGCTATGAGCGTCTTGATATCTTTGATGTATACATAGAGTGTAATTGGTGTTTTTGGTGTACAATGATTTTGCAGGTATCTACTGCACAATCTTATACTAGAGTGTTGATGGAAGCACACTATTTAGTGGATATAATATTGAGTTTTTTTGAAGTTGGGCGTTAGCACTACTAGAATATTACCAGAAAGCTATTTGGGTGTCAACTTTAAGTTCTTGGTTATTTGTGGTTTAGTTAAGTTTCCATATGGAAGATACGTCGTTTGCTAAATATTTGTTCTAACAATACATGTGGTTTTATGTCTTTTCTTGATGAATTGGAAATGCACAAAATTAAGTTGCCAAGTGATTGTCAACATTTATGATCAAGTTTATGGTATAAAGGTAGTCATGAAGCACAGTTTACTGGGATCATGTGTTTATGCTATTCTGTCATGGAAAATGATGATCATATACAAACATTTAGCTCAAACACAGTTATGCAAATACATTTGATGGCTGGATGCCTGGATCATAGTAACAGAGTTTGTGGACCAAACATGAATGGAGTATTAGAGTATCTCTTTGACTCTTTACTAGTAAAATAGTTATTTTTTCTTAATTTGACGAGTTATACAATTATGTTGTCAAAATATAAAAAGCAAATAATTATTTAGTTTAGGAGTGAAATAGTCACTTAATCATTCAAATTCTTTGTTCATCAGAAAAAGTACATAATATTATTCATTCAGTGATTACTGTATACAGTCATTCCATATTTATATTGTCATCTATATTCATATAGAACTTAATGAATTAAAAATGTAAATAGCCCTTTAATATCACAAATACTGATTACTCTGACGAACGATTGAAATTCTACTGAACGTAAGATAAACGACTTCCATTTATGTATTAAAGTACAATCTAAAGTTACATATTTCACCAAAAAATGTACATACTAATATAGCATGATTTTGTTGGATATAATCCATTCTAATTAAAAGGAAGACCAAAGAAGTCTTAAATGCTATAGTTACACGTTTTAGGGTTGTCCTCCATTTATGGAATTCAAAGTGTTTTTGGGTGGTGGCTTTATTGACTAAAGTAAACAACATTGTGGTATGGTTTTGCTTAGAAAGTCAACCTTTTTTGCTAAATTGATGTTGAAGCTTTTATTTGAGAAGGTTTAAAGTAACGTCCCAAGGGAATGTTTTGTGACCACTTTGAGTGTATTGTGAAAAAGTTACTTTACAAAGTTCCCTATAGATTTCGAATTTTGTAATTTCATGTTCAAGTTAACCACAAAAGACTTGCATTACGTTTGAAGCTCGTACACGCGGTACAAACTTAAAGTCGATTCTGCTAACATGTTCATTTTGTTTTACGTTTTATTTGTGGCATATCATTTTATTAACTATTTTTCGATATTATTAATAAACCTTCGATATTAGAAAATTATGTATTTTAACTTTTGAAAGGTCCCACATAAGAAAATATGGTTTTTCTTATAAAACCTTTACGAATGAATAAAAAAAGTTAACAAACAATTAAAGTAGACATATGGTCGTCCTTTTACAAGTGTATCCAAAAGGGCAGGTTGATAGTTTAAGGACTTTTAGTTAAATTTCTCACATGAAAAGTTGAATGCTTGTGTGTAAAGTATGAGGAATTCATTTCAAAATAAGAAGTGAACCATAATTCCAAAGCTTGTTAGTGCACAAATTGGAAAGTAGCTTTCTTGGTCTCTTTTTTAAGTGAAATTTCCCCCTTTTTTAATTTCTTCTTGTGTTTGAAATCAACCGTTCAAAAAGATGATAGGTGCCGAAGCCTTTTCAATTAAGCAAAAGTCATGCAAGGTGGAAAGTTTGGCATGGCCTAATTCCCTTTTCATATTACTTGAAAAGAGTATTTTATGTATCGTCTCTTCTTTTTATCATTGGTGGTATTGTTCTATCATGAAAAACATGAACTTTTAGACAACTTTGCTTGTAACTTGTAAGAGCACAACAACAAAAAATCATAGTTTTCACGGGTATAAAATGATCGACTTACTTTTTAAGAAATAAAGTTAATTCATAAAAGCATAAATCAAATACCCTTTTATAGTTTTATTTTAACTATGCCTATTGTTTCCGCTTATATTTGTCCAAAATTCTTTTTGTTTCTATCAATATACAACGTTCCTTAGTTTATTATTTTGACATCCAACGTAAAATAATATAATAATAATAATTAAAAATATCTTAATAGTTTGAAGTACTGGAAACTCAAAATTCCATAAAACATGTAACATGAATCGATATCTGTATATATACATTTTGACGATGTTTATTTAACGAATATTTTAGAAAATAATTAAGGGTAAATTTTTGAAAAAGGTAACATAAAGTGAACTGGTATACAAAAATGATTAAAACTTCTAATTTTTGTTATATTTTAGGGTAGGCATACGGGAAGTTCAACTTTTTGCCGAGTTGAAGACGATGTATGCTTATTTTACAACACACGTGTTTATGACGATCTGATTTAATCTTCTATATATCAATCTATTTGAACATGTCATTAAACACGGGTAATGTCAAATAAATACACATCGTTTCCAATCGAGTAAAAATTTAAATTTTTGATATTCGTACTCAAAATATAACAAATTAAAACTTTTAATCCTTATTGTGTAACAGTTAATTTTGCACATCAAAAAGGCCAAAAATTGGACTTTTATGTTACCCTTTTATAGACAATTTACCTAATAAATAATCGTTATTTTTGGTGTGTATCATGCTAGTTTAAAAATAGCAGTTACAAGTGTGTTATCCTTTTTTCACCTGAAAACCGCTTCATGGCATGCTTTACTAATGTTGTAAATAAAACTAATCAGTGTTCCGTTGCTTTATTTGTCTTAATCTATTCTCATGAAAAAGCGGTGTCACTTTTCACTTTTGTAATCTTAACAACAAAGGGAGGTAAAAGGAAAGGAAAGGGTCGTTTAGAAATGTCGTTGCTTTGAGTGCAAGTAGCGGCAAGAAACCTTTTTGAGAACAGGACCATCTCAAAATATATATTATGGACATATTCTCTAAATTCTAAACTTAGTTATTTCGTTGATGACATGTTTAATTATATCATCATTCTTTGCAAAAAGTGAAGTAGGGTTGTTTTGCACTAGTGAAAAGGGACCAAATCTTCCAATGATATTCCATCAATAATTCGGAAGCTAAACCTTTATTATATTAGAAGCTTTTTAGGGTTTTAATTTTGCCTTAAAATAAAATTAATCTATAAAGTGGCACAATAATATGATCATGGGTGTCAAACGGAACCATGAAAGTTGCACTTATAAACCCTAGTGGCTTAGTATAATTTTTCTTTTTAACAAACTTATTCAACCTTATGTCATGTCATTTCTTGATTTTGACTATTTTTATTATTTATTACTAGCTATAGCTCAATGGTTATTTAACAAGGTGTTAATTTGTTTTATTTTGTAAGGTGTTAAACGTATATATGAGCTTATGACTACACTAATGTTAATGTGAATGAATTCAACTAAAGCAATCTTTATTTGAAATAAGAAGAGTTGTGGGTACTTTGAATTGTGGTTGTTTGGAGTGGGACATGGTGTGTGTATATATATATATGTGTGTGTGTGTGGTGATGATATCAAGAAAGGCACGAGGGTTTTAGTGGGACAAATAACTTTTTTTTCTCATCAAGAAACCCTACTTCAAAGTAACATATCTCCCAGATGTTGGTGCGTATTAAGATCGTTCATATTTATGTTTGTGATATAAATGTACATATAAGTAGAGAGAAAAAGAGACATCTTAGTGGAGGAAAGAAGTGGCGGGGGATGCATGAATCAGATTGAAAGGGATGAAGGAATGGGTGACATGTAAAACCTTGTTTATTATAAAATAAAGTTTAGAGTATTAATTATTCTGCAAATAAACTTCAATTCTTTTAATAAACTTTAGTTCTGTCTAAAATATTCTGCAAATTACACACTATCTAAAAGTTATAATAGAAATGGGATACATGTATAGGGTTGATGAACATCTCTAAATAAAGTTGAAGACTTATATAATCTCTAATGCCGGTTTTGTTTTAACTATAGTAAAAAACCGGTTAAACCGAAAAATGTATACACCCTTAATTCAAATCAATAAAGTAGAATACGTACTCCAAAGTGATATTAATAATGATAATAACAAGAATTTTAATTTTAATAATAAAAGATAAAAGAAAAGAATGAAAAGGAAACAAAGAAGATTAAAACGAGTATATAATCAATAGTAAGTTAGAAAATTTTACTATTTTAATACAAAAGGTGAATCTTTTAATATTATGTTTGCACTAAAAAATTATTTTAATGTATTGCAGTAAATTTTTACATTAAAAATTTTTAGATGATTTGAAATATATTGTTCAACAAATAAAATAATATTAAAAGTTTCATATAATTATTAAATTATCACAAAAGATATAATAACAATCATTATATTTTAAAAAATTAAAAATAGAAAAGAAATTCTTTATAAAAATTATGAAGCTTTTTTGATAAAATGATAAACAATTATAAATAATACATTATATTAATACATTTTAATTATTATTTAATGTTAATAATCTTTAGTATAGTAATTAGTATTGTACCGAATTTGATGCATTTAAAAACTATTTGTTATTGATGTAAAATAGTACAGTGTTTAATATTAATATTAAAAACTTTATTTTTCATACAAATGTATTTGAACTTTGAGTTTTTATCATATTAGAATCATAAACAATTTCTAATTAATTATACACCACTAATCACCACCAGTTTTTATCATTCACTTAATCAAATATAGATGTTAACGTGTAGGGAACTTAATTTTTTCTAACAGTAAAACCAATTAAATATTTTACTATCATTGACACATAAAGCATATAGGTTACTAACAGTGACAAAAAAATATGTGACAGTCCCGCGAATTCGCAGGTTATAATCTAGTATTAATACTAAAGTACATTTTTTACACTTTTACACTATTTTAATATAAAAAAAGTACTTTTAGTGCAAATACTGAAGGACTAAGAAAACATTACATCTTTTAAACGGATCAACAAAATCATTACAAATACACTAAAAATTAGATAAAAATTAATTGTGTTTTCAAATTGTTTATATTAAATCATGTATCTATCTAGACAACATGTTTATTTTTAAATATTTAACTTTTATAAAATAAATGGATAGAAAGATAAATAATGAAAAAGAAAAAGGTATTTACTTATTTATTACGGAGTAATAACTAAACAGTAAAGGAATTGGGGAGTTGAATGAAACTGAGTATTGAAATGTTTTGAATGGAAAATGGAAAATGTAGAAAGAAAACAGGGGCAACTCAGTCATTTGTAAAGCATGGGTAACAAGTGACAACAAAAAGTACAAACAGTTTTTGCAGAAGATATTAATTACGAAAAGCTGAAAAATAAGACTTTTCTCTCTGACTCCAGAAAAGGAAAGCTCTTACGTTACCTTTTCATGCGTTTATTGTATTTTATTACTCCGTAGACCGTAGTATTTCCTTTTACTTATACGGACTACAGTGCATCTAGATAGAATTTACATTTTAATATTTACTCATTTTTTAAAAAGAAACTCGTTAATATATCTTGCAATTATGTGAGATTATATATACAATTTTTAGGTTAATTAGTCATTTATAGACAGGATACTTAAATAATTATTATTTATATGTAATTAATCATTTTCAAATGATTAAGATTAACTTATGAAAATAATTATGACAACATTATAATTTTCTTTTAAAAGATAAAAGATACACATGTACATCACACCCGATTACTATTAATATATTTACAATTATCCTATCTCAAGAGATGAACCTCAATCTCACAGTTAGAAGGGTTACATTAATATCATTAGGTCAAAAGAATTTATGATATATTAATTCAAAACTTTAATAATTCACCGCTTTTTGAAACAACATAAATCTAACACGTTTCGAATCACTATTTATTTCTTACTAAAAAATTTTAATTTTTTTCATCTACTTTACATATACACGTGTAAGAGTAGTTTGAAATGTACACAAAAGTAACAAATAAATGGGACATTCGTAAATTTAGGGTGAGCATAAAATCGATTTAACTGAACTATAATTAAAAAATCAAACTTATATAACCAAACCATTTATTTAACCAACTGTTCGATTTCTTAAATTTGGAATAACCAAAACTAGGGTCAGTTACGGTTAATAGTCAAAAATCAAACCAAATTAACCGAACCACTGATATTTAGTTATATACAATATTTTATATAGATTAAAACAAAGTACTATTTGACAATTGACACACTCTTCAAATATATCTACATGAATCTGATATATTTTCAAAACTTTATATATGTTATTCGTTAATACAATTTCGGTCGTCAACTTTGATTTAATAGCAATCACCAGAAACTTGCTTGTGGCTTATCCTATATTTCTTTTTATCATATTAAATGAAAACCCAGTTTTGCATTCGGTTTAAATTGGTGTATTAATTGGTAAGGTTGGGGACACTATTCAAACTTTGCAATAATCTTTACCAAAGTTTGGCATTTATTGTTGATTAATATCACAACACCGTAATTACGTGTTCAAAGTCAAACAATAGCTCACATTATGTTAGGAATTTAAAACTGACAAATTAGTCTCACTTATTGTCATGTATTAAAGCTTTCATAATTCCTTAATGGGGTGCAAATGGGTCAAGAAACACTATGTTCAACCATGGGTTTTATTCTTTTGAAATGGTTGTATAAATTTCGTATTATCGTTTGATCTCATGATAAATTGACGGTTAACTGCTTAACCGATCCGATTAACTGACTAAAAACTAATTAACCAACCCAAATTAATCGAAACCGACCGGTTTCTAAAATGCATTAACATAAATTTCAGTTTTGAGTTAGGTTTTAGGTCATAACCAACCCAAACCGACTCATACTCACCCTTACCATTAATTATGTGTGTAAATGTTGCACAAGTCAGAAGCAAACTTAATATCGTTTGTATGATCATCATCTATGTGAGTTCCCCATTTACAAAAATTGTTACAAAATAAGACTTACACTAATTAATTAGATTATGTTTAAGTGCATGAAAATGCAACTAATTAAGCTCTGAATTTCGTAGTGTGTATCAAATTATTTAGTTGCATATTGTGTGTAAAAAAACTTGTTAGTTATTATCAGTGTGTATTCTAACGACGTGTTAACTTCTAATGATGTCACGTGGCAACTTATATAGATGACACACGAAAAAAATATCATAAATTACATATGATAACAACAAATAACAAGCTTCTTATATATAACGCACGCTCAAATAGTTAAATATACACTACAAATATTAGACCATAGTTAATTGTACTGTGACTCACTTAACAATTTGATAAAAGGACATACATCAAATATCATACTCCGCAATTAAAGTATAATTTTACTCAAATGTAAAACTAACAAAATAAAAAGTGTTGGTATAATGTTTCTTTAATCAGTTTTGCCTTTAAGAAAAAGGTTTTGTTTGCTTTATACTTGATGGAGTTTGTAGTTGATATAAAAATGCGTAAAGTGGAAGAGAAGAGAGGGCGTGCACTAACAAAAGGCTATTGTCTTACTATCATTATTTTGTAAATAAAAAGCATAAATTAATTATTACATTTAAGAGAAAGAAAAAATAAAATGATGATGGGTTTCTTCTGATTGGTGAACCCTTATTTTCATACTGTGCTTCAAAATGTACTTCAAAAGCAAACCTACTCTTGTACTATCAAGTTATGTTTATATGTGATCGAACACATGATATTATGCCTTTTTGTTCAAAACATCGTCTACAAGTTCTAACTTTTGTTTTATAAGTTTATCTGTTATTATTTTAGTACCAATTAAGAATTAAAATGTTTAAATTTATCATTTAAGTTGAATCAAATTTGACGAACAAGTTTGAGATCGAATAATAGGTGGTAGGGCCCATACGATATACTGTACATGAAAAGCATGAAAGTATTAAGTACGAGACGATATGAAAGATTAAAGCATAGGTGCGAGAGGTAGGTACAATAAAATGCACCAACGTCATTTTCCCCTTGTCATCCCTTTATTTCTTTTATGGTTTATTTGCGGTTTATATCCGAAGAGTTACAAAACATACATAAACATTTATGAATAAATATAGAATTTTGTAATTTTACATCCGTTTCAATATAAATGTTTATATTATTATCTATAATCATTTAAAACTAAATGTTAATTTTATATTTCAATCAATCAAATATATTTTAGTAAGTGTGAATTTTATTTAACAAAGACTTTAAAACTGTATACATTTTTAAAATGAATATTTTAACTAAAAAAATGAAATACGTTATCTAGTCTCTAACAATCAAGTGTATATTTTATAAGCTCACTTTTTATTTGTCATTTATTAAAAGGTTAATGAATCGTGATAGTAGTGCGTAAGTATTTATTTTTATAATATTATTAAAAAAATGAATAAATGGATTTTTTATATTTATCATTACATGCATTGAATTCGTTACTAGGTTAAATTTTAAAGTCATAAGTTTATTACGGAGTAGTTAATATCTGTCTTTAATTTTCAATGATGATTTTGTACTAAATTTAGAAGTGAAAGTTAAAGTAGGAGAGAGATGAAAAAATTAATAGTCGTGGGAGGGCAGATTTTGCGCGTGAAAAGTAAAGTATTGGAAACTTCAACGAAAGGCTCTTCGTCGATTTAAGTCATCAAATAAAACTACTCATTTATTTATTTTTACTTTTCTTATTTTCTTTTCCTTCAACGGTTTTTCTAGCTATTTAGGTTTAGTTTCGTTGAACTTTTGTTCAAATTTTAAATATATATATATATTAATAATCAATAAATAAATTAGTTAATTCTCAACAATATTTGATTAAATCTAAACATTATTATTCAATCATTATATATTGAAGTTTTGGTAAATATATATATATATATATTTTGAAATAGTATTAATATATAAGTCTTAAATATAAGGCCAATTTAAACATTATTCATACGGTATATGATTTGAGTATATATTTTTACTTTTTTTGTTTTTGTTTTGTTTTGTTCTCACTAATAATTTCTAAATATGTACAATTATATTTTTAGACCTTGAAAATGATAAATAAGTTATTTTTACATAAACCTAAAATTTAATCTAATAAACAAACATAACACATAAAATTCAACAAATAAAAAAATATATATAAATACATATACATATACTTAGACTTATATAATATAACATTAATTAATATTTTCTTTTTAGAATCCTTTGTCGATTCAAAAGCGCGTTGACATTGAGTATTGAGAGACGGGCGCGTGGAACAAAAGTTGACAGCAAGCTTAAAAGGTGGTCAATCCTTATTATTTACAAAGTCGATAGCAAATGTTTCGTATTCATGTAATTATTTTGAATTATCTTAAATAAAAAATATTTTATTATATTATAATTAACTAAAAGTAAAACTTTAATAAACAGAAATTCGATCGATTGAAAGTGTAGTTAATTAAAATTTTTAAAATCACATACATAATTAGTGGGAACAATTTAAGTAGAATGGAGAAAATATCAGTAAACAAATATTAATAAACTTTTCTTACAATAAAAATAATAATAATAAAGTTAAAAGTAAGATAATCCACCCATGAATCTCTTTATTCCCTAAAAAGGTTGAAAAGGTACACTTTATCCCTCTTTCCAACTCCATTGTCAATCCTTTTCAATGCTAAGTTATAAATTATAATCTTCAATCTTCAATAAAATTAAACTAAAATCACAATATAAAAGAAGTTGAAAAACAGTCATATCACAGATTCAAATAACCTTTTATTTAAATTTAAACTAGTTCACATGATAATAATGTATTTAGTGTAATGATAAAATAAATCCAAAAGGACATGTCTAAAGACTGTTGATCCACTTTTATTATTCTAAGACTCAACTGAAAGTATTAATCTTTATAAGGATCATGTTAATATCTGTTGAAAAAGAAATTTGTATAATTTAAGTGTACATGTCAGTAATCCAACAAACTAATTCACTTCAAACATTGATTTTATATATATATATAAATATATTGATATATAAATATATTTACTCTTTGTTAAATGATAACAAGTCAATTCATTATTAAAAAAACACAATTGAAATAGAAAAAAACAAAGAAAGATATAAATGCAGAGAAGACCAGAAATATTTGCAACTCAAACTACTCTTTCCATATCTCCATAAATTCTTTTCGTCTTTCTCTTTCTAGCTGTACAATACAAACAAACATTACCATCATCTTTTCCCTCTAACAATTTACTTACAGATATATAATTAAATAGATATAACACATATATATATATATATATTCTCATAACTAGAAGTTTTAACCATGGATAAATCCAGCTGAAAAACCTCATGAAAAAGCCAAGTTTGTTTTTATTTCCAACTTTTACTCTTACTTGTTTGTATAAAGAAACCACCTTTTTTAAATCATTCATCTTTCATGTCTAGTGAGAGAAACCAAAAAGAATCATGAAGGTGGGGTTTTTCTCTTCAAATACCTTTTTTGATTTTTAAAAAAGACTTACAATTTCAGTTTCTCCATTTCAAGATTCTCAAGACCTTTGATCAAAAGTTTCAATTTTCAACTTTTCTTTAAATTTTAGTTTCTGGGTCTTCCTTAGTTCACGATTTCATACAAAACCCAGTTCATTCCGACTTTCATTTTTGAAAAACTACAATTCCTGTTCTTCATTCAATAATTTTAAGCATTTGATCAAAAGTTCAAATTTTTAGGCACTTTGTGGTAATCCAACTTCTGGGTTTTGTTTAATTCGTGATTCCATACAAAACCCATAATTTTCATCATTCGATTCCAAACTTTGATATTATGAGGGCAGGATTAAGTACAATCCTGCAAACCCTTACGCCAGAATCGGCGAACGTTCTAAATCATTCAATAGCAGAAGCAGGACGTCGCAATCACAACCAAACGACGCCGCTTCATGTCGCAGCGACACTTCTTGCTGCACCAACGGGATTTCTTCGGCAAGCATGTATCCGGTCCCACCCAAATTCATCTCACCCGCTTCAGTGCAGAGCACTTGAACTCTGTTTTAGCGTAGCGTTAGAGAGACTTCCTTCCAATGCTACGTCATCTCCGGCCGCAGCTGAGCCGCCCGTTTCAAACGCATTAATGGCTGCATTGAAACGGGCCCAGGCACATCAACGCCGGGGTTGCCCGGAACAACAACAACAGCCTTTATTAGCTGTTAAAGTTGAGCTTGAACAGCTTATTATTTCGATATTAGATGACCCGAGTGTAAGCCGGGTCATGCGAGAAGCTAGCTTTTCGAGCCCGGCTGTTAAAGCCACAATTGAGCAATCTTTGAATAATAATGCTTCTGTTGGGAATGATGGGAATCATATCGGATTTCGGCAATCTCCAATACCCATTAATCGGAATTTGTATTTAAACCCAAGGTTTCAAAGAAATGATGACACTTCAGTATCATCGTCATCTCATAATAATTTGTATTTGAACTCAAGATTTCAACAACAAAAACAGGGGAATTTGAGTTTG
Organism: Logfia minima; assembly: GCA_963921325.1. Lineage (NCBI taxonomy): Eukaryota > Viridiplantae > Streptophyta > Magnoliopsida > Asterales > Asteraceae > Logfia > Logfia minima. Next base: position 32,447,501 of record OY992773.1, read on the forward strand.
AATCAATCAGCGCAGACAAGAAGTGATGATATCGCAAGGGTTATGGAAATTATGTCAAAATCAAAGAAGAAGAACCCGATTTTAGTAGGGGATTTCGAGCCCGAATCAATCAAGAAAGAAATCTTGATGAGAATTCAGAAGGGTGAACTTTTAACACAAGAGGAATTCAACAATTTTCAGGTAATTTTACTTGAATCTGAAACTGATAAATCAATGATTCCAAAGAAGATTATAGAATTAGTTGATCAAATCGATGGCCAAACTCGAAGTTTGGATAATGGTGGCGGAGGTAATAGATGCATTGTTATAGATTTAGGTGATTTGAAATGGCTGGTTGAGCAACAAACGAAAGTGGTTGATTCTGATACTGGTCGTAGTAATATCGTGGTAGAGATGTCGAATTTAGTGACTAAATTTGGGTTGGAGAACCGTAACATTTGGTTGATCGGAACGGCTACGTGTGAGACTTATTTGAAGTGCCAAGTTTATCATCCATCAATGGAAAGTGATTGGGATTTACAAGCTGTCCCAATTTCATCAAGATCACCTTTCTCCAGCAGGTAAAGGTTCAAACTTTGATGTTATTTTAGTTAATCTCTTATTGATAAACAAATCATTAGATTATGAATTAAGCTGATCGAATTCGATGCATATATAGGTTTGGGACTAATGGGATTTTCGGGAGTTCGGTTGAATGTTTTAATTCATTTAAGAACTCTGTCCGACTGCCACCTTGCTGCCCGAAATGTTTTCATGATTATGAACAAGAGATGGCGAAATTATACGAAGTTGAGAATTCATGTGTTGAGGCTAAGAGTAATTTGCCTCAATGGTTGCAAAATGCAAAAGCACAAAGTGGCGAAACTGAAACTGAAAGTGAAACGAAAGTGCCTCATCGATCTCGGGTACCAGATTTGTTTTCATTAGATTTTGTTATATATGATGCTTTTTGGCGTTTGGGTTGTGAAATTTTGTTTTGTTATCATGTAGGTTAATGGTGAAGAATTGCTGAAGAAATGGAGTGATATATGCTCGAGAATCCATCCGAACTATAATCAAAGTCCTACATTTGCAAGAATGATGACGGGTTTGGTACCAAACATACCTCTGGTAACTACATATAAACCAAACGGTCTTCTGGATCAAAGTCATCTCGGTCAACAGCAGGAGGCTCCTTGCAGCCCGGTTCATACAGAGCTAGTTCTTGGACCAAAGGAGGTTCATGAGGATTTACCGGTTAAAGACTTTTTAGGATGCATTTCATCAGAACCACATGCCGAGGGTAAATTCGTCAACGCAGAAAATGCAGACTCCTTCAAGAAACTTGTCAAGGGCCTGATGAAAAAGGTATGGTGGCAGCCGGAAGCGGCTTCTACCATTGCAACAACCGTAACACAATGTGGTTCCAGAGGTAGTGTGTGGTTGTTGTTTGCTGGTCCTGATCGGGCCGGCAAGAAAAAGATGGCATCGGTTCTTGCTGAGCAGGTTTATGGGGCCGACCCGATCACAGTTTGCCTTGGGTCGAGGCGTGATGAGGATGATATAGATATTGGATTTCGTGGAAAAACGTCATCGGATAGGATTGTTGAGGCGGTTCGTAGGAACCCATTTTCAGTAATTGTGCTTTCGGATATTGATGAAGCGGATATGCTTGTTCGTGGGAGTATAAAACGAGCAATGGAGAGAGGTAGGCTGACGGATTCTCATGGACGTGAGATTAGTCTCGGGAACATTATTTTTGTGATGACAGGGAACTGGTCAACATACAATGTTGATGAAATGCTTGATGAGAAGCGATTGCATTTGGCAAGTAATGGCTGGCAGTTGAAGCTAACTGTTTGTGCGAAACGATCAAAGAGGCGAGCCGACTGGCTTCCAGAGGGTAATGCTTCTACAAAACAACAGAAGAAAACAGGGTGGGGCCTCTCGCTTGATCTTAACCTTGCAATGGATATCGAGGAAGAGCGAACAGACACAAGCGATCTCACTATCGAGCGAGGAGACGAGAATCCACATTTTGCAGTTACATCGGTTTCTGTACCACATGAGCTTGTGGGTCCAAGTTATGGTATGGCCGTGTTCAAGCCTGTTCAGTTCGGGCTCATTCGTCGTGAAATTGAGAAAACAATCAAAAACACATTCTCATCAGTATTCGACGATAAACTGTCCATAGAGGTCGATGAAGCAACACTAGACAACATTTCAAGAGGCCTATGGTTCGGGCATACAGGCCTAGAGGAATGGGCTGAAAACGTATTAGTCCCAAGCTTTCACAAGCTGGTGGGACGCTTATCGTCTTCAGTTGATGAGTTTGTGGTTCGTCTCGAGTCCGATCGTGATCTCGATCAAGCAAACCATGACCGAAATCAAGATCAGCTGCTAAGCAAAATTAGTGTAATGGTAGATACAATTTAAAAAAAGCTAGAGGGTTAAATTTGTAACTCTTAACTTCTCTTGGGATCACAGTTGTAAATAGACAAGTATTTGGATAGTGAAGGAAAAGGTGATATATTAAAACCTTTTGAAACTCTTTTCTTTCTATAGAAAAAGAAAAATTTGCTAAGAATTTTCTATGATCTTTACTTTGTTTTGCTTTTAACTTTCAATCTTTAGTTGCTATTAGACACTATACGTGGTTTCGTGTTTGAATTTAATATCGATTTCAAAGTTAAATTCAACGTAAAAAGGGAACTCGCAAAATTTATTTTGAACCAATAACATAGAGAAGGAAAAAAAAAAGAGTAAGATCCATTTACACCCTTTCATACAATGTTGATGCACTCGAGGGTTTAAGTTGTCTAACGAAGAAACTATATGGGCATAATTGGTTAGAATTCCACTTTTAGGGTATATTTGACGAAAGTTACCGATAGCTTAAACTTATATTTGAAGTCGGAAGCTGAACTTATATTTTTATTTAGAAATATTTTGTAAAATAATTGAAGTTGGGAATTAAAATATGAATTGAGATACATGACATTTAATTAGGGTTACATATGTAATTTTAATTTACATAAGCTTTAATCTTTTTAGTAGTTAGTTGAACTAGTTTCTTTTTAATAGCTTATCTTTTTTATAATCTCTTATATTTTTGTTTATCAAACAAAATTTATAACTTAAACTTATGAAAATATAACTTAACCTCTAATAAGCTATCATAAAGTTATTAACCAAATACACCCTTAGACTTTATTATTTGAAAATATTATTAAACATATATATAATGTTACTAGTAGTCCGTATTTTAATTTAATTATACAGAGTAAATAATACAGTATCACATCAATAAATTGAATAAAACCTACACGTATGCTAGTTTCTTCCGAACCAAATCAATCTACTGCAACCAACTAAGCCCACTACAACAAATTAATCATTTGTTCACATTTTTTTCTATACTTAAAAAGTGTGTAAGGTTATTTTGAATTGTTCACCTATAATTGTATACAAAATTGTTACATTAATAACTGTAAAGATATATAAAAAAACTTCTCATCTATAAGTGTAAGAAAAAAAAAATTACATTTATAAGTGCGAAGAAATCTAAAATTTATTCACACTTACAAGTGTACACTTCTATTTGCAACACCTAATTTCTTCAAACTTTCTATAAAAAAATTATGTATGACAAATTGATTTCACACTTTTAGGTGGGGACAAATTGAAAAACTATTCACATTTGCAAGTGTGAGCTTTTTATACAAATATAAGTGTCAAAAGTTCTATATTTTTAAAATTCTATTCACACTTATTAATATAACCAATTTATATACATTTACAAGTGTAAATAAACTCACAAAAATTTTACACACTTTCTAGAAGTGTGAAGGAAAAAGTGTAAAATGGCAACAACAAAAAATTGTAGTGTCTTTTTTTTTTTTTTTTTTTCTTTTATCACTAAATTAATTAATATTTATATGGTTTTGAGAATATATATAAAAAAATTATTACCAAAAAATTTCGTGAGTGTTATGTGATTTGCATTTGAATAATGTACGTACTAGATAGACTAGATAAATTAATTTATTAATTCTATTGTACTCCGTATTTCGTAAGTGTGAATTATTTGAAGTATTTTGATTTTATGCAAGAAAGTCAAGTCAAACGATTAAAAATAGCAGGCTCAACAGATACCAAAAGTAGACAGAATGTTTAAGAGCATCGACAGTCATTATGGGGTTGGTGTGGAGTTGGGTGCCACGTGTATGGGTCGGGAGGAGTTGGATCGGGGATTATTTACGAGTTGAAATGAAAAAACTATTAAGATCTTATTTTAACGTCGAGAGTGGATCGTTTTATCTTTTTTTTTTCTCTCTTTTACTATGCTACCATAGTGTATAGATAACTTATACTTCATATCTTATAAAATGCTCTCCTCAAATTTATTATTTATATATAAAAAAATAGATCGTTTATAAAGATATAATCATTATGCTGTATTTTTATTTAATATGACAGTGTTACCTTTACATTTAATCAACCATTAATAACATACATAAGTAGGAAGTATACGAAAACTTTAGTCTATCAATTGTACACATCTATTTTAGAAAGTGACAATTAATTTGAAATATTAGTTTCATGCAAAGATTGCGATTTGCGAGTGAAATTACCAAGCTACAAAGGGGCGGGTATGAACGAAATTTCCCCTATCATAACAAATGTATTGAAAAAATGGCACAATATAGACTATAGAGTTCGTTATGGTGTACTTTGACTTCTAAATATTTCAGAGTCCAATATTATATTATTATATTATTGTTTATTTATTACGTACTTTAATATATTAAATCAGGATGGATTCCTTGACTCAAAAACCAGTTAGTTGCGTAGTTCACAAGTTCAAAAAGGCTATTAAATTATTTTGTTTATACTATCGTGTTCGTCTTATTGATCATGCTTTTTGTACCATAGATATTCTTATATATTTATATCTTAGTCCAAGTCTTCTCTTTTTGTTCTTTTTTATTTTATTTTATTAGTTTTCTATTTTATTTTACGCGAATCTCAAATATCTTCTTGCCATATAGTTATTGACTTATCGGACCACATAAACGTGTTTCCTTAATCTATTTTTATAACTTTATTTAGTGATGACAAAAAATTCATATCGGACAAGAGAATTAAGTTTAGATGAGTTAGAAACGTGTGATTCTTTTTTGTCTAACTTGTTTTGTTTTGAAAGGGAAATATGTTTTTGTCATTTTTCTTGAATTATATACATAAATATGTGCATTCTAATAAAGTATGAAGTATGTACGTATAGAGGATGATTTAAATAAAAAATATAACTATTGTAAGAACGTAAGAATGACTTTGAAATTACTTTTTAAACATTCAAAATGTATTTTCTTCAAAACTTTTTCAATAATTATTATTAAAATAACTTTTGCAACCTGTGATAAAAATTTCAATAAAAGATATTAACATTTTTTCGAAACTTTTTTTACAGTTATTGCTGTAATCACATGTGATTTCAATATAATATGATTATCATGTGTTTCAGATAATCACAAAATAGAGTGTTGATAATCACATATTATACATGTGATTATCTAGTTATAAAATGTGATTATTATGAATAAAAAAAGAAAAAAGTTCGAATTTTTTTTATTTGAAAAATAGCTTCTAAAAATTATTTGAATAAGGAGCTACGAAGAAAATTTTATAAAATAATACGTTTTGAATATTTAAAAGTGACTTTGCAGTTATTTCTTACGATATTAAAATTTTTTATTTGAATCTAAATGTATATGTATATATATATATTAGATACTAAACCAAGGTTTTAGTGTCCATTTTCATAACATTGTGTGCCTTAATACAAATTGAAAAATGAAAGTTAGAAGTAGGAGCGTTCAAAATCGAATATATGAATTTTAAATATTTAAAATTTTGACTAGTTAATATTGCTATTTAAAATCCGAATAGAGATTTTGAATATTCTAACTTTTATATATCCGAACTTGAATATTTAAATATCCAAAATCATAAAAGTTATTTTTTGAAGTCTTTTAAAATGTCACGTTATGTAATTAAAATTTAAGTTATTGAGTTTATATATTGAAGATAAAAGAGACTAAACCATATAATTATAATATCATTATTAATCAATAATTAATAATTATAATCTATTTATATTTATACTTCTCATAAAATTAAAAATATAGTAATTTTTCTTTTGAGTTTTCAGATATCGAATATCTAAATTATTCTAAATTTTATGAGTTCGAATACATATATTTTTGAACACTTTTTAACTATGACAACTTAAGGCTGTGACTATTTTCTGTATTATTAAAATCGGGTGAAACTTTATTTATTAGATTATACAAAAATAAATAATCGCTATTTAATATAGTGGGTGGTTAGAAAGGTGGACAGTTGTTCCGGTCTTAATCTGTAAAAGGTACCTTTGATCATTTGTTGATTCATTACTTTTGTACTTTCAGACAAACAAAAGGGGAGCTTTCCTTCTAATCAAAGTCTACTTTTAAAATCAATCAGTAATATCTTTTTCTAAATCTATTTGCATAAAAATTGTGGCTATTCGAGTGTTCTTTAAGTTAATGGTGATGGTTCTATTTCCAAATCGATAGTTTCAATGCTACAAGTCATAATTACTTTTTTTTAATCCTTTTCGATCTTCTTTTATTAGTGATAGAAGTGAAGAATCGTTTATTAGTGATAGAAGTGAAGAAGTACTTATCAGTCATCATTTACTAGAGGGCATTTTCAACACATGTATTAGAATAACTTTAAACTAACAGAGTCGAATTGTATAAATGAGTTAGGGTCCATTAAAATTTATTATGTCTTTTGAATTATATATATTGTTGCTTAATACGAAGTAAAGCATTGTAACTTACCTGGTCTCGTTAATTAACTATGTATTCAGCTGATATGGTTCTTATTTTTCACCTTTTTCCGAACTTGGGTCGGAACTATTTTGATGCTATATATTCAAGGTGTACCTTTACACACTTTTATTTTACTTTTCAAAAAACTACAAATAATCCTGTACCTTTAGTTAAATCACTATATTTATGTTTTCCTCCAATCATTTTTTTGTGTGTGTGTTTATTTCTTAATATCTATATAATTACCTTTATACACTCTCAATTTTTTCTAAAAAAACCCGAGATGACCTCACCCTTTAGTCAAATAACTCAATTCATATTTTTCACTAATTTTTTTTGTCCCTTTCTTAATTCTTTTTATATAATTACCTTTACAAATCCCATTATGTTAATACAATTGTATTTTTTAAAATATGAATTCATTTCTTAAACTTTGTTACTAAATTGGACTTAAGTGTTAATTCTTATAAAAATAATTTTTTACAAAACTAGTTTTAATAGTTACGAAATCTTTTACAAATATTCAAATGAGTTATTTGACGTGACTAAAACAAAAATATAAATTATTTGAAGTGACTAAAGTAAAAATATAAATTATTTGACGTGATTAATGCAATGTATTATTAATACGTATTCATATATTTTCCTATATTAAGATGTCGAGAATTCATTAGAAATTACAAATATTTTGATTCTTTCTTTCACTGCATCATAAACACCTTTTAGTTTAAGAAAAAATAAATGTCTAAATGTTAATGAAAATGTCATATCAAAACTTTCTACCAATCGCGTATAACATATATCTTCTTTATATAAGTTTCTCTTTTTTATGTTCTCAAATAAATATTACCAATTCCTACATGTGTTCTCAGGATTTGATTATTGACATTTAAATCTCGTGAAGATTTAATAAATTGATTGCAAAACGTTGACTGCAAAGATGGTACATTATAGTGACTACTGTTTAAAAAATATTATTAATTGATTAAATAAGATTGTTGTTTAAGTACGTACTTTTATTTGTATATGTATCAATATTTATTATTATAATATATACATCATTATTAAAAAAAAAATAAAAAAAATAGCACGGAAATTCTATAAATTTTTTCTGAAGAGTTTATAAAGAATTAGCCTATATTTATTTTTATTTGTTTCACCAAAAGAAAAAAAAGGTGGCAAGTAGATCAGGATGCATGACAATAACAAGATTGCTTTTTAAAAAGTTGTTCATCTTTTTGCTGATATGCAGGCTTTTTTGTACCACCATGCTTCTTTGTTCCCTTTAGTTATTTTTTGAAAAAGAAATTACCCAACAATATTTGATATTTATATAGGGAATTAATTAGAATGGGCATGACAGTAGCAGTTTGTGAATTAAAAACTTACCAGATGATAAGTATGTTAAAGTAATAATACAAGACTTCTGATTATCTATTTTAATTAAAACCATTTTATGTTGTATATTAATTGTAAGTTATTATTGAGAGAATTATGGATAAATGAATTATAATTCATGAGCCAATAGTAATGGTTTTTTATGATGTAAATGTTTCAGTATGTGTGCATGCACATAATTTATCATCTTTAGAAGAAAAAAAGATGATATTGGTAAGCTTGCATATACTAATATAGTATTGTAAGGTACTCAATGAAAATGAGAGGAATGTGTGTATGCATTCCATAAAGTGAAATAACTTTATGTCTAAATTCTTGTAATCTTGAGCTGGCATTGGATTTTTACACCTTTAACAACATACCAAAAGGAGTTTTTAAAGCTAGATCATTAAGTCAAATTATTATAAATTTCTTGACCCAACAAGTCAACTAATTATTGAGTAACAGATACTGAAATCGTTTTTTTTTTTCAATATTCTCATGTTTCATAGTTTCTATCACTTAGGCTTTTTAAAACAGTAACTCGAATCCTCTTAAATGAAGCTCATTTTGCAATGTGACCACGAAGTTTGACCTCGCCGTCCTCATCCTTTGTAGGGCCACCAGCGGTCTTGTAGGGACGCGTACTTAAATGGATATTAAGAACATAACGGCTTCGCATTTCATGTTCTAATCATACCATTCAAAAGTTTAATTAGAAAATCTAAAGAGAAATGTTACAATTACACAAATATATAAAAGGGTTTCAATGCAAACATACTCTCTTTCAACACGCTTCTCCGTACACACATAAGAGGTACATTCATATAATTCTTTATAAAAAAATCTATACAAAATGATGTGACTAGTGAAGTGGGCTAATCAAATTATTCTCTTTTTATATGTTATTATTCTCTTTATTCATTTATTGAATCAATCAATTTGTAAGAGTTATTTTTAAAATTTTTGTAAGTATATCATTTATAAAGATAAAATTGTTATAGCTAAAGATAAATGAATCCAACCCAATGCTTCTGTATGGACCACAACTCGAATGTGACAAAATAACCTTGGTAGGAACTTATTTGGTTACAAACTAAAGGACTTGTAAAGGGTTCATTAAATCTTTGTCATTACCATCGCTTTAGCGATACTCGTTAAAAAAAATAAAAGAATTACTTCCTTTTCTGTGAAAGTTAAACCCAAACTAAAGGGCTATACTTGTACTATCAGCTGGATCTAGACTTGTGTTGAAATTTAAGCATGAATATATTCAAACTTATTTTGGAATACACATTCTTTTATTTATTTGGAAGTCAAGGTTTTTTTTATAAAGAATAGAAGTGCAAGGGTATAACTGGAATATCTGGAACTTGGAGGTAGCAGGATGCATTGTAAAATATAGTTCAAGCGGTTGTTGATCAAGTTAAGAAGTCAAGGGACAATTTGTGTCATTTTCTCATATGTATATAAGAAAAAGGAGAGCTAGAGTTCCACAATTTCTGTTGATTTCATCAGAAACTTTAATTCGATTTGTTTTAGTTTGTGAGCGGTGAGCCTATGTCATCTTTTTGGTGATCTTTTGAGAGTTAATTATTCAGTCATGAAGATTAAATGGATTCGTGACTTTTATTTTTTGTAATTTGGGCTGTAATCATTTGGCTATAAGTACTTTTTGGTATTTAATTTATATTTGATTCTAAAAAATAACAACTTGGGCCAGGGGTAATTGGGCCTAATCAGAGAAATAGAGACTCATTGGTCACAAACTACTCAGTTATGGGCTTATGGCTAAAGCTCCATTAGACTTTACTTTTCTTCTTCTTTCTTCTTATTTTTTTAGAATGTATATATCTTAAATTATGAATGAAAAAATTAGTACTGCTATTTAAGTTGGGTGTTGTTAAACTAAAAGAAATAACTCATATACATACAGTACATGCAAAAGAGTTGAGGAGTTTTATTTGAAAATAAAAATACTTATCAAGCATTTGATTGTTAGACACCACCACATATCGTATCTCTATCTCCATGAATTATAAGTTAAGACTTCTTTGAACATTTAATTCGTTCATTTTGTTTATTGTTTTTAGAAGAAGTATATACCGGTATTAGTCGAATCTCTCGACGGTCCACCTATGGTACTCTCGAAGATAGATGTTTTAACAATTAGAAACTGACGCAAATCAACGTTGGATCTTATTTAGAAAATCACAACCCTCGATGACACCTACAAAATCATTACAATCACAATCTTCATTATGTTTTACCAAATAGTAATTAATGCATTGATATAAACACTGCATCATCAAATTGATTAACTGGTCCAAAATTCTAAACAAAATCTGCATCGGATATCTACTTCTCTAAGTCTTAAACCCAAAGATATACTTCATACACGATAAAGAGTGACTCCTTTATAGTTATACTTCATACACGATAAAGAATGACTCCTTATAGTCGTATGCACTTTTATCTTGAAAAATGCTAGGTGTAAATGTAAGTCTAAAAATGTGAATGGTTAAAATAAATAGAATAGTGTTATTGATTATATGATTAGCACTTGATTTTTAGATCTATATTTCATGTTTATTCAACAAAACTTACAATCAATTTCAGAAATATATTATAAATCCATATTTATTCTTTCATAGGTACCGTAGATTCCTAGACCTTCACAAACTTTGTTTCAGCCAAGGCTGTCCACATACTTTTATATACTACTCCTATTTAACAGCTAGAAAAATTATTAAAATATAGATATAGCTATATTAACTTTTACCAGAATTGACTTATTGAAACAAATATTTGACTGGATCATCAAGATCTAAGCTAACCCAAAAGAAAATCTGTATAACAAGGATAAAACAGGTATGTATGGTATGTACAAAGGATGGTTAACTACTTGTCCTACTTCTAAAAGATAAAAAGGAAAGTCCCATACCTTCCCCCAGACAAAACAACCGAAGCCAGATTAATCAAGCATTACTAGACGTCGGAAAAATCGTATAATGTTTTGGATTCGACTATTCTAGCTTGGGTAAATACGGGTGGATGATTCTGTCTAAGTAAGTTTATGTTCGAGTTTCAACATGAAAATCTGTATTTTTTGGTACATGGGTTGAAACTTCTTCGAGCCCATGAAGCATCTTCATGACATCTACCGTGTCATCAAGATAATATTTTGCCATGCTCGGCTTTTGCCCTACGGTGCAAGCAAATACTTCTGCAATCGCATTTCCGAGTGAACTTGAGATCTTTTCGAACATTTCCTCATCTGATTGGTCATCACCGATGCATAAAACAAAATCAAGAGGTTTCCCGCCGCTTTGCATCGTTGTGACTAGTCGGTCCACGACCACTCCCTTGCTCACACCCTATATATTCATAGAAACACGGAATAAATACTATACAGCATACTAAAAGTGCTAAAATGAACGAGTTGAAAAACAGTTCAAAATAAATAATTTTGAAGTGGGCCTGTCACATATACATTAAAGAAATAGGAGATTCTTTTGTTCAAGTATTTCCATTTTTATTTCTCACTATATGAGCAAAAAATTATAGTTAGAACTATATTAAAGGTTCACGTTTAACCAGTTCAAACATTTCCTTTCCTTTTCAGCTATCTATGTTCTTTTTAAGTTACACTTTTGACCTTAAGGCGTTAAAACATCACACGTTTTGAAACATTTATAAATAAATTGTCAAAATTGTCTCTGTCTACTAAACGTTTTTCATACCTGCGGGTTGACCTCGATGATCTGTTGTCCTCGTTTCACAACAACAGGCTCGTTAGCAAGTACGCTCTCGAGATGGTCTAACAACTCTTTAGCCTGCCATGTCCCAAAGTCGGGATCAGCTTCTTGATGATGCCATACCAACGCACTTTCTTTTTGCTCAATAAACGAACCATCAGTCGCCTCAGTGTAATGTTCCATCACCGGTAATACAACCTTTTTCCATCCAATATCCACGCTCGCCCCACATGATTCCCAATCCAAGTCCCCGCTCCACCTAAAATCGCAAAACGATTACTAAAATATTACAAACACAAAAACATAATTATTTAAAAACTTCACTGGAGAAGTTTTATATGATACCTTGTAAAGTATCCGTGTTCTGCTGATAACCCAAGTTTCTTACACGAACCGAACCACGGGCCTAACGCATCCTTCCCACGACCACTAACAATAAAGACGACATTTTTAGGATCCTTCGAAAGGTTGTTCAATAACGAGATAACTTCTTTACTAGGCGTTTTATCAACCATACCCCGTGGCATCACTGTACCATCATAATCAAGCAAAATCAACCGACTTTTTGTCTTGTGATAAGACGATACAATGTGTTCAACAGATAGTTTCCTAAAATCGGGACCTAAAGCCACAACACGGAAAAATAAACCAAACCCAACACCCCAACATCGTTTGTGAAAATGCTCTTTACAAGCCCTTTCGAGATCTTGATCGAAGCTTTTAGCCCAATAAGCAACATCATGAGAACTAATGTACTTATAATGCTTCTCATGTCTCATTTCCTTCTCCGTTTCGGGCATTGTGATTGCTAAGTTCATAGCTTCCGTGACGGAGTCAATGTTCCACGGGTTGACCCGGATAGCACCACTTAAAGACGGTGAACACCCGATGAATTCTGATACTATAATAACACTCTTTTTTGCTTTTGGGTTTCCTTCGGGTTCATTGTTTGGTAATACTTTATCCAACTCTTGGTTACTTTGTCGTGAAACAGTGTACTTATAAGGGACCAAATTCATTCCATCTCGAACTGCACTCACCACAACACATTCGGCTATCGAATAATATGCAACTTTGTCATGTGTTGAGACCGGGCCGGTTATGAACACAATCGGCTCATACCCATCTTTTGAGAACTTACGATTTACCTCACGGGCCACATGTCGCATCTCGTTTTCGACTTCCTGAATATCTTGACCTCGGCTTCGGGCCGGGTTCAAGATTTGGACCAAAACCACTAAACCACGTAGTTCTGGATAAGTTTCCAAAAGTTTCCCAAAGGCTAAAAACTTGAAACTTATTCCTTTAAACATATCCATATCATCAACACCCAAAACCACCACTCTCCCATCATACTTTTCCCTCAATTCTCGAACTTTCACTGCGGTTTCTGGTGACGATTTAATCGACTCAATCTGTCCCATATCAATTCCAACAGGTAAAATCTTGATACTTACGGTTCGACCATAATATTCAAGACCAATGTAGCCTCGTTTCGATTTATAATCAAGTCCCAACATTCTACTACAACACGAAAGAAAATGTCGAGCATAATCGAACGTATGGAACCCGATTAAATCGCAGTTCAGTAGCGCCCGAAGTATCTCGTCCCGGACGGGTAAAGTCCGGTATATTTCGGACGACGGAAACGGGCTATGCAAGAAAAACCCGACCCGAATCCGATGAAATCTTTTTCTCAAAAAAGTTGGCACCACCATAAGATGATAATCATGTATCCAAACATAATCTCCATCCGGGTTAATAACTTCCATAACTTTATCCGCAAATACTTTATTTGCGGAAACATAAGCCCGCCATGCTGACTTATCAAACCGGACTCCATGAGTCCGAGTTACAGGCAGCATGTAATGAAAAATAGGCCATAAATAATGTTTACAAAACCCATGATAATATTTATTTTGTATTTCTAAGTTTAAAAAAGTTGGTACACACCTAAATTTTTCCAACAATATTTGAGCAACTTCTTCTTGGTCTGATGGCTGTATATCCACGGGTAAAGACCCAACATATATGCATTCAATTTCTGACCCGGGTTCAGATTCGGGTCCGGGTCGTAACCCGGCTTTGAGTTGAAGTACTAGTGAATCCGGGTCGGATTCAAATACCCATTTTTTAATGTTTGTATCAAATTTAGCTTTAACCGGTAGCTGATTTGCGACAATAATCCGGCGGCCGGACGATAAATTCCGGCCACCATTGTCGGGTTCATCGAAATCCGATAAAATACCGGGTACGGTCATGATCCTGGGGATCCGAGGGCGATCGGTAATGCACGAATAATCTTCGAGATTGAGGAGATTGAATGATGATCTAGACAACATAATTGGATGAAATTGTGAGTGAAATGATTGATAATTGTGTTATAATTTGGTATTACAAAGTTGGTAATGGATTAAATGATCGGGATATGATGCAATTGATGGGAAATTCATGAAAAAATGATGAAATTGGGGATGAAATTGAAGAAGGTGGTGGTGGTGATGGTGGAAAGGATAAGAACAAGGAAGAAGCAGAGAGAGAACGAGTGTAAATCAATGTATACAAATAAATAGAAACATTTATTATCCGTTTTTATATTTGGTATAGATATAGATAATCATGGTGTGAACACGTTGATATAATTTAAACAAAGTACTTTTTTAATTTTAATTAATTCATCTTTGTAATGGAATTATGAAAGCTTTTAACGGATTATACGTTATTTTAATTTAATTTAAACATTTAATAAACGAGTGATGATTTTTACGTCAATAAATACTCATGTTTTTTATGATATTTGATTTAATATTACGGTGTATATTTTTCTAGTGTATAAATAAAATAAAATTATTTATGAAATGTCTAGTGACAAGTCATAAATTTCTACGTATAAAGATAACTAACTTTTATAGATGTGTTTACCATTTCGCTTATGGATAATTATCAACAATAATACTATAATATTACATATTTTATTTTTAGGTTATTTTAGGTATATCGAATGGATTTGGTCAAGATATTTATCCGAAAAGTTGAAGAGTTTGTGGGGTACGTAGAGGGTAGTTCGGATGTAATTTACAGATACATACTCTCAACCCCCTTTTGGTTTGAATATTATAACAAACACGACCGTATAGTTCCAATTTTGAAAGGAATGATGATGGGTTATCAAACTATTAATCTTGAATGAGTAAGTTTTGCAAAAGGCGTATGTTATTGATAGTCTTTAAGACTATTTTTAACTAGATATTCTATGTATCAACCATCTTATAATATTGGGGTTTAAACGTTTTGCCTTTTAAAAGAAAGAAACGACAGGAAATTGTGGTTTAAATTGTTATAGTTTAATCGTTTATGTTGTTAAGGGTGAAATTGACAAAAGATGAGCAGTGTGAAAGCACAAGAATACACATGAGTGTGTTGTAGATAAGGTACAACAGCATCAGCGTATCAAACGAGATACTACCACCCCCCCTAACTCGCATAAAACGATAATTATATTTAATCTTTTATTTATTTAAAAGTTGAATTTTATGTGAACTTATATACGATACTTTTAAATTCTCAATTTAGGTAACTGGTTAAATTTTAAATTCTTATTAAGCATTTAGACCTTTTTGCCTTAAATTTTTTTAAGGAGATATCGGAAAATCCCAAATTGCCCATCTCATTATCTTAATTTACCCTTTTACACAATTGGAGACAATTCCTCTATTTAATACAAAATCACTATATATAAATATATTTAACTACCTAACACTATAGTATTTTCTATTTTCTATGATTTTTGTTTAAGTGTTGTTTATCATATTACTTCATATTATTAGTATTTGTTTGATCTAAAACATATATTCGAATCAATTTCACCACCGAATATATAGTTGAATAATATTATTGCCGCTGTCGCATTGCGCGGGTACTAGGCTAGTATCAATCTAATAGTGATATTATTTGACTTATTATATATTTATGGATCTTGTTAAATATAATATATTGTAATCGATATCAAATCTAATAGTGATATATATTTGACTTATTATAGATTTATGAATTTTATTAAATATAATTTTTAGAGCTATGTTTAAAATTGTAATCAACTAAAATAACTACTAACAACCACCTTAAAACCGCTAACATGTAGTAATTAAGTAATGATCATTAATCAACTAAGTTGGTTTTTTAACCCTTTTTTTACTAACCATATATGAATTTTTTTATTGTTATTAATAGTCCTAAGGGCTACGTATAATAAAATTCTGAATTTATTCGTGAGACGAATATTACAACCAAGTTATACTAAATTGTTAAACATAGAAAAAGAATACAAAAGATAAGTCTTCGTTTTGTCAAAACTTTGATAAAAAATAATAACGACAACCTTAAGATGTGTCATTAAGAGATTTAAGACATATAAATGTCGTATCCATCTTATATTAAACTTAATAACTTTTCTGAATATCGATTGAAATAGGATAAACTTTCTATATTGAAACTTAGCCCAAATTAAATTTCTTTGAAGTGAAAGTTTAACCAAATAAATCTTTATCTTATGGCGTATGCTAGTTTTCCATATCACAAAAGCTACAAACGAAAAGAACAAGAAAATACGGATTTTTATACTTTTATATATTAAAAATACAACAATATTGTTTTCGAATCTCAATACATGTCATCAACTTCTTAAAGTTCTCATGAAACGTATTCACTCAACTTCGTGTCGATAACATCAACATGCATGATCACTAGCTAGCTAGTAGGACTAAAATATAAATAAACGGGGACATCTTTATATCTACTTCCATGCTTGGTTTCATCAAAACGTAGTTGATCAACATATGTTTATAAACTATTGAAGTGTAAGGATGCTTCTCATAATTAAGTCATTTATACATAAGATATTAAATAGTAACTTATGGTTCAAGATAAGAAGACAATGAATCTAACCAACCTCTAAATTCTCATCTCTCTTAAAAAGTAACCAATGCAAGTTTCTATCTAGGGAAAATTAGGAAAAAAACACCAAAATTATTGACATGAAAAAGGTAGTAGAATAGGTGTTAAAGCGTTAAACAATAAACCTATATTGATCAATAATGCATGTTTATACATTACAATAAATATGTTATTTGAAATACGATACGCTTATTTTCTTGAAATTAGTTCTTTTTTTAGTTTACAGTTATGGTCATGTATCACTTAGTGAGAGCTAGGATTGACATTAATAGTATTCAAATAATGAAAAATATATTCCAAAAATAAATAAAATAATGTTAAGAAGCAAGTTAGCAACGATTATATTTGTCCATACGAGTGGACACTTATTATGAATGTCTTAACGGCTCATTAAGACAATTTGGAATACATGTTCATTATTGTCTCACATTTTCCACTTGTATTTAACACCTAACGATTTTTATAGACGAATCTTTTAGATTGAACCTTTACAGGCAACAATTGAAACTTGAGGATTTAAAGTGTAATGTTGATAGCCTTTTTTTCTTTAACACTTGCTACAACACAATTTTTGATAGGTAGACCCTCCAATTATGCAATAGATATACTGTACATTGTGCATTAAAAATGTAATTTTTTATTGTGCTAATTAAAAAATACGTTATACAAATCAACTTTAATTGATTCAGTCATTTTCTAACATAACAACTCTAACTAGGTGTTGTGAGAGCGTAGAAATTTCACCTTAAAGATTTACTCATCTGCATACCTCATTAAACTTGGAATAAACTATTTATGTTAGATGTCAACAATCAACCTAAGATTTTATTGGACAAACTAAACAAAACATAAGAATAACAAATGAGTGGAGACAATTTATACAAAATGGAAAATAAATAGTTTGCACATCGACTTTTCTACTATGAAGAAGGAGACGTGGCGTGCCCGGGTAAAATGGAGGTCAAACTCACGCAACTTGACAAATTTCTTTGTTTAACATTTTATGCAAGTATGTCATATATTTTCCAAGACAAAAATGCTTATCATATTATAATAATAAAAACAATAACTATGAAATACTATTTCCGTTATATGTATTTTTATAATTCATTATGTTAAACTGATAATTACTTTTTTATATATGAATATCAATATTATCGAGTATTGTATACGTCTAACTTCAAGCATAAAATTCTACATAATTCGTACACAATACAACACATATTTTTTATACAGTTTCTACGTGTATATCAATTAAATTGTTAAATCAAGATTTAAACTTATATTTTTAAGTCTGTAAATCAATTTGTCAAAAACAAATTTTCAACCAGATTAACTGAATTAAAAATTTTTGTTTCATAGTTGTTAAAAAAATAAAATAAAAGATTTTAAAGAAATAGTTTCAGAGAAATATTGAATGATATCTTCTAGAATTTAACTAGGTCACGCGGTTCGATTACTACGCGTCGCGTTCTTATTGGTTTAGATTGGCAGAGTGGCGTTAAAACGTAAGTAGTCAGGGGGGAGTTGCTCTCGATTTATCGTTACCCACTTATCCACAACCGCCTATTACATGTTTGGCCCCACTTTTGGATGGTCAGTTGATGACATGGCATGTGGGGGCCTTGTTTGCGTGGCCAAAAACTTCGATAAAGGTCCTACCTCTGTTAGCCCAAAAATTATTCTCCACGTAATATTCACTCTCTTCCTTTCACAAATATCAGAATATCCATGTACTAGACAGTAGACATATTTGTCTTTTATAGAAATACTAGTGGACTTGTAAATAAATATATAATTTAATGCTAAATTTATAAAAGACTTACAAATAATTAATGCTAAATTTATAAAAAGTTTGATAATAAAAAGAGTACAAACTGATACGGATTAAGAAAATTTAGAGTGTCTAATCATACAATTACATAAGCCTAAAACTATATATAAATTAATTGACATGTGAATTTCATTTATGATTATTTATTCTTATATCTATCAATTCAAGCAATCATACATGTGTATTACTATATACTTTATATATAAGCCTAAAATTACACATAAATTAATTAACATGTGAATTTCATTCGTGATTATTTATTCTTATATCTATCAATTCAATTAATCTTATATGTGTATTAATACCAAACAGTTTGTACCAACAAATAGAGTCCAAAAGATGATTCTAGTGATCAAAACCGACCGACATATTGACCACCATCATTACACTTTTTTTATTCGATGTCGCATAAAACGTGCATGTAACTGATAGTTACAATGTGTGTCATCTCTAAATAAGCTAAACTACATTACACAAATGGTGAGTATGATATAAATGTTAAGGCACAAACAAATTAAATAAAAATACTTTTACTTATGCTCTAAATAAATAAAACATGTAAATACATCTATCTATCAATACATGAAAGGTGGCACATTATTTTAAAAATATACTTAGAATTAAATTTTAATAAGAATAAAATTTTTATGAGAATAAAAGAATTAATTTTAACCATTTATTTTCATCAACATAATAAAATTTTCACATTTTAAAAAATTGAATATCTTAAAACAGTTAATTAAAAAATTATAAAAACTGCACTATAAAAATCAGCGATTTTTTCTCTCCGATTAGATATATCACAAGGTATACTTTTGATGAACTCTTTTTTTTCTTCATTTTTTGATGGGTTTTGAAAACTGGTAACACGTGTATTAGTTGCTAGTAATACATGTGTTAGTCGCAAGTAAAAGGTAAATCATGTTTCAACTACTTTTCCTATTTATGCTATTTTAATTTGTTTGTTCATTTCGTTATACTCTAAGATCATTTCTAACGACTAACATTAGTAATACTAGCAACTAACACATGTGTTACCAGTTTTTATTACTTAAAAAAAAAAAGGTTGGTCGAAAGTACATCATGTGAGATGTCTAATCGTAAAGAAAAAAACCATTAGCGAAAAATTGAATTTTGCTAAATAAATGGCTATAATTTATTTTTTCATTATAATTAAAATTTTCATTCTCATTTAAGTTTAACACAAAAACACAAGATACCTGATACATCAGCTTTAATATACTTAATTGATAATATACATTTCAATTTACTGCCGCCGTTTCCTAACCGTTTAACGAACCGTTACGTACCTGCTACCTACTATAGTGAATCACGTAGTCAACGTGCACTCTTTTTCTTCTTGTAATATAACATTTATTATTTATTATTTATTATTTTTATTAAAATATCAGAAACTATTACTTGTGGCAAATATTATACACTAACGTAACATACTAGCAATTTATATACTCGATCCGTACTAAGCTACCATACCACTTTTGTAACATTATGACAAATGCTTCCAATTATAAATTACTATATCATTGATTGTTTTAATATTTTTAGCGATTTACTTAATTTCGTGCAAAACAATTTATTTCTCATGTAAAAGGTAAATCATGTTTCAACCACTTTTCCTATTTATGCTATTTTAATTTGTATGTTCATTGTGTTATACTCTTAGATCATTTCCAATGACAAAAACTTTTCAAAACCTTTATATATGTCATATCATTTCTTCAAAAAAGCTTTATGAAAGTCTTTCAATAGCTTTTTAAATGTAAATATTTGAGCATAAAAGACTTACATCAAAACCTTGAGAAATTTCAAACTTTCGATTGAAAAAGTCCTTATACATATATTTTTTTATATGTACGTGTGCACGTGCGTATATAAAAATTTTATAAAAACTTTTATTGAAAATGAGTATATAGCGAAGAGATATTATACTAAATAGATACTTAATTTCTTCATAAATTATAGATAAATGGAAAAACTCTTTATAGATAGACTTCAAAAATTATATTATGTTAATTAAATATGTTTTAATTAAGTGTAGTTTATGTAAATAACAAGATAAATAAAATAAGGTTAAAAGTTAATTTGGAAATTAATAGATATAACCTTATGAAGTATTATTTTAAATTATTTTGATGAAAGGGAAGTATACGATGTGTGGTTGTTCAAGATTTACATGGTAGAGGCCAAAACTTTGACAAATGACGCATTTGTTTGCCACAATTTTCTAAAGAGGTATATTTTGATGTATTTAAAACAAGTGTTCCATCAATAAATATGCTAGTTTAGGTCTATTTCATGCATCATTGTTGTTATCTCTTCTTATCCATATCTTTGTTGGCTTAGATTCAACAATGTTCTATCCTAGGAGTCTGCCTCTTATTTCTTGTCTTGATCCCTCCTATGTTGTAATACAACCATGCCATTAATTCTACTTCTAATTCTTTCTAATATTAATAAAAAGAAAACAACAATTTTTGTGTGTCGATTCTGTTGAAACAATATGTAATTCTTCATGAACGAATTTAGGTCGACTTTTCTTTGTATTATTTGAAGACTATTTTTGGTGTATATTTACGTTGTGCTTTATTCTTGTATATGATATGATATGAATATGATGATTATGTAACCTGTAATTTTCTCTCCTTTTCTTGGAGAGAAGTATTATTTGACTGAAAATTTCGCCGAAAGAAGAAAAAGGAGGACCATTAGAGACGTCTTAAGCCAAGAACGACAAAATTTGAGCTTTGTATAATTGACTACAAATGATTAAAAGTTTGTACGAGTTAAGAAAAACATTGTTAACCCCCTTAATTAACTACAAATATAATGAGCTAGTGGATCGATATCTTCAACGTGAAAGATTAATTAACAACACAGTAAATGTTATATTTTTCATTGAACATTCAAAAAAGAATTATGCTATTGATAGGAACTATATATGAGATACTATAAATTGTTACAACTCCCGACCTTAATCTTGTATTATTTAGAATGTTAGCCTAGACAAGTATCTAATTAAAGTACCCTTTAGAATAAAAAAATAGCAACATCAAAGTATCCAACAATTCATTTTAATGATAATGATTTAAAACTACATGTTTTGTTACAAAATTTCAAGATAAACATGAGACAGCTCACATTCACATTAAGCCAAAGAGTAGTCAAAGATTAGGTTTCAAACAATATAAATAGGATATCAAGAAAAGTAGTATGTACATCAAAATTGAAACAGTCAAGAGGTCAATAATTGTGGGCAATCTTAATGATCTCCACCAAATGTGTTTTCTCTTTCGTTAATTTGTCAAACCAAGTGTTACAGAGAATGTTTTATAAGTTATCCATTTAGATGAGGGATAACTCTTTTTGTATATATCTTGTCGTGTCTCTATCTATCAAAGATTTGTTAGGATCCTCTTATTTCAAACTTTACTACTAAATAATATATAAATAATAATAAATAAAAGTTAAAACCCATTCGAAAAGCATTTTCATGTTCCCTCAGATTTGAAGTTTGCAAAATCATGACCATTTTTTTTACTGATCCCTGTGGAAACCTTTTCTGTTACTATTTATAATTTTTTATCATCATTAATTGAACTATCATGGATGAATTATTTCAGAAAAATATAGGAATCGTGATGAGTTTACTCATCTTTTGTTTTTGACGGATTTTCAATACGAAAATTAAATATTCATATTATATAGGTTATAATTGGCCGAGCTGCTTTTACGATTTGGGCTAGATTATGGACAAGATGGGCTGGTTTGAAGCTCTTGGTCCATTACTACAAAAGAATGGGTTTCACTAACTAATTAAGTGGCCCAAATTGTTGATAGTTGTTTTTTCTTAAAATGTATTTATTGAGTTCTGAGAAACCAAGAAGTAAAAGAAAACACAAACTTTCATTGATTAATAAACACTGGTAATAAAAATATAGATCAAATAAATAAAGATAAAGATACACATTATTTGAAATTTGAAAATGCTTATCTTTAAAAGAAGATATAAACCAACAATGTTATGGTAAATTTTCATCCAAGAACAAGTGCAGTTGGTATCTGGCTATATTCTAAACCCCCTGATGTCGTCATGTCATTCTTACACTGAAAATAGAATCCACTGAATGCCATGAACTGAAACAAACTCATCACCTCAATAGAAAAAAATAGAATAACCCCAATAACGGTCAGCATAGCTGGTGATAGTTTCGATCGTCCAATGATAACAACAATCAACGACACACGAATGAAAAGTAAATTCAGTTGAATCCCAATTAACCTATTGCCTTTCACTAGCTCTCTAGCTTTACCAAGTGCTAAAAGCCCATAACTATCCTCAACGACAGCAAAACTCCAAACAACCCATAGATAAATATAAAATGTGATGAAAAGAATGGAAAATATGTTCAGAAATGTGATTAGAATGATTCGATGATCAAAAAGTGCTAGTGTCCGAACCAAGAAAGGCTAAAAGAAGAAACTTGTACATCCACTAGCAAGAAGTTGAATATAGAAAGAAGTGACAAGTGGTCTTGTCCAAGTTTTCTGTTGGTAATTTTAGTGTCACCATTTCATTTTATGTAATGGAATTTATACGCGTTTCAAAGGAAATCATATTATAATTTTAATACAAGTTAGGAGGTGCGGGGTGCACACTTGTATTATTCTATATTGATCTCGGCGTGACCAAAAGGCGGGGTTCAAGGGGGCCGCGCCCCCTTGCGGGGTTCCAAGGGACCACAATAGAAATTGTTAGAATTTGGTGGGTTTCTAATGTAAAATTGATTGGTTATCAACCATAATCGCCTTGGTCTTTCTGATTCACGAATTTACAGAGTTTGAAACACAGAAATTTACTCTCCAAATTCATACTAGTTTTGATCGAATTTTCTATGCCAGGAATTTCGATTGTCCGTTTGAGGATTATCCAAGATTGAATTTCTTGTAACCCAGACATAGGGGAGAAATATCAATTGGGAAAGTGAATTACACGATCTTCAAACAATCCAGTGATCATTAAAGGCTTAACCCCTGTTTTCTCTAAAATTTTTGACACTTTAACATAAGTTCTTTAAAAGATGAAAGATTAGTAGCATGATGAAATAATAATAACGGTGGTTTGGGGTATTGTATTGTATCGTATTTCCTATATATACGTTAATGAAATGATCAATGAGAAATAATAACAATTAATAATGTACAGTTATAAAATATGTTCCATCATGCCTAATGATAATCTTGATAATCATCCTTAATCTTACTATTATAACCTCTGAGTATGTTAATACAAAATGTTCCTAATTGAGAACCCATAAGGACCTCCGTGGTCTGAGGATACGGTGACATAACTTTGTAAGATGTACTCGCTTATGAAAATGATCCATGAACAGTTAAATTTAGAACATCAGCAATGACATATATGAATTTGATCATATCATCTGTACATACTCATTACATGAATATCAATTGAACTTACAGATTTCATTAATTGATCATTGTTCATAGTTAAAAGCAAATTACAGAGTTTACAAATTTAGGCTCCATAGCTAACGAGTTTATGTTGACCGAGTCAGCCGTAAACTCATCAGCTACCTATCTGTTTACCAAGTTACTGATAATTGGACTCATTTTATGCTTGTTCCAAAACTTTGTTATTTAAAATCTTCGCCAAATTTTGTTAGCCTTTTATGAACTTCGCCTTAAGAATATACATAGTTAACATTGATGTGGTTCTGTCCCCAAGTTGCTCTCGTTTAATTACTTTATTTGTGACCTTAAGCAATTTATCATTCAATCTATTTCAATTCATCATTACAATAGTTAATAATTGCTGATACATCGCGTGGCCGGCAAGTCTTCTTCGTCAATCCAAAAAGTCTCTTTCCAATTTCCTGACAATCGAATATTTTTTAAATTAAAGTATTGAAAGTCCAACAATGAAACTAATCAGATTGCAGTAAGCCAAAAGGCTAACGATAAAAAGCTGATACCGATGCTTTGCTCTATCTATCCTTGAAATTATCAGCTGATATTCTACAGCATGACTATATAACTCAGACTTAATCTAGCTTATTTGATTACCAAAACACAAACATTGAAAGATGAAGAACAATTCAATCCCAAAATCACAGTCTTCTCTAGGGTTCTTTGGAATCATCAAGGAGTCCTTCAAAACCACGAGCAGAAATGGGAAGTTGTTGGGTCCAATCCTCCTCCTTGTGTTTATTTCATTTTGTCTACTAGAAACTGCTCATAAGTATGTACTTGGACCCCTTTCTAAAGATTTGATGTCGCTGTTGGCTAAAAACCCATACATGTTTCATGATATCGCTTACCCTTATGGCCAACCCACTGCAAATGTTGGTTACACTTACAATCAAGTACCCACATATGGTGGTTACGCTTATGATCAACCCACACATGTTGGTTACGCGACTTATGATCAACCCAAAAATGTTGCACTCAGAGATGTTCGTGAGATTCTCCTAGTCAAACTGTTGATGATGGCAGTTTCTTCTATCATTACACTAGTCTTCTTGATTGCTACAGTTTCTTCTTCATATGAAGCTTATACTGCTAAACTATTAGACCCAAAAGATCTTAACTTTATATTACTAAAAAGTTGGAAAAGACCAATAGTAACTAGTTTTTACATGATTTTACTCACTTTGGGGATTACCTTTTTTTACACAATTTCTATTGGCATAACCTCCATATTGGCAGTCAATTCATATTTACTAATGTTCTTAGGAGCCATCACTCTTTCGATCCCAGTTTGCTACTTTTACGTGGTTACCCTTTGGATGGTAAGTTTGGTTGTTTCCGTTTTAGAAGAAGGTTCAAGTGGTCTTAAAGCAATTGGGAGGGCTGGAGAGCTAATGAAAGGCAAGAGACTACAAGCGTCACTAATGATGTTTCTTTTTGCTGTTGTGTATGGATTTGTTGCTTTGATGGCTAAAGTCCTTACAAGCTATAATCGGAGTATGAGCGCTGAGCTGGCTTTCAAGATCCCTTTCACAAACGGACTATATTGTTTGTTGAATCTGTTTATGCTTGTGGTGTACACCATTTTCTACCATGAACAGAAAACAAGCCACGAGGAGAAGGAAGTGAAAAGCGTCTATCTTCCAATTGCTGCTGGTGAAGCTTAATAACGTAATGGTGTCCTGCTTTGCGATGATATTGTGGTGAATAAATGCTTGCATAGGGCGATCTTGTATCAGAACTGAAATTATCTTCTTAAGTTAATGACTACCGATCTTTTATACACTTCCTTATCATGTTGTTTCACAAAAAATAATTACTATCTAGAACCTTTAATTCCCAATGATACTCGTTTATTAGAGTAACCTCTCAATTATGCTAAGACAAAATGTTCTGTCATGCACTGCGATAATCTTCATGAATATCCTCAATTATGTTAAGTCACTGATCATTATTGTTGGACTCATTATATGTTTGTTTTATAAGATTAAATATGAAAAAGAATGCCAAACTTTTTTAGCCTTTTATGATTTTGCTTAAAGAATATATAGACATGGTTAACATCGATCATTTTCTTAGATTAGACTTTCACGCACTTTATTTGTCTTGATTCCATCCTCAATTAACTTGCTCTCTATGCAATGAGATTGGGTCAACTAAACCTTAATTTAATATATGTATTTTTTCCATGTAAAATTTGAATTTCCTGCAAGTATTGTGTACTAAATTGAGCAAGTACTATTTTCAATATATTGGTTATGTAATTATTAGTTAATTCAATTCAATATATTTAAGGGAAAATTACTTCGGTGACATTTTCATAAACACCCTTTAACGTTTAACACTCGCACACTGGTTACATACTTTCGCATGCAAGTGTAATTGATCGACCTATAAACTCTTTATGTGAAATCCACTGAAAAACCATCAAAAAACACCAAATTTACAAATTTGAAGCATGATCAATCGACAAAACAATCAAGTAAACGTTAACACCATTTAGTCACTTTATAGTCAAGAGTTTTGCTAACATGGCACACATTAAGCTACATTTAATGAATTCATAATTTTCTTAAATATTTGAATTTGTAATTATTAATATATGCATAAAGAAAACGTGTGTCACGGATAAAAGAAAAACTCAATAATTAATAATTTAATATCGCCTCTGTATGATTCGCGAAAACCTTTCATATTATTCAAATATGTGAAACCAGATTGGGTATTATTCCGGTGTTGCATGTATAGATAAAATTCGAAATTGTTATATCCAAGCTTTGTTGTTGAATTGAGTTATTGGCTGGAACAATTGAGTAAATTGTTTAATTTGATCTTCTCAGAATACGGATATCATATTATGCGAAACCAAGTTCTTCTCCGAAATCATCCTTGTTCTCCTGTGGCATCGTTTATAGTTCTTCGCATAATGGGAGAAATTGCAGACAAGGTGGCTTTCGCATAAAGCGCTCGCAGGAGGGGGCTTTCACATAAATCATTCCCCGAAATATTCTGTCATTCCCACAAATGAACACATTTCGCAGAAAACGGTCCTAATTTCTACCCATTTTACATACGTTTTGCCACTTCTCCCTCATTCACATAATTAGATGCGCAATAAGGTGGTATAGGGGTGTAATTTTTATATCCTTAATTTTAAAATGTGTTACTAAGGTAATTTTCCCTATATTCAATCATGCTAGAGGAAGTTAGGAACCATGCCAAATCGGAATATATTAAGATATTCTATATATACAAGACTAACTGCGACAACTGTACAAAACCAAGTGTCTTAGGAAAGGTCCTAGGTATTTATGATTTTTAACTTAGGATCCCATGCTCGGCTTATTGGTCATAGTCAATCCAAGAATATTCTACTAAAACAACCTTAAAATCAATATATCGGGATTTAGTTTTAGGAATTAAGTAACTTAAAACTCCCACAATGAAATGTAATATGCCTGCAGGGGATCCGAAGGGCCTTTTGGCCTGTAGCATGTGCGAATGCAAGTAGTTCGGTTTTACCTATCAAATTTGTTTGTATGGCAATAGTATAATGTTGTGTTGATCGCATCCATCTTGGAAAAACCAACGTTTTTATATTTTTTTTCTGCTTTTCGAAAAGACCATAGCAATCTCAACTATATAAAACTCTTACTCTATCAACGTCTGATCATCTAAATCACATCATTGAAAAATGGGGGACAACTCGGAACCACAATCCGTATCCTTCTTAGGAATCTTTAAAGAGTCCTTGAAAACCATATATAGAAATAAGAAACTGTTGGTCCCAATCCTACTTGTTGTGTTTGTTTCTATGTCTATGTTAGATCTTGCTGAGAAGTTTATAGTACTACACTTCCACGATCCTCTTGGGTTGCAGTCGGCTACAAACGGGTACTACCTTATGTTTCTTTTGGAAGAACACCCAAAATTGCTTAATGATCTCATTAAAAATCTTGATCAACTTATTTTTGATGGTGCACTAGATGATACACTAAAGATGCTAGTCGTAAAACTCATGTTCCTAGTGTTTTCTTGGTGCGTAACACTGATTTTCTTCATTACTACAGTATCGTCCTCATACGAAGCTTATACTGCCAAAGTATTAGGCCCTAAAGACATGTTGTTGAAAGTAAGAACAAGTTGGAAAAAGCCGTTAGTCACTACTTTTTACATGATCTTATCAACTTTAAAAATCATCTTAATTGTTTTCATTTTATTTGTCATCGACTCCATTTTGCCAAATAATTCAGTGTCACGTTTCTACTCTAGATTTATCATTCATTACAGTCAGCTTTTATACATATATGTAGCCTCACGTTGGATGGTAAGTGTCGTTATTTCGGTTTTGGAAGAAAGTGTTGCTGTTAATCTATCAATTAGTAGAGGCGAAGAGCTAGTGAAGGGTGAAAGCCTTCAACATTCATTTCTGATGGTTCCTTTTGCAATTGCGTATGTTGTTGTTGGTTTCCTTAAGGATGCAGGCTTTACAAGCTATGATCTAAGCAGGACCTCACAGTTGGCTATCCATATTACATTGACAAATGGATGGGATTGCTTGCTGACACTCTTTATGTTTGTGGTGTACACTGTTTACTACCATGACGTTAAAACATGGCATGAGGATAATAATGAAGTTAAAGATCACCTCTATCTTCCCATTCCAGCTGGTGAAGCTTAGAGGACAATAAGTATCTGTTTTTGGTCCCCTTAATTGCCTCCATAAAGTCGTAAATAAGAGGCGTATTTGATCTTTAATAAAATATGTATATACAGAATTTCCAGCTTGTATTTCCTATAATGGAATGTTAAAAATAAAACCATGTTTGTAACCTTGATCATGTTAGTTTTCTGTATGAACAAGAGTGTGTTTCTGAATCAAGGATTACTTCACAAATCGTGTTTGAATCACTTTTCGAATTTTATATTTCGAACCTATATGCCGGGGTTTACACAAAATCCAAATTATGTGGATAGTTCACTAAGAAACAAACAAGATTTTGGCAGAAAATCGTGTTCATTATTTTGGATAATTGAGAGTAAATTCATATGCTTTATGTGTATCAAGAATGTATTCCTTTTCTGTTTTGAAACCAGAAAACGTGTCGTTTTGGCGGTTGGGAGATATCTCCATAAATGGTCCCTCAACTAAAATCGATTTACTTCAAACCCAACTCATTCTTATATCACAAAAACAAATTTTCTAATACAAATAACTTAAACAACTTTTATAAATCTAAGCTCAAATAACATATCAACTTTAACATATCCAAACTCAAAAATCCAAATCAAAACCCCAAAAGATTATATAAAAGCACTTGCTCGTTTTTCAAATAATTAACATAGTGATAATAGTAGCAGCAGCAGATCAATGCCATGAGCATCTTCTTCAGAAACATTTTAATTGATTAAAACAAATCTTATTTCATTAATTGACTGACACTTCAAATACTTGTGGTCTAAATTTTCAGAACCATGGGTTAAAACTATTCTAGCCCCATCTGACAATGGCTGAACCCCATGTAAGACCAGCGCCAAACCCAGCAGTCATGATGGTTTGACCTTCCTTCACCCTCCCACTTTGGATGGCTTCATCTAATGCCAGTGGAATGGAAGCCGCACTTGTGTTACCATAGCGTGCTAAATTAGATATGACTCTATCCTTTGGGAATTCTAGCTTTGTCACTACACGGTCAATGATCCTCTGATTAGCCTGCACAGACCATGGGTCATAAGGTACTCATAAAGAGTGTAATGCAAAAACAGCAGAGTAGATATGATCATACCTGATGGACCAGTAACCAGTCAATGTCAGACAGAGTAAGACCGGCTTTTTTCAACGAAGTCTCGATAGTTTCTGGCACAGCCTTACCAACAAAGCGAAAAACCTCCTGTCCGTTCATTTGAATATGTGAAATAGATGGATTTGTTGGAGAAAACCCAATGGTGAACCATTATCATCTACTGCAAAATTTGTTCCACATCTCTTTATACCAGCATTCAAGTACCTATAAAAAGATATCCAGTTTATAAACTTTAGAACTTGTTACCACTAAAAATGATTCATGATTTCAAGGTGGTAATGGTGAGAGTTAACCTCTTTCCACCACCATCAGTGTGTATGTCAAAACCAAATAAACCGTCTTCCTCACTATCACAGACCTGGATATAAAATAATGTTGGTTGTTTTCTAAAACCAATCTGTCAATTACTAAACAAGCTCATATACAAAAAGAGTAAGGGCCACCTGGACCAAGATAGCACCAGCAGCATCACCAAAAAGAACACATGTCTTTTGATCCATCCAATCAACATAATGAGACACTGAATCAGCTCCAATCACAAGAACATTTTTGAAACCGCCCCCTGTACAAGCAGGGGAGATTCAGCATACTCACGAAAATCGTTATAAAATAAAAGATGCTTTAATGTAATCAATTTTACCCCGAATATGACATGAAGCCGAGACTAGGCCTAATAGAAACCCACTACAAGCAGCTCTAATGTCATACGCTGCTGGATTTCTTGTGCATCCAAGTGTTTTTTGAACCTTGACCAAGAAACAACAGAGTCACAAGACATGTGTAATATTAGTAAAAACCAACCTTGGTCTTCTTTCTGTAATGTATTGTTTATGTGATTGAAACTTGGTTCTTGTAGTTAACTAATGAAAGCGGCTGGCCCGACCTTAAACCTTGTTAGTCATAAATATTGTTGAAGTTTATATAGTAGATATGTATATCGGATGCATTTCATTTGATACTCGTAAAAAACTTGAGAATCAGGAAATCGATCTGGGCCCTTCTATTAAAAACAAAAGATGGTGCACATTGACTCTAAATGAAAGTGATTCTGGTTCTCAATATATAGAGGCAGCTCAAAAACTAGCTTTTGTAGTGCGAGACGAGTCAAGCTTTCCTTACCTACATGTAGTTGTTATTGAAATATCATATGAATTTTAATTACCTCCGGTGCACCTCCAAATAGGTCGTCAGGTGTCGATGAACAAAACAAGATGAGATCCACATCATTTGGTTTGACATTCGCCATTTGCAACGCCTTTTGAGATGCCTCTACTGCGAGACCAGTCAAGCTTTCCTTACCTACATGTAGTTGATTTCCTTTACTTTGGACTAATAGAGTACATTTTAAATACAACGTCAAAAAGTTTGTCTTACACTTGATAGAATAAAAAATTCACCTTTTGACTCTAAACAAAAGCTTTAAATACCGACTAGTTTTGACAATATACACTACAACGTTTCTTTGTATATGTTTGGATTTTATCTTACATTTTGTATTCAAAAATAAAAAATAAAAACCTGTAAGAATTCTTCGAGTACGGATTCCAGTTCGAGTAGATACCCATTCATGACTAGTATCAACAATTTTAGCAATCTCATTATTAGAAAACTCAATATTCGGTACGGCTGATCCACACCCAACTAGTTTACAACCCTTGCTCATTAACCTGTTAATTTTTCTCAACATTTCTATATATTATTAAACAAAACTATGCAACTAAAATACACAAATACTTAGAATACATTCGAAAATAAACTTTTAAAAATATAAATAGTACTCCCCAGCTGTATCTAAACAAATACTCAATGGAAACTAAACTAACTAACTAACCTGGGCGCTAGAGATTTTGGAGGAATACTTATACTGGAGCAACAGCGGAACCTTTCGGAAACTAAATTAGGAGAATAATAATTATAACTAGCAGATTGTGTCAAAATCCCATAGGCATTATTAGCCATTTAATTTAAATTTTCAGATAAGTAAGTTAAGATTTATCCGTGGGAGGTGAGTGCAATGAGCCACCTCTACGTTGTAGATTCCACACAGTAACACCTACAAAGATGATCCAAAATGAACTCGTTTGGCTCAAGATAATTAAACGAGTTTTCAAACAAGCAAAGCTGAGTATTACTTTTACAGCTCGAGTCATGAAATTAATCAATTAAGAAGTAATAAACTTTTGTTCAAGCTGTGAAATACCAAATGAGATCAATGATGAAAACAAACCTGAGAAGAAGAGTTGTCGTCTGGAGGAACAATAACATTAGCTACTAAGTGTATAATGTTTGAGGTTATGACTTTGTTATAGGGCTTTTTAGTTTATATAGAATATGGATACCTGACTTATGCCGAGTAATAAATCATCAATGATTATATATTTATATAGTTTTTTATCTGAAAAAACCTCAATGTACGAATATATACATATTTTACTAGTGTATTTTATGAAATCAGGTTCGGCCAGTTTTTAACTATACGTTTCTGGGTTATTTATAGCCTGTCATTATACTAACAAAGAAAACATTCAAATTAATAAATAATCCGGTTAAAATTAATCAACAGTGAATTTGTTAAAATAACAACACACCTTCAACTTTATTTGCTATAATAATTCTGTATATTTGTGTGCATAACTATCTTTATTGTTTCAATATGGTCATGGACGACGTACATTACATAGCATATTAGAACAAAATAAAATTATTATAATTATATATACATTAGAACAAAAACTATCATAAAGTTATTAACTCATTGTTTGATCACCCTTCATGACCATATTAAAACGATAAAAATACTGTAATAATTTTGTTTATGTAAACCATATGGAAACAAAGTCCAGTAGATTACTAGTCTATGCCATTTACATTCGCCATTTCAATTTACCACAACCTAATCCCTTAATACAACTTCATTATTCTAATTGAATCCATTATACGGTTGACCAACTTCCAGTTGGACGGGTGTCAGACAGAGGGTCAGTTCACAATTTTTATTAGTCATGAATATGAAATTATGTACATAATATAAAGTTTATGACTATATTATTAATTATGTCTAATTTTATTGGGTCATATACACCGAACATTAACACAATCTATTAGTAATATGTATGTGATATATTATTCAAGTAATGAAATAAATTAAATCGTTAAATTTAAGTTGAACTAAGTAAGTTCAAATATGTTTAATAAATTAAAGGGATTATATGTTTGGAGGCGATTCAAATCTATTATTTTATTTTTGTAGACCACCTATATTTAATAACAATTTTGTAGGTCATCTAAATATATCATTTTGTTTTTGTAGGCCACTCAAATTTGTATATTGTTTAATGTATACCAAATTCGACTAAAAACTCATCAGAAAAGTGTAAAATGACACAAATACTCATGTATTTGAATAAAACTAAAATAATATAAATAATGTTAATTAACAAATATAAGGGTATTTTTGTGTCACTAACAAATATGGATTTTACATAATACTTAAAAAAGAGGTTTAATAAATATGGATTTGTAAAACTCCAAATAAAGATTGTTTTATGAAACTAATTGAAATCGGTTTTAAGAAGTGACATGTTGATTGTTTTTGCTTTTGCTATTTTATTATGCTAACAAACTCATGTAGGATTATATTAGAAAATTAAATAGTGTAATGAATTATTGGATGTATGCAATTATTCGTGATACAAATCTTTTTTTTGTCAATTATTGGACTTTCGAATGCATGCAATAATTTTGCTACATTGTATGAGCATTCTTTTGTACATAACGAAAGCATAGGATCAAATAAATTTGAGAATGATTATATATGTGTCATTTTTTTTTACATAATCGATGTGGGTCTAAGTAGTTAATAGGACAAGTTGTGTTGTATCTTATCAAACTTGTGTAAATTAGTGATGAATAAAATTTGACTGCTGTTACATAAAATAAATAAATTAAAATAATAAACCGCTACATTCACTGATCAATTTAAACATAGTAGATCACAAAAACTGGGTTCAAACTATATGAAATGCAAAGGTAACCATAACTGTCAACTTATGTCTTACATGGTTTTGTATGAAATGTTATTAGTTAAATACATACCGTAAGTGTTGAATGATCACTCGAATCACGACTCGTTGTCAGATTTTTAACTTGTGACTAGAATTGTAACTAGATTTATAAGAGTCATAATATTTAATATTTAATATTATTTACATAATTATAATTAATATACAATATACGAAGAGTAAATTGCATAATTAGTTTATGTGATTTATACACATTCCCACCGTTAATCCCTATGATTTACTTTTTGCACCGAGAGTCCCAAAACCAAAAGTTTGTTGTGCACCCAGTCTCTTACCTTAACACCATCTATTTTACTTGTTAAGTCATAACACGTGTCAAAAACATGAGGATAGGGTCGTCATTTACCGTTTTCCCTTTCTTTGAATTAAATGTATTAATTAATTAATATTAATATTAATAAATGTATTAATTAAATTAATTATACCCTTCTTCTCCAACTTGCTATCTCATTGTATTCAAATCTGATACCATTAACCACCTCCACCCATTCTTATATCACAATAACAAATTCTCCAATACAAATAATGTAAACAATTCTTATAAATCTAAGCTCAAATAACATATCAATTTAACATATCTAAACTCAATAATCCAAATCAAAAGCCCAAAAATTTATATAAAAGCACCAGCTCGTTTTTCAAATAAGAAACATAGTGATAATGGTAGCAGCAGCAGATCAACGCCATGAGCATCTTATTCAAAAACATTGAAATTTATTAAAACAAAACTTTATCATTAAACTTCAAATACTTGTGGTATGCATTTTAAGATTTTTTCGTTGATTTAAGCAAACTTTTTTCATCAAAACTAAAACACAACTTTTTTCAAATTGTTTCATCTATTTAAGATCAATAATTTACTCATATACGTCGTTTTGAACAACTACCATAATCCACCATCTTTCACCACCATGAAAACATCTACCACACACTTTCAAGATATAAACCTTAATAATTACATCAAATTGTAATCCTCAAAAATGCATTATAATGAAAATCAAAATCCAAAAAGTTTTGGTTGATTTTCTTAAAGTGATGGTGGGGGTTGTGTCGTCGGAAAAATGAAGCGGTGTACATGCTTGCTACAGATCTGGATCGTCGTTTCAACGACACCTATCGAGCGAGTCAATTTCTATGTTTGGTTTTCAACTTATTTTGTTGTTTTTCATCAGATTAGTCAGAGATCTAAAGGTTATCGGTGCTGCCGCCTACCTTAGTGAAGGGAAGAAGAGGGCAGAAGGTATGATAAAGTGAGTCCATAACACGTGATCACTGTTGAGTGAGTTGATTTATGGATGGTTACGACTTTTTGTTGGAGTGAGAGGAAAAATGAAATTAAAAGAATGGGGAATAAGATATGACGATTATACCTTCACATTTTAAGCACGTGATATGACCTAACGATGTAAAATATACGAGGTTAGGGCAAGAGACTGGGTGCGCGATAAACTTTTAGTTTTTGGACTCCCGGTGAAAAAAGAAACCACATAAACCAATGTTGAAAATGTTTATAAACCACGTAGACCAATCATACAGTTTACTTATATCTATGTAAATGATGGTAATACCATAACAAAAGCCCATTTTAGTTGAAATACAATATCACTAAATTATTTATCATAATTATTCATTAACTTAACTTTTTTTCCAGCAAAATCCAGGTGTTATTTGTCCTTTCAATGCCTAATAACCTTTACCCAAGAAAAAGTACAATTATTTGTTTTTTTTTATAATTTTTATAATTTTTTGACTAATCATTTTTTAAATATTTAATTTTTAAAAATAAAATAATTTTATTATCTTGATAAAAATAAATAATTAAAATTGATTCCTTCATTTTTATAAAAAATAATATTCTCATTTGAACGCTACATATGGTTAATATGATTCCTTCTTACATCTAAACTACATCTTATGAGACAACTAAACTTTGATTTAAATCTTTAATAGTTAAAGCACAATATAATACACAAAGTACTGGGAGCTTTAAATGTTAAAGTGTCACATGCAAAATTCACTACACCGGAAAATAACCTCCAGATGGACCAGACCAATCAATTATACAAAGTGATAGATATTTTGTTAAATTAATCAATAACACAACAGTTACCGCCCATAGCTATTTATCTATCTATCTTCTTTAATAAAACTGTCATTCTTGATCTTAACTAAAGAAAACATGTCAACTAGTAAATAATCAGAACATTTCAAATATGTGTATAATTAAATTAAAAAAAGAAAAAGGAAACGAATCCAAAACTAGTTATAAACAAGACTGGTAATCAATGAAACTTAAAATCAATTTCAAGATAGAAACATCAAAATAAACCTAAGGTTTCAACAAAACGATAACCTTCCACGGGTGTCCATATAGAAGTCTTGGAACATCGAACAACTTCTTGATCACTCTTGTCCAAAAGATTATAACTTCCAATCTCCTCAGAATTTTTCACCACCATGAATGTATCTCCTTCTTTTTCACCTCTAACAACATCTAAAATTTCAAAGAAGCTGTATGCATACTCTTCGAGTATGCAGCGAGAAGCTCATCTATCACAACTTGGAACTTGACAACCAAGCCTAATTGATCACTCATCATTTCATAAACGTCTAGACATGAAGGTCTTTCCCCATGAGACTTCACAAAATGTAAATGTCCTCTAGATTCCCCAAAGTAAGAATCATACATATGTATATATTGATCACGCCAATTTAACATTTCCATATAAGATGGTAATTCGAACTTTTGCAACTTTCCTTAGTCGAGCATAAAGTAATATACCACGAATTTTTTTTCTAGTAGGAGCCCAGTAAATCCCCCCATTTAAGTACACTCCACACCTAAAAAAAGGCACATAATTAGGTGCAATGTACACTACATTTAAGATCTTCCATCTCTTGGTATCAGGCGAGTAGATTTGAATTCGTAACACCAACTGATCAATATTTGGATATGAATTTTCAACATACATACAAACAAGTTTATAATATTTACATTCGGTTGGATGAGATGCAAGACCCATGAAACAGATACTATTACGAACTGCAGGACTTCCTTAGACTGATCGAATGACTGCAAATTGAGTATTTATGACTACGTTCACCTCCTTTCTCACTACAGCAGAGCAATAACCGATTACATGATTGCACGATATCAATACTATCTGGGTCACTATAGAAATCTAGATTACAAAAAGGGGGACGGTTGTTGTTGTTTTGGTTTTCAACATCAAACGGAAAGTAAAAATCGCCATAAAACATAGGACGGCCACGTGAGACTGAAAGTTTGTCATTCATGAGAGCGAATTAGCTGTGGCTCAAAAGTGACTGCCAGTGTTTGGATACAGATTTAAATCGAAAGATGGAGACAGTGGGAACTAGACATAGGATTTCGATTAAAAGATCATCGTTGGACCCGATCACTTCTCTAGATTCACTCGGTTGATGATCGTCAGACTTATGTTTTCTGAGAGATTTTTTCGATTTTTCTGAGTTTGGCTCTTGTGTGCACCATCTCTTTTTCTTTTATTTTTTTCTGAATGCATATTTAGCAGAATTCTTATTAACATTCCAATACCCAATAGTTGCAAATGATTTATTTACATTGAGATTGAGGTTCAAAAGCAGTAAATTGTATCCAAAATTAGTTTGCCATGATTTTGGGAATTATAGTTGTATATAATCACTATATGCTGAACGGAATTAAAAAGGATCAAATATTTAGAATTAGGAATTTAATTGAGATAAAAATAAACTTACCAAATAAAATAAAAACTTTTAATATGTTTCCTAAAATGTCTTGAATGATGATCCATCACGTATACTAAAAACAAGTTTATTGACCTGCCAATGTTGTAGATTAACTTGGTGGAAGGTTTTCTTTTCTTTAATTTCTTATTTCATTGATCAGAAACAGAGCGACTCCTTTTTACGAATCCCTTATTTGAAACACACAATGCAAAAGCTGAAACAATCAATCTAAGTAATCTTAGTGCTCTGACGATTTAATTAAGCATTATAAACGATTTCTAGTTATTATTTGCATTTCATACAGGCCTTACTAAATGTCTGCAACTCTAGATTATATACAGAGCTTTGATTTGATTTAGGAAAATATCCCCGTTTAACGAATTATGGAAAATATCAACATTATTTATTGGACACACCACAAGATAATGATCAACATGATTTTTTATTTTATTATTATTTTATTTTTTTGGGTAAAGATTCATATCAAGATTGTAACGAGGTTATGACATGACGAAACTTTTTTCTAGGTTACCCAAAAAGAGTAACCGCAATTATTCCAAAGCTACATTCAAACTTCCAGAAACAAAATTAGATCCATGAATTAAATTTTAGTATTTTACCCAAATCAAGATTTAAACCAATCCATTGAAATTGAAATATGTCAATAACTAAAAAAGCTTCAATCTTTGAGCTAAAAGATGACATAATTACATAAAAAACCAGAGTACAAAAGTAAAAACATTCAAAAAGACTAGTCTTTACTAGTCCAACTTTAGTTTAGTAATTCACTACTACTTGCCTACCTACACCAATAGCCCACAAGAACTTACACTCATCGTCACTGACAAAAATGTCGGACGGTCGATCAACTTCCAGCCGGACCGGCGTCCGGCAAACGGGGCAGTTGGGTACTTTAGTTAACCATGAATCCACACAGTTTGCATGAAAAACATGGTCACAAACCGGAATTGTACGGCATAATTCACCATCTTCGAGACCATCTAGACAAATCGAACAATCGGTGGATACGGCGGCGGAGTAGTGGAAGGCGGGGAGGTGGGTGTGCAGGTCGAGTTGAGAGTAGGCGGTGGTGGGTGGTGGTTGACGGCGGCGACGGTGGAGGAAGGAGCCGGCGATGAGGATGTGAAGTAGGATAATGGCAGCAAGACCTAAAAAGATTAAAAAGAGAGAAAGAATAAGAGACATGATGATGAATTTAAGAAAGATGGATAGCAATTTTGGGTGGTGTTTGGGTGGAGATACGGTGGCATGATGGTGGTGATTAGTGTACGGCATGTCAAAGGGTGACTTTAGAGAGAGAAGATGGCGGTGGATTGAAGAGAGAGAAAGAGTGTCGAATACAAGATATGGAAACTGAGGGCTATGTCGGTTTTTATTGATAGAGACAGATTCAAAGTCAGTAAATGAAGAGATGGATAGGTACCACATAAATTTTAGGATTTATTATTATAAGGTTATTTTTTCATATCTTGTTCAAGGTGACGTCAATGTTATTTTATATTCTTTTATTCTTTTAATTTTAACTAAATGAAAAAGACATAATACTAGTTGATTCTTCTTTCGTGGGTATGTAGCGTTAAAGAAATATTCGTACGGCTTCAAGATGTCTTGTGTCTATTAAATATGAACTTGTTAACTTGATTAAAAGCCATGATTATGATTATTATTTTTATGCAAATACGTATATAAAATTTAATGCCGTCATATTTTGTCCGTAATGTTGGTTTAATGACATATGGAGTATAAGCTAGTATTTTGAGGTTTAATATTTATACGTGCAATATACATTCTATCGAGTCTCACTTATTCATATGCTCTTAAAGCTCATAAAAGATGCTTCTTCTTTATATCTTCATTTATTTATTTAAGCTCACATTTGCTAGCTCAAATCCTGAAATTAAACAAAAAAATATATATAAATAAATAAAAAGAATAGAAATAAAAATCATATAAAATGATTATAAGGATGTCTGATGGATGGTGATTGTACACCATCAAATTTTAACCATACACTGTCAATTATGATTTAAAGTGTTATACATTATAACAGTGTAATATATAATTAATGATGTATTGTTGGAATTTGCTGATATACAAATTATCACCCATGGCAAATACAAATTAATTATGAACGTAAAACGAAAAATAATCAAGTTCATTGTATAGTTACTTTTCATATTCAACGTTAACTCGTCCAAGTTCAAGTTGAGCAATTTTTGAGAAAGCCTCTTGGGAAAGTTTAATTTCATTCGCCGCACATGTCTCACAACGATCTACAACCATAATATCAGCAGTTTTTCCCGTACATGCATTGCGAATGGCTTTGTTCGTTCCACTGATGCAACGCACCCTGTACCTCGTTCCACATGCAGTTCCATCGGCAAACAAATCGCTATGAGCTTTTAAAATCATAACACCTTTGTCTTTTGATCCGAAACATGTTGATGCTACAAATATACAATTTAATGATTTAGTACTCTCTATGGCTGTAATTAAGAATCTGAAGAATAAGAAATTACTTACGAACATAAGGTGGACCGTATACGATGGCTTGACCAGAAATGGCATGAGCAAGTGAAGTGACACATAAGAACATGTAAATCAAGATTAGAGCTTTCATCAACACACCCATATTTTAAATGTAATATGCCTAACTTATTTTATGGCTGTATATATGTAGTGGAGTGGTGACTAGTGAAGCACTAGAATTTGTTTTAATTTGAGATTATGTATGAAGCGCATAGAGAATTCCCTTTTATAGATGAAATTAAATATATAGTTGGATAATAAAATAACAATATATATATTCAAGGATGTACAACCATTTATCCAGTCAAAGTAGATGGGCTTCTTAGAATAGGGTGCATATTTGAGTTCTTGACTTCTTGATGATTTCTACTTTTAGAAAGAATGCTAAAAATAGATTGGTCCTATAAAATCTTAAATATTTGCCAGATGTAGATTGGTATGACGCTAATTAATTCACTTTAATGTGTATATACAATACCCTAAAAAAAGAAAAAAAGATCTGTGTTGTAGCTTTAATGAAGATGTTATTATGTTAAGAGTTTAGGTTTTAACCGAAATAAGCCCATGAACATATTCTATGAGTCTAGTGGGCCTGGATTATTGTAAGAGGATATAAAAAGATAAAAAAAGTCCAAATCCAAATCCAACACCATGGTTAGTTGGTTACAACTCGTCAATTGCAAATAAGACTGATCCATCCACGAGTCTTGACCCAAACCCAGCACCAATTTAAATGCCATAATTCGGTATGACTCATTTAATTTCATTCGATCACGATCCCATTTTA
Organism: Logfia minima; assembly: GCA_963921325.1. Classification (NCBI taxonomy): domain Eukaryota; kingdom Viridiplantae; phylum Streptophyta; class Magnoliopsida; order Asterales; family Asteraceae; genus Logfia; species Logfia minima. The sequence goes on from OY992773.1 coordinate 32,488,761, forward strand.
CCGAACACGTCACGAGAAAAATATACAAAGTTATATAATTTTTAAAATACGAACATTGAACAGATACAATTAAGTAGCAAATTTACCACAACAAGACATATATATGCAGAACAAATGACACCAACAATTTTATTCAAGAACCTTATTGCAATATATATGAAGTGTAAACATGCATGCTCGTACAAGGCCCTTGAGTCTTATTCGTTCTACTTGATGGAAACCCATAAATAGATATTATTACACATGTTATCCAAGATTAGATCCTGAAATTCACAACAAAAAAAAATCAACATTAGTCAAAATCATAGGATAAAGTATAACTATCACATAAAGAAAAAAAAGGGGTATGAAATTACTCGTGATATTCGATGTTAATTTTGCCTTCATTAGGATCAGCAATCATTGCGAATGCTTCTTGCGAAAGATCAATTTGATTGCCTGCACATCCGGGACAAAGATCAACCGCTGTAACATCAACAGTATTTCCTCTGCATGGATGTGGGACACCTGCGTTGGTTCCACCAGTGCATCGGACACGGTACCTCTTCCCACATACACCTTTGTTACCAAACATACCACCATTTGCTGCTAGAATCATAACACCATGGTTTTTGTATCCATAACATGATGACGCTACAAAAAATATGAAAAAAATATGAAAAAAAAAACTACATAAACATAAACTAAATATGGTTTATCGATCTTTTGAGTTCTTACGAGTGTAAGGAGGTGTATAGAAAGTTGCTTGGCCAGTAATTGCATGAGCAACTGAGGTAAAACATGCAACCATGGCTATCAAGATCAAAACTTTACTCACCAAACCCATGTTTGTTAATTTAGCCCTTTTTGAAACCTCTGAAAATTGGTTTGTGGAGAAGGTTTCTTGATTTGGTGAAGAGAAGCAGAAACTAACTTGCCTTTTATAGCCAAAAAATCTAACTTGAACTCTAAAAAGATATACAACAATTTTGTTGTATTCTAAAGATATAAAGTATTTAATACGTCAATTTGCATGCATGCGCGCACAAAACATTAAAGGCTTTACTTTTTAAATTTGTGTTTTCTGATATCAAAATTCAACTTAATTTAAGCAAAATTAAATGTGTAAAATCGAACTCGTCTCTTTATAACAAGAAGACAAGTAGCTTAGTTAATTGTGAATTAGATGAATCCATGAAAATCAACATTTTGGAAATATATGAAATATTCCAGTACATATATTTTTAACTTGGCATGAGGGTTATTATCAAAGATCTCATCTGGCAAATCGAAACTCAATGTAAAGACCAGAAGGAAGGAAACAAAAATCAACATAGTTCTCTTTAAAATTGTATTAAATTTTGAAGTCAAAAACGAATAAATGACAACTAGAACGCTTGAGCCAAAATGAAAATGACAAATCTAAATCTTTGTTCGATAAATTGGGTGTACATGCAGCTTCAAATTAACCTTGTTCGATGAACTAGTGTGGTTAGAAAGAATGATATATCTATGGATGGATGCTAGAATAATCATGGTATCGACTTTGTTGGATTTTTATGAACTTAGTGAAGGAATTGAAGCGGAAAAAATAACCAACAACAATTAGTTCAGATTTTGTTTGTTAGTAATTAACCAACACAAACAACACACCTGTAAACGTGGTTACACCCTCAAACATTAAACATTTAGTGTTGCAAATTAATCAAATTCTAGCAAAAACGTTGATAACCGACAATGTTGACCGACCCACACGCCCTATTTTAAGAACACTATGTAGAAGACAATGTTCATGCTGACTTCGTGACATACTTAGAAAACTATCTACCACAACGAAAAACTTGACAATTTTCTTGTAAAATACTTCTCTTTGAACCAACTAAGCTGCTAATTAATAAGATTGAAGTGTTATGTTTCTACAATTTAAGTTATTTAGGATCAGTCTTTAGGTTTGGAAGTTCTGAAATTAAGATTAATAATAACTTAAGTTATCTAGGATCAGTCTTTAGGTTTGATGATATAAATTGTCATACAAGGAGGAACACCGAACACAAAGGTCTTTATTACATCTATTTATATATCCAACTGAAATATGTAAATGGTTTAAATGACAAAACTATACAAAGAATCTATGAATATACCACCTTATATATGCCACATTCGGTATTTATGATCACTAATTAAATCACTGGGTCACATCTTATTGTAGCGTATGTAGTTTATTTTGTTTTTCAGAAAACGCTATAATAAAGATAAAAAGAAACATACAATCGATATATGCATGAAAAGGAAAGGAAAGCAAGATAATAAATGGAAACAAAAGGAAAAATACCATCTATCATCAAGAGACAAAACATCATTGTAGTTTTCATATTTCTAATACAGCAAAAAAGTAAATTTAAAATATAGAAAAGTCTAAAAACAAATGGACAAGCAAGTCACCAGATCGATGTAATTAGGCTTAACGAACAATGCACGTCCAAAACTAAGAAAGTTACAAGTAACTACAGTTAATTAACTGCTTTCTGTTTTATTTTTTGAGAAAAAAGAAAAGAATTAAAGTTGATTGATCTGGAAATCGAGTACTGCGCGCTAACTGAAGTTACTAGATCAATCACCAGTACGAGGACATGGAAAGTCATTGTTAAGACCGTTTGTACATAATTATCGTTCAACTGTGTTGTTCAATGTATAGATGGTATGTCATTAATTAGTATGAGCCGCCCTGAGGATTGGTTTGTGGATTTTGTTTCATTTGTGACAAAAAAAGGTTGGGCCCTTTAAAAATTTGGATGTTTTAAAGTGTTACACTGTTACCTACTTTCCTGACATGTGAAACAGGGCGGCATGAATTGACTCGATTAATCATTGATACAATTTAAATGAATCGAGATTCGATTCATATCCAATTAATTTAAATAAGAGTAATGTTATGTTCATATAAATTTTATAAAATAAAACATACAAAATGATAGTGATAATTGATGTGTATCAATCATGTTAAAATTATATATTTCTCTCTCATGTTTCTCTTATTTTATCTCATTGGTTCACTTCATTGTGTAATTATAATTTTATAAACTCTTTGTGACTATATCATTTTACTTTAAATAAAATGGATTTTATCTATTTTTTAAAAGTTTATAAATATCACTATGTTAAGATAGATGCATAATTGAATCTACAACTTCGGCTACGTATCTACGATGGAATCTAACACAAAGTCAAATTTAACTTTGCATAAGATCAAGTTCACTGTTACAGTTTTAAAGCTTCAAAATGTATTCAAATTTCCAGTAACTCAATTTTTGAGATCAACGACTTTCATCAACTCATTGGCCAATATAAGAATAGTCCAATTGCAAATCAGCTTTGTTTGTACACGTATACATACGCGAATGCAAAGGAAACAACGAAAACTTGAAATTACAATAAAATAAAAATGAATATCTAGAAAAGAACAGTTATTTTGAAATTATCTACATAAAATCTTCTGTAGCAACAGATCAGCAATTGATGTAAAATAACAAAAGGGTTATTATTGATCGAATAAAACATATTATAAAATTCTATATTTATAGTTAAACAAACTTGATAAATCAGAAATTTAATCCTAATTGGAAAATGAATCTAGATAACTATTGCAAAAGATAATTGCTAATAAATCTAAATATTATTGCTAAATAATATAATCTAATAATATCAAGTTAAAGATTTAGCTCAACATTTTACGAAACGGCGCAATGTATCAGGTTATCGGACACTTACAAGGAAGAAGTTAACACGGAGAGTTATAAAGGAGGGTTACGGTGTTACCAATGAATTTCACCTAGCCTCTTACGTACATTCAAACGATAATAGAAAAAGAAAACGATTACGTAAACAGTGGTAAATGACAATTGATTGTCCTATAATTGAACTTCATACTGAATATGTATTAAAGTAACAATCAAAATCATTTTTATTAGTATAAATTTATTATTCAAGACAAACAATTCTTTTGGTGGTTAATTTCATTGTCGAAAATTTTACTAAAAAGGTAAAAGTTGATGTTAAATGGATCGATTCGTGTGGATCATGGATCGATTTAAGTTTTGATCTGCCTTAAATGAATCGATTTATTGGATCACTAAGTGATATTTATGGATAAAATTTTTAATTCGATAAATTATATAATTGATCGGATTGGATTGGATGTCAATCATTATCTGATTCATCTAAGTGAAAAAATTGAATTTGAAGATTTCTTAATTTAATAGAGAGAGAAAATGAACATAAACACCTGAAGCATAAACATTTAAGAAAATTTCAACCTTTGCACTTCTTCTTTAGCATACAGTATACATAAGTCAACAACAACAAAAATCAGCTTTCACCATACAGATTATTGCTAGGTTTTAGGAAGAATTTTATATATGTCCAACTTAATTTTAAAATATTATATATGTCTAAATAATTACTTTAATACTCAAAAAATCTCTACATTACATAAAAACTTTCGATAAATTGAAACTTAACCATCAAATCCTTCCTTGTACATTATGAGTTACAACCTTACACATCATTGAATCCAAAGATATTAGACATTATAAGAGCAAAAGGAGTGGCATGTCAATTTTTCAACATTCATGCTCAAGAATATCGGGATGTCAGCATTAACGACACCCGACTGAAGTTCTTCATCAGCGTTCTTCATCAACGTGCAGATATAAATGCTATGTTCATCATTTATTTTAAATTTTTTTTTTTCTTTGTTTTCCTTTAATCTTACTGGTCCATATATATTTGTGTGGCCCTTTTTAACTCCGAGTTGAACACTAAACCACTTCCCTCAAAATCATACTCAGTGTTAAGCTGAACACTAAGTTGAACACTGAATCATTCCTCATGCTCTAACAAGCATGTTCAGTGTACATATACAGATAAAATTGTGTGTATGTGGCTCTGTTACTATGTTTCTTGGTTTATTTATGGATTGTAAGCAAAAAGACACAATTGTAATGTAATGTTAGTAGCACGAATTAATATGGTCGATACATTCAGGAAAGGTTCAGGCTAAAACATTTGTTTTCATCACATTAACGTCAGAATGAACAAGGAAGGGTATAACAGTCAGTTCTCAATTTATTAATAAGTATTAGATATTCAAAAGATCTTTTAATCAATAAAGTAACTATTTGGACATATGATCTTTTCAAGTTTAACAAAGGCACGTGTGATATTTTAGAAGAAAATTTGACAAATAAGATCCATACAAGCATATATGAAATTCTCCTTAAAAACAACGGATCTTTTTAAAGTTAAATGTGGATGTTGATGTGGATTTAACATAAAGAAATAGAGCGACAAAACTGGATATGGCTTGGAAAAAATGGCCCAACTTATATAAACATACAGTAGACTTTAAATATTTGGTGGCTCTTTAAAAGTGTGGCTTGTAAGGTTAAATAGCCCGGTAAAGTCCATCACAGGCCCTAATTAGCGTCGGCCAATGGATTTGATAGACGATGGGAAAAAATTGGCCATTTGAACGTGTGGAACTGTGGAAGTGTGTCAGCAATCAAATAGAGGTGGATAATGGATTATAGATTTGTTGAAAAATGATAACTACAGCTTCTACAGCTCTCTAGTTTTAAAAAATATGTTTTATGCTTAATAAAGTTGTATTTTATGGTTTATATTTTAATTTGTTTATCGTTGGTTGTTAATGTACTACTACGGATTAACGTTTTAAAAACTGATTCAACCGGTTGAACTAGAAATTGAGTGATTTACAGTTCATTCTAAACCATTTTTATTATAATTTTTGAATTGGTGTGAATCAGTCAATTTTCTGATTCGATTGACGAATCGAACTGATAAAAAACTAGTTTTGGTCTAATTTTTTATAATTTTAAACTTTATTTATTTTAGTATTGAATATTATTTTTGAAAAAAATACAATTAAAGTTGCTAAACTTATTTAAAAATACTATTTTTGAACCTTTTAGTACTTTTATTGTATTTATATGTATTTTTCATTATTTCATTATTTTATGTATAAACACAAATATTTATACATATACATATTTGACATAAAAAAGGGACAATTTTATTCAAGAGACATATACAAGCACGCACATGGTCACAATGCCCTTGAGTCTCATTAATTTAGAAGAATACTCGCTTAGAGTTTATCATTCGCATGTCCCATACATAGCTTTACGTAGTCGCTTAGATCCTGAAAATCACAAAATAGACAAAAATAACAAATCCGTAAACTGTCAAAAGATAAACATACAATTGAGATATGAAAAAGGTTTAATTTTTATGACCAATTACCGGGTGTAATTAATGTTAACTTTCCCAGCATCAGGTATTAGCAATCATTGCGAATTCCTCTTTCGAAAGATCAATTTGATTAGCAGCAATCCGGGACAAAGATCAACAACTGTAACATCAACGCTCTTTCCTGTACAGGGTTGTAGATCACCGTTGTTGGTTATCGGTACAAGTCACATGGTCCGACATGCAGCTCTGTTGTTAAACAAACCACAGTTTGCTGCTAGAATCATAACCCCACGATTTTCATATCCAAAACATGATCATGCTACATTACACAATCATCAAAAACATAAAAAAACATGTTATATGAATATAAACACATTTAAATATATTTTTTTAATGTACATTGATATGATATTAGAACCTTTTATACCCCAACTCATAAAGCTAGATATATAATCCTAATTGACTTTTTAACCGTTGGATGTACTATACGTATAACCCATAAGCGTATGTATATGATTGTACATTTACACGTTTCAGTGTGGGACTTAAGTTTTACACTAAACGTACGGTTAGTATACTTACGCTTGTAGGGAGGAGTGTAGAATGTTGTTTGGCCAGCAATGGCATGAGCAATTGAGGTGAGACATGCAACCATGGCCATCAAAATAAAAGGTTTAGTCATTAAACCCATATTCTAAGAATATACTTTTTTGGGAACACAAAATATGATTTGTGAAGTTGATTTGTTAAGTTGGTGAAGAGAAACCCAAAAGGGCTTTCCTTTTATAGCTGAAAAATTAGTTAACTTGAAGACTAAATAATACTCCAATGGTGCAATAGTTAATTTATCGTAGGTATATTCAACAAAATCCAAATGTTTACCAAGTCATATAAATGGGAAATAGAGTTGGTGGAACATTCACAACTCAAACCTATGCTAATATAATAAGAGTTGACTACAAACCTTAAGACAGAATGTACCAAATCTCATTTGAAGAATCGGTTGAAGACTTTGAAAACACAATTTGCTCAATACTATGATATGTTCCAGGGAACTTCATTGAGTGGGTTTGCGTGGAATGCACAGACTCAACTAATGGAAGCGGAAAGTGAAGTGTGGTAAGACTTGATAAACGTAAGTGTCAACGTACAACATTTGGCATGTAAGCCTTCTTTTAACGTTATACAATATCTTTTATATGCTAGCTTTACTTATTTATATACTTTCTTTATTATTTAGAAAAATAATGAATTCATTTTTCGTACATAGACATAGCCTGAAGCTGCAGAATGGAAGACAAGAAAAATTTCTTACTGCTTTGACTTGCTACAACTATTTGCTGAAGATTGAGCATCGGGTGCTGTTGCGGAAACTGCCAAGGAAAAGAATGCCCGATTGAACAATAAAGACGAGATAAACATAGAAACGATTGAAGAAATTGATGATTTAGCAGCTTCCAATGAAGTCAACTTAGAGGACTACAACAAAGATGATGATGTTAAAGAGGGTTCTCCCGTGGAGCAGCCTTCAAACGGGAAAAAATGCAAAACTGGAAAAAGAGAAATTCAAAGAAGAAGAAGCATTTGATTTAAAGATTCCGAGTGGTGTTCAAGAGGTGGCTAATGCTATGAGGGAAGGTAATTTTGTTTTGGGTTTGGCAGTTATTCGAATGGGTGGCTAGTGGTCCCTGTTCATCCCATCTTCTTTTATTGATGGTAGTTTGGTTTTATACGGGTTGTTGTCTAAAAGTGGTCCTGTTGTGCATGGGTTTTAGTATGAGTGTTGTGTTTTGTACTTTTGTATTTTGGCAGTATATTGAGATCAGATTCGTGTGTGTAGTTTGGCTTGTTTCGTAGTTGTGTATTCTACATGTTGATTTGGATGGCATGTTTTAGAAATAATAAGATCTGATAACCTTACTATACATTGAGGGTAAAGTTGTCAAACTACTAATTATCTTTTTCTTTTTTCAAACTTTAGAACACAAAAACCCTCACTTTCTTTTCTTTTATTTTGAACCAGAGAACACTAAGAATAAAAACTCAATGTCTCCTCTTCTTCTTTTTCCTATGTTTTTAATTTCTTTTTTTTTTTCCACTAAAAACTCTGAAACACGATGCAAGTGCTATGTTTAAGAAACTAACCACCGTGAAAAACCATCATATTCAACTATAACACTATCAACCCTCATGAAATCATCAACTAACTTAAAATAATTATAGTTATGTAGTGAAAATTTACCATCAAAATTAGTTTTTTTAACGACTTTTTCCCAACCACCCTATAAAAATTGATTGTTACCATAACCCTAAAAGTAACGATGACCAAAAATTTTAAAAATACAAGTTTACTTTTTTAACCAACATTTACCAACCACTCATGAATTAAACATGCTACTTACAGTTATGTTTAGCAAAATTCAATTTCTCCATAGTAATAGTGATACCCGTGTACTTCTTTTTGTTATTGTCCACCGTCAATAATCGTGCGAAAACTAATTATCCACACATACTAATGTGGACCACTAATAACTCCTATAAAGTCCACACATGCAAGTGTGGATAAAAGAATAACAAAATGAAGATAAATTACACGGTTGAAAGTGTGTACACCAAAATATGAAGCACGCATAAGAATCATGGACTTTGTTTTAATTAATATATAATTAAATAAAGATACAAAGAAAAGAAAACACACACAAAAGACCGATACAGGGCTACACCCACCACTCCCTTATTTTTAAACCCGCTCTCGTCACACAATTACAACAAACTTATGATAACTTTTTTCAAATTGATAAGAAGGCAGAGTGCCGACCACTTGATGAACATTGGTGACACATGACACCAGTGACTTGAACCGAATAATATAGTATTTTTAGTTATTTTATTTGTACTACATGTGATCTAAAATTTTGGGTCCGCCACTGACAATATGGGAACGCTAGCTCTTGAATTATTACAATGTTCATTAGGGTGCTTAGTTATAGTAGTATCTCATTTTTAACGTATAGATGATACGCCATTAGCCTGAGCCGCCCTGAGGGTTGTCTTGTGGATTTTGAATTGATTGCATGTGTGATGACATAAAAGGTTGGCCCTTAAAGATTTGGATGTGTTAGAGTGTTACCTACTTACGTGACATGTGAAGGTAATCAAGTGAAGGAATTGAATTTGTAGATTTCTGAATTTAACCGAGAGAAAAACATCAAAACCGCAAACATAAACATTTAAGAAAATTTCAACCTTCGCTTTCTTCTTGAGCATGCGGTATGTATCAGTTTACAACAACAAATTAAAAATAAAAATAAAAAATCAGCCTTCACTTTACGGATTATTGTTGGGCTTAAAAAGAATGGATTTTGTTTTTAACTAAAGGTGGATTTAAAATAAAGAAAGAGAGTGAAAAAACTGGATTTGAGCTTAGAAAAAATGGCCCAAGTTATATAAACCTATAATAGACTTTTAATTAATATTTGGCGACTCTTTAAAATTGGGGCATGTACGGTTAAGCAGCCCGAAAAGGTCCTTCACAGGCCCTAATTAGTGTCGGCCAATGGATCTGATGGACGATGAAAAAAGTTGGCCCTTTAAACCTGTGGAAGTGTTAAAGTGTTAGCATTCACGTAGAGATTGAAAATTTCGGGATTGTAACGAGAGCCTTTAGCGCTCTCTTTAATAATAGGTTTTATGCTTAATAAAGTTGTATTGTATGGTTATATATTTTAATTTGATACGTTTTATTTTTTCTTAACGAAAATCTTAAGGTATTCACAAAACCCTTATGGATTTAATCGAGCGAACAAAACATCAAAATATAAACATTTATGCATAAGTAGAAAAGGAACAATTTTATTCAACGAACAGATACATTCCCATGATCCATGAGACATATACAAACGCATGGTTACAATGCTTTTGAGTCTCATTTATTAATTATAAGAAAACTCAATGGAGTGTTTATTATTCGCATGTGCGCGCTAGACATATCTTTACTAATTTAGATCCTGAAAATTACAAAACAAAGCAAAAATCACAAATCAGTCAATTATTAAAACGATATATATATAAACTGAGATACGAGAAAAAGGTTTTCATGAAAATTTACTGGTTGTATTCAATGTTAATTCTCCCAGCATCAGTATTAGCAATCACTGAGAATGCCTCTTGTGAAAGATCAACTTGATTAGAAGCACATCCAGGACAAAGATCAACAACTGTAACATCAACGCTATTTCCCGTACAAGGTTGTAGAACACCATCGTTAGTTCTACCTGTGCAAGTCACACGGTACCTAGTCCCACACGCAGCTCTGTTGTTAAACAAAACACTGTTTGCTGCTAGAATCATAACACCACGATCTTCATTGCCAAAACATGACGATGCTACATAACACAAACATAGAAAAAATATTATATGAAGAGATAATGACCTTTTACAGCCCAACGCATATAAAGCTAGACATATAAACCCTATTGAGTTTTTATAGTTTCAACATGTTGCAATGTGGGACTTAAGTTCTACACTAAATGGTTGGTATACTTACGCCTGTAGGGAGGAGTGTAGAAAGTTGCTTGGCCAGCAATGGCATGAGCAACTGAGGTGAGACATGCAACCATGGCCATCATAATAAAAGCTTTAGCCATTAAACCCATTTTTTAAAAATATACTTTTTTGGAAACTAAGAAAATATGATTTGTGAAGTTGGTTTGCTAATGTTGGTGAAGAGAAACCCAAAAGTGATTTCCTTTTATAGCTGAAAGCCTGAAATAACGTAGTTAACTTGAAGACGTACTAAATAATACTCCGATGGTGCAACAATTGATTCCTTATATTTAAATTCAACAAAATACAAATGGTTTACCAAGTCAAACAAATGGGAAGGTTAAAATTTTGGTCTCTAATTCTTTAAGATTAGTAACAAAAAAAAAGAAAAGTATATGGCCGTCAGCGAGGCAGCTTTGGTGTTTACTCCGTATAAAAATAAAAATAATAAATAAATAAATTCAATAAAAAAACATAGAAGTATAAAATGTGCATTTCAATATATGAGTATTGTTTTGGTACAGAGAAAAAGGAGCGATAGCGAGTCAGATTTTTCTACAGAAGTACCAGAGGTTCAACTATTATCAATGCAAAGAAAATAAATATGAACCAATGAAGTCATTATAATGTAGTTACTAAAATTAATCATACACTACTATTTGTTCAAGTTTAAAGTTTGAATTTTTTTTAAATCATTTGTTGAAAATCTCTTAAAAAGTAATATTATTTCTAAGGGATTTTCAACGGTTTTGATTAAATTTACAATAAGTAAAAATGTTCATTAAAAATTCATTAGAAATATATTACAATGTCAATGGATTTCCAACTGAATTTAGAAAAATAGTTTATAAAACTCACATATTTTACATGTATAAGTGCACGTACATTCGTATGTATGTCCATGACAGTCTAATCAAGTAACAACCTAAATGGAGACATATTTAGATATACATATCTATAGAAATATTCATATATGTCTACATATATATATGACTATTTATATGTGTACATTCCTACATATGCATTTATACATACATATACATATATACATAAAACCTATCTAAACTAACACTAGTATACTAGTATGAACATACCTATACACATACATTAATATACATTATCACATCTATATAAGTATTTATAAACATATATATATATATATATATAGATTGTGTGTGTGCGTCGGAATTTTATCATTATTACTCATATATGAATCTTTAAGTCCGTATATGTAATCATCTAATAGTTAGAATTCTTATTTTTTTCTTTCAAATCTTTGGAAATTCCTCGGAATGTTAGATAATTTCCTAAGGGATTTCTAAGGATATTAATTACTTTGACAATTAACATTAGATTAAAAGTAACCGTAGGAAATTCGACGAAGAACTATTTAACTTTGTAAGAGATTTCCAAAGAAACTTGATTATTTTCATTTTTTAAAACATTTCAATTTAAATTACTGTTTCGTTGGAAATCCTTAGGGAAACAGATGATACTTCCAATAGATTTTCAACGGTTTAGTAAATCAAAAAATAAAATGTATTCTCTCTAAGGAATTTTCTACGACTCAGAAAGTTATGGCTAATCCGTTAGAATCCGTCAGAAACGCTTGTTGTGCATCGATGGTTTTCCAAGGAGACGGAATCCGTTACTAATGCCTCAGGTAATCCCTGATAAAGACACTAAGTTTTTGAGTAAATTTTTGTTGGAAATTAGTCTGTCAGCTGTCGGAAATTTTCAATAGAATGATCCCGTCGGAAATTCATCGATGATGCTCAGTAGCGTTAATGGTGTTGTACATTTAGTTAATTGTGTTGCATATATGCAATATGACAAGATTAGTAGTATACAAATCATTAGGCTTTTCAAATAAAATCATATAGTCTTTATTTGTCTGCTAAGTTGATAAATAGAAAAAAAAGAAAAACTTGAACCTAGCTTGACTTGTACCATATCATTACGTATACGATTTTTTAAAGAATAGTTTTACCTATATTAATTAAATACATTTACAACAATAATAATAATAATAATAACGCCAATAAAAGAAGCGACTTATGGAAGTCCTGCCTGTTTACCCGTCATCACAAATTCATTTTTTTCCATTACGTACTACGTAGTATTTTGTCTTCAAGAATTTTTTTTGACCTTTCCTCGCAATTAAGTGATCAAAATAATGACGATAACAAATTAAAACGTACGATATACTTTTCTCATTGATGGCTTTTACTTTTAGAGAATACTGAAGAAGAACTTAATTCGAGAAAATGATAGAAGGAGATATTAATTGATTAAGTAATCTATGTAATATATAATGGAGATCAAGAGGGGAGTAAAAAAATTAGGAAATGAGGGAATCAAATCTTAACTCTTGATTTCATCATAAATGAATTTTAAAAATCACAGATAATTTTAAAATTTAACATTCATCACAAATGAATGTTAAAAATATTTATTTATGAAAAAATCAAAGGTTAAGATTTGCTTCCCTCATTCCTCAACATTTGGAGCTTCCCTATAAATCATTTTCCTATATATATTGATATTGATATATTGATTATATTCATATTGTAATTTTTCAAATTAATATGTGTATGTATATTGGTTAAGTGTATGAACGTACGAGCATATATTTATTCACTCTTATATGTTTTTTGATCCATTTATTGATTTCATTTTCTTGCTAGACTTGTATTTTGCTTTCTTTTCTTTTTTCTTTTCCTCAAAAAGGGTGAAAATATTATAATAATCTCAAATTTATAAGCATACAAGATTCAAATAGATGATTTCGGACATCCGCTAATTAACACCAAAAAATAAATATCAATTCTGAAATGAATTACAACAGAAGCAATTACTACCCAAAATGAACACCTATTAAAATTCTTAAAACACATATCAAATTCGTATTTTGCTTTCTTTAGAAGTACAGGTAATCACACATTTCATATTACTACTACTGCGAATATCTACATTAATCTATGAATATGTAAATGTGTCTCATATTCAAGACGTGAACCCCCGACCTTACATTGAATGGTCAACTCAATGCCACTAGGTCAATGGCTCTTTGATACTAGACTTATATTGTTATTATTATTTTAATATTATTATATAAAAGATATAATAATATTAAAATAATAATATCACATTTACACTCCAGAAAAAAAACCCACATAAATACATATCACATAGAACAAGTTACTCTATTTTTTCTTATTCAAAGCACCATTTACATTTTTCAGTTCGAAGAAACAATTTGTGGCAACGTAATTAGAAACCACAACTACACCTATTACCGTTTGTGTATAACCGTTATTCTATTTAAAGGACCCAAATTGACGAATTACGTACATAATATTACTATATAAAAAATGAAGTCTACAATTTACTGCATTGCTCTTGTTTGTAGTCTTGTTTCAATGGCTTGTGCAACTCCAGGCACAGCCACTTTCTACCAGCAATATACTCATAAGTTGCTTGATCATTAAATTCTCCCTCTATAAGCATACGTATATAGCTAATAACTAGCTCGATTTATTTACACATATATAAATATATACATGTAGCTAGATTGAGCTAGCTACTATTAATACGCGTATGTTAATGAAGTCTATTACGAAAGACTTGAACTCTTGACTGCTGTATACTTAGTGCACACATAATATTGCTTGTCCTTGAAGCCTTAAATTAAAACCTCACTATCGGAGAATTAATATCCGTAGGACTATTTGATAGTTGAATTTTTGGCTTTGTATGTAGAATTGAAGTACATGACTGGCCGCCAACATTTATTAAATTTGTTGTGTTCATTTTTTCATATGAAATTTAACCATATCAAACACGTGCATCATCAGATCACATCACATCCATGCATACACGCATATACTTCTAAATTTTAAAAGATGAACAGTTTTGACTTTTGACCAAATTATGGACGATGAACAAAAGAAACATCTGCGGGCTCAAAACTATTGTCAAACAAACATAGCATAAAATTAGAAATTTCAAACGTTTTGTTAACAGAAAAAGGTTAACATACACCACCATGAGTATATTCACTTAGTAAGACTTAAACCGATAACTTTTGATTAACACATTTCTTTCATGTCACTAGACAAAAACCCATTACTTGTTTTCAACTTTTTAATACCATATTTAAGAAAGATCATTATAGGTTATAACTTATAAAAATAAACAGGTAATAGCTAACAGTTTTATTAAATATAACCTTCTAAAATTAATGATTTGACGTTAATAATTATTGATTGACCTTCTGAATATATGGTTTTCATGATGTGGCACATAATTATAACAACTTTATAAACTGATGACAAATAAGATAAAAATTTATGTGTCAAATTGAGAAGCTTATCGTATAGGTAAAACAGATTCTCAATTAGTAATACATAGAGAATAGAGATAGACAATATAAAGAAGAGATAGAGATAATTGAAGAGTGACTACTAAAAATAGATAGGAAAAAAACAGATATTTCTCGCCAACTCTTAATGAATACCCACGCCCAAGTCTAATAATTCCATGTTTGGCTAGCCCATGTCATTATTACCTCGTAATAAATTCCAAAGCCCAAGCCTAATCTTTCCATCTTTAGCTGGCCCATGTTCACTCTGTATTCTTAATTTGATTTTGAAAAAGGGTATTATGATCCATATAAATTATCAATCGGTATAAATATTAATTTATCTATCTAATAATCTATTTATTAGTTGGGATCTCACGTAATGCGATGATTATAAATAAAATATAAAAATGTCAATAACAATAATCATCTTAATAATAATAATTATAAATATATTTTTTAATTTAATTTATAGTTTATATTGCTACAATAATTATATTTTAATTATTATTTATTTTATATTTCAAATAAAGATAATTATGAGGTCTATAAATTAAAAGAAGTAATTAAATATACATTGATTTGATTTTTAATTTATATATTTATATATTATTAAAAAATATATATATGTAATTTTTAATTTTTTAACTTTTAAACATTAATACTTACATCAATAAGAAAATCATAATCAAATTGATTTATTGAATTTGACCAAAACACAACAATTTGAATCCGATTTTCAAAATTAAGAATTAACCCTTCATTCATATCATGACGTCATAAGTAACGTATATTTAATGATGACTATAAACAATTCAATTTATCTACAGCTTTTTGTTTCCTACTGCAATTAAATATAGCCCATAATTGTTTCCTTATTTCTTGCTTAATTTTAAATTTCAAACTTAGTTTTCTTAACTCTTGTTAATCATAATGCTTAGGGCTATAGTTAAGCTTTCTATATTTACATTTGCAAACTAACTTAAATTAATTATGAAATGTTAACATTCCTTTTTAACATTTACCTTCCCTTTTATAAATATATTAGGAGTGATTATTCATGGAAAGTATGAGTTATAAAATTGAAATTAATCTAAGTATAGAAGGTTTAACCATAGCCCTAAAAACTATTGTTAGCATTTTCATTTAAAATTAGTATTTGAGCTCACCAAATCACGTGTCATGTAAGTTTTAGATCCCATTGTAGAGAAACAATTTGGTTTCCTACCCTTAAATTACTTTTTTGCTTCTCCGATTAGGTGACGTGTCGATTTAATTCCGCAATTTAAGGCACAAAGTCTATTTAAGAAATTTATGATTGCATTTAACAAATTGACACATATGTTAAAGTGAACCACCATTTTTCGGGAACAATTGCTATAGGAACCTTAAATAACAAGTTATTGGTTAATAGAAAGTAATCACAGACTACAAATGCACATATATATATGACTAGTATAAGTTTTAAGGATTATATGTTTTAAATCTTCCTTGTATACATAGGGCAACTTTAACAAATTTAGTATAACTACATTATATAATTTGTATAACAAACCTATACCTCTTGATCTGTTTTGCAAAGAGCAATTTGGGAAGAAAAGACTAGGCAACAAGAAATATCTACTCTAGAGAAATCAAAAGAAACAATTCTAAGAAATTGCACATATATAATTTGTATTGAGATTTTTTATAATCTTGATTTCTTTTTTGTTTCTTTATACTAATCAAGATCTACACACCACCAAAATTGAATAGTGTACATAAGCTATTCAAGAAAGAAAAATCAAACATTTGTAGAGCAAGAAGAATGAACCCCCTTGATTTGTTGTCTACCCGTAAGCCAAAGTAAAGTCCTCCTTGCAAAAGAGGGTGGATTTGAAGCTTCTAGTGGTGGTGAATCTAACCATTCACATATTTCAATTTCTTGATTATCATCCCACCTCCCAATATCCAATTCAGAATTAGCCCTTCTATTTGCTTTCAATTCATTCCGTTTTACTGGAAAACGGAACGAGAAAGACCCTCTTGATGATGGCCCAATGGCAGCTGCCACCGTTGAATTATGCCTCTCCTTTTTCCCTCTTAACCAAATCTTGGACACCGAAAAACTCTCCCTTTTACTCTTCCCAATTGCACAACCACCACCAAGAACTTCAATTCCGTTGAAATCCCTCATTGAATCACCACCACATTCGGACATTGCCAGATGATGACATGAAGTGATTGGAAGACTGGACTTTTTACTAGCTTGTTTCTTGACTTGTGTCCTAATTGGTACTTGTAAAGATGAATTCTCACTCATGACATACTCGAAAGACCCCATTGAAAAGCACCTCCTAGCATCAAATGTTTGTTTCTCACTACTACCCTCACCACCACCACCATCACCATCATCAACATTTTTAAATTTGCCAAGCTTAATAGTAACCACTTTCTCCTTATTATTCTCTTCTTCTTTCACCATCTCACCCTTATTATCAAATTCAAATTCAAAATGATTCAAATGGGAATTCACTCTTCTGATTGATGAATTATGTGGATTATCAGGATTACCAATCTCTCTAGAAATTTCGTTACTTCCAGATTCAAGAACAAGTACGATAGGTGAACAACAAGAATTTGGAGTGAAATCAGAAAGCAAACTAGCCCTACAAAGAGGACAAGTGGAATGAGACAAAAGCCACGTATCAATACAATCCATATGAAAAGCATGACTACATTTTGGCAATAATCTAAGCTTATCTTCACCTTCAAACTCACACAAACAGACAGCACAATCAAAAGGATCTTTTACACCAATAATTGATTTGTATGTGAAAACAGGCAATGTGTCAATGAAAGACTGGTCAACACCTGAGTCATGAAGATGAAACAGTTGTTGTAACTGACCTTGAAGTGCAGTCACATTATCAAACTCATCAGTATCCCTATTGATTGGTCTCATAATACATCTTACAAGAAGATGAAGCAGCCCAGAAATGAAGAAAATGATAGCCAGAATTATGATGATGAGTAGAAGAGTTGGACTCACCTTATCATTTAGATCGAACCCATGTGAGTGGTGGTTTATGGTGGCCGGAAGTGGTGGTGGAGGAGGTGGCTGAGTGTAAAAATAAGGTATTTCATAGCTGGAATCAAAGCTTTTTTGGTCCATTTTGTTTGGAAGCAAGAGAAATATTTAAAGATTGAATCTTTGGACTAAATTTATGAAATTTAAGAGAAACCCATCTTTATAATCATATGAAGTGAAGAACCCACAAATGATTTTTCAAGATTTTATAGTTGAGTGCATGGATGGAGCTCTAGCAGTATGTGTGTGAAAGATAGAGAGAGATTAAAAATGGGAGTCTGGTAGAAATAAATTTTGCATCTAGAGTGGAAGAGCAATGCATTTACTGATGGATAGCATCAAATTGAATACCTTCTTTTAAAACGATGAACAAACATACAGTGTGTTCACATTAAAAAATCATAAGTTGCTATTTATTTCCATCTATTTGTTATTATTATTTTTATAAGTACTTTACTATTACTATTTAGCTCTTCTTTGTATAAGTAAGAGACAGAAACTGAAGGTGAGCATGACTAATTTAGCTTCTTTATAGTGATGCTATAAAATATATTAACTCTTTCAAGTAAAAGTATTACTCTGAATATATTTTTTATATATTTTTTAAAGCAAACAAACTGGCTTGTATACTCGATCAATTCATTTAGATGCTAATTAAAGATTAAGAGACTTTTAAATGATAAGGTGACTCCAATAATAAATCGATAATTTGAGACTTACAAAAGGAAAAAAAATATATATATGTGGAAAATGGAAACTAAGAAAAAGGAGATGGAGCAGTAGATTTCCAGTTTATCAAGGACATAGCCTTTTAAGTTGACTTCAATACGAAAACACTCCACATCTCAATGCACATTTAATATAACATTGACTAATATAATAATTATCACAAACAATAATTTCCGGAAACAAGTACAGTAAAACAAGATTCATAAAGTTCAATTCAAAAATAATATTATATTCTTTTTCAATATAATTGCAATCAGATGTGACTTTAAAATTACTACCAAATTTTGCATCTTCAAAACTTCATTTTGAAAAACTACGTAACAACCTGCTTTTCTAAAACTGCATTATTTTTTCTGTAATAAAACGCATACAATTATATTTTTTAAATATATTTTTATTATTTATTATTTGTATTCTGCAAACGTAATAATCAAATAATATATTTAAAACGCAATCTTAAACACCATTTAAATATCCACATTTTAATACTTAATTTGTATTTAAAAGTTAAATTTATAATATGACGAAATTTAAAATTTCAAGTAATTATTACTTTTTAAGATACATACATTATTTATACCTCTTTTTAACAGCCAAAATTGTGTAGAGATATATTCAAAAACATATTGTGTATTTTAAGACAACCAACTACAGCAAGTATAAAAGATATAAACATGTAAACCTCGTTATAATTGCAAACATATACGCTTAAAAACGTCCTAAAATGATAACACATGTCGTATTTATTAATAAGTAATTGGAGTAGTAGTAAAAAAAAAAAACTGAGAGGTGATTTAATTTATTTCAAGATTTAATGAAATGAAATTAAGGAGATATATAGTATGTAGTACGGAGTAATACAATTCCATGTCTTTTCATACAAATATAGAAGATAGAAATAGAATGTATAACAATAAAAAAAATGTACGTTGTGAAGAGTTAAAAAAGTATTAACTTTTGGATGAAAGAAACCATATAAAATAAAAAATATGAAGTCTAGTGACATCTTTTTCTACCCTAATCACATTCTCTTTTTAGAGTTGTTTCTATTCCTTCTATTTTCTAACTCTTCTGGGAAATCTACTGTGATCAGGACAAAAAGGAACATAGGTTTATGGTCAACTTTTGGAGGACACTCAAAAGTCAAACTACCTAGAGCCAAATTAGGGAATGATAAAAACCAACTTTTGGAAATGGTGAAATCTTGGGAGATAAAATAGAAGGAAAAAGTAAGTCAAACTAAAAAGCTTATAATCAAATATATTTAAAATATTTGGTTAAAGAATATTGTCCAAATACAAATGCAACGGTCGCTTGTTATAGACGATTAATCGGAGCGTCGTTTAATGTGCTAACGATTAACTTCTGCTTAATTTCATATACTTTTACCTTTAGCATTTGATATACGCTACTATGGTTTTATCTAAGAAAAAAATGCATTTTAATTAGGGTAACATATTACGACGTTGTTTTGGAGGCATAAACACTTAAATTTATGAAGATCCAAACGCCTATTAGTGCGGAGTTAACAACAAATTAGACTTGTAAGTTTTAAGTTGCATTAGAACGACATTATGTTTTTTCATTATATATATATATATATAAATCATCTAGTTCGATCGACATTAGTTTGTCATCTGACAAAAGGGAAATGCTAAGGTTAATGTACTTTTCTACAAGTAATAAATTAAATGGCTTCAACAACCAACACAATCGATAAATGCAACATAACCAAGTTTGGGGTTGATGTTCCTAACATTCCAAATGGTTGGTACGAATATGTTTATCGTTCATTGATCAACTAGTAGATTTATTTGATGACATATAATTGATATGTGATATTCAAAAACAACTAGTTGCGTAACTGACAATGAGCTTTAGATTCTTATATTCTTATAAATGCAAATTATACCTAACGAAAATCTAAATATGTATCTCGTGACAATGACTAGTTAATTGTATCGCTAAAAGCATCGTATCGCATCAGAAGAGTTGCTTGAATATGATCATACCGCTAGGTGAATAGAGACAAGTCGATCCTTGTTTTTAATGTCACACGATTACTTAGAAAATTATATCGCTAGATCAGATAAATTTCGATTTAGTCTTTGGTTGTACTTACTTTTCGGTTATTTTCTTATTCCCGATTTACTTAGTCTGATTTTTACATGCTGCACATGCCTAATTTAACCACGTTGTTTTAGTTGTAGTTAAATTTTAATTAGACTATTTCAGTTTTTATAATGCTTTTAAGATAAAGATACTAAAATGATATATAAAAAACGGTGTAACATTTTAACTTTAATGATAATCAACTCAAACATCTTTTTAGTTATTATTCTGTATAACTGAATGGTCTTTGATCTAGCCGAATGAGATGAATTCAAAAAATTATTGGTTCAAAACCTACTTGAGATAGCGAATATATATTACTCATAAATCATAATGATTGTATATCGTATGTAGGTTGAATTGTAAATTTGTCATTTTACGAAGGAAAATTTATTATCACATAAAGAATATACTGCATGTCAAATAAATCCAATTTTTGTGAAAATGTCTTAATAATTATAAATAATAAATAGAAATGTTAACTTTTTTGCAGAGCAAAACGATCTTAATATTAAAAATAGTAAATACACTTGTGCTATAGTAAAAAGGATTAAAAGTACAAATGGAAGCGCTAACACGAATAACTTCTACTTATATACTAAACATCATTAATTTATATTAATTAATTTTATATGTCAAAAGATGAAATCTGGATCAAAAGTCCTGTTACCTTATTTCTGACGAGTATGCACTCTGTTTTTTAAGGGTATGCAAGTATATACCCTATTCTTGCTACTGGTCCGCCACTGATTCTAGCTACTAACAGATTTAATGCAGATTTTGATCTTGGATCAATCAAACAAACGCAGGGCTCAATGATAGAACTTTCTCCTGCTATTATATATTGTCTTTTCCCCCCAAAATGAAGGAACGAAGACTTTCAATTTTAAATAAGATCACTAATTAACAATCGATATTATCTGTCATAATATTTGGGGAAAAGGCCATATAAAGTCGTACATCAAAATGAACTATTAATCTCACTATTATATTCTTATTTCATACTTACATAACCATTTAATTTAATTTAATTAATGTTTAAATATAAAGTTGAAACAAAATGAATAAACTTAATTTAAAAAAAGATGTACATGGTGTATTATCTATCGATCTATTATCTATCGAGTACGCACACGGGTTATTTGTCATGAACGTAGCAACTTTGGTACAAAATTACAAAACCTTTCTTTTTAAGGATAACAAACACAGTGACATAATAAAACCACGTATATCATTTAATAACCTAATCATCACATCTATAATAAGAGTACATTTCAACATATGTCTTCCATTCTGATAAAGCTAGCTTAAAGGTCGATCTACTTTAACACAATGATCTAAAGTAGTTGGCCTAACCTTCGGTTCTCGTAATTAAGTTTTTCTTTCTCATTTCTTATGTTCTTTTTCTTACTTCAGCCATACTTTTTCTTCGGTGTGGGGTAATTGGCGCCCTCTACTTCTACTTCTAAATAAAGGCGAAGAGCTGGCATTGCAAGCAAATAGAAAGCCTCCACCCATTTGATCAAATGCCTAATATGTTAGTAAAGGTTTGACAGGACATATGTAAAAACAAGCGGTTGGAGAGAACTACCTTTCAAGAAATTTTAAATCTTATAATTATTCTTTTTAGAGGTATTATTGATATTATGTCACTTTTAGCTTATCAAAAATAAAAAAAGTTGTTTGCCTCTTAATACTTTTATCGTTATTTAAAAAAAAAAAAAAATCCGATAAGATATATATAAACAGAACAGTCTAATGACAGAGTTAATAAAGGGAACGGTGCATTAGAATCAAAATTTAAAGTTATAAGGAAGAACAACAATCATTTATATTTGTATTGATTGTAAATATAACATAATTAATATTAGCTTGAAAGGTATGATAACTAAGGGAAGAGGTCTTATTATTGAACTCTAAAACAAGGTCATATTTTCATCGTGGGTGAACACATTTTTAAGCAGGGTAGTAGCCTACTAAACCATTTTGAGGATTATTTTCCATATAATTTCACTGCTGGTTATGAAAAAAAGTTCATGAAATTAGTGGGGCTCTGGGCCTCTCTCAAATAATTGGTAAAAGCTTATTCGGCATCAGTGAAGCTCCAACGGTTTTATATGTGAACTCAAATATGATAATTTAAAGAACTTTTTGATGCATATTTTTTTCAAACTACATGTTAACTTGTTACTCAACGCATGATTCAATATTTTGATTTTTAACTTGCGACTCATAAGTCATGATTCAATTTGATTTGTAAGAGTCATTATTTTATAATAAATAAATATATACACATATATTTATATGTTTATATACATTATCGTTTAAGGTTTTTGTTTTTAAGAGAAGTAAAATATGATAAAAGTTAATAGTGAAATTGTTGACTGGCAATTAACACAAATGCTTAATGAAAAATAACTTATAATCCTTTGTTTTTCAATTTTGTCCCTATACCTTTTGTATTACATTACACTATAGTTTGACTGATTTTTTTGACTCGGAAGAGTCAATAAACAACTCGTAAGAGTCAAAGACATTTAAGAGTCGAAATCCGAATTGCCTAGTATTTGGAATTTGACTTGACCCATGACTTATAAGAATTTATCAACTATGATTTCAACATATTTTTTTATAAACTGTCATTTTTATCACTTATTTTTCTCTCTCTACTTGATTGTTGACGTATATCTTTTGTTATAAACTTTATAAATTAGTTGTAGCCATATCATTTTTCTTTTGTGGAATCTAATTCTTTTTTAAATATGATACTGTATGATTCTATAATCAATCGTCATTCATATTTGATAAAATAACAATCAAATTCTACCGAATCGAGGGTTTTTCTTTTGTGAAAAAACCTCCATAAATAAGGGATTAAATTTGGAACAAATAAACGAAAGATAACTTTGTAAAAGTATTTCTTTTACCCCCATAAACTCTAGTTTATTCCAAATAATGGACATAATACTACTACTGCAGGTTTTGAAGCCGATTTACTTTGCTCTCGTTTGCATCTACAAGTTCACACCATCATTTGTCTCCTCTTCGCTAAATTTTTCTATGGTAATTTAGTTTTTTTTCCTAGTCCTTCATGCGTATATGTAAAATCAAACCCACATATTTGTTTCATTATGCTGGATATGGTACTAAGATTCTTTATTAATTGTGCCTTTAAGGTGTTCGATGAAAGTCCTGACAGAATGCAAGTTTAGCAAGTTATAGAAATCGTTAGTACAAAAAAAGTCTTATGCTTTGTAATAATTATCTTGCTATTTGCACAATGAGTAGAAAGTTAAAATGAGTTCAAATTAAGTTGAATGCTATAGACTAGATGCACTTTAAAATTGTTTAGTTATTACTGCCAATTGAGACTATATTTGATTGAAGGTTGTGTTTGTGTTATTATTAGGGTTTACTATAACTTCATTGTAATGTTAGTTTGATTAAGTTGCTCATTTTTTTCTCTAGTTTTTATACTTGCCTTCTTCATAAAGTGCTGAAGTTTATTACCGAATATTGACCGAATGCTTTACTTGAAGCCAACTGCTTACACTGATGGAAGTTTTACGCTACAGATAGACGATATATCTGCCGCTACAAATAGTTTTTATTACTAAGTTCAAATATTGGAATTTGCTATACCTTTCTTCCAATCATTCTTAGTTGGTTTAACTCTTTGGTACAATTGATTTAGTAATGAGGAAGCGAACAAATGCTGATGTATTGACACACAAAGATGGAGTATCAAGTTCCAAATCATTGCAAGAAGATAGAAAGCAAAGGGACGATCAATTTCCATCATCTAAGAAAGTTTTGTTAATTTGTTTAATATTCAGAATGACAAATTCTTTATTTGTACAAACATATTTTAACCCAGATGAGCACTGGCAAGCACTTGAAGTTGCACATAGAATTACCTTTGGGTATATCTATTTGTTTCATTCGATTTCATGTATGTTGATCTATTGTTTGTTTACTGTAGTAAACAGGGTTTAACTTTATTGCTTAACTTACAGATATGGGCATCTAAATGGGAGTGGACGAAGGGTATACGTAGCTATGTACATCCAATGTTATTTGCAGTTCTCTATAAAGTTCTTTCCATTTTACACATTGATACTCCGGTTTTCATGGTAAGATAGACATCTTTGTTCTTACTATCATGATGCTAAGTTGATCTTGCCTCAAGGTTTGTACCTAGAGGTGCCATGATAGGCGGGTTTGGTCGGTCAAAACGAGTAATTTTTTAGTTCCAGTCGGGTTGGGTTGAGACTGTTGGGTTAACCCACACAACTTTTTGTTCATTTTACATTTTTTATAAATAGTTATTTTATAAAATATGATTGCTAAATCTATGTTACTACAGTAATACTAATCTAGTTTTGAAGTGCCTGTATGAGGTTGTATGCATCAAATACACGTTGGTTGACTTTCAACTTTGTTGATACATCCTAAAATTACTCGTTAGACACAGATAATATATAAACATTTCGCTCATAGCAATTGGGTTGATATTAGGCTTCTATTTGTATGTGTTATGTGTTAGTCTGATGAAAAAAAGATACTTTATTTTCTGTACTTCTGTAATTTATACTTATGCAGATTAAGGCTCCGCGACTATTGCAATCTATGTGGTCCTCCTTGGGTGATCTCTATTTGTTCAAACTCTCACGCATTGTATGGTGGCCATGTTGCCCGTTGGGCTGTATCCTTTTCTCTCCCGCTTTTGATGATATTGACCTCCAAACAATAGTAACAAAGTTTTATATTCTTTATCTGTATATCGTGTTCCTCACATGTTAAACTTAACTCTATTTCAGCTCTTTGCACAATTAACAAACTGGTTTATGTTTTACTGTATTACACGCACTTTATCCAATAGTTTAGAGACTGTTCTTACGGTTATCAGTCTCTACTACTGGCCCTGTTTGAGAGTCAATTCTAGCAATGCTTCCCCAGTTTCTAGACCCTGGGCCTTGGTTGCAGCTGCCGTAGCCTGTGCCATTCGGCCCACAAGTGCTATAATATGGGTTTATGTTGGCCTCATGGAGCTTTTTGTGTCCCGCGATAGGCTGAAGTTTGTTTTTCTTGAAGTCGTTCCAATCGGGTAGGTCTTAAAATTGTCATTCATATTATACAAGTAAATGTGGGAAAACAGATCAGATGGGTGGGTACTGGTCAACATATATATGTTTTTGGTACGGGCCAGTTTGTGTTGACCTGAAATACTTGTCAAAAGTACATACAAATAGTTAGTGTGTCAAATATGAAAAAAAAATATAAATGAAATCAACTAATTTGATGTTTGTAATAACAAAGATTTAGTAAGTTGTATGCAATCAAATTTACACCTGGGTGACTTTCGACCGGTCCGACCCATTTGACCTGTTTCCTTTTCTAATTACTTCTAGTTTACCCTGTTGAGCATTGGAGATTAAAGTTAACCTGAATCGACCTATTCATAAGTGCATTGGTCGAATTTGCCACCTCTATCTACAAGAATAGTAGCATGCATGAATTTTCTTATGTTTCTAACTTTTTCATCAGGTTTGTTGTGCTTGGAATGACATTTCTACTTGACCGTTTAATGTATGGTTCGTGGGTTTTAGTGCCTCTCAACTTTTTAAAATTTAATTTTCTTTCCTCTGGAGGTGACTATTATGGGACTCATCCATGGCATTGGTACTTCAGTCAGGGATTTACTGTCATGATCTTTACTTATTTACCTTTTATGGTGGTTGGCATCGTCCAGTCCAAAAACTGGAAGCTATCAGGACTTATTTTCTGGGTTTTAGCGCTTTATAGTGTGTTAGGGCACAAAGAATTCAGGTACGTCTGCACCCATCTTGAGTTTTTGTCATAAACAAATCATCTTTCTCACAATAAAGCAAAAGCAGTTCGACATCATACAAGAATGAGAGATTATGAGGAAATAGTGTGAATTATGATTAATAATTAATAAAACAATATTACAAGAATATTATATAATATCTGGATGAACCTATGTTTTTTCTTTTTCTTATAGGTAAAGTGTATGAAGCAATTATGGTGGTTGTGTTCATATAAACAAAATATTCTAGTGGACTTTTTAAGTTTTTCTAGTTAACCAATCATAAGTAAACTGGTCGAAATACCACTAGTAGATAACTTGATTTACTTATTCTTTACATGATACTCATCCTATATAAGTATGACTAACAGGTTTGTCCTCCCTGTGCTTCCAATAGCGTTAGCTTTCGCCGGGTATTCATTAGCCATGTTAAGCCGACGATATTCATCTGGTAAAAGAAGCAAGAAAACTACAAACGTGCGCATTAAAAGCTCATGGAAGATACAATCAGCGGTCTTTTTCTTGGTTGCAACAAATGTTCCCATGGCCATTTACTTCAGTATGATTCATCAGGTACATTAAAATGAACAGTTTCTTGAAAATGTCTTTCATTTCTTGAGTTACCATTATTTTCATTTACTTGAGCGTTAGTTCTTACAATGGAAGTAATACAGAGAGGAGGTGAGGACGTCATGAATTATCTAGCTAAAGAGGCTCAACATGAGGATGTGAAAAACATCCTATTCTTGACACCATGCCATGCTACTCCCTACTATTCAACCTTGCATCAAAATCTTCCTATGCGTTTCTTAGACTGCTCACCAAGGTATACACAATCTTAATACATTGTTCTACTTTCATTCTTTGTTGATGCATATGGTTTTCTTATGTAACCATATAGAGTGCCAAATTGGCTGGGTTGGTTGGGTAGTGGGTCAAGACATGACAGTCAGGTTGGGATAACTCAAACCAAAATTCGTCCAAATTTTGTTTGAACTATTAATAATAATCAGTTTCATTTGATTACAAAATTTATATTGTTCTATAATCACACGTTTTGATTACATATTTTTGGATGTTTTATGCATTACAAACACACTTTATGTGACTTTCAACCCGTTTCCCTTTAGCTAATTTTATTTTGATTCACCCATTTGACGCGTTAGAGATGAGATGTAACCCGAATTGACCCATGCATAAAGTAAATGGGTCGAATTTGCCAACTCTCTACTAATTACAAATGTATTATGGTCCTCTATTATCAGCGAAGTGAAGGGAATCCCTGATGAGTCAGACAAGTTCATTATGGACCCAATTGGTTTCGTGTCGGAATTTGCAAAAAACTGGTCTCAACCAAGTCATATTATACTATTCGACAATGAAGAAAAACATCTTAAAGATTTTCTATTCACACATTCTTATGTAGAGGTACAGTTTTCTCCTTGAACTTTAAGACTTATGTTTTAACATTTCCTTTTTCATAATTTCTTTAAATCATATCTGCCTGGTGATTGCCAGAGAAAAAGATTCTTTCATTCTCATTTCAAGGTGGACCGAGATCTTCAAGGATCAGTCGTTCTCTATGCTCTTTTAGACCAGTGACTCTTAACCTGAATTGAAGAAGCTGGTTTCTGATCTTCTGATATGGTCGTTTAAGACATTACAATTTTGTCATCACATATAGATAACAAACCATGGTGAGAATACATGTTGAGCTTTTTAACGTCCAGTCTAAGTTATTGAAGAAAGAGAAAGATATGTGGCACAAAATATCAGTCACCGGCTGTATGACTCTGTATTATTGATCCAGGAAACGTAAGTGGTGTTTAGGAAACTGTTTTGCATAATATTGCTGTTAAGAAATTTTCTTTATGCATCATTGGTCCTTCCGAGTGTAATCAGTTCAGTTTCTTTGCTTTCTATAACCAAGCATTGTCCTATAGGTGATGATTTGTACATCACCATTTTTATATGTGCACCACTAAACATGTTTTATGTTGTTCTACAGACGTACAATACAACATCATAAAACATATTTGGTGGTGTACATGTATAAATTGATGGTCTAAGAATTACTACCTTTGTCATCTAATTATCAGAAAATCGAAACACTCATTATCTTTCATCTAGGGTCATTTTCAACCATCAAACGTTAGACAACGAACAAACGTTCAATAAGATGATCATATAATAAGCAGCTTGTCTAGGAGAGATCGTCATGGAAGCAACTTTTGAATAAATGTCTCGGATAAAGGATCATAAATGACAAAACATACAAAAATAAACTTGATATTGTACTAAATGATTTATGGTACATGCAACTTTGAGATTTTCCTTACGTAAGAGAATCTAAATCATTTGATCAAGTAATGGTGGTTCCTTGAGTGCAAAATAAGTGGAATCGCCGTCGTTACACTCCGGCTTACACATATAACCCAAATATCTTGGTTGAACAAGAAATTGGGTGGTAAGAGTCGACGTATCGGTTTGTGGTTAAATGTGTGCGATAGAAGTGAGTGTTTTTCTTGCGTGAATATGGTTATGATTCATTATACTTATAGTATTTTGTGTACCCATTAGGAGGTTGACACATGTAAGCTTGAGATTCAGTAGTTGTTGGAGTGGTTATGGTTTGTAAAGTGTAGCTCACTCTATTTGACATAAAAGGGGACGTGCATATGATCAACCATACTTGGTGTTTGTTCTTTTGTACTATGTGTGTTAGTTCTTGTTGAGTTGTCTTCTGTAATGTATCTTCGTTAATGCCCGAAGGGTATTGGGTCGTGGCATATGCCTGGGTAGAGGTGTTCAATAAGCTGTATTGTATGCCTGGGCAGTGATACACTATCAACATCTGAAATGTAATTTAAATTATCTTTATAGAGCCAAAAACATTATTCTTGGATCATATTTTCGATAGATTGCTAATAGTCTACCTGATGAATCAATTGGAACCAACATTTAAATGTAAACTTATTGGGTGATTCCAGGGGTCTAATATGTCGTTTCTTGAAGTTGTGATTCAAGATGACCACGTTTCTTATTTTAGGGACTAAAAGTGAAAAGTCAGCAACTTTTGTACTTTATGATCGAAACGCTACCAGAGTTTATGGTTATTTGTTGGCTAAAATACATTTCTTTATTCAACAGATTGTGTTTGGTAAGTTAAAACCGGTGAAGGCTAGCTAGGATGGTCCATTTACACAAGGATAAAGTTTCTCAACACTAAGTTTTTTCTTTCTTTTTTTTCAAAATTTTTAATTGTTAAATTAATTCATTATTAAATAACTATGTTTAATTTGAAGGTTTACTACTTTTAGTTAAAAATGATATATACACATGTAAATATAATATGCTAGCAAGGTATATGTGGTATGCGACATACCAAATAAGAAGAAGATAATGTTGGTCGATGGTGATGGCTCGTAATGGTGTGCAGTCGTGGAAGGATCGAAGAAATAGTGATAATGTTAGTCTGTTAGCGGTGAACGTTATCAATGATGTCCGACATCAGTAGGTAGTGACACATATTTGTAATAATATGGATAATACTAAAAGTTCAAAATTATGGAAGAGTGAATAAATATTTTCAACAACATTAGTATGATTTATAAGATTTTAAAAAGCGCATGATCGCTTTGTTATATTAGATAAGTTATAGGTGTTGTTTGTATGATTTATAAGATTTTAAGAAGCGCATAACGCTTTCTTATATGAGATAATTATAGGTGTTGTTGACGTATATATATATTTGGAGGTAACATAAGTTACTTTAGTAGTTTCTCTAATAGAGAAGTCATTCAACTGAGTCCTGAAGTTACCTAGTTTTTGCACACTCCTCTATAATTTCGCTATAAATGTTACATACCTTTGCATTTAAAGATCAATATAATGTATAACACATAAAAATGGCAGGTAAACCCAAAAGGTAGTTAGTGGCCATTCATATCTCTCAGGCATTACTTGGTACATAGTAAATCAACCATTACTCTTCTAACATTATTCAGGACCCTACAACATGTACCAAGCCAACACCTGTCTCAATTTTCTGCTTCATATTCAATATTTCCAAACAACTCAATGACAAACAACCTGAGAATATATAGAATGAAATGAGCTTATACTAGTGCATGCCAACTAAATAAAGAAAATGTAGTATACTTAATTCTCAATGCTAGCTAGCTATACTAATTAATCCCTGAATCAACTAGTAAACTTCTTATTTTTCAACCAGAAACTATGGATTCAAGTAAAAAGAACAGCATTTTTTACACCAAGATTGATCCTGTACATGGTTTCTTTTCTTCATTTTGCCACTTTTGAGATAGAGAATGAAATGAAGCTAAATATTAATGGACTATATCTTTGAATTACTTTGATTCAAAACCTCGGTTGCATTCGCAACACTTCTCATCACATCAACTTGCACCTTAAGTGAAAGGATATAGTCTAATGCTTCTCTAATAAGGGAGAATTCATCCATTGATTCTCCACCTGGTACGAGTTTTTTAAGCACTTGGGTTCGCTTCTTAACCAATCTTTTTGCGATAAAAATAGCTAAATTCGACTTAGGAGGACCCATCCTTTTCATTCTTTGGCTAACGCTACAACTCCTTTTCAAGATCTTTTTGCTTCTAACCCTCTTATGATAAGTGATCATTTGGTGACTAGTCTTTTGTGGCTTGAACCGTTGTAACTCGCGGCACCCTAATAAACTGTTGACAAGAATCTTGTTTTTGTCGTCTTTTTTAGCATCGGAAATTAGAGCATTGCTCCATGAAGTTGTGGCATTTTTGGCAGAAGCTAGAGCAATGTCTGCACAAAGCTTTATTTTCTTCTTTCTTTCCATAACATTCATATTCTTCTTTGAAGAATAACATATTTCAAGACCCTTTACCCATTTCTTGATGAACTCTTTCTTAAGCTTGCTAGAAGTCTGCATGCTTTATCCCTACAAATATTAACAAAAAAAAAAAAAAAAAAAAAAAAAAACTTAACTAAACTCTATGTGTCATATAATAATTAATGTTGTTGATGAAAAATTATTAAAAACCAATTACAATTTCATTATCTTCAAGCAGGAATAATTATTTATCCTTTTGAAGTTCTTGCTTCACATTGCAACAAAAAACTCAAAGAAACTTGGCATTAATTTATATTTATCAACCATGCATACCGAAACATGTATACATACAAACACCGATGATTTCAATATTTCCAATTTCATTCAAATCAAAAACACAAATCAAAAGCTAAAAGAAAACTACATGTAAATGTACCTTTCTTTGAATTAATGTATCTTATAGCTTCTATTGTTGAAGATTCATGGCAGCTATTTGAGAAAAAAAAAAAAGGGTTCTTGACTTCTTGACTTCTTGAAGAGGGAGCAGTAGTGTTGTAGTTTAGCAGAAATTGAAGAGTAAGATATGAAAGAATTGGGAGAATGAAAATGGACTTGAAGGCTTTATTTATTTGTTTTTTGTGAACAAAGAAGAAGAGGGAAGGTGGTGGGGTTAACTTGGAAAGACACAGCACATGCACTCACATGGGTGTATATGGCCTACAATCCCCCAATAAAAACCCTAAGAAGGAATACTCTAAAACTTCCACTTTACTAATTATAGGGGAAAATAGATTATTTTCTCACGCTCTTACATTAATTAACAAATTCAAAGTAAGGTGTGTTAATGGTAACACATTTTAAGAAGAGATATTAGGTTACTACCATATGAGTATTTCGGTGGTGGTTAAGAATATATCATAGGATATTTCAATTATACAATGTACATTTGAGTCTAATACTTTATAGATAATTTGAATGGAAAAAAATATTATCCATTTTACAGTGTATTATGATTAGTGTTAATTAAAAAGTCAATGATCATATTGGAACCTAAATTAAATTTGATTTTCAACTCAAATTACCCCTTATGTACAAATGACAAAGTAAACCATTAAATGATCATTCTATTATCAAGGATATATCATGATATATGTATAAAGAAGAATCTTTTCATGAGAAGTTGGGTTTTATTTATGAGATTTTGCATGTCAACATAGTCATTTTATGTCCATTTTTATCTTCACCACTAAACAAAAATATATAAGATAATTTGCAATTTTCTTAACCCAATTTCTCATAATTCCCTTCTTTTTTCTCTCTCTCTAAGCTAACATTCAACACCACCACCACTATCACCAACTTTCAAGTATATATGACATAGGGTTTTATATATTTCTTACCACTAACTAAAGAAGTTTAGATATTAGTGTGAAACTCTATATAGATTATTAGTAATAGTGTTTACGTTAACTCAACTGTAATTGTAATTATAATAAGTATATCCGATAAATAAAACAAAATATGTTTAAACTTATAGTTGACGAAAGGGCAGATGTAATTGTGTATGCTTTAGAAGGCATGCTGGCACGGTTTTTCACCATCGTATCTATGCTATCATCCCCGTCAATATGGTAAAAACATTTTTTGATATAAATACAAAATTACCGCAAAAATAATGTTAGACTATTTGTTTCACTTGAGCAAAGAAACTACTTAGAATTTTAGTATAATTTAATCTCATTTCATAGTTCATATAAAAGACGTGCACACATATAACTAAAATATTATTGTATGTAATGCTATGTAATTTTCAACCATTGGTGCGTTTTAAAAAACGATAGCCGACATCTACCTCACATTTAGTTATTTTCAAATTATGGGCTTAATTCATTAAATTAGCTTCAAATCAAATATATAAACTATAAAAAGGTTGAGAACCAATGAAATCAATCTAGGATATGATCATATGATCGAATATAAATATTACAAATTGAACATTATTGCATATGCTTTTTCATCCCATGTGCATGAATTTCAATCAAAGATGAATTATCACATGTTTACAAATGCCTATGGTTCTTATTTTGAACACTAACTTAGATGAACATAACATATAAAATGTGCACATATGCATGCTAGTTGGGTACCCGTTATAATACGATACTAATTAATGAAGGTCCAAGGTAGCAGTAGCGGCTCAAAATTATATGCGCGTGAAGCGAATTTAAAATGAGAGATCTGATCGATTTAAAACGTATACCTTTTTTATTTCGTTGTAAATAGTAACAAAATTTATACGCTATAGTATGACGATTTTTTTCCCAATTAGAAAATAAAATTATTTATTCTTCTCTAATATAGCACCTCGACTTTTGATAGTTTGCCACTAATTTAGTTAATATTATATATATAAAAGGATATACTAAAGGAAATGTCATTTTAAAGAATATACTTTTACTTAAAACTATAAAATTCTGAAAAGGGAAAAAGTTGTCGACTAATTATAAATTTACAAAACTACAAACTTTTGCTCTTAAATTTTATAAAGGTTCTATTGAAGTTTTTTGCTAAGAATAAAAAATATCAATACTTTCACATATTCTATCCATATAAGTTACAAATATGTTACAATTTTTAATTATACTGATATCATATATATTGCATTTTTTTCTTTAAGAACATTACATGATATAATTAATGACGAACTTTGTGTGACATTTAACGACCATATACTAAGTAAAAGATTTAATTAAATTCAATATGCAATTTAAATAACTCACCCATTTTATCACGATTCATGTTTGAAAATAATTGAGCTGGTTATTTGAGCAATATAATAGATAATTGTACATAAAAAAACTTATTGGAGAATTCAATTATAAAACATAAAGATTATGAAAAAATTAGTTTGATAACAGCTAATTAAAAATAAAATAAAACTAAAGACGTAAAAAATAGAATGCAAAAACTTTTTTAATGAAACGATCAACTTAAAACTAATATAAATTGAGCTTAATATCTTAAGATTTATCCTTTAAGTCACTTGTGATGTGATATGGTGGTCTAAGGTGGCGGTATAGATAACGGAAGTTTGTGACGAAAGAAAGTAATTGTTAAAAAACCTAGGACATACAGTGAAAGTAAAAATGATAGATCGAGTTGAATAAGGATTATTCAAATAATATTTTTTGTTGAATATAAAATTGATAGGCGAACTTTTACTTTAAAAACATCACCTTCTGTTTTATACATACACTAGACTAGATAGAATTAAAA
The DNA here is from genome assembly GCA_963921325.1 of Logfia minima. Classification (NCBI taxonomy): domain Eukaryota; kingdom Viridiplantae; phylum Streptophyta; class Magnoliopsida; order Asterales; family Asteraceae; genus Logfia; species Logfia minima. The sequence continues at coordinate 32,523,778 of OY992773.1, forward strand.
ATTGTTATTTTTTCGATTTGTCACATTATCAATTACGTTATAACTAACACCTTTTCTTTTATTATTATTATTTTCCTGTCGACCTACCATTTACTGAATATATCATATAAATTTATAGGAATTAACCAAAATTATACTTCTTGAAATTATTGGTTCAATCGTAGTTACACTTCAATACCGAATTAATTACTCTAAAACGTCTTTAAGATAGTGGTTGAATACTTCACTGTGTAACACAATATCAAAATGAACACACAATATAACGAACAATTTAACGTTTCACTGATATAATGTGATTACAAAAAGAAAAGAAAATTGGTGGGGGCCCATGCAAAACCTTCCACCCTAGTTGATCTATCTCTCAACAAAATTCTGATTACATTGCCTTCCACACTCGCGAGAAATGGTAATTTGGCAACAACTCATGCTGCTTATTATCACATTGACTTCCGCACTCACAAGAAGTGATAATTGTTGCGTATTGATATTCACTTTCACATGCTACGAGTGATAAAATCATTTGGATCACCAAGGGAAACATTAATTAACTAATTATGTGATTTGTGAAAATAAATTTGGGTCGCCACTTTTATCACTTTAGTTACGTCACTCATCGTTGTTGGGGACGTGACTAATTCACGTTGTCATTGTTTTTGTGGCAACCTTTTTTTATCACAAAAGCAAAGGAGATCGTTACTGAAATTAATGATGAAATTATTCCCATATATAGAGGAGTCGACCGCAGATCGGGTCGAATTAAGGGTGTTATTAACGTCTATAGTGACATGAAAAGTACATTTTCGAAAGTTTTTCTTTAAGGTACTCTCAGTAATTTGATAAATATACATTAAACTGTGATTTTAGAAATAAGCTTACTATTTTGTTACATGAAGAATTAACTTTAATGAATTAAATAAACAGCCGTTTGTGTTTGAAAACAACAAATTGTATTTATATAACTCCGTATAAAATAACGTCGAAATGGTAATTGTCAATATCCGGTGGATAATAAACATAAATAGTGGTAATAAACAAATTAATAAAAAAAAAGTTACAACAGAGAAATTCACAAGCTATGCATGACTCAGTTTATGTAATAAATTTTTATTAGTTCTTTTGAGAATTTTTTTTAGACATTAAATACATTTCAAAGTCAATGTGCAATGAATAGGAATAAAATCGGTTGTAATTTGGTTGATTGGGGTTGTTATCTATTTTAATTTTTTAAACCATTGTAAACTTTTGCTCTTACTTAGTTACTTGCTAAGTTTGGAGTCTTAATTCATAGACCTCGTTTCCAAAAAAATATAGGTATGGTGTATTCGCTCATAAATTGTTTTAGTAGAGACATTAATATGGTATTTTGTTGTAATAAAAAAAAACATTTCACTCGGTCATATCATTCTCTGAGCGTAAACGTTGTTTGTGAATTGTAAAAGGGATGCCTTTTATAAAATATATTATGAGTTCAATTCAACTCCTTACGATTTTACAGGAATATCTGAACATTACTAGAGGTACGGTACACAAAAAACGTTCGCATTAGATTCAGAGAATTTCGAACTATGATTGTCCATAAGAACAACTTTGTTGTCATTTGTGAATATGTAAGTAACTATTTCGAAAAGAAGTTTATATTTCAAGATAACTACAAAAATACTCATGTGAAATCACACATAAATGTTTATTAATCATAAAAAGTGTCGTTTAGGGAAAAAAGGAACCTGATATAGAAGTTTTAGCATGGTTATTTTAGTAAAAAAAAAAATATCTATCATATAATTATAGGTTATATATAGACTATGAATTGTAGCATATACTAGTAAACTTTTATGGTTGTGCTACAACCCAACGATTATAAATGAGCTTTCGCTATAACGTATACATTGAGTGAGATCGTATAGTAGTTTCTATAAACTTAAAATGAGTATTTTTCAAAAATATAAATGTTAACTGTTAACACTTTATTTAATTTTCATTCACTTCAATTAATTGTCTCCAATCATCTTTAATAGTAAGTAAGATAGGCTAATAATGCCTTTTGAAAATGTTTGAATCCAGCTCATACAATTATACATATGAGTATATGATATCTGTGTCATTGGGTAAACCACATTACTTGCAATGAAAGTGATCAAGAGATCAATATTAACTTCAATATGTATCTTGCAATCTTAATACAACTTCATACGATAACTATTATTTTTTCTTCAAAATAAAGGTGGAAAAATATATTTATTATTGTTAAAATAGATTAAATATTCACATCGCAGTTTCTAAATACATGTCTTTCCATATATGTAAATAATGAAATGAAATGATAGTAAATAAAATATTGATAATGATAATAAAAGTGGTATAAACATAATTCGCAATTTAGGGAGCGAATATATATGTATATATATAATCATATATAATATAATATATATATATGATGCCATACATGTTTCCAGTAAACCACAAGGTAATTAAAAATTTTATTTTTAGTAATTAACTAATGCATCAAATCACTAAAATACTACTAATATATTTGTTACGAAGTTGACAGTGGGTCCCAATTGATTTTCTGTGAAATGGCTTTGCCAAAAGAATTCTTGTACCCTCACATGGAACTCCATATTTGATAATCGTCTTTATTATAAGTTCTTATTAATATTAATTATAAATATAAATATAAAATATGTATATATTTCTCTGCCTTCTATGAATGATATCTGGTATCAACGATTATTATTCAGATTCAATCATATTCATCAAATGCATACATAGACTATACGTTTTATAAAAATGTGTGTTTGAGCTTAAAAAAAAATACTAATTTAAAAAATAATAATATTATAATATTTAATAATTAATAATAATGCTACATAACAAAGTAAAAATGAATGAAGAGAAGAACCAAATTAAATGGAAGTAGTTGAAAAGTAGAAGGGGTGATATTAGAAAACTTGAAAAGTTGGTGGGTTTCATTTATTACATAAAAAAGAAAGTGGGGATCAGCCCCCGCAATCAACGGCTTATCCTAAAATCCAAGAACTAATAGAACTTGGATTCTTTGAATTAGGATTTCAAGATCTGATTTGATTTGATTGTAAATCATTCATTCTATATTAATTTAACCAAATGTGGGCTTTAATCATAATATAAAATCTTTTCTTTTCCTTCAATTCATTATTTTATCTTGGAGCTTTTCATGTCGATTAAAACTTGGACTAGTGAATACAATATAGATTGACCCCAGTGAGGGAACATAGTTATTATTTGGGCCTTATTAACTAATTTATATTAGATATGCTAGTAAATAACCTGATCCAACATGGTTTATACTAAAATTATTGCTTTATTACGAGGGTTTTGTCTATAAAATCTATCACATTGATCTCGATTCTATTAGTTTCTATAATACTACTTAAACATACTAGTTAATATTTAACCAAATTACAGTTAAGAAGCTAAGTTATATATCTCATATAATATAATTGAGACATTAAGTAATATAATGTCATTTGAATAGAACTCATTAATGCAAACAAATAAAAGTATATTTTCATCCAAAAACTTTGGTGGCAATATCAAAAAGTAAAGGGAGACAAGGTTACACAAGTTGTGGGATTAGCATGTTATATGAGAATGTGGGAAGCAAACCAAGTTTGTGCACCCTTGACACATGTTAAAGAGATAATATGTAATTGCTTGTTGATTATTAGCTTGGAATAAAGCCAATTAAAAACGTGTAAATTTTTGAATTTCACACTTGAGCATTATGACTCATCAATCACTAACGAATTAGAACATTTGGTAATAGATTTTTATTTTATTTTCTTATTATTGTATTTTTTTTTTTAAATGTATATAAGAAGAAAATAAAAGGAGGACAAAGGTGAGTTATGATGATCAAATTGTAATGGTTTTGAAATATAGGGGTGCACATGCACACATGGATGGGTCACACACAAATGTCCCCATAAAGTTGAACACTTGATTCAACCTTCAATCAAAATTTTCATAGAGCTACCCCACACCCTTTAATACATGCCAAAGTAGCCCCTTGTTCTCACATGCCACAAAATCATCACATATGTACGTTTTATAAAGGTAAAAACAATGCTAACAAAATTAATAGAGTTTTTGGATTTGTTTTGTTGATGGTAACTATTCTTGGTTTCTTACAACAAATGCCAATCTTTGTATGATGCTATTTTTGGAAACCAATGTAAGTTTAAAAATCAATGGTACCGAAACATGGTCTACATTCTTCATCGAAACATCCATTCTTGTCACTTGTGCCTTTTCTATCAATATCATAAGAGAATAGTTTTTTGCAATATAGAGTCAAATACAGGGTTGAAAATCCAATATCTCGGACTTAATCATAATCATCATGCATTAAAAAATTACAAGAGTAAATAAGTATAAGTTATATTTATTAAGTTTGACTTTTATTAAGTTTAGTTAAGCTTAATGCACCTTAACAAAACCTTCACTTACATTAATTTTCACCAAAAATGACTTTTTTATTTTGGGCCTAGCCCAACATGACACCATAGCCTATTAGTTTGATGGACAGGTCCAAATATATTTGTATTTTTTTTTTTCTCTTTTATAACCCCTTGAAAATTCTTTTCGGAAAAAAAAGGCGCCTACGGTAAGCTCAAATGTTTTTGGGTTTTAAGGTGTAGTCAAACGCACTTCTTTTTTTCTATTTATTTATTTTTATTTCTTATATATGTGAATGCATTGGTGCAATGACCTAAATAATAATGCAATGAAGTATGGGTATAGACTTAAAAATCAATTTACGTCCAACTCATAGACAAAGACAACATATAAACTCAATTCAATACAACAATGCCCATGAAATAAGTTGTACTATGCACGTGTGCATCATTAAACTCTTAACACATATGCAACCATTCAAACTTTGTGGTTTTAGATTTTTGATTGGTCCATTTTTATCATCAATATACGTGTCAACAAACAATAAGACAGAGACTGTTATGACAACGGTTGTAATGAATTCCAAGTAAGATTTATAAATCAGCAGATTTATTATTACGTGACATTATACATAGAAAGTTACAAAATGGAAAACTCAATATGTGAAGAAGTAGTACCTCGTGTCACTACTTTATTTAGTAAGAAAAAACAACAGATTTTGTGGTAAAGTTGAAGTAGACCTTCTTTTTCCTTTTTAGCTTGGTTGAAAGCTACAAATAAATTGACCATTAACTCAAAGGGTAACAACATTTCTACAAATGTTGACTCTTGATAATATCATATTTGTCTAGCTTAATTTTGAAATATCATATGTCATTCCTAACTTTTCAAAATATCATATACTCAAAAAAAAAAAATTATAATTATTTAATCTCAGAAACTAAAAAAAAAATTGACAAGCTAATTCACTAATGACCATTTTACCCTTATCTTTATCATACCTAAAAAAATCTATTCACCATGAGCATATCATGATATTAATTTTTTGTTTCGTTCTAAGACAATTTTTCATGTAATATTAACTTCACTAAAAAGGGTTGTTGTTTATTAATTCACAATCCAAACAAATTCATTTAGGGCTCAAAGAATAAATATTGGAGATTAAGAAGGTAGACTTTTAGGTAGTCTTGAGAATAGAGGTAATTTGTGGTCTATGTGGAGTAGAGATGTGACTTCTACAAATTTAGAGTGGTTCCAACTGGAATTGATCTTTACGAATTCTGACAAACTTAAAACTGAAACTAATAAAAGAAGTTTAAGAATAAGGGTAAAATAGTTATTACTGAATTAGTTGAGAATTATTTCGAGTTTTAGAGATTAAATAATTATTAAAATGAATTTTTTAATTTATATGATATTTTGAGAAATTAGGAATGACATATATCATATTTTAAAATTAAATTGAACAAGTATGATATTATCAAACTTATTAATGACATGTACGAAGAATTCTCCCTTTCTCTGATAATAAATATGTTGATGGTGATGTGTATAACACAAACAATATGTAGGGAGGAAAAAAGGGGGGAAAAGGAGTGGTCAAAATGACAATTTTCACATGTTTTTATCACAATTGCTCTTATGTACATTTGGATGTATGGACTAATACTTGCTATAGTAATTATTACAACTTCAAATCACAATAACCTTTTTTTTGAATTTGGTTATGATTTTTGTTTTCTGATTTTTATTAGGATTAAAAGTATAATTTTAAATTATCAAAAAATAATAGATAGTTCAAACTTTGAAATTTTATCGTTATAATCGTTAAGTAAGTTATATATTAATTCAACTTATACATAGACAGTCAATTATAAATTATTCTGAATGGTTTATTGTTAACCTTTTACTTAAAAATCATCATACTTTTTCCATGTCGTTAATGGTTATCAAACTACCACCTATCATGATTCCATGTTAGAGACAAAAGCAATTGATAATACTTCTCTTTAGACAAGGACTTAATTGTAATAATACTTTCCTAAAACAATGTATCTATTTGACTAAGATGATTAGAGCCGATACAAGTAAACTTAACTGGAACGAGACCTTAAATATATGTCCCCATGTCCAATACTTTGAGTAGTTTGTGTGACATATGTTAAGACATTTGTGAGTCCTTTAATTTTATGCTATCACTTGTACAGTATGTTGTGATGCCGTGAATGATTAACTCTTTTGTGTCGAACCATTCGTTTTTTAAGATTCCAATTTTCATAGGAGCGTCTCTTTATTATAGATTGATGGCTCAAAAAACTCTAATTTCCTTATCATTTTTTCTGTAATCTCTCTTATGTCAAAACTATATAAAAGATTGGTTACGAGTTCAAAGTTTGGAATCCTGAACCAATATGATTGACCAACTTAATTTTTTTATATTTCTCTCAAGAGTCTCATGCAACCAGATCTGGATATTTGAAAAGAGAAAGAATTAGTTTGTGTATTATCTTCAATGGCATCTTCAAAGCCCCTCTTACAATGGAGTCCAACATTTGCATGATTTACTTACGCGAATTTCTCCTACATTATTAAGGTGGTATTTTGGTGCGTCATTGTTCTTTGTATGATGTCTAGGCAATAACGTCATGTCACATATGTGCAAGAGGCTCTTCTCATCGGATTTCTTTAGATATGATTCCAACCTCTCAACAACAGTTTGAGATAATTTTATACATTTTATATGTTTTTCTTTTATTGTTACTTTGAAGTTATAACTACTACTATAACCTATTGATTAATATATTGTTTGAACTCACCTCAATTATGAGAAGTAATCACCAAAATAAACAGAACTCTAGATTTCACCCTTTTCTTAAAAAAGAAAAAGAAAAAAGAAAAGCATATGATAAATAATGGTTTTACACTATTGTATTACACATATTTATGTCACAATCACGGTTGTTAGGGAAGAATCAATAAGGAAGAGTAATTTTTTAAAATAAATATTATGTAAGAAAAAAAAATTATTAACTGATTTTTGATTTCACAAATCAACTGTAAAATTATCAATAATAGCAAATAAATCTCAATTTCCATAATTCAAGTAATGTTTATTTCGAAATTGAAAAAAATAAATATCGCGAGTATAATATTTGTTTGGTGATGGTTCTCCAACTTCAATATGTATTACAAAGGGTCTTGAAAGCAAACCATGTAGCTAGCTAGGTTGTTTGACTAAGAATAAATAAAAACATGAAATGAGAACTTAATTTCTTGTATCGTGTATGGACAATTATTTGAGTTGACTTAGTTACAATATACCATGATCCATAACCCTTTGTGCCACCTACTTTAGATTTCATCAACATCGTGATCTTATCAACTTTCTTATTACAATATTATATCAATTATATCACTAGCAAATAACTAACTATAAACTATTTACCCCTACCTTAAAGCAGTAAGATCAATACTAACTTTATCGTATTTGGGTCAAAAATGAACTTCTTTAGAAAGAAGCCATTGACACCACAACTTCTTATCAGCGTTTCTCTTGCTGACTTTTTTGGAGCGACTGTCCGTAAGGAGGTGAGCCCCCTTTTTGGTTTTCTGTTTTTTCTTTTGGACATATAATAAAGGTATGTTAGTAAATGTGAGTTCGAAAAAGTTCAGTTATTTAGTTCATTATTAACAGTGTTCAATTTTTGTTTAGTCTTTATAAGGAAGTGCATATGTGGCGTTGAGTTTGACAATTCAATTCTTCAATTTATTATTGGAAGTGATATGAGGAAATTCAATAGCAATGTGCCACCTCATCCTCTCTTCCCATTCTCTTACCCTATCTTGTCTACCATCCACTGTCAGAAAACTAAAAAAAGTAAGAAAAAGCACGAGAATACGTGAACTACTCACCATCGTGACAACACTGCTTTACGCAAGTACCATGCTAATTCAATACCATGAGTTTGTTAGCAATATCTGGTTTAAAAATCTTATAGAATATAATAGAATCAAAAGTTATTTGGAATGTGTATGAAAGCCAAATTTGGATGGTTATGGTTGTAGCTATGGTGGTGGTAGTAAGTAACATGGGCATTGTAGGATATCAAAGTGCTAGGTTGTCCTGTATTAGGACCAACCATGCCAGCAAGTTAAAAACACTAAAATTAGTTGGACCTCACCATAAAGTGTCGTTATTATATGTATTCTTGCACGGCCGGAAGGACTTATGGCAGCCACACTAACGACCCTACTCAACTTAATTTAAAGATTGGCCTTGTGTCGAGTATTTGCTTATAATCTCATTTTAAATTTGTTTTCCTATTAAATCCAATTTAACGACCCTATTCAAGGTTTCGTTTTTTTAATTGAATTATTGTTAGAAGTTGGTCATTTTGATAATGTGTTTAAATTTTATTATTCTTTTTGTTATTTGTTAAGAAATACTTAAGATATCTTATAGATAGTCAAACATGGGGTTGTTTTGGATGTTCTTATTTTAAATTGTCCAATGATTTGATTATATTATATAATGCTACAGATCAAACATTGGTCATGCGACCTCTTTTTTATTTATTTATTTCAAATGAGTGTCTATATTCTTAATTTTATTTTAAATTATCTTAATATAAATACTCATTTTAAAAAGTAAAATATTATTTTCTTTATTATAATCTTATTTGCACTTTTTTAAAAAAGAAAGGGCAAAACATACATCCAGTTAGTAAAACGTAAAATAATTGTATTTTTGTTAACAATGTATATCATTTATATAGTGAACACTTATTTTAAGATGGGTCAATTATTTTAAAAGAAAGATATAACCGTTAGATCACTCTGAGCATTTTAAAAATCTCAAAATAAGATTTAAAGCAATGAGAGGTAAAAATAAGTATTTCTTTCTTTTACTTATTCATGGAATAAAAAACATGATTGATTGATGGAATTTGTCCTTATGATTGATTCTGAATGCTTTGTTGGCTACTAGATATGGCCTTTTTACATCCATACAACTTTCATTATAAGTGCACGTATCATTCCCCTCCATTCATATTATGATCTTTATATTCGAATTATCCTATAATGTTTTATATGAAATGAATATGAATATCGGTAAAAAGAATATGGATTAATGACATAATAACGTATTATAGTTTCCACTTTTTCTTATTTCTTACGATTGTCCTAACATTTCGACAGTTACATCATGTGTCTGAAAGTTTATCTAATGTATATAGTTGGTAATTAACAACAACCGGAATATTATCTACTTGTATCCGGTTTAGGTTTGTAACTTTCATGTACTTAGAAAAAGGTAAAAGTATGTTACTAAACAAACAACAAACATGTTTGAGAGAGAGAAATGGAGGGACCAATTATTTTCCTTAAATACCAAACTTCTAAACCATTTCTTCTCTATTCTTATTGTGTGAGAAAGAGTGTGTAGTGTGTGTAATACATATAGATAATGGGTGCATGGAGAAAAGGAGTGGTGGTTGGACGGAGCTCCGCCGGAAGAAGGAAGAAGAAGGCGGCGGCGTCATTTGTGGCATTCAACAAAAATGAAAACCGCAAGTCCATGGAAAGAAAGCTAAGGCAGTTACAGAGGATTATACCCGGTGGAGATGTTAGAACCGCTGACGTGGACACCTTGTTCCACAGAATCGCAACTCACATCATCCTACTTGAATCTCGTGTGGAGCTTCTCAAAAACATTTACTCTGCTTTTAGTCACCTTTGATTAAAAAATATATATAATATATTTCATAAAAAGTATTTTAAATGTGAAAGTCAATGCATGTCCATGATGTCAAATTTATATGTATTTCAATTTTTATTTTAATCTCATAAATAAGTTATTTGGGTAATCAGATGACTTATATAGTCGTTTCGAAAAATAGCATATAAATTAAAGGGTTATATGTGTAATTAAGAATTTTAAGTACATTTAATTGTTTGTATGCGTTATTATTTTTAATTTTTTTATAAGATTCAGTATTTTGGGAGAAATACATCTTGTTATATATGGTACTAGTTTTTAAACCTGTGTATATATAACGGTCATTTCGAATAAATGAAATAAGATTTAAACACGACATATAAATATAATTGCTAATAAGACTCAATTAAATGTATTTTGAAAAACATGTATATAGATGACAAACGACAGTGGATAAAAGAGTGATGAAAAATCAATAATATAATATATTTATTTTTTTAAATAGTTGAATAAAAAAATTAGATTTGAATTTAGACAATGAATCTAGAGGGCATTTTCAATATTGATGTAAAATATATTAATTGTTTTAAAATGTTAAAAGAGTAAAATAAATCAACATTTTATTTTCATCATTATTCGTACATATTGAAATTGAATAATTATAAATAATAATATAATACTAATAATATAATTTTTCATATTTTTATTCAAAATATAGAAAAATATGAAATAGAATTTGTTTGATTTAAAGATCAAAACTTTAATTTCGTACTCTTGTTGAATTTGTATCAACCGAATATTAGTTTTCTATTTTCATTTTTTGTTTGTGTTGATTTAATAATTTAATTGTTTTTTTATTAAAATTGAGAAATTAAAGAAGTTTTATTTTAAAAATTTAAGTGAAAATTATGGGACCTGATTGACAAATTAAAAAGTTTTATTTTTAAAATTAAGTGAATTGATCAGTTCAATTTTAATTTTAAAAGATTATGTTATTATATATTAAGTTTTTGTCAAGTTGATAAAATTAGAGAATTTTACAATATATCAGATATTTGATCATATCATTATTCAATTTATTTATATATTATATTTAAGATAAGATGTTAAATTAAATTCAATTATAGTATGACCATTCATAGAATTTGTAAAGTTGATGATTATGAAATGTCAATGTGATAAATACTCTGCAAGTTCAGAGAATTTAATGTACACATATAACTTGTACACCATCTTGAGTTTATGACATTATATTTTGAGTTGTTTTATAAATTTGCTTAAGATTACTTTATATCCCTTAGTTATTATACTTTTATTTATAATATATATATACTGATATGATATGTGAGAAACATTGATAACCTTACCTTTTATTTATTTTTGTCATATTTAATTGATAATATTTGTACTATGTCTTATGTCGGTCACTTATGCTGTATTCATGTAATTCCATGGTGGTGTAAGATAAGGAAAAATGAGAACGTGGGTGAAAATAAAAATGATAATATGATGAATATGTTAACAAGGGTGATTTTATTTATAATACGATTAATAAAAGTAGCAAATGTACGACTACATTATAGCACAATTTTGATGCATGCATCAATTTCTCATGTTGTTAATTTTATTGCTCTTATAATAATTTGATCAGAATTTTTAGAAAAAGACCAAATTATATTATATTATGTAAATTTATTTGAGAAAAGAATAGCAAATAATTGTTAATGGGCCATATCGTTTTTGCAAGGGCCTAAAACCCCAACCAATAATATAGCACGAAACCCTGACCACTAGACCGACCCGTGGTTCGGATCTCTCTCATATCATCCGGCGCTTCCGTACGGTTCATCGGAGATCTCCAACCATGGTAAATAAAAACCCGTCAATCTCCATTTTTAATTCTATTTTCAGTAACATATATGTTGGGACTTATAATACATGTATTTGATCTGTAGTTTTGTAGATATATTGAGCTCGAAAATATAAATACATCAAAACCTTGACCTAATCTTTATAACGCCCAAATTGAATTCTGAATAGTTTCCGAGGATGTAATTTTAGAATTGAACTGCAGTTCGAGTTGGTCATTATCATCTTGTATCATTTTAGTCATTAATTCAGATATAAGTATTCTAATTTAGTCATTCATCAAGCATATTTCATCTTGAGCGCAATTTAGTGAGCGTTTATGGGTGATTAACCTTTGACACTCCGACTAGCATGCAAAACCGGTTCGAGATTACCCTAAATCGAGGGTGCCCAAAGGGTTAATCCTTGAAATTACACAGGGAGTCAATTTCAAATGTATGAGATGCTTGTGAGATGATTGATTGAGGGCGGGCTCTAGTTTATTTATAGTGAAGCTCTACCTTCTGGAAGGTTCTAGAAGGATGTGATTTAAGGGTATAAAAACAGGAACATTCTCTGACATTTTGATGACGTGGGCCAATTAGGTGAACCGACCAAGTTAGTTGGATGACCATGCAAATAATTACCTGCATGAATATTCTCTTTTGTACTATTGTCAGATATTTTTCGGGATATCATGCAAGGTGTGTGTTGGTAGAGCCCCGGAATGTGACCTCTGAGCTCGGATGACACTAAGCGGATTTCCCTTTTGGGAGAGCAACCGTTATGCTCGCAGGACTTCTTTCTGAAAAGTGATATCCGAGGTCCGAGATCCGCCAAGAAGTGCGCTAATCCAGCTCGGCTCGGATATACGTGGTTGGTGTCCTGATCCTGATGTTATGTACATCATTAGTCATATAAGAAATAATTATATAAATTAGCTCAATTTAGTCGTTAATTTATGAAAAGTATTTATATTTGGCCATTTCAAGGGAGCAAAAAAGAACATGATTTATAACTATCTGCTTTTAAACTTGGAACATGTGGAATAGAATAAGTAGTGGTGCGATGGAAGTGAGTATTGCAATGTGATTGTTAGAATATTAGTGATGCAACAGTCATTTTTGTATGTCAACATTATTAATATTTGAGGTGTACTGGCTCGATACTACCATGGAACATAATAAGAATATAAGATTATATAGTTTTGGTTTGGTGCTATGAAGTTTGTTATTAGACAAAATGGGCTTGTCTTCTGCTCTAGCGTGTGATGCAATTTATGATAGGCTACTAATAATTAAGACTAGTTTCTATGGCATTTTCAAATTTGGTTTTGATTTATGTTTGAAACTTCATTAGACCATTGTAAAGCTCACGAACAAGAAGACAGCTTCTGTTGATGATTCGTCTACCTATCACACTCTTGCCTGTTTCTCTCTTGGCACATGCTATTACAGCCTATTTTATTCTCTCTTGTTGTATTTCTTGTAAATTATCAGCATTCAGCAGAGTATTTTAGGTACAACTAATATACGGTATAAATTGTAAATTGTAATCTATGGCAGTGCTTTAGACTTTCAGTTAGAGATCGTTCCTTCTGTTTCTGTTTGATATTCTAGCTGTTACGTTTTGGTATGATCAACTATTCTCAAGTTTACATTTTGGTATGATCAACTGTTCTCAAGCTGTTAGTAATATTGTTAACATACCATGTAATATTGTATTATTGAGTTATTTCTCTTAACTTGTAGTAACAGTTTTATTGTTTTTGGTAGACATGTCTTACTACTTACTGTATACTAACGGATCAAGTATGTCACATATCTGAGAATTTAATTTCTGTATTATTCTTTTCTTTTAAAGTATGTATGTAAATGTAATTCTAACCATCAAAAGTGATGGCTTTACCTTGTATTGAATTATAGTTTTTGTTCTTTCCTTGTTTACAGGTTAATGTTCCAAAGACTAAGAAAACTTACTGCAAGAACAAGGACTGCAGAAAGCACACCTTGCATAAGGTTACACAGTATAAGAAAGGAAAAGATAGCTTGGCTGCTCAAGGGAAGCGTCGTTATGACAGGAAACAGTCGGGTTATGGTGGACAGACCAAGCCTGTCTTTCACAAGAAGGTCAATTCATACATATGATTCATCCCATCTTTCTTTTAGATTTGTTAAATGTTGTAACATAACCTGTAGTTTGTCAATATATATTTTTTAATATTAAATTTGATCAAATTGCCTTTCCACTCAACAGGCAAAAACTACTAAGAAGATTGTGCTAAGATTGCAATGCCAAAGTTGCAAGCATATGTCCCAGCATCCAATTAAGGTTAAGCTTTAGATCCGTCTTTGAGAACATTTTTCATTTTTACTTTCAGCCGCTGATAGCTCCTTTTCTTTTTATTTTGTCTGCAGAGATGCAAGCATTTTGAGATTGGTGGAGACAAAAAGGGCAAGGGAACTTCACTCTTCTAGGCTATTATGTTCTATTTTATTTATTTAGACTAATAGATACTGTCTCTTTCAACTTTATATGCAAGCATGTGTGCTTGCTACATTAAGCTTTCTGCTGTATTGGATGATTGTTTTCTTACTAGCTAAATGGAAATATGTTATTTGGAGTCTCCTAGTTTTGATCAAAATTTGAAACGACAAAGTTCAATGGTAAATTTAGATTAGTTTGTCACTTAATCTATTGTCAATAAACCATTTTTGGCGATTTTAAAAACAATTTACCATTTTTAGGTGAAACTTGAGAGTAGAATAAAATAGATACATATTGACCTCATTTTGAAATATACGATCCTCACGAGATGTATATTATCTCAATTGGGGCTTGTGTTTTCTTGGTCTGGATTCTTCTATCTGTCTATCTATCAATATCATGTAACATCTCTTGTAAAATCTTGTAATGGAGAATCACATCATATATGTGTAGTATTTTTAGAATGCTAGCCTCTGTTGTTTGGTCATTGACCTCATGCTGTATTAAGCCTGCACATCTCATGACTCCAGGTGCAAAGTAATAGTCGAAAGTAAGAAACTGACCAGTAGCCCTTCAATCAAGCCATAGAAGTTACTCAAAGTGCGTATGCTAAACAAACAAGCTTGAATGTGCAGAAAGTTGTGTTAGTTATCTACAACTTTGTGCCATAGACGAAGTCAAAGGTGATTGCCCTCCAAAAGTATTGTAACAAGGTATTAAAACCTGACATTTCTAAAGAAGCAAACATCAACCATATTATAACGAAAAGGATTAATTTTTGTACCATGAACTGTAACTTGAAGCATTCAACAATATCAAGAAATGTAGCAAAAGCAATCAGAATCTCTGTCCATAAAATTGGTGTCTTATTTCCAAACATCTTGCAATCATAAACACGGTAGAGAAATTCAAAGCAAAAAATAGATGCCAACATCACATCTGCTTCCTTCAGATGATACCAATGAGACTACAGAGGGCCTGGAAATACCCCATTCTCCCTCTGTTCGTTCCACTTGTCAACCTGCAATACCATCACAAAGAAATCGCCTAAACAAAACTAACACCCAGTCTCTATACACAGGAAATAACTAATACTTGGTCATGTATAACATTTCTCAACTATAATCATGCCAGAATTCAGCCGACGATCAATACACTTATTCATCTCAAACGGGTCAAACAAGTAAAAGTAAGAAATATATTAGAAAACAGGGTCAAATGGGTTTAAAAAGGTTGAGCAGTGTTTTGGGTCAACACCATCTGACCATACCAAATATTGCCCGTTTTGACCCACCCATTTTGCCACCTCTACTTTTGAACAAAAAATTATGGTACTCAAACAAATTACCCATGAGAACTGGCAAATGGGCTGAGTAGGGCTCAGCATCTCCATGCTTAATAAAAAGATTAATATTTACCAGCAAAACTAGCAGAAAACTCACCCATTCACCAGGGCAAAGAGAACGATAGAATTTAGCGAACTTTTCGCATTCAGAAGCATCATCACCCTTTGCCGCCACACATCTGCAGTCAATCATAAATTAACAAAGATAGCAATTGCTCAAAGAAAAAAGTATCGCTTCATATACAGGAGAGAACCATATCCCTTTTTCAGGTAGTAAGAAAATAAATCAATGTATCCATGACAATGGGATTCCTGGTAACAGGAATTCAACTGTCAGATCAGTTGTGACGAGATACAAACTCAGAAGACAGCTTGTAAAGAGAAACAAAATAGTGTATGAGCTGATTAAAGAAAATAGTGTTTGTTATTTCCTGACTATACTTTTTGCTCACTAGTAACTTTCAGCATGATACAATTAAGGAAAACAATCTGAAACTTAATTTCAATCTAAGTAACATGCTTGTCTTATCTTAATTACCGCATGGTGAAATAAGTTACTAGTTGATTCAGATATACATGGATGACTTCATGTAAGATATAACATAGAATTTATTTTTTTCTTCACAAGGCATTCTCCCTAGAAATTGCAATCATAGAGATATGGGCATAATAGATTAGTCATCACAGTATTTGACCAAAGTCCTTGCACAGGGAGTCTTGTTACCTTTTATCATATTCAACATTTTCATGATAGTGATACCATGGTTTTCTCAAAGCATATCCAGCACAGATAATGGAGCTTGTATCATAAGAAGTGATATTGTAATACTGCTGATTGCTGATGTACTAGCATACCTGTGAAACTCTACATAGCGTGTGAAACAGTGTCTGCTTTGGTTTGTTGTTGGGAAACGGTAGTCGCCTGGTGCAGTCTTCAATTCAATCTGAAGGTAGGACGAAAACAAAATAGTCATAAAACATGACACTGAGAGTGACTCAATCCAGGGCAACTGATATCATATTAAACAGAAAGTTCTAACACTAATTGGTCGAATGCTTTTAGGTGCCAAACTGCCAAGGATGGAGTCAGGTAGAGGTTTATTAAAGCAAAAAAAATGCACTCACAAGAAAGCTGAACTAATACTTATGAGGGTGAGAGGGTCAAGCTTAAAGGGATTCTAATAAATACCTAATAGTAATGGCATTGAAGTAAAGTATACATTCCAAGACTCCTACATTTAGCTTTGTTCAATGTGCGAATAATCCCTCAAAGTAACGGTTAGCTAAAATCATCAGCAAAGATAGATTATTTCCTGACCCATCTTTGTTTTTTCATAGAAAAGCAATTATTTTAAGCTCCATCCTCCTTTATAATTAATATGCTACAGCTTAAAAAATCACAACAATCTGTAAGTTAATATATGTTAAATTTTAGGTAATTGTGCATCATATGGGTACTTACCTAGTATAACACTATATAAACAAATCGTTCAAAACTAAACCTAGATTCTAGAAACTAACGCAAGGATAATAAATTAAAAATATAAAACCTAATCACACACATCAATAAACGATACATAATCAAATCGTGAATCTATAGATCATTAAAAGAATGCAGATTATAATCCAGGAGTTCACATAAACAGATCAAAATAAGAAAAACGAAACATTATAAATGTATAAAAATGAAATAACAACAATTAAATTGCGGAAATAAATTGAATACCTCAGCCATGAATTTGATTTGATTTGAAAGAAAAGGAATAAAAAGGTCTAATTTAAGCGTATTGAATTGGGGGATTTTGACAAAAGAGACTAAAATGAAGTAAATAAAACAAAATAGTAAAAAGGGACTGTTTTATATTCTCAACCCTTTTAGTTTGAATGAATGTACATTTGAGCCTATATAATTTGGGTGTACAATGAGACGGGTTATATTTGGTTTAGTCATCACTTTAGTTACATTATTGGTTTTAAGGTTTTGTTTTGGTTAAGTTTTCTATGAACCAGATTCTAACCAATTTTCTTGTTCACTACTGGTATGACCTTTATATGACTTCGTAGATAAATAAACAAATAAAATTTAAAGTAAGTTTTAAATACACGATACAGTTTGAAATTAAACCGGTTCTAATTTGGAAGTAACATTTACCAAACTTAAAAATTTGGGGTGCGGTCTTAAGTTGATTATATTTTTTAGGATTTTGCTAAGCGTAGCCTCATAGGCTATGGCTAATTTATGGGCGGTTGACATGTATTCAAATGCAATAAGTTATCGAAACATTGGTATAGTTATAATTTTGTTATGATATATGATACTTTGTGTATTAACAACTAACTACCCTTTCTTAGTAAGGTTGTTTCTAATGAAAAACGAAGCCTCTTTGGTTAAAGATTTGAAGCTGATTTGATGTTAAAAATAAACTCATTGTATATAAAATGAGTAAACTGTACAAGAACTAACATGCACTGAATGCAATTTATTATACAAAATGAGTACAAGATATATTCATAGTTTAAAGTGAGTAAAAAAAACAATCTCTACATATTAAAACTACTAGGCAAGAGAACTACCATGAGATCCTAAAATCAAAACAGCCTACTTTTCTCTTGGACTATTTTGAAAGCTTTGCAGCTAACCTCCCTCGAACTGTTTTCATATCCACCTGACGTTTTTGTTTCTTTCTTTGGCGTGGCGGTTTCCATGGTCGATTTCTTGATAATCTTTGCTTACGAATCTCGGGATCAGCCCAGCCTTTTCCCCATTCTGAAAAAGAGGAAAAAGGTTTGGCCATAGTTTGGGAGAGCAACATATCTGCTTCTGGACAAATATACAATGGTTGCTCCGATTTTGTCCTCAAAAATTCCAACCCAAGTTTGGTTGGTTCAGGATATTTAATCTGAACATGAGTCTGTAGATGCAGTCAAAATAATTGATAAGTGTAACAAACAACTAACACATCAACAACCAATAAAAGAAAACAAATCCTGAAGTACAGTTACTATGTCATGGAGGTCGAACTTTCAACACATTAAACTAGAAATTGACAAATTCAGGATAGTGGGTCAAAAGGTAAAACTTTATAAGCTAGGGCAACTTTCTTGACCCTCCAGAGAAGATACAACCCTTACTGATACGTTAAAAGGGAAATGGGTTAAAATTACTATCTCAACATGAGTGAGAGGAAAACAGCTACTTCAAGCACAAAAGATATCAGCAATAATCATCATAAACATAGTAATATCAACAATAAATTCTTAAAGCAAGAGACTTAAAGGATCTCTATGTATGTGTGTCTGATTTAATCTATTACCTTCTCATCTCCCTCTCTAAGAAACCCTTTGTTTTCCAAAATACGTACGAGACCTCGCCACCATAAGAGATCAGTGGTTGCAAACTTTATATCCTATGCATTACTCATAAATGGTTAATAGCAGTAACGCTAATGTCACAATAAATGTATATTAATCTAATTTCCAACTACAAATAGTAACTACCTGTTCCCTGATTCTACTAACAAACATCTTAACATTTGGCTTTTCCATGCATATTTGCCTTCTATTGTCATCATCATCGGAACAGCCTTCGAGATAACTTCTCTTTTCCTGGAGGTCAACATGTGCATTATTACTTACAAAATCTTGAAAATCCAGACATCATAAAACTAACTAACAATGTGTCAATGCATTGGAAAACATACGTCTTTCATAATAAAACACATTCACAGCACATCTACTTAACTCGAAAACAACGAAACTTCGCGGTAGAGTACTCACATTATGAGCAGCAATGATCTGCAGGAGAAGTGTAGCTTCATCCTTCACATCTTGCTTTTCAGGAGGTCCCTTAACACAAACATCACACCTGAGCAATACCATAAATATTCTTGTAAGAATCCAATATAAGGCACAATAGGTAAAAACGACAACGATGTAAACATTAAGAATAAAAAGCTTAACATCGTATTTAATCCAAATTTCAATCATACACTCTCTTAGTCTGGTGTAATTATACCCTATATCATATCATACAAATCTATTCAGCTATAAGCAGGGTAAAACACTTAATGCGAAGGAAAGAAGTTAACATACGTATGACAACCATGATCAGTAAAATCCTCCCCAAAATATTGTACTAGTATTTGGGCTCGACATCTAGAAGTAGCCATAGCGTATCTGCGAAGCATAAAAATGTATCGTAAACTACAATGTCAAAAGATGATAAAAAAGGAGACCTTGTAAAGGATGATTAAATTATCAAAGTGAACCTGAAGCAATCAGATAACATCTTATATGCTTGTCTAGTCTGTTCTTCGTTTCTTCGGCTCGGAAGAAGCGACGGCATTCTCGATAAATTTGCATATAGAACTATTTATTAAAGCAAAGAAAAGTTATAAAAATGCAGCAGCATTGAATAAAGAATTTAACATCTTAAGTGGTACCATATAAGAATCATTGTGTTCTCAAACTCTAACAGAGAATGACTTCTTAGTCTGTAATAAATGACGAATATAATCCTCCTTTTAAAACCTCAAACTCTTTGTTGAAGCTAGAAACTTAACTGCATTGACAGCCGGATACCACATTTATATTGTATAAAAAGAGAGGGGATGTTACACACATCTTACAAATATATTGTGATAAAAAATAGTCAAGTGATATAGGATTAATTGTAAAGATAAGCATATATTAGAAAGTTCTATATTATAAAAGGGATAAGTGTTGGGGAATGCTCCTAACTTGTACCCGATGTCTATTGTGTGTACCCAACTTAGGTTTGCTATTTTTAATGCATCCAACTTTCAAAAAGTGTGTTTTAATGTATTTTGCTTATGTGTCATATGTGTAAGGTGCCACGTGGCATCCGTAGAGGTTGACACATCATTAAAAGTACTACATAATACATTAAAACATACATTTAGAAAGTTGAATCCATTAAAAGTATCAAACGTAAGTTGTGTACACACAATAGACATTGGGTACAAGTTGGATGCTTTCCCAGACACTTATCCCATTATAAAACTAACACTTGATAAGGTTAAAACCATGATGAAAGTGACGTAAAAAGATAAAAGTCCCTCACCACAATTTGCTAATTTTCCATCCCTTCCAGCTCTACCTGCTTCTTGGTAATATGCCTCCAAACTCTACACGGAAAAAGTGGCTCTATAAACGTTTGTAAATGCTAACAAATACTTTGCGTTATGTGTGAAATGCACAAGTCAGGAATGTAATATAGCATAAGAATATTTGATGATATGTTGATTAACAAAATAAAGGCAAAATGGGAGCATGCCTGTGGCCATCCATAGTGGATGATCCTTCGAACATTTAATTTATCAATACCCATACCAAAAGCAATTGTTGCCACCACAACCTGGAGGAAATAAAAGAAGAATTTAGTAGAATGATTGTAAACATTTTCCTTTTGCTCAATTACATATTTACGACATCAAAGTACGGTTCTACTTCATTTTTGAAGAGCAATTCATCATGTTGTTGCCATTTGTTTGATTTGTCATGTAGCAACGAAGCTAATCTTCTAATTCTGGGTGACTACTGCTACTAATTTTGTATATGTTTCAAATTCTCTAGCAAATACTCTCTTCAAAATAAGGTGAACTCTATTATATTGAACAATATGACACCAACCAGGAAAACCTGTTCACTTCATTTCATTAAGTTAATGATACATACCTGTACAGCATTCTCATGAAATTCCTTGTGCACCTGCCTCAGTTGTGCTTTTGGCAGCTGATAGGTGGAGAGAAAAAATATCATGTCACAATAAGTGTAAAAGAACACACTATAACTATTAGCTTAGAGCAGAAGAAATTCATTTCCAAGTCAACATTTTAACATTCTATTGTTTCTGCACAATAAAGGTTGCTTAATGGTAGCTTGCCTAAACGATGAAACTTCCCTCATATGGGCAATTGAACTAGAGGTGGGTAATAAGTCAAAACAGTTCGGATCAAAGGAAATAATATTCAGCACCAGATGGGTTAGGTGGAGCAGCAAACATCTTTCTGTCCATCTCTTAAACTTTAATATTTATGTATTAGATATGATTACAGAAAATGTATAGTTAGAATTTGAATAAATCAACATAAGAGGTTGTAAGTATTGAAATACACTCCAACTCACTTTCAACTTCTTTCAAGTTCAACCAAGTTTATAACGTTTATCCATTTGACCCCATGAAGATAAAATATAGCCCAATTCCATGGACAAGAGAATACCAGCAGAAATATACCTTGGCATGATAAGGAGCAGCTTTTACACCGCATCTACAGAGATACTTTGCTATGCTTACTGTATCTTTTCTGGTCGGGACATAAATGATGGTTGACCCGTGCTCAACTTCCATCTCCCCTTCTACGTGACTAGAAGAGGCACGATTATCCGGTTCCTTTGTGGATGACCGACCATCAAATTCTGCACAAGTAACTGCAGTAATGCTGGCGAATTAATGTAATCACAAGGAAATGCATATTTAACAATATATTAAAACATCGAATAATCATGTTGAGCAAAGATGATGTATAACGTGTAGCCTTGCTTTTTCCATCAACATATTTCTCATACAAAGATAATATCACTTTTGAACAATATCTGCTCGACTCATGCATGTAATTTAAGAAGGTTACCACCCAAGTCATCAACATCGAGGGATAGGTCACACTCATCTTCAAGATATTCAACCGACAGTTCTTTTCTCTTTGAACCTTCTTCCCACCTTTCGCTTGGAAAAGTTATATCATCGTCACTTTCAAAAGAATCCCCATCATCGATACCCTCCAACCAACTCTTTTCTCTTTGTTTTGATATATTGTTTTTCCTGCAGTTCCGGTCACTGTATGCTTCAATCAACTCACAGAAGTCCCTCTCGTACGAGGATGAAGATGTTCTACTATGCTTCACCTACAGTAGCATGAAATAACTCGTAACACGAAGATGGCACTCCAAAAAGAACTCTTAGTAAGATACTAAACATATATCTATTCAAAGAAATAAGCTTATCATGTAAAGCAGAACAAAGAACAACGGACTCACTGAGAACCGAAGATTTGGGCGGAAAAAGGAGGTGAGAACAATCTTTGGATCTTTTGACATTCGCAATGAGTTGAGAATATCTTCGCGGACTCGAGTGGTGGCAGTAGCAGTTAATGCCATTATTGGTATATCAAACTTCAAGAATGCCAATTTTTCAGCATTGAAGTTCTCTCTCAGTGCAGACAATCGCCTGAAACATCATGGAAATATATAGGTCTAATGTCAATAGCCTGTGTTGACTTACACTTATGCAAGTATAGATACTTTATATGTGAGTACTGTAAGTATACGGTTTAGAAGCTCCCGACTAAATGACACATTACAAGTAGTGAAATAAACCTGTAGTCGGGTCGAAAATCATGACCCCACTTGGAGACACAGTGAACTTCATCGATTGCAAATAAAGCAATTCCACGACTTTCTGCAAGGCTTTGAAGTGGCTTTATCAATCTGCAATGGACCTTTATTAGTTTGAAATATTGGATAAACGTGAACCCCTATATTATATACCCACAGATGATTAAACAACCTCAAGATCGTCTCAGGACATACGTAGATGATTTGATACATCCCGCTCATTGCTTTCTGCTCGACAGTATGATCAATCTGTCCAGATCCAAGGAAACAGGCCGAGACACCATGCTTTGCTAGTTTCAAGCACTGGTCATGCATCAAGCTTATCAAGGGAGAAATCACCACTACAGCCTTCCCCGTTAATAATGCCGGAATTTGAAAACATAAGGACTTCCCTACAAAAGAACTAAACCTGCTAAGATAATAATTATCCACACACACACTCACAAAAAGTCCTATAATAATAGAGAAATGGGATTTTAATCAGTTTTCAACTAGGGTCACATTTGACCTGTTCACTAGGTATCCGGATACCTAGTTGTTTACGTGTCTTTTTATATAGGTACTATGCGAATTTCCTCTATTCGTTTTGCCAAGACATAAGCATATACCGAATCCTACTCAGCATTTACGGGTTATCAACAATCAAGTCACATTATCTTGATTGAAGAACCCGTGTATTAAATTGCACAAATTGAAGAAATATAAATAAAGTTACCCAAAATGAGGAAACACATATTGTATATTATCTATCACCTAAAATGCAATTTTCCTATAATAATAAATAATACGTAAAACAGTTACCTGATCCTGTTGCAGCAAGAACAAGGCAGTCTTTGTGGGCCATCCAAGCTTCCAATGCTTCCTTTTGAAATCTCTTTATGGACGTATAACTGAAATGCTTCTGCAACAACTTATTAGCTCTATCTTCCCAATCTAGTCCCACATCTTCTTCTTTAGAGTACGATGATAATCCTACGGCATTTACTCTTGAACCTGAAGCATCAGATTCAATAGAGGTCTTACTAATCTTCGATCTTCCTGCAGATTGTAGATGATCCATGAGAGTCGACTGCCGCATTCGCCCAACAACTACATGTTTTCCATCCCTTTTTCTAGTAACTTTCTTAGTACTACCATAATCTTCATTTGTATTGGAAGTAGAAGTATTAGTATTATTATTATTATTGTTATTGTTTAATATGAAATCAATTGCATTATTTAATGATGGGCCCACTTGTTTAACAGCTTGTGAAGCGTCTGAAATCTGGAACCCCATGCTTATGAGTTCCGCAATCACTAGGTCATAATCAAATTTGCTCCTATCCATGTTACTGCGTTCCAAGATAAAATTTAATAAAATAAAACTCTTAAATCCCTTAATTAGGGTTTTAATTTGACAAGTGAAAAAATCTCAAGTTCAATTTTGCATAACAAGAGAAATAATATATAAATAAATAACAAGGAATTGAAATGCAAAACATATGTGTAACTTAGAAGCGCTTTACCTTACAAGATGGATGGAAGTGTGCAAAGAAACTGAGCAATTGATTGGGCGCGCATCTGTGAATCAAACGAAACCAAATAGGTGGA
Source organism: Logfia minima (assembly GCA_963921325.1). Taxonomy (NCBI): domain Eukaryota; kingdom Viridiplantae; phylum Streptophyta; class Magnoliopsida; order Asterales; family Asteraceae; genus Logfia; species Logfia minima. The sequence continues at coordinate 32,548,617 of OY992773.1, forward strand.
CGACTATAAACGGGTGGGTTTTTATTTTCCGACCGGGTTTAAAAAGATATATTCTCGACCCGGGTTCTTTTCGTGATATGTATATGCAGTTATTAGAAATAGGTAAATTCTCGTTATATACATTTAATGTTTCGCTAGTTGTTGTTTCGTCACTTTCTTGTTTTTTTTTATAGAAAAATAGCTTTGTTTTGCATTTTCAAACCAAACTTACACAAAAATTGCATTTTAATGTCGATTATGTTGTACTATTGATTTTAACATGTTTGAATTGATGTAAAATTTTGATTTATGTCCAAGAGTTTGTTTGACGTAATACAATTTTCTACAATTTATGTTTATTTTTTATGCTCCTATAGTATAAATTTCTTGATCCGCCAAAAGGTACTTACCATTTTAGTTTCATAACTATGTAAGGTAGCTATGAACAATCTCTTTTTCATCATGATTAGTATCTTAAATTTGCATACCGCTAAAAGTACTCAATATTTTAAAAGAAAAAGTTATATAAAATTGTAAGAATTATTTCATTAGTTGGTGTTAAGTAATCGTACATGTTTATGGTCTAATTGTTTGATACAAAAATGTTAACATGTTTTAATCAAATTAGTTGGTAACTCATTAACATGTTCATACAAATCAATGTTCATACAAATCGATCATGCAACAATAACTTACTGAGCTGAAAAGTGACGCGTCGTTTTCTATTTTCAATAAAACTTTAGAAGTTTTGACTCGATAGTGAATGTAACATAGAAGTATTGGACTGTATACTGTATTTTGCGTATATAGATTTGTACATGTTTAAAACAAGAAGTGGGGTCCTATTAGAAATAAAGTTTTTCGGTTTGGATAGGAAAATGCAGTGTATAAGCTTGAATAACAAGGGTGTCAAATAGGCTCACAACCCCATTGGTTCTTCAAGCTTCCAAAAAGCTTTAAGCAATATTAAAGGTTAGCCAACCCACATGACACTATCACTTTTTGTACATACTAATCATACTATATTAAAACCCAAACTACTGTTATAACATAATGATTACTAATGATGAATGAATTCAAATTCATAGCTTTCAATAGTATCATCCCCTAAAGAGCATCAAACAAGATTATAACAAATGTTTAATATTAACCAAAACAATAATCTTTCTTCACAAGTTAGAAAGGTAACAATTAAGAAAGGAAAGAAAGAACATGAGAACATAGCCTTCTTTAACCTATTCCCATTCCAAGCAAAGAATTATGCTCTTTGTATCTTTACTTCTTCCTTTTCATCAAAACAAAATAAATAAATAAAAAGAATCCTAACCTAATAAAAACAAAAAAAAAACAACTACGATTTAACAAAACTACCCTTGCTTTGATCATAGCCGTAATACGAAATATACCATTTAACAAACTTCTTTAACCCCGTTGGTAAATCCGTTGTTGGTTGATACCCGAGTTCGCGTTGAGCCAAACTTATATTCGCGTGTGTGAACGGAACGTCACCGTTTCCGGGCATCTCGATCACATTCTTTTTTGCCTTCGTTTTCAAATTCTTTTCCAAAATATTCACCAACGTTGGAACCGTCACTGGCGATGTGTTCCCCAAATTAAAGATCCGGTACGGGGCTGGCCCCCGTTTCTTCCCACCCGACCCAGTACTTTTACCCGCCGTATCCAACGAACCCAAACAACCCTTCACAATATCATCAATATAAGTAAAGTCACGGGCCAAATCAACCCCGTTCTTCCCGCGATAAACTGTTATCGATTTACCTTGTAAAATATTCTTCGTAAACGAAAAATACGCCATGTCGGGTCGACCCCAAGGTCCATAAACCGTGAAGAATCTCAACCCGGTTATCGATAACCCGTAAATATGATTATATGTATGTGTGATCTCCTCTCCAGCTTTTTTGGTAGCAGCGTAAAGTGAAGCGGGTTGATCCGTGGTGTCGGATTCTGAAAACGGTACCTTTTCGTTTAACCCGTATACCGAACTTGAACTAGCCCATACAACCGCGGGTTGCGGGTCAGCTTTTTTACATTGTTCAAGTAATGTAACTAAACCCGCTATGTTACTATGAACATACGAATGCGGGTTCTCCATAGCGTACCGTACACCCGCTTGAGCCGCCAAATGCATCACGTGCGTAAATTTAACTAACTCAAACAATTTTGCTAAAATCCGCTGGTCGTTAATATCACCTTCAACGATAAAAATACCTTTAGATTCCAACAATTCCCGTCGAGATTTCTTCAATGACGTATCATAATAATCGTTAAAATTATCGATTCCGACAACACCATCACCGCGTTTTTTCAACGCTAGTGACACGTGACTTCCGACGAAACCGGCGGCGCCGGTGACTAGAACGGCGAATCCGTTTTTTCGACGGATTTCGGCAGAGGACCGGATTTGCTTCTCGGTAACACCGCCGTGAACGGTGTAGTGTAAGTATCTACCACCGGAACCTACGAAGCTTTGAAAACTTATAAACGACGCCGTTACTGCGATTAAGAATAACGCGGAAACAAACATCGTGCTGGTGGATGCGAAACACCGGTGAAACGTTCTCCGGTAGCTTTTTATCTTTCTCGGCGTTGACGGAAACAACTCCTCTTCTAATTGCGCCATTTTACTGTGAAATAATATTATCGTTTTTTGCAGGTAAGTTCGAAGGTTTTTCGATTACCTGCCGAATTGATGAATGATAATAGGGTTTAAATAGGGGTGAACTGTGTATACGCGTGAAAACGTCAATGGGCCAGCTTGGTGACAGTGAGACTTTAGAAGGAAGTTAGAAGGGTAGAAAGTGTAAAATATAGAAAGTGTTTTAATTAAAAATGGAAAGTAAACAGCTAATACATTCGGTGGATTAATTGAACATGGTGTCCATATTGTATTAGAAAAATAATTATATTCTTAGACAACGTGTTATTTTAATTATAATTTATTTATGTCAAAAATCACTACGTATCTCTTGCTAATGTTTTTGATGATTGTTATATGATGAAAGAGTTTTGCATTTTGATTCAAACAAATATACCTATTAAATCTATTTGATGATGGTAGTTAGATAACAGGGTGTCCATATTTGTTACTATTATAATTATAATTTATTATTTATTATTATTATTATGGATGTTATTAAGTTCAAAACCACCTGCTCTCTTGATTATATATATTTTTCTATAGTTATAGGACGTGAGAGTTCTGGTTAAAACGGTTATCTTTAACTAATATATTTTGTTAGAGTAGTTATCTGATTTGATGTAATTTTGGTTCAATAGTATATGTAATATTATATCTTAGTAGGTTTAACCGCGATTTGGTCAAACATATTATCTTAGAATAGTTACCTTTTTTTGTTTCTGACTTTACCCGAGAAACATATGGGTACGTTTAACTAAATTGTCATTTTATGTATAACGTGTGTTTTGATATTTTTATGATGTTCAAAATTCACTATCACTATATTTTGAGGTGCACACAAAAAGTATTGAAAATGATCACGAAGATATCGGGATTAGGTCACGTATGTTTGAGTAAAATTATTTACCCACTCTAAGTAACCTGAACAAAGAAAATCTCATCCGTTTTATTTTATGTATGAGTGACTTACTTTCAACTTACATTATACTGATTATCAAAGAGCTTCGTGTCGCTCAACCATCTCAAGTTGATCGTGATGAACTATGAAAGGATTGAACCAATTTTTTACATTTATCACTAGAATGATTTTTATATGTTATCACCGCTCGTTTATCGATTTTATTGTAGAATGTTAAACATTCTAATCTTTATTCTTACTCAACTAACCTATGACCACAAAGATTTTACTTGTTGTATCTTTATTGTTGACATGATTTTGTAACCAATATTTATTGCAGTTTGATAGGATATAAGATTGCTAGTGTTAAACCTTATTCGATGGACGACTTTCAATATAAATTATTAAAAATATATACATCAATAATACGGTGTCTTACATGTTTATGACACAATACACTCGTGTATACTCAATTTTGAAAAAGTACTAACATCATTTTCTATTAAAATGTGGATAATGTATGTTTAGTTTAACATAAAAATGTCAATAAATTTATAATCAAGACTAAAAGTTAACACTATGTAGGCTAACTAATGAAATAGATATGAAAGAATTTGATAAGTAGTAATTAATATTGTGACGTTATATAGCAAAAGATAAAAAAAAGTTTATCATATTCTTCTTCTAAGAAAACCTTTACTCCAACCATCTACTTTAAAAACACAACTCTACACATTTTTATCATATTTAATTAACCTTTAGACAATATTTTAAGAGTTTACTAAGTTTAGGTTTGTTTAATGATGCTACCATTATTTGTTTGTAATCATTATAGTGTAATACTGTAATATATTTATTTTTTATATATTATTTTCTCATTAATTTTATTTTATTTACAAATTAATAATAATTAATGCTTATTATTAAAATTTTAACAATATTAAGATTCGCTTAAATATTGAAAATAACACTAAAAAGTATTGATTATAAATTTTAGAGGATAAAAGGTATTTCTCTATAGAAACCTGACTTCCTCTAAAAAAAAATATCGATAAATATAGAAACAGAGGATGTGTTTTAGAGGACCATTCGAGTTGACCTTAAAAATGTTGAGTGCTTTGATGTCCGAGATAAACTTCACTTTTCGATTTTTATCTATGTCATTTTCAATATAACGCTTACTAGTCACCAAGTAATATTAAGGCTTGAGAATTATTTTTGCTCTATACAAACATAAAAAAATAAAAAATAAAAATATTATCCTTGAGTCACCATACCCATGTAAGTGTCATAGAAAAGTTGTGAACTCCATGTATTAAAATTGCATAATTGTTACTTCGTTTATCATTTTTTTGTATGAATGTTGCTCGTATTATTTGTATGATGAACGTTCATCTATATTATAATTTAAGACATAAATAATAATTTTTAAAAAGATATGATTATACTATGAAGACATGGAGTAAGGCATACAAAATAGTTTTGGTCCAAGACATCATCATCCATATGTGTGTAATATACACAATCAACATCTTCTTCTTCGTCATCATTTTGTATATAATCAACATCTTCAATGACTAATGTTTAATTAATCAAATCTATAACGATAAATTATTATAAGATGTCATGACATGATGCAAATGTATAGATATAATATGCTTATTAGTAGATGATTATGTAAATAGTAATGCTATCTTTGAATGTAACGAACATACTCAATTAAGTATTTATTTTTGTAAAAAATCTTAAAGTCGAAATCAGAAGATTGACTTACATGTTAGAAAAAATTAATTATTCACTTTCAGGATCAATATATATTGAATTATAATTATCTCCCTTAACAAATTCAATGATAAATTATATATTTTCAAGATCATTTAATTTTTTGAACATGAAAGACTCACAAAAACATTTAAATATTATAGTTGAATTATAGATTGACACATAATATTTGTAATGATTTATAACTATTAAATTAGAGAGATAACATTGGTTATCCTTAAAATTGAGATCAACTACTATAAAATCTAAAATAATAGCAACTTGGTATGTTAATAGTTCTATATTTCATGATGATTGATAAGATTTATTAAATAATAATTTCTATGTGTCAAATCATAGCCTTTGCATATGGCCAATTGGCAATCGTATAGTAAAAATAGATTTTTATTTCGTCAAAGATCTTGAAAAGAATAAGTGTTGTAGCCATGATCAATGTAAGAATTATTATTTTGTTTTATACATATGCAATTCAATATTAAGGTTACAATAAATAACATCTAATATAAAATACAAAGAAAATGCATGTAATTATTAGAACTTTCAACTCTTTAGAGTAATACAACACACATCATATAGCTTCTTTATAAAAATCATGGTACATAGCATTATAGTTAGTTTATGACATTCATGCAAAAAAAATTCATACAATTTTTGAATCTATATAAGTCTAATTAAATTATAGTTTTCAATGTATGGATGATACTTTAGATTTACATCATCATGTTGACACAATGCAAGTTTTACACTTGATATATAGATGTAATAAGATCTTGTGTTAAATCTAGCACTTTTATTGGATAATCTTGTCCAATATAATTTGTAACTTTCTATACATAAAGGAAATATAAAGTTCCACATTGTTTGTAGTATAAGAAGTACATATATATCTTTTAAATTAATTAATTTGATTTTAGTAAAGAAACTCAACTCATTAAACAATAGACATTCTTGAAGGTTACCACATGACTTGGGACTAAATTTTGAAAGGTGAATATAACAAGGATGATTCATGTAACTTCACTAAAAATCGGCTATAGAAATCGGATACACATGGAGTAATGAGAAACGGTTGACTGGTAACAAACTTAAACAATTTGAATAGAAAAATTAATAATAATAATAATAATAATAATAATAATAATAATAATAATAATGTAATTTTTTATGAAGATGGGCCAGCCGACAATTGACTGTGTTAGTGGAATCTTTAAGGTCCAATTAATTAAAGATTCAAATGGTGGACGGTGCATTATATATTTATGTGATGACGCATTTTCTCTGTAGTAATGAAAATATTAGTAAATAAGTATTTGTGAATAAATATTAATTAAAATTTATATTATAAATAATACATCTATATATAAATTTATTTTTAAGTCATAATATTAGTTAACGAATATTAATTAATAAATCGTTAAGATTCATCATTCGTTAACTGAAATAAATGTTATTAGTTAACATTCATTAAAATATAATGTAAATGACTAATACTCATTGAAATATTCGTCAATGAATTTTAAGTTAAACTCATTAACTTTCACATTAACACTTATCAAACTAAATCTTAACAAATTTACAACTTAAAATTGATCATTGAATATTCGTTCAATGAGTATTAATCAAATACGTGTTCCTGATAAAGTTCTTTCAACTTTTATGTTTATGTTGATAAAATTCATCATAATGAATATTAATGAGTTCGGATCTAATAATCATCAACCGATGTTATAAACTACAGAAAAATTGATAAAGAAAGCTTAACCTCCATAACATTCATTCTTATTAACATTTATTATTATTAGTATTATTATTTTAGATTTGTATTAGTAAATAAAATGCGTTATAATGAATGTTAAAAGCTCTTCTTTTTTTATAAAAAAACATAAAAATGTTTTCTTCTAAACCATATCTCTATCTCTATATTAGCATATATATTAATATTAATTAATTAATATTATTTTTTCTTAATATTTATGTTCCCAAAAATGAAAATAGACAGATGTACCTCAACCAATTTACCATCAAACTCATTTATAATTGCATCGAAATTCTCTCATTTAATGCGTTTCTTTTTGGGTCTAGACTTTTTAATGTTAGAGTATCAATATGAAAGGTCATTTTTTAACACAAACAAAAAGTAGATAAACTAATAAATTCATTTTTTATGTCATGAATTTGGACCTGATGTATTTGCTTATGAATGAACATGATTTCTCATGTTACATTTTACAAGAGAGGGTCTCGATCCGAATTAAAATGATCTGTATAACAGTTAAATCGGTGTGTGCACCACAAAAACACGCGTTGAATCCTTAAAAAGACAAAGATATAAAGAGTAAAATCATATAATTTAACTAGTTTTAATGGTGCACAAATCAAATATTGTTGGTGTACAAAACACCTCGCTTTCAAAACATAGTGCAAAAACTCCTCATGGACATGGACATTTTGCTTTAATGATGCTATTAGGGTCACAGAAAGGATCATAACATTGGCTTGTGGCGACAAATTGACAATTTCTAGCTTGTAACAGACTAAACAAAATACATGTAATCCGGTCTTAGTACGCATTTTGTTAGCATGTTTTAACACATCCTCTCTGAATAACCATCAACGCCGAAGGTTATCAACAAAATTCTTTGCTCAGTTAGCTTACCAGAATCTACAATATATGCATTAATGTGAGATGCATAGAACCTAGGATTTTTGTGCATTTCTTGGATCTTCAGCATGCTGCCGTTGTATTCCACCCTGACCTCTCATCTTCCACCTTTTTGCAGAAAGACGCGGCCTCAACTGCATGACACACAAAATGAATACAATGAAATGGTCTCAATGAAAAATTTAATATAAACTGATATAGAAACCTGACATACCATTTCATAGAAGTCTCTAGTAGTAACATGAATAGTGGTAGAGCAATTTTTATGAAAAAAGAACTTTCGCCAAAAAAATAGACAAAATGTAGTTTATAAAAGCGACAATTTTGACCTATTTACATGTGAATTGGTTGATTTGTATCTTTTATCTCTAATGGGCAACACCAATTACAAAAGTAGGCAATAACTACGAGGGTCAAACGGGTATAAGAAGCCTCACAGAGTGCATTTTAATGCATATAACTTCATGAATTGTTTCATATTTACTTTTTTTAGAAACATACAAGATAGATTACCATTGCAGTTTGATATTTATTAGAGGGACTAAAAGAGTATTACAAAATTACTTCTTTTGACCCGACTCCCACCCCGTTTGAACCCGGTACCCAACCCGATCAACCAGCTCATTTTATACCTCCAAGTTTTAATAATATTTCTATCATAAATTGAAGTCAATATCAACAGGCAATGGATAATGCTAAAAAAACATACCATTTCTATATACTTCAACTGCTTTAAAACTTGACCTGTATTGATTTCCTGAAAAGCATAAAAACAAGTAACTAAAGAGTTTCAACAGATGTGGATTAGAGCAAGGATTCAACTTATTAAACATTTCAAATCTAACAAAACAATAAACAGGACCCACAGTTATGGTAGGTTATGAATCTGGCATTGCCCCTATGATCTAACTTAACAATTAACACCTCTTGGTATTGAATAATAGAGGTTAGACCCAACTTGACCGGTTCCATTTTGACTCGTAGTACAAACTACAAACAGCCCAAACCCGTTTTTCCCCATTACCCAACCCACCGAAGGTTTGATAGATGCAATGTTTATTGTCTTAATCTTTTCGTGATTGACTCAAAACCTTTTTGCAGACCACGAAACAAAAAAAACTTCTATGATTAAGCTATTTGTGATCTGCTCCCAACGCCTTGTCATCCTGTTCATCATCAACCTGGGCTTCGAATGATAGAACTCTATCTCTTCTTCCATTGTGATCTCTTATTTAGCTTAACAAATCTGCCTGTCTTAACAACTGACCTGATCTTATTTTTTTAATTTCTAATTTTAGAAGTTCATTGACCTTCATTTCTCTCCTCAATCTTTTTTTCTAATCCATACGATAACTGTTAACTTTATTCAAGATTTCCTTCTGCCGCAACCGCAGAGCAACCTATTCTTATAGCACAACCTATCCTTATTTTGCCTGGGACCTACGCACATGAAAACTAAAATAATACACAGACACGCAAACATAAATATGTGTGTATGTGTATCTATCATATATCATTTATTACCATATATAAAACAAGTAGGTCAAACTCTCAAGATCCAACAATAATACACTGACACAAACTCTCTCTATACCCTACTCAAAACACATACTACGCTTCTTCCAAACACCCCCAATTTCATCCTCTGTATTACACTGTCACTGCCATTGCACTGCACAGATACAAGGCTAGTGCATATAAGTGTATCTACACTTACGATATTAAAGACTGAAAGTATATTAACAGAAAGTCACATAAATCCGAAGATCAGATAACAGGAATTCGAACAACTGAAAAAGTTCAAAAATAGCTAATAATAATAAATAAATAAATAAAAAACACATCTGGTAGAAAAGGTTGGAGCTATCCATTTAAAGTAAATAAATCTTGCAAGTCTGAAATCTTAGTAAATACATAAATGTAGTTGGCTGCAAAAAGAAAAAAGAGCTGCACTAGAGACTTACCTGCGGAACAGCACAATCGGCATGGGTTGGATCCCAGAGGACAGAACTGAAACACTCCCATTTATCAGTTTGAACTTCAAAGAGAGGAGCCCTGAGACATATTTAAAAAATATATATATAAAAAAGCTACAAACCGCTAATATTTTGGAAAAATACAGTTTATAAGAGACCAGAACTTTGAGCTAATAAGATTGATCAATAAAAGTGAAGAAGTAACGGGGAGTATTGTACTAAACATATAATGACATAGTGAAATCAATATGAAGCCAAAGATATATAACAGAGATGGGCCATGGAGAAGAACGAAGAAAATCACATTGAGAAAAGACGAGTGACCAACCATGCTTATTAAGTAGTTTCAAGGATACATCGTTTATACTTTATAGAGGTGGCAAAATTGTTGAATTGGCCCGAAACACTTGTTATCCAAAACATTTAAAAATTTTTGGGACTTGGGTAACTCATTAGTATGTCAAATATATTATATTAATAATCATCTAAACATTTAAATTAAACAATTTAGGAGGTACTATTTGGAAACTTTTGGCATGTTTGAACCGTTCCATTTTAAGCTTCGTATTCTTTTAAGTTACCTATATAAACCAATAGAGATAAGCATATGCCGCAAGTACGAATTAATGTTAATGGGTCAAAACTGCCATTTCTATGCAATACCAACAACGAAACGGCAAAAAAACGAAAGATCTACATGACACAAGAAATAACCTGCGCCATTTTCCACAAATATTTCCATCAACACCATCAACTACTTCTCGACATTGAAGCCAATTTCCAATAGAGCTGAGTCTCAAAAGTTTGCTATAATCCCAGTCCTGCAATGATTTTTTAACAATATTGCCTCACAAAAGATCTACACCACTGCCAACTAAAACAGTAAAGTATTTACATTCAGAAAGTCTTACTTGATAGTTAGCACACTCTGAAGAACTTAATTCCATAAGTTGAATGTAATCATTAAGTTCACTGGATCAAGATTCAAATGCCCTTATAAAACAGAAATGGCACACAAAAACTTACAAAAAATATAAATGTGAAAGTGGGACATAGTGCATAAACCATAATTTACGCGACAAAGATAAGGTGAAATTAAAAAGAGAATCATTAGTACTAATTGGATGTTATTATTCTATACCTAAAGACCCAATGTACATATGGACAAGAGATTTTATAAAGGGAGTATAAATGTTGCTAAGGTATAGAGGAAGGTGGTATACCTTATACCAAATTCGTTTGAGTCCAACCCAAAGAACTAGTTACTATTAAGTAATAGCATAGTTAATAATTTGTTTAAAAAAGGAATTTTGTTGTAACTATTAATTAAAAGCATCCATTTAATAGACTTGGAAGAGGGGGGTTGGCAGGGGGTGATAGGTAATTCACAACTTAATAATGGGGAAGATAGATATCATGAGTATTTATGAATAAATAAAGAGATCATAAGTGTTGTTAAACAGATATGCCTCCTGTTTGAGCTAGAACAAATATGGCATAACCTATACCAAAATCTTGTTGCCCCAATCTAGAGACTCAATGCAGCTGTTTTAGTTGGCGATTTCATTATAAAAAATAATAATCAAATTTTGAAGTTAAATATATATACTAAACATGTAACATTCCAAAACAGGAGGTATTTAACAACATTTGAACTCTCGTGGAATGTTACATTTTTAGTATATAATTTTAACTTCAAAAATTTAATTATTATTATAGTTTATAATAGAATCGGTAACCAAAACAGCTGCGTTGAGTCCTCCCCATTGGGGCAGAATGAATTTGGTGTAGGTTATACCACATCCATTCTAGCTCAAATAGGAGGTATATTTGTTGAAAAAAATTTGATACTCTTTGTTTAATCAAATACTTACAACCTCCTAAATCACCTAACTAAAAAAATAGATTATCATATTCTGACAGTAGTTTTGTAGTGATATTTAGTAACATTATTACTTATATAACTCAGTAAAACTTGGACAAAAGAATGAGGCGGGCCCAACCCAACCGATTCATTTTGAACCATTAAACAACCTACGACCATTTTGTCCCCTCTACAACATAAACCACAACGAAGTTTCTAACAACACGGTCTCCACCCTTTAACCTAAGAACTACCCAACTCCATGGCTTCATTATATAGCCTAAACTTTTATATAATTTTATATATGCACCCTTTATTATAGTTGACAGACCATGGAGCATTTCCTCCATACATAAGCTACTTTTTCCTTTCACCCACTTGAGATAAAAGTCATAAAACATAACCCAAATCAACCTATTTAAGAGCAAATAGGAGAGTTCCAACAAAAACGTACTCAGTAATTGGGCCAGACCAATCAGGAACCTCTGCTTGAAAATCTTCACCAATATGAACATTTGATACATAACAATCAGCATGTCTTAACATAGATGCTATTGGACCTAAACAATCCTGGCTTAATTTCCTGGAATTCGTCTCCATTATCTTAAGTTTCTTTCTTGAACAAGAATGACAAAACCAGTCACCAACAGGTACCTTCCTTATCACAGGATTACAGCAAGACATATGAAATGACTCTTCACAAAGATCACAAATTAGCAATTTCAAAGTCGTCGTTGACCGATCACAGACTTTACACGTCCTCAAACAGCAAGTATTATTTTCAATTCCCACCGATTTTCTAGAACTTTGTCTTTCAAGCACACCATGTTGTCTAAGAAACGAGATGCATGACTTTGACGCTTCCAATATCTCTGCACCTGACGATGAACACTCACCAGCATCATCCGCTTGATGTTTCAAGGAAGCAGAACCCAGATCAAGATTCGATTTTGATGATGAACAACTGTAGTTTGCCGCCTGCAAGGTTGAACATTTTTGCGTTTTACTTTTTGGGTCTTCAATAAGCTCATCACCAAACGAACCCCCATCAATAGATCCCGATTTTGAATTATAACTTTGAACCTTTCTTCTTTTGTATACAAGCGTACGTGTAGGACTTGGATTCGGTGGTAAGACATCAGTAGCGTCAGAAGTATTAGCTTTCTTTTGAATCATCCTTCTTTTATATACAAAATTAGGTGTAGATATTTCAGCCATATTTGATAACTGTAAAGAGCTTAAGAATTTTAGAGAGTACAAACTATCATCCTTTTTTTTGTGTTCGATTACTGGAACAGCATTTGGTTGGTCCAGTTGAGTATCTTCATCACATAAAATAGGATCCTGCCATGATCCATTACCCGAAATCCATACACACGAGCTTCCTTGTTTCCCTTGATCAGGAACAGAGGAGATACCAACATCAATGGGACCCGGAAGAGAACTTCGTATCAACATCATCACCGGGTCATTTAGTTCATTTACATATGCATTCGGAATTAGCAGCTATGAAAATAAAGTGTCCACGAGTACCAAGATACAACCTAACCAGAAAGTAAAAGAAATCCATGTATATAAATCGAGAGAAACATGAAATATATGGAATCGCATTTACTCTGTTTAAACCCTATCAAGTTCATTAAATGAAAATAGCTAAATAAGAATAGATTTTGGTTGGCCTACTTTCAATAGGTCAGCTGTCTCTCCCAACACCTTGGAAACTAATAACTATCTTAACAAATGATTTTTCCCCTCCCTGTGACTTGGTTAATCCCCTATTTATGCTGAATAAAAGTGACTCGTTATTACTAAACTGAAATTATTAAACGGGTTGAAGCACACAACTAAAATCTAATTATTGAAATGGCCAAGGCTCCCCACGACTCTAACATTACTTCCCTTCTAAAAGAAGCCTTATCCTTAAGGTTCCTTGCATAGTTGTTAAACTTAAAGTGCATGGTTGTTAGTTCATGGAACAAACCATCAATCAAACAAGATATAAAACCTTAAAACTTCATTTTTTGTAGGATTTGATCTATTGCACCATGAACTCCCAAGATTTTAGATGATATACCTATAGAGGAAATACTTGAAATCTCCTGAAATCTTACCAACATTTAGTAGATATTGTAACTTAAGATAAGAAGATAATCAAACTCCTGTTCAAGTTCCATTTTCTCAATGTTTCTATAAAAAGGCTCTAGGGCATGTCAGTCTATAGCAATACGACAAGCTTAACCCGATTAAACATGCCTAATTGCATATAAATGTTAACACGTACAGATCCTATGATCTTCTAGCATAGCACAAAAGCGGTACACAATCAATAATCTGACAACGACTTTTACAGTAATTTGTTTTCTATTGGTTTGGAAGAAGCATAATCTTGAACTAAACATGTATACGAACAACAAAAACAGATTTAGATATACACCTGCAACCCATTTTCCGTTTTTACATAAAACATTCGTACCATCAAACCTAATACATCCCAAAATCATCACGTTGAAAACGCATGAATTCAATGAACCCGCCAAAACTTCAAAACCCTGTTTCTTAAAGAGGTTTTCTCTTTCTTCTTAATCAATTCTATTTTTATGTATTTGGGCTTCTTCTTTTAACCAGATCAATAAGATTACCCAATTAACTTATTCACAGGGAACTGATTATGCCAATATCTCATATCAATAATTTATACGATATCAAACATATTGACGTGAGTGGAAATATATGCACAAACCTATACATTCTTGTAACAGATCTTATAGAACATAGATATACACATCTCAAAGTCAAATATAGATAAATAAGTGTTTTCTCTTCTTCAGGCCCTAAATTGTGCAGTCCATCCAAAATAACCCTAATACATTCAATAACTATGCTCCTATAAAACAACAATTAGGGTTTCTCAATTTATAGCAATCATTCAAACCTATACATACATGGATTCAATACCATAAAAAACACATTCTTTCATCATAACATTATAGTTATAACCCTTATTTAACACAAATACACAAATCTTGACTGAATTCTAATCACACAAACCTATACATACATGCATTAACAAGTCATAAGAAACTGTATGTACAAACTGCTAACATAACATAAATCATGAACTAAAAAATAAAACCCAAATATGAAAAAGACAAAAACAAGTTCTAGAAGCGATGAAATTTAAGAACTTTACCTAGTAAAAATGGAGGGATATATAGAGATTGTGAGAAAGATTTGAGTTAAAGTTGATTGAAACTAAAAACCCAAAACCGTATGTGTAGTTCTCAAATCTTGTTTGAAGAAAATAGAAATAAAGTTTTGTGCTTTTTGTATATCCATCAAGCAAAGCAGGCAGCCTACCTCTTCAATTTTTTCTCTTTCCTGAGGTAGTTTGGTTGATATTTGAATGATAGGATTTTTTAAATTCTTTTTCAGATGCATATTAGATTAGATTTTACAACTTCTAAGTTTGATAAAATGGGTGTTTAGATTTGTATTCTTTTAACTTGATTATTGTGATATTTACGAATAATGATAAATGTTGGAATCACTTGGTAATAAAGTGATTAAATTTAGGAGTAATGTTGTATAGTACTAACTATATCTATATCTATATTAATATATAAAACATTTTAATATTTTATATATAAAAAAATATAAAATTAAGACTCAACATTTCTAAATATAACTTATGTAATTTTTATTTAATATTAATTGTATTATACTCATAAGACTCATTACCGTGTTCTAGATTTTTAACTCTACATACAAGTAAATTATAGTTATTGAGTCACCCATTACAGTTAATCCGTGAATATCAAACATAATATACGACTATCGCAGAGTCACAGTTTATAATATAACATTGTATTCCGCTGCACAGCGCGGGTATTACACTAGTATTATATAGAGGGTGGGGATCAAGAGTGAAGTAAAAAAATTAGGGAAGGGGGGAAGCAAATCTCAACCTTTGATTTCATCATAAATGAATTTTAAAAATTACAAATAATTTCAAAATTTAACATTCATCACCAATGAATGATAAAAACGTTTTTTTATAAAAAAATCAAAGGCTAAAATTTATTTCCCTCCTTCTCCAAATTTTGAAGCTTCCTTATGGATCATTTCCCATATTATATATATACATAAACATATATATTTAAAGATAGATTTAATTCTCTTATTAAGTTTTTATATTTTATTATTTTTCATATTGGATTGATATGTGTAATGGTCTTCTTGTTAGATCCATATTTAAATTTGTATAAATAGGTATACCTATTATTTTTGTTAAAAAAAATTATAGATACTCTTACAAATAAGATATCGACTTTTTAAAAATCAATTACGTTCTATAATAAATCTTGTACTCTAATACTTTTAATATTTTGACATTACAAGATTAGAATGATAATCGGATATCCTAAACACCGAACTATGGATTTTCAATTTTTCCTTTTGTAATTATGTTTTTACAACTTTCAAAGTTTGTAAGTGACGAACGTCTCACATTTTAAGTATGTATGTTGAATTTGTATCCACCTAAAATACAATTAATGTCAAAAAATTTCTATCTTTAGTCGACCTCCAATGAAAAAATAGACACTTATTTTTATATCTTAAAATGAAGCCAAATGTTAAAATATTGAAAATGTATGTATTTTCTATTTATATATCTTGGCTTAAATTAGTAAATAAACCATTTGAATAGTTTAGGATAAGTCATGTGAAGTTGTTTCATCCGGTACAAATGAGCGCTTATTCCAAATATAGGTATATGACATCGTTAAGATTTTTGATTTTAATTATTACTCATTTGCACGGTCTTAGGTTCATTGAATTATGGAGTGTTTGTTTACTGGATATAAAAATGGAGGAATGGATTCACTGGCGGACTCACTTGATAAGTACCGGTGGCCCATGACACCAGTGACTTGGATTGTATAGTGTAATTTTTTTAGAGATTTCTATTAGTGACACCATTAAATTAATTAAATGTCATTAGTTAGCTCAAAAATAACACCACCGACTAAAAACTATGAGTCCGCGACTGAATAGATTTGATTACCTTGTAAATATTTGATTAGTAGATTTAATTTTAATGTCTGATTTTAGACATATTTCAAATTAAGTGAGATAGTAGGTTGAATACTCATTCATGTCCATACTATCAATTCACACCCATGGTGATACTATATTTCAAATCAAATACACCCTATAATATGCTGATACATAATTTAATAGTTTTATGTGAAATGTATAATTTATATATTATTATAAGATAAATAAGTATCACAATGAAACTTTCACTAATCTATTAAAAGGAATGACTACTTCTCACAATATCAAATCTCTCTTTGGTTAAACTTATGAAATAAACGATTAATTCATCCAAATATATTGTTATGGTAAGTGAACTTTATTATATATAATTCTGATTTAGATTTAGAGGGAACAACTTTTATATTTAGTTAAAGAATCATGACCAACAAGTATACTTTAAAAAGGACATAAAAAATGTTTAGATATGCATTGGTATTTTAAGTTCTAAGAATACAATAGTCCATATGTCCATATATCTTTTAGATTATAATACTTTAGATAATTAGTAGATAAATGACAAAAAAGAAAAAAGAATTTAATTGTGAAAGATTAAAAAATGGCGACATAATATAAATTTTATAAACAGATCTAAATTTTTGTATATATGTATAGTTTTTTACTTTACTTAATTAATTATTGAAAGTGATTCCAAAACACTAGAAATGGATTTTATGTGTGATTTTGAGTTCTCAGTGTTAAGTTAAATCTACCGATAATTGATTTACTATTAAAGTGTATTTGAAACATCACTAGCACTTTCAACTCTAAATTATCTCACATTATTCAACATTTCTAAATTTATTTGACACACAATCATTTTATCTGAATCTTAATTACATATAAAACGTTTCTATCATTTTTAAAAAATTAGATTCAACATTGTCTGAAGTTTAAATTGCCCTTCAAAATTCGTTAATCAATCATTGATTTATAATATCTATTTATAAAAACATTTCATTTTAATCTTTGCACATCATCTTTTAAAATAATTTAACACATTCTTTCAATAAATCTTCTATAAAATATATAAAAATACCAATTCACCGGATGCTACTTAAGTTTTAAAATTGAAATTTTAACATTGAATTTTTTGTCATATCACTAACAAGAAAATAATGATAGAATTATTATAGTATATATAACTAAACATGCGGATCTATTTGGCACCGCTACTGTGCTTTGATATATTGCTAGTTAGTTTAAATAAAATATATAATACATATATAAATTTATTAATAACAACAGTTATACTTGACAATATTCAATAAAATAAGTTATTAAAAAGTGATTTAGTGGTAAAGTTTTAAGAATCTCCAGACTATAAGTGCAATCTTCATAATCTGCAACTTTGAGACAACTGCCAGGGACCGATCAGCTGCCGGTTATCAACATTAGAAAGAACAAAACTATGTATAGTATATATTACCAAAAAGTATATTGATTAATTAAACCTCTTTATATTGGCATCCAAGGCAAATTTAGCTTTTTTATTTCTGGGAGAAAAACATCGACGTGACTGGCACGTGCTATATTCACCCTGTAAAACACGCCAAACAGACTTCCAATTTTGAGGTTTTCGCACAAAATGGTAGTGATTGAGCCAGTGTCTTCCACCGATGACATCCAACCAAAACCCTCAAAATCAACCAATACCACCGGAGTCAATTCCAGCTCCGGCGATCAACTAAACGCCGACGGACTAACTCCGATCACCGACAACGAACCTACAGCCGCCGCAGGATACGCATCCGATGGATACGAAACGGCAAGCGAGACGGAAGTTGCCGATGACGATCAGGCGGTTTCCGATAGTACCGATAAACCGAATGTCGTTGAACATGAACTTCAGGAAGGTAAACCGGAAGGTATATCTCCGGTTTTAAAGCATCAGAGTTTTGAAGATGAACTTAATGATGATGAATATAAGCAGGTTCGATTGTTTATCTGCTTTTGAAGTTACCATTTATGGAAATTTTACGAAGTAAGGGTTTTATGCTTTAGGTATCACTAGAATTTGTGATTAGTTGGTTATAGTGGATGCTAATTATGTGCTGAGTATTGTTTTAATTTTGTAGTTTAGAATGTTGATATTATTATTGAACCGTTAACTAGATCGCTCTAGCGATATGGTATGGAAACTTATAATTGATATGTAAGGATGAGTAAGGGATCGTGGGTTCATCACAAAATATGGCTAGTTGAGTAGGAACTTATGAAATGCCAAGAGTAATTAGTAAATGAGTGGCTATGAATGTGAGTTACAGTTGTCTATAGGAGGTCAAGAGTCAAGATTTAACCTTCTGGACTCATCTGCACCAATGATTAATCTGAGTGTTCTAGTCGATCTGTGCTGACCAAAAACTTGCGTAGCCATCACCACAAAGTTATTTATTCTAATATACATTCTCATATAGGTCATCTTGGTGCACAAACCCATACTTATCCTTGTCAAGATTCATCTAAGTTTAATTAAAGTTCAAAGCGAAAATTTCTCTGAATGACTATCAGAGTTTCATATTCGTGAGCCAGGGGACTTAATTTAATAACACTCTTATCCTTACATGACCTCATGATATAGAAGTATATGGTCCAATGAAGGATCAGTATGTAAGTTAGTTTGCCTAGATTAAGGAAAGCGCCATTGAGGCATATATGGTCATGCAATCAACAGTCGAGTTGATGGTTATAAACTTAAGAATATTGTGGAAGCATAATGGACCTAACGCTTCTGCACACGTAACCATGGCACATTCAGAAAAAGCAACAGAACATAACCCGGACTTTAATTTACAGATTGATAAAAAAGAGCAAGAGGTTGAAACCTCTAGGCTTACTCATAGCAAGAGACAGTGACACTCCAAACCCTTTATGTATACTATGAACTTCTTTTTTCTGTGAATGTTTTTTTTCCTTCCATTTTCCATGGAATATAATTTCCTTCCCAGATAATAATAAAGCAACTTATTTGATATGCCTTTCTAATTGAATAATTGCCTTCACTTGATTTACTACATTTATGCTTGTTCAATAATCTTTACTGTTCACCTGTCAGTTAGGGTTACATGTTGCATTTTCTATCAGATGTTTCAAAGAGTAGAGTAACTTCAGTCTTACTTGTTGTCTTTTACATGCAGAAAGTTTTGGCGCAAATGAATGACTCAAAAGTTGAAGGAAATAAGTTATTTGGAGATGGTTTCTATGAAGAAGCATTATTGAAGTATGAATATGCTATCCAACTTGCACCTGAGATGTCCTTTTCAAATGAAATTAGATCGATATGTCATAACAATCGTGCTACATGTTTCTTCAAGCTGGTAAGTGCTTAACTTCTAATCCTCATAAATTGCATATGAGAATTCGAACATCTTATATACTACTATAGGAAATATTAGTTGTTGATTGTAATGTAGTCCATTTCGGAAGTATGAAAGGATGTTTAAAATAGCTGATCAGAATTATTACACTTCAGATCAAATGGTTTGAGTATTGGAGAGTAAAGAAAGGAAAGAGAGAAAAGAAACGAAATGGAAAAGTGAAAAAAAGGATAATAACTTCCCAATTTGGGAGGAATGCGTTTGAGAGAAAATGGTCAATAAGTTCTTTGTGGTTTTTTTCTCTTCTTTCTTTGAAAAACTCAATAACACAATTTTTTGGTTTCCCTATCCCTTTTCTTGCAAATCCTTCCTCTTCTCCAGTTAAAAAATAAGACTAAGAAAAAGTTGCCTATTATTATTGGCCCAACCTTCATTTTACAATCAAGTGTTTCTAGAAATGGTTAGAGCCATGCTAATGCTTGAATATATGTCAGGGAAAGTATGAGGACACAGTTAAAGAATGTACTAAAGCATTGGAACTAAATCCAACATACATGAAAGCTCTGATCAGAAGAGGAGAAGCCCATGAAAAGCTTGATAACTATGATGAGGCTATTGCTGGTAAGTAATTATTTTTTCTATGTGTATATTTATTTAATGGAAAATAGGAACATACTTCTGATTTTTTAACTGGAATTAATAACCTACTCCTAATTGCTTGCACAAAATAGAAGAATTTAGAAAAGAAGTCGATTGCCTAAAATAGGAATTGGACAAGATTAGGTTGATATATTATGCAATATGCCTTATTTTACATAGCAACACAGTTGTAGTGTCAGCATTTTTAATAACTTGTAGGACTTGGTTATATGCATGTTTAAGTTACTTATGGTTTCTTTTGCAGATATGAAGAAAATCTTAGAGTTGGATCCTTCAAATTATCAATCTAAGAGAACAATTGTTCGTTTAGAACCATTGGCAGTAGAAAAGCGTGAGAAAATGAAGGAGGAGATGCTTGGTAAGCTTTTAGTTAACCATACTCTTATTTCGATGTTTTAACATGAGCACATTCCTTATTTATTTATAATTGTTTGCTTTGATTTGCCACATTATGTATAAGTAGCATCTGTATAGACTTTTACTTATCCGATTGTTCTTGCAAAAAAACTTAATTAAGTCCCTTTGAAGTGCAATAGACAGATTATTCATAGGTTCCACTTTACTTGATAAAAGGATGTCAGGAGGGTATATGACCAATCGAGTCGTCAATGAAAAGTAGTCCCGTACTTTTATGCACCTAATTTATAGAACGTTGCTGTCTGTAGTTGAACCGCCAGAATGTATATGTCCCTGTTCTTTCTTTTAGGCGGGGTGGTGTGGGGAATCTGAATCTCTGTCGTATCTGTACACTCTACTTTCAGGTGATGGCAACGTAGTAGCTATACCAAAAATCTTGCAGTTATGTATGCTATGCATGTATTTAGCTTCTTAAAACGGATACATAGTTGGAAATATGGGCGGGTTGGTAACATGCCAAAGGGGTGGGGTACTTGGGTCAATCCACAAGCAGTTTCTTGTTCGTTTTTGAAATGAATAACTAGTCTGCCAATGCTGGTTACAAAACAATAGAATAACTTTTGATAAAATTGTTGTATGCATTGATTATGGACCTTTGGTGACTTTTAACTGACCTTTTTCTGTTTTGGCTAGATTTCGAGTTTGACCCGTTTAAGATTAAACACAACCATCACTCTACCATAATTAAATGGGTCAAAATTGCTTTCTTTACGTGATGTATATTGTCTCTCCAAATAAGATTATTTGGGTTCTATGTTTCTACAGGGAAGCTGAAAGATATGGGGAACACCATTCTAGGAAAATTTGGGATGAGCGTGGACAACTTCAAAGCAGTGAAAGATCCAAATACTGGCTCGTATTCCATCTCATTTCAGCGCTAGTGATATCCTCTGCGTGTTTATAAGATGACCTATATAGCATACGATATCTTCAATATTTGGTATTATGACGTGGAAACAGTTGATAGAACTGCATCCATACTGTGGATATAATCTTGTCTTTTGTTTTTCTTTTTTTTTTCAATTCGGTAAAGTTGGTTACCACTTCTATCTTTGCACTTTCTACACTGGTTATTAGCTCTCAGTCTTTTGAGTATCAGGACCTGCTCAACTATTTGTGCAGCATTCAAGCATGCAGATTTTGTGTTCCAAATATTTTCCAAGTCTTTATTAATGAAAACTATCACAAAACATGCACTTTCTTTCAACTATTGTTTTCAGCTTGCTAGCTAATTTTATGTAATATTTCCTGTATTCATGCATACACAATGGCTCTGGATGAATCCAAGAGTTGGATATTGTGTTGATGCCATTACTAGCGTACCTTTATTTGCTTGTTATTTAGCATTAATGCGGGTACTATTGCTGTATTAGATGTCATTATGTGATGATATTTTTTCTTATGGGAGGAGTCTTAACATCTATGTATCTTATCCTGAATTGCTTTGCTTGGAACTTAATGAGGTTTGCTGCAAACGAAAGGTTACCTTTGGGATATTAGTACTTTTAATTATTTGTGAAATATAAAATTTTGGACTACAAAAAGTGTTCATGGTAAACTTATACATGCATCAAGTATTGTCTAAATTAACAACAATCTTGACCGACCTGATTGAGTCAATCTCAAATTATGCTGGGATAAAATCAGCAGGTAAAAAGCATTTTTATCAGATAGTCTTATGGGTTATAGGTGAGTTGGGTAGTGCCCTCCTTGGTCATTACGCTACCTCTAATAGAACAGAATGATCTGAAAAAACCGTAATATTGTTTTTGTTGAAGTTACAATCGTAAGACCTGTTCTTCAAGGCCTGCATTAAGTCAGTATTTTTCTAGATGTGGAAGATGATGGATTGGGCGAAACAAGTCATTTTAGTAGGGGTGTTTAAAAGTACCTGTATGCGAAAATTCAAAAATTCGATCCGAGAATTTAGATATCCTTATTTGTACCTGTTTGTTTTGGTGCCTATTTGAGGAAACCACAACTCAAATAAACCCATTTATGACCGTCAACAGTCTTCATAATCAGTCACCTTGTAGTTACCATTTACATGATCATACCCTGCTGTGTCAGTGGTGGATGCCATTTCAAAACAACGTTGATAGTGTACACACCATACTATGACTTTTTACTTTATGGTTAGAGGCTTCCTTGATGAATATTTCGCTATTACATGTCCTCGAGATAAACATATCAACCCATAGCAAGCCCAAAACTTGATACACTAATCCACACTATCATATTTCGGGTCTCGTGAATTGCAATGGGTTACTATGTTTATCTAGAGTACATGTAAAACGATGAAGTATAATAGCCACCTAGTTTTGAAAAATATATTTCCAATCATATTGACAGAGAAGAGAAGGGGATGATTATGTAAATGATGACTTAAAGGTGTTTTGGTTTTCTCGGTATCATGGATCAGACTATTTATAAAGTAGGACCATCTTACATTGTATCAACTTCCAACAAACTTAATTTATTTGCTGGTAAACTATTAAATGT
The DNA here is from genome assembly GCA_963921325.1 of Logfia minima. Classification (NCBI taxonomy): domain Eukaryota; kingdom Viridiplantae; phylum Streptophyta; class Magnoliopsida; order Asterales; family Asteraceae; genus Logfia; species Logfia minima. The sequence goes on from OY992773.1 coordinate 32,572,430, forward strand.
ACGAGTTATCACTCATTCATCCTTACCTTTGATAACTTTTCTAAACAAAGACCTGTATTTATTACCTAACGTACTTTCAAACAGTTCTCTAAAACCGAACTACTCATATATATATATATATATAGGGTGGGAATCAAAGAGGGAAGTAAACAAATTAGGAAAGGAGGAAAGCAAATCTCAACCTTTGATATTATCATAAATGAATTTTAAAAATCACAAATAATTTAACATTCATCACAAATGAATGTTAAAAATATTTATTTATGAAAAAATCAAGGGCTAAGATTTGTTTCTCTCCTTCCCCAAGATTTGGAGCTTCCCTATGGATCATTTCTCTATATAAATAAATATATAAATATATATATATATATATATGGATGATCCAGATGGAAGGGGTAATCTTGAGGGAAGCATATATGTACCGTTTGTTAACATTCATCACGATGAATGTTAATTTTCATAATGTTAATTGACATTCACCGTGATGAATGTTAACGGACGTCTCAGATTCCTCCTTCCCTTCCCCAGATTACCCCTAACTTTCCCAAGATTACCCCTTCCCTGTAGACACTTTGTTAGACAATTTTTTATGTACCGACTCAATTTACAGGGTCTATGATGGTATCTTACCGGTCACCTGAGTGTATATCTAGTTTCATTAAACAAAAATCTTGAAAAAAAAACCCATGTTGGATGGCGAAAACACTATCAATTGAATACTTTTGAGTTGAATACTTTTGACAGGTGGTTTTTTAATGGCAGACCATCAAATAATTGAAATCAGCAAGAAACGTTTCTAGGGCAACTACTCTCATATATAGCAATAAGAAGTTGTAACAACGTAAAGACTTGGTATACCTAGAATGACCTCTAAATCGGTCCAACGCTTTCATCTTTTTTGCTAGTACTTCTTTTAATAGTAAATGTAATTAGCAACCTATATCCAAATTTGAGTAGCCCTTCCATAATGATATGAAATTGTCACCTAAATATTTACAAAAAGAAACGAATCAGAGTCATCAACAAAGCACAAGCAAACTACCAAAATGCAAACACAAGAGCAGCAACCTACACGATTTTATCTATCAAGATTAATTTGGGCATAACAACAAAATGCAATTGTACTCATGCATACCAAGAAATCGCAAATAGATGTAATATCTCATACATTATCCCAAATATACAGCAAATACACTAACCGTTGCACTTTACCATATATATGAGATCCATAAAAAAAAAAAAAAAGTAACTCATCAACAGTCAAACACCAACATTTCTTTGGTAGCATTGATGAATTTGCCTTCTTACAAGTCTCAGGGAAGACGTATGTGATGTATATAATAGTCGTGTTTGGTTTTCTGGTCTTTATATACGGTTACAAAAATTATAAAAAGGAACTGTAACCATATAACAACATATTGCTGCAAGCTGTACAGGTGCATCTTTCAAAAGAACCCAACACATTTGTGTATATTCTATGGGACTACAGAATACACATTGTGTTTGACTTTATGCCAACCTGAAAAACATATACACCAATGTAGAATTTTGAAGTATTGTTAGGCAAAAGCAAGCAGGTAAAATTTTATCATCTTAGGGGGAATGCTTGATTATTAGATAAGACCATATCACAGTAACGTTTTGGCATACTGCAGAGATAACAGATGGGGGACAACTAACAGTTCCAAACAACTTTCTTCCCTACGAGGCCTATATGGTCTTGCAATAGCTACAAACGTAAACTGATTCAATTTGACAGCGAGATAAGAGACTGAATTTGACTAAACCGTAACAACAATTTACTGGAAGGCTATACATGTATGTGCTATTATCTACAATATTATTATAATTTGATTAACAACAAATATAATAAAACTTAAGAGAAGAGGGAACCTGTTTTCGTTCTAACAGTAACAGTACTGACTCAACTGATTCCAGAAGTTTCACAAAAATATGATCATTTTGCACCAGATATACCTACCGAGTCAACTGCAGTTGATAGTAATTATCTAGTGGCATCTATTAGGGAAGAATTATCACAAGCGTTATCAATATGATGCAGCAAAGAGTGTGGGCTCATTAAGTCAAACCTTGTTCTGCTAACTACGAATAACAATCCTAAATAATGAAATTATTCATCAGTTTAGATCACACTGGAAAGCTCTGCCAACAAAAACAACAACAACAAACAATAATTGATAAATAAAAAATCCAAAAGCTAGAGTAAATTCTTCTAGCGTTGCATTCTGTAAAAATGTCATTTCTTTCAAACTCATCAAAGTACCATAGTTATAAAAACCATCCAATCCTGCAACAAGATTCTAGGATATTTGATAAACAAGAGTTATATCTCTCAAGAAAACCATTCATAGATAAGTCACACACTTATTTGGCTGATAAAGAAAGGAAACAAAGTACGATAAACAGACAACAAAAGTCCTTCACTTCAACTATTTTTATTCTCTCTAAATAAGGGTCTCCTGACAAACAAATGTAGATAGACTAGAGAAAGCACAAATTTTGCTTGCTTTTGATTTCTTCTTTTCGAGATCATACCGCACAAACCATTCATTGTCCACTTCCAAGAGCACTTCCTTACCATTCTTCAAATAGATAATCGGTCTTACATTTGGCCAAACATTAATCATGACATCAAACACATTCATTGATACCAACTTCTTCCATGATTCCTTTACTCCATACTTCATCATCACCCAAACGTCCACACAATACATCGCATACTTACCAACCACACAAAGACACCCTCCTAATATTCCCAAATCTATCGCCACATATTTATCAGAATACTCAGGCTGTGGCACCATTTCAAAGGTTTGACCAGAAAGGTCAAACGCAACTATCAAGTAATTCATATCAGGGGAGGGATTTTGCGTTACAACCCAGTGGATCGCACCACTGACATACACACCATGTGACATTTGACCATTACAAGAAACACCATGACCTCGCTGCTTACAAATATAGTATGGAAAATCGTGATCCACTAATTGCCACCCATTTAATTTCAGACTGTAAACAATTAGTTTGGAATAGACAGATTTTAAGTCTGACCGGCTATATTGTTTCAACCTAACCAACTTGTAATCATCATTAACATGATCATACCCGACTCTATCAATGGTAAGTGTATGTAAACCAGGTGGATAGCGTACTGGTGCGTTTATCAATTTGTACTTTTTGGTTAAAGGGTTCCACAATAAAATGTCCCTGTCAGATGCACCTCTAGATAAACATAATAACCCATTGCAAGAACCTAGAATTTTATGGAAAGGACCAATGCTATCAAAAGGGGTTTCCAACTCAGTAACAGTTATACCAAAATCAAAGCATACAGAATAAATTGAATTTGGAGGATCGAAGTTTCCCAAAAAGGTGAGAATTTTATGTCTTTTCTCTGATTGATTCAGCTGAAGCTTGGCAAAATCAGGGCTGTCAATTAGGGCACATAAGGGTTTAGAAACAGACCTGAACTGCAGAAGAGACTTCACTGGCAAGCGCGAGAGAATATCAGCTTGTACATCTTGTGGAACGTCTGACATCGTTGTGAGAAATCGGGATTTTGGTGTGACTGCAAAGATGGATAATTTGTGGTTTATATAGATATTTAGATCTGCCAAACAAGTAAATTTGTAATAAGATCAAACAATTGCACTCCTTAAATTACATAATTACTACGCTCCACAACTACTGCCATTAATACGATATCGCGTAACTAAAACGCTCACACTTTATTTCAAAAAAACCAAAGGCCACCGCTTAATGTATATCAACACTTGACCGACCTTTGTCTTTGAGAAAAAAATAATAAACACAAATCTAAACCAGAGAACAACTTATCAATCCTCAACCATTAACTCGTATGCAAATCAGTCAAGATCTAATACACTTGTTTAAAGGGGCAATTTATATAAGCCCCATGGGTTCTATAAATAAAAGCCATCATCATTTTAAAACAAATGCTGCAAAATGTATAATGGTTTAATCATGACATTTTAAGAGGTTGTTAAGCATTTGAATACTGTTTAGGTGACTTTCGACCCATTTGACTCGTTCTCATTATAGCTACTTTACACTTCTTTACCCGTTATCAATATACCACTGTATCCATATATTCTAGCTTCTTAGGTTCATATTGCTATGCGTGTGTAACTTCTCATATCTAAGATCAGTTGAGTAATCTCTACGGTTACAGAAAGCAATAAAACCAAGGCAAGGGGATATAGTCTGTATCCATAGATCTTAAATTTCTACTGCAGAGCACAACAATAGCTTAACAGAGGGACTCCATCTTTAGCAATGTTTTCTGTGGAAAAACACGTTATTGATGCAAGAGAAAATGTTGAATAAGAATAAAACTGTAATTTCAATTGATCAACTACAAGAATAAAGGCTACTAGCTTCATCAAATTGACTTGCTAAGTAACAGGAAATCATTTTATCAGAGACTACTAATTTCCCTACCAGCAACAACAATCAATGATACAATTTGTAAGAACTAGAAAATTGCTAGTTAACTTTTCCTGCGAATCAAGTTTGACTGGATTTACAGTTATGGGAATTGTATTCAAATGTATAACCTTCTAAATCGCTTTTAGAAGAAGTTCAGATTCCTAATATAACAATATAGTCATGTAATCATACTCAACACCTTAAATATTTATAATTTATAATATTATAATTATAAAACAAGTGTTTATAGGTCAGCCCAGCACTACCCAAACTTGAAAACTTCCCGTTTTGATCCATTAGTAGACCTATCCAACCTGCTCATTACCCAGACCAATAACATAAGGAGAGCCATCCCTACCACCTTACATACCTTCTTCAATAAAATTCAAGACCATCACAAGAATTGTGAAATGCCATATCTACTGGGAAAGGAATATTCAATAAATACGATGGATGCCTGGACGGGAAGAGTGGACATTTGAGCCAAACATTTTAATAGTAATTATGAACGATGATCAAAATAATTGACTAGACACTCAAATCATTCATCAATGTATATCACACATAAAAGCACTTCTAAAAATTGATTTCAAAGTTACAAAACTGTGTAAATTTGGAAAACAAAGAAAAATATAATAATCAGCATGCATATAGAGCAACATTTTCTAGCATTGGGTCATTTAAGGAAGTCATTTTCTTACACACGTACAGAGTCACAGCTATAAAAAGCACTCTTTAAAGCTTGTAGGAGAGCAAAATGAGTGAAAATGGGTATAACATAAAGAAAGGATGCTCAGGCACTTGCACATCCAAAATTACAAGTAAAAAGCCATATCAAAAAATGGAGACAAAGGAAGATAACTTCCTACGCTCTGTTGAGGGGAGAGAAATAAAAAGGCGAAAACAAGAGATTAGTAAGAACAGATTTACTTGAATTGTAATTCAAGTAAATCTATTCTTACTTATTTCTTGATCAAATGGGTTGGTCAGATCGGGTAATGGGTAAAAATACATTCGTGATGAAATGGGTCACTCTCTAATACAGGTCAAGCGGGCCAGGTTGGGTTGACTCACAAACACTTTTCTGTCCATTATTTTGAAGTTCCCTAAACAATTATGTGTTACTTAAGAATACATAAACTTATACCAATAACAATCCAAATATTCGAGAAATTGATTAAGGCATTATCGTTTTAAATAGACTTGGACAGCTTTCAACCCGTTCCCCTCTTAGCTAAACACTACATTTGACCCATCAGAAATAAAACAGAACTCAAGTCGGCCTATACATAAATAAATGGGTCGAAATTACCACGTCTAGGGCATGAACTTGTTTAACACTTAAATTACATGAAATAAGCCAAGAAGTTCAAATTGATCACTAGAAATTCCATCAGTTTGTGCGTAAGCAGCAAAGTTTTTATTTCTAAGAAATTCGATACAAACACAGATATCTAATAAAACGACCCACAAGTCAGACATATATTTAGCTAATAAGATGAGAAAAAAATGCCAAAAAGGCTAAGAAAAAGGAAAAAAAAACCCGCACACACCATTCATGGTCCACTTCAAACAACACATCTTTATATTCTTCATATAAATTATCGGTCTTACACATGGCAAGACACTCATCACATCGGACATTGTAAATGCAACCAACTTCTTCCATGATTCCTTTACTCCATACGTTCCCATCACCCAAACGTCCACACAATACTTTTCATGATTCCCAACCACACAAAGACACCCTCCTAATATTCCCAAATCAATAGCGACATATTAATCAGAGCATATTTATCAGAGTAATTGGGTTGGGGCACCAACTCAAAGCAATGTTTTAGCAAGATCAAAAGCAACTATCAAGTTATTCATATCCATAGTTGGACTGTCAGTAACAGCCCAGTGGATAGAACCACAAACAAACACCCCATTTCACAATGAACTATTACAAGACTCTGTATGAGCTCTCTGACCTTTCTGCTCGCATATGCAGTAAGGAAAATCACGCACCAATGATCGTCAAGAATTCAATTTCAAGCTATAACCAATAATTTCAGAATTCATGAAAATTGAGTTGAATTCACGACGCTGTGATCATCTAACCACCTTGTAGTCCTGATTTACATCATCATAACCCACTCTATCAATGGTAATTTCAGAATCAGGTGGATAGCTCGGGATTGTACATATCAATTGATACCTACGGTTTGAAGGATTCTAGAACAATATTTCCTGATGAAATGTCCCCTAGATAAAAATATGAGCCCATTGCAAGAGCCCAAAACTTGATCGAAAAACCAATGCTATCAAAAGGAGTTACCAGCTTAATACATGTGGACGTAAAGCATAGCATAAGGAATAGGAGGAATGATTTAAGCCCCTTGAGAGAGCGGAAATTTTTTGTGTTTTCTTGGACTGACTCAGATGAAAATTGAGAAAGCAACGGCTGTCAATTAGGGCACGCCAGGATTTAGAAACAGGCCTGAATCAATTTAGTACTCTTATTAAGGCACGCAAGTACAAGTCCAAACCAGGGCCCTTGATTCCTTTATTTGCCTAGTCATGAATATATTAAAATCTTAGTCAAAACCATAAACATCATCTGTGAAAACATTTAATTGACTTGAATGCAGTTCTGAACATAGTCCTCTGTGATTGCATTTGTATACTCAAAATTTTCTATTTCTAGCATATATACGTCCTCTACATTTTCACCTGTACTTTAATGGCCCCATTTTTAGTAACTAGACAACTTTCCGATAGGGCCACTAGAAATTCGGACATCGTTAACTCAAAATGACTTACATCTCTACAATTTGAGAAAGCTGTTGGAGAGTTAATGTATTCTAGTATTCTAAATAACGCTAAAAAATATAGAATTTAGAAAATAATAATAATAATGCTAATGTTAATTAATACTAACAGTAACAGGGGAACTAACTTGAAGCATTATATGGAAATTAAGTAAAAAAAGAAAAACGAATTAGGTGATGCCAAATATACCTGAACCAAGGAAGGGACTTAAGACACAATCGAGAAACAAAATTGATGTATATTTCGGGTGGATGAAGACCATTCTACAGCCAAAAAAAAAAGAGTGAACTTTTATTATTCTTCCTATATATAAGATATAAGATAAGATGCATATGCATATATGTGTTGTTGATGATAGTAACAATTGTTGTTTGTTTGCTTACGATTATAGCCATGGCGACGGCAGTCCTGTTCTCCAGCAAATTGTATATTTGGTGCCTGAGAATGACGGAAGTAGCAGTTTCTTGATTGAACCGAACCCTATATTATACTAATCAGTCTCACTCACGGTTAGATCATTACCAATTTTCTTCAACTCAGTCGTTTGCATCATTAGAATTGCTTTGTGGATTCTTTTAACAAGCTCGGCATACACAGAAGATCGATCACCCTGTTACCAATTTTCATGAAGTTTGATTATATTCCATTCAACCAATGGCTGTATATCATTTGGTAAAAACACCTTTTCTTTCGTTTAAGAGGAATGCTACATCACCAACGATGAAGTGAGACAATCACGAAAGGGAAGAAACTTAAATTATGATCGATTAATTTAACTTTTTACATCGTGAACTTTATTTTATGAAATGGATGTGACCTTATCATTCCTCGAGAGTTAAATATTATTTGTTGAAAATTTCGGTGGTTTCTTTGGAAAATTCTACAGAGGGTTTTATTTATAGGAACTTGCGAAACCGGTTCTTTAAAACAAGATACTAGGAGACCCGGTTTTTTGAAAACATTTCGCAGAAAACGGGTTTCTTCGTACAACTTTTTGGGAAATCTGGGCTCTAATTTGAATTGGGTTCAGTCAGCCCTATCCAAGGTTTGGGCTCTAATTTTATGATGGATCAACTTTTTGTTTGCACCGAAAAGGATATTTGTAATATGTAAGAAAAATAAAAAATAAAAAATAATTTTTTTTTATTTAAAATGATTAAACTTTTTATCTTACGCTTATTATTTAATTTTTTTTTTCTTTTGTAATACTTTGATTTAATCAATCTTGTTTTAAGTTTAAAGACGAAACTGGTATTTTCCTAACATCTCTTAATAACTACAAAATCAAAATTGCCACACACAAAATCATATAAATACAATTGTCACTTGAATCTATAGTTTATGAGAAGGGCATTTTTGGTGACATTTGTGTGGGTTCTATGATAATCAAAATAACAACTTACTGACTACTGAATTACCATTAAGATGCAACACCATACATTAACACATGGTCATCCTGTGACCAAGTAAATCTAGTAACAATGTCTAACAACACACTCAAAATGTATACAACAATTATTCAAACGCCCTAAAGATGCAGCTTGATTCAAAAGTTACCATAAAACAGCATAATTCATAACCTGCTTTCGAAAACTCAAAACTGTAGAAAAAGAACAGAAAATCGAGTAAGGGGTTTTGCATAATTTTCAGACACTAATCTCATTTCCTAGTATACACATATCTTCTTTTGTTTCGATTCTTCAAGATCATATGCTCCCATGCATCAGCAATTGCATCGAACCACTTTCCTCTTCTAGTCGTCAACATGAGATATCCTACTACTAATCCAAGTAGAGTTCCACATCCGTATCCCAACATCAACGCCTTCCATGTAAATCCGCTCTCTTCATCTCCATCTGCTTCGATCTGTGGTTTGAATGGACCCTCACACTTTTTAGGCAAAGGGAGCCCACAAAGTTTCTCATTCCCTACAAACGAGTTCCCTTCAAACGTGTTGAACTGTTTTCCTTGTGGAATGCGGCCCACAAGATGGTTCTGAAAGAGATTTAAGAACCCGAGAAATGTCAAGTCTGCAAGGCTTCAAGGGATCTCTCCTGTGAGTTGGTTCCAAGATAAGTCTAACGATTCAATTTCCGATAGTCTCCCAAGACCAAGTGGGATTTGACCAGTGAGTATGTTGTGAGCTAAGTTAAGCACTTTCAATGAGGTAAGATTTCCGATAATGGTTGGGATCTCTCCTTCAAATTTATTGTTAGATAGATCAAGAATTGTGTAGTCACCAAAAATTCGAGGCAAAGTACCTCCACCCCTTTCAACACTGCAACAATAGAGTAATACCTTTTACCGACATCCAAATATTCTAGTTTTGTGATGTTATTTGCCACATTCTTCATGGCATTGAAACTTTGAAAATATTTTTGAGGTAGTTGGCCTACGAACCCATTATAAGATAAGTCAAGAACTAGCAGACTTGGAACTTGAAATTCAACCATAGAAGTAGTTTCAATGAGACCACTAAATTTGTTTGATTTAGGTATGAGAACTTGCAGTTTTGAAAGATCTCCTAACCAGCCAGGAAATGTTCCGTTTAAGTGGTTGTTTCCCCTATCAAGTACTTTCAAACACCTGTTCTCATTTTTGTATTTGAACAGCTACTCCCTCCAACTCCAACCACCATTTTAGAGCAAATTTTAGCCCATTACACAAAAGCAAATGCATATATCAAATAGGCTATCAATGTGCATTCCTCATGTTAACTATAATATCAAATATCTCTATGAATTCAATTCTTAAATGCTATCTGATGTCAAAACTACCATAAAGTTTCTTCAATGAAAAAGAAATCACAATAAATAGGATCATTTAACTTGCAAGTTATACTTACTTCACACAAATAGATTCGTTAAAGAAAACCCATTAACAATGGATGAATATATATATATATATATATATTATATATCAAGATCAAAGCAGAAGAACAAACCTTGGTGTATTCATATGTTAATGATTCTATAAAAAGAAAAGAAAAACACAATTGAAACAGTAGCAATCTCAATGGGTTTGTTTAATCATAGATGGTCGGAATTCTAATTTATCATCATTAATGGAAAAAATGGTCGGAATTACAGACTGCTGCAACATTGATTGGAGCTGGTAAATTACATTCTAAGATTAACAGAATTGACTGATTCTAAAAGAAATGACAACATTGATCGGACTACAATTGACCGAGTCAACCTTTGGTTTTTGTTGACTAATTCTTCCCCCGCTTTTGCATATATCACCCAATGGTCACCAAGATCTAACATCAAGTGGGCATTTATTGATACGCCAATGAGATCCAACGTGTTAACAAAAACAGTTGCCTGGTCAATTTATATAATACTCTTGTATAATAATGATAATAGAGAATAATGAATATAAATAATAGCCTTTAAGAATTAGTTATAAGTTGACATGTACTACTATAAGAATAGATGATACGAGTCAAGAGTTGTACATTCAAACTTCACAGTTGAAACAATAAGCGTTGAGAGTTGGCTTCAAGAGCAGCAAATAAGCTTTGAGGTTGTTGTTATATAGAAGCTTCATTGGTTCCATCGACAGGTGAGATGTTTATCATTTATGACAAGTTTACAACATCATTTATATTGCTCAGATTGATAAACTATGTGCACCTTAATGACCGTAGGTGTTAATAATCTTTTATAGAATATTGGCTTAAGTATGAGAGTCACTACTTACTACGGAAGCACTACTCCATCGGTTCTATTCTAATTGTTCACAATTTTATTTTTATTTGTTTCAAAATAAGTATCTATTTCTTACAATATTAAATCAAAAAACTTTGTAGTGGTAAATATAATACAGTATTTTATGGTTAGAATGGTGTAATGATAGCACATTCCTAAAATTGTGAGTATTTTCAAATTTGACACTTTGATTAGGATGTAGGGAGTCACATAAAACGAGTTTAGAACAAAATTGTAACTACCAAGGGAGTTAATTAGCTGGTAGAAGAATCATGGAACAGTAGTTGTTGAAGTTTCTAAACTAAGTCAATTGAAAAGAAAAAAAGAGTTAGAGGAACAATTCACTTAGGTTCGACTACAATACCCTATAACTCCACATGTTTTATTAAGCACGAGTTATATGTATATATGATTTAATTGTTGTGGAAATAATCGACCTAATTACTCCACCGAATGGGTAAAGACCGTGAAAGACTGGACTAATAAATTATAAGTGGAAATGAATTATTCCGATGATACTAGCACAATAGATCACAATCATGATACCCCAAATTAAGCTATTAAAAAAAACAACGTTAATAATGTCTTTAATGTGAATTTGTTTATTTAGTATAACAGACCAAGTTGAAAGAGTTTGCTCCTTGTTGGACTACAGTCACACTGTTATAATGTCGAACATGAAAGGAGTAGAACACTTGAAAGTTTCACTTGACGAGATAAAGTTGGCAACTGATAACTTCAGCAAAGAAAAACTACTGGCAAGGGGTGGATTTGGAAACGTCTACTCTGGAAACCTCTCTCTATCTGGGCAGGATAGGCTAGTCGCTGTTAAAAGGCTAGATCGTAAACACGGACAAGGCGAGGGTGAGTTCTTGATGGAAATACAAACGCTTTCAGTGTACAAACACAAAAATCTCGTTTCTCTTCTTGGGTTGTGTGATGAGGATGGAGAAAAAATCCTTCTTTATGAGTATGCAAAACATGGAAGCCTTGATAAATATATAAGTGGCACTAAACTCTCCTGGATGCAACGTCTCCAAATTTGCCTCGGGGCGGCCCGTGGTTTTAATTACCTTCATACTGGTCTGGGACCCACACATAGGATCTTGCATCGGGATATAAAGTGCTCAAACATTCTACTTAATGATAATTGGGAACCCCAAATATCTGATTTTGGATTGTCCAAAGTAGGTCCTTCAAATGTCGAGCACACTTTTCTTGTCACAGTTGCATGTGGCACCATGGGCTACTTTGATCCACAATATGCCAACACCTGCATTCTAACAACGGAATCTGATGTGTATTCCTTTGGGGTGGTCTTATTCGAAATCTTGTGTGGAAGGCTGGCAATTATTGAGCAGTATCAAGACAAGCGTAGGTCCCTTGCTTCATTAGCCCAAGAGTGTTTCAAAGAAGATAGATTAAATGAAATCGTGCATGCCGATATCAAGGATGAAATTAAGGAGGATTCATTGAGAAGGTTCTCTGCGATTGCATATAAATGCCTACAGTACGAACGAAGTGAACGCCCAAAGATGGGTTCAATCATAGAAGAACTTGAGAAGGCACTGGAACTTCAAGTAAGGTTTAGTTTAAAATATCCGTAAAATCATTTTTAATTTGTATTTTCATCTTTTACCTCCATTGATTCCAAAATTTTCATTGATACAAGGAATATGGCAGACTAAGAAGATTAATTTGGCTTGGAACATGGGGAAGACAAAGCGAACCTGCTCAAGATAAATGGTCGTTTGATCTTGCAGAGGATCATAAGTTACGGAAGATGACCATTAATCACGGTGATATAATATACTCTCTCAAGTTCACCTGTGAATCTGGTGGTGTTATGCAATATTCCAACGAGCTTGGTGGTTCGGCCCATGGAGACACAGTTTCCATGGTAAATAGATCTTAATTCAAGCTAGATTGTAACCGATATTCATATACTTATAATTTATTTTTGTTGTGTTATTAGGTAACTTTTAATGATGACGAAGAAATAGTTGGAATTAACGGAACGACTGATACCCGCGATGGTCTTGAAATAATTTCATCACTATCTTTCAAGACGACCAAGAGGCTCCATGGACCCTTTGGTATGGAAACGGAGACTAGTTTCTTTGTATTATGGGAAGATGGCCTGTTCGGTGGGTTTTATGGCTACGCTGACCAGTACATTAATAGCATTGGTGTCTATGTGAAACCTCATGAAGAAATCGTGAAGGTTGGACCATGGGGAAGAAATGATGTAATTGATCCTCCACAGAGGAATTGCTGGTCTTTCCAACTTAAGAAACAACATCGTCTGAAGAAGATAACCATAGATCATGGGTGTATGGTACATTCTCTCATATTTTCTACATTACATACACATACAGGCGATATCGACGTTACTGGTAAGATTGGTGGATGGACTCCAGGAGAAACGGTTACTGAGGTAAAGAGTTCTCAACTTGAAATACAACTACAGAACACATGATCATTAATTAATTTACTAAATGTTACTGTGAAATCTTTGTATTCCTTATGTATGTTGAGATGTTTTACACCTTCTATAATTATTTCTGTCTTTTCCTTTGTCTCTCAGATATTGCTTGATTGGAAAGAGGAACTCTGTGCCATCAATGGAACTCTCATACAAAGAATTGATAATAATCCTAAGGACAAAATAATGTCATCAATCACATTCGTGACAAACAGAAGAACCTACGGGCCTTTTGGACCTACAGAAGGGGTATCTTTCGCTCTTACATGGGGCAAAAGTTCATTTGAAGGATTTTATGGACTTTGTGGCGGTTATGTCGATAGCATCGGTGTCTATTTAAAGGCTGCTTAGAACCTTCGCTTGGTGTGCGAACAAGTATATGCCAAGTACTGTAAGGAAGGCAGAACCTTAATGTTGTTGTTATGAGATTTTCAGATTTGTTGTCAACCAACTTACGCAGGTTGGACTCCTATTTAAATATCTTGGTGTACTTACAATTGCTAGCTTCATTGTATTGGTTTGATCATGATAATTTCATACTCTAGAATTAAACGTATGCAGATGCAATCTAAATCACCATGTTTCTTTATTTTTCATCTTTCGTGATTGGTTTGGCCTTGTCTAGGCGTGTTCAACATCTGGCTAGTCTTTTAATATACTTTTAGGTGATCTTAAAAAATGACCATGTTGTTTGATTTTAAACTACACCACCAAAAAAATTCATGCACCATTAGCATGACTTATATTATACATATGCAAAACTAACGGTGTATGGAAAATTTTGATGATGTACAAATATACCACTGTTTAATTTTTCATCTAATGGTACCGTCCATTCAAAATTTTGCCAATATTTAAAAACTTGAAGAAAGGACCCCGAATTTTAAACCGTTATCAGTTGCCATTTTATAAAAATCAGTGCCACATTACAGGTTTACAAGTTATAGATATACAATAGCAATTGAAAGTAGAACTTTTAGAAATACATATAATAGACACTTAACATAACCTATTAATATTATAGACAGGTACAAACGAAGTAACTGTCCATCTACCTTCTAATCATACGCATAGGAGTATTTGATCAAAAACGGCTAGTTAGCCCCACAGGTGGCAGCATCAACCTCACCATCACTCATGCTCATCCGTGCACCACATTCCCATTATTGTCTTCATCCTTTTTATTTTCAGACCATTTGTTGGCTATCATTTCACTATGGTTCTCAAGATACTCTTTGCTGTTCATTTCCATCAACCTGTATATGCCAAAAATATATAAATCGCAGATCAGCTTAAATGCACAGGTGCAACTGAGACGTTTTCTTTTCCAATTATGTTTTGTTTGACCCGTTTACAAATAACCCAAATCGACACAAATGGGTCGGAACTACACCTACGGTAAAACGTTTACGTATTGGAGAATGATATGAAACGGTTGTTTACGTTTTCACAAAACCAGTTCACAAAACTTTGTAAACAACAGCGGAAGTATATAAAAATGATTGGAACAAGATATACCTGCTAATGGTGCGATCTTTTGCAAATCCCAATTCATTGTCAACACAAAGGTCAAAATCGTCATTCTTCCTTGATCTTGAAGAGGTTCTGGGTGCTACATTAAGCGCATCTGCGATCGTCACGATCCTTTCAAAAAGATCAAAAGGAGTCCCCTCAGCAGTGCACATCAACCTACGCTTGTTCTCATACATAACCTATAAGCGTAAAATATAAGTATCTCATTTACAATGCGGCACCAAACAAGCACATACGAGCTAAAAAGAAACGAGACTAACATCGACCAAAGTGACGAACCGATAAGCTGCCGTCCGGTTGTGGAGACCGAATATCGGGACCCCGTCCAAAGCCAGGGTGTGAAATTTTTCTGCCATTGAGAATATGTTTGTTCAAATTCTGACTTTCCTGAGAGGTCAACTAATTTGACTTTTAACTTCAAAATTTACATGCATTTTCGAACATCTTCAAAACCAAGATGTCTTTGTTATGTAGTATTTGTTACAGACTATTCTGTGGATTCCTTTTTAAAAAAATAATAAATAAATAAATTGAGGAATCCTCATAGTATAAAATGTCAGAAATAGTTTGTTTGACCTTGAAAGTCAAAATATACCCATAATGTTAAATCTTCAGATACGCAACAAAAGGAACAACATGAAATGCTTTCAGTTTACTTACTACATAATCCAAAATAGTCTGCAGCACCAAGAGGTTTCTCACAAAGTTCCTCAAAAGGAAAATATGCACATCCATTAGCACCCAACGGTACCTACCCATCACACATAATGAACAATTAATGTATCATTTATATTGGAAGACATAAAAGCTGGTCAAAACATTTTTTGATAGATCATGGGCCTAAAAGAACACCAAAAACTTATTTCACTTGGTATTTCACGGACCAACAAAGACCTTAACAGAACAGGCTTATCGATAATTGGATATACCTGCAGTGTCCTTCCCATAACAACTTCCACCTCCTGAGGATGAGCTGTATGTTCCCCAATCAACTCTTTAAATCTTTGCAAAATAAAATCGGATGTACCATTTTGTATGAAGTAGAAACCTTCTTCCGCCTGCAGTTCAAAAGATAACAAGAAAAAAGGTAAAAGCTGAAAACTTCGAACTACTTACTTACAAAATGAGTAGGTCGGCGTTATATTATATCTCTAACAATTCAAATGGCATAATAAACATAAAAGTCAAAAGGGAAATGAGTTGAACGAGCCAAAAGTTACCCAAAGTTGATAAAGTATTATTGTAATAATAGAGCTTTTGCCTTCATATTCAGCGAAGTAACTGGGAATAAAAAGTTCAAAAAGTATTTGAACAAAGTTTTTTTTCGGGCAATCCAACTGTACTCCTTTCAGCCCCAGTTCAACCTGCCCATTTTGTCACCTCTATAAAAAAAGGTATCACATATTAAGGTGAAAGGAGTTGCCATTTTACCGAGGTCCTTCTTCTGTAGTCCACGGACAAACCGATTTCATGTACTATGCATCTTTCCTGCATTCAAGGGTCAGTACAAGAATTATCACAAAAAAAAAAACCCCTACATCATGCATATTGAATACTTAGTAGAACATTAATTGTTAGATGATCATATATATTCTTTATATTGTTTGCTTAGTCAAACGTTGCACGTTTCGTGGGACATAAGGTGTAACACGTAAACAGTTAAGATTACCTGGAGTGCGGAAATGAATGGCAGAAAGAGATCTCTTTGCAATCCACGTTCATACAGATTATCGGGAGCACGATTCGACGTAGCAACAAGTATCTATACTTGCATAAAATGAAAATTTCCACGTAGCAACATTTCACAAATTTCCACGTAAACATTATGGTGTGCTTATTGCATTAAAATGAAAATTAATTCTTAAACTTTTGATCACTTACAGCACCATTGCTAAAAAGATGTTTAAATAAACGGTTTAATATCAAAGCATCAGCTACATCATTAACCTGATTGATAAATAACAAATAACTTAGCAGATACTAAACAAACATAAATTCAATGTATTTTAGACATTATGGTGCAAGTCATAATGTACCATGAATTCATCTAAACATAGCAAAATGGACTCGTGAGAAATCTCGACCGCAACGACTTCAAGGGGGTCAGATACTCCTCTGTGTCTCTGCATTACAAAAGAATTTGAAGTCAAATCAATACTTTATCACTCATAATCATCATCATAAGTTTCATAACAAAATGAACTTGTATATGTAATATTAGTTTACAGAGTTCAATAAAATTTGTCGTATGCATCTTGAAAAGTACGCACTATAGAACTTCTAATAGATTTTGAAGCTGAAAATCATTGTGTTTGACTTCAAAAGTTAAACTGGCCTCTTTTACCAATAAATTCTTGTGCAAAGGCAGTTGGAACAGAGTATAAGCGTTTGACCTGCAAACGGCTGTGAACATTTAACATAAAGTCGTGAAAATGAATCCTCTTTTTCCTCCAGTTGCAAGGCCTGTTGATGGAAATACATGACGGATTATATTTTACAGGGTTACATATGACAGAAAAAGGGTCAAAGCCGCCAAAAGTGTATTAATGCTTACAATCTCTTATAAACCATTTTTGTTCTAAATAGTTGTTTCATTATTATAAAAAGTACTTGTTGTAATCCAAGGTAACAAGTCGGGCATAAAGTGTTCTCGGTTGTTAAAATGATCAAATAATTATGGAATATTTTATACAAATAGTTCTTTTATGAAATGTATTTGTAATTTTGCTAAAGTTCTTAGCACAGGTACCATTCTTGACATATACAGAAAGTAGCAGGTTTGTATTATACAGGTAAGGAAAGGTAAGTCATTGAATTAGTATAAAATGTAAGTTTTGTGCAGGTTTGTGAAATATACAAGTGCAAGGGTGCTAAAGTGTAAGTTATCGTATAACAGGTTTAATAAAATGGTTTTTTGTATTATTTTTATTAATTATTCATAAAAGGTGTATCCGTGTGTTCTCTCTATCAAAGAATTAGGGTTTGACATCTTTCATGATTTCTGTTCAGAATCATCATGTTGATGATTGCTGTGTATTGTATTGAGTGATTGAGTGTTCTTTGTAGGGAGTTTTCCTTGTATTCGTATTACACAATTTCTGGTTGATTAATGAATTACGATGGTCAGTTCTTGTATTTTTGGTGTTCTTGATTTAGTTTGATCATTTTAAGACCGGTCCACCCAACCCGACCTGTTTTGTTTTGGCCCATACCAGAAGTTACCAGTTCTGGACCCATTACCGAACCCACCTTACCTACCCATTATCAAGAATGTAAACGAACATAACAAATTTAACAAGGCATAATGTGGTACTTACAATTGATCAAAAAATAAGTCCATCAACATAGTTTTTCCTGTGCCAACTCCACCATAAAGATAGAGTCCTTTGACCGGTGAGATAGAAGACTGAGGCATAAAACGGGACCATAACCACCTACTCCTGAAATCCAAAAGCACCCGGTAGTTGACTTTTGGGTCCATGATTGACATGTGAGGGTCAAAGGATTGCAGTTTGACCGCAAATATGATAACAAAGTTTAAGTTGAAGGGTAAAATCACTAGAGGTATTATATCATAAAAAGTTAGAAACAACTTGAACTTGCAACATTATTACCTCCCTGTTTTCCCAGGGTCAGAATAACGATCCAGATGACATGCATGTACGGAATTACCAAGCTCGTCGTAGAGTCGTTGAATTTCTCTTAAGGTGCCTATCTGGAAAAGAATAGCCATAAACAAATTCTTTGAAATTCATAAACGTTTTTGTAATATTTGGACAAAAAGTGTTTCGGTAAGCCCATCTGGACCCTTTTTGACCAATTACACAATTTGTCTTACCCACCCAGTTTGTCACCTGCCCACCTCTACTACAAATCACTACGAAATACTACATAAGAAGATGTACCTGACAATTATCACCATCTTCAAGTTCACCTGCATTTATTCTACGTTCATATTCCACAAGAGGCCCGGTTCTCTTCACTTCTGTTATTCATAAAACACATTTATTTTCGAGATATGACCAAAAAATGGAAAACGAACTAGAAAATATGCAAATTTCCAAACCTTCATAATTTACTTTAGCAGCATCAGCCGACAAAGCTCTTGAAAACATATATGATGGACGTCCATAGTTGCACATATCAACGTCATATCTTACTTCTTTTAACATCAGGTTTGCATTCAACAATGGTCTTTTCGCTTCATAATGGCGAAAAACCGAGTGAACTAGTCCTGAAGATTTGACCAAAGCTCTTCTCATTTCCAATCTAATAGTTTAATGTCAAGTTGCAAAATTCAATGTCGACTTACATCTACTTAATACCTCCAAGTCCTGAAAACCATTTGCAAATAAATAAATAATACAATCACTGCGAATATATCAAAGTTAATGATTCCAGCACTAGAGTTCAGTTTTGAATTTGAGGGTCAAACTGATTGATTATTAACTTCAAAATAGATGAGGACTGAGTTTGAGTTTAGAAAGGAACTTTATAATTGTCTTATCATTCTAAATGAGGATCACGGTAAAAAAATGTTATGAGCCACGAAACAAGAGACATCAACGTAAATGTCGATTTTCCGAAGTCAAAAGTGGACTCTAACGTCAATCCATTGGTTTGATGTCGATTTAGATTCAATGAATACAATCAGATTCTGAAAACAAGTTGTGATAAAAATATAGACTCCAATTAGGAATATGTTACAGTAAGTGATTCCAAAACTGAAGTTCAGTATTGAGTATTATTGACTTCTAGAGTCAAACTGAACAACTTTGTAATTCAAATTTGATTAGGATGAATTGTTTATTGACAAATAACTTAACTATCTAATTTTCAAACAAATAGGAACATTACAGTAGAAAATGTTTTTGAGCTACGAAACGACAGACATCATTGTAATTTTCGAATTCCGGAAGTCAAAAGAAGACTTCAATTATGGTATAAAAATGAAAATAGTAATATCACCTTCAAGGGAAGAAAAAAAAGACAAAACTTTCAGTAGTTGACAGAGAATCGTGTTTTAACTTTTCTTGTGCATCATTCATATTTTCAACAATTAACCTTCAAATTTATAAAGTTTTGGTTACTTGATACAAAAAAAGAAAAAAATAAAATAAAATCTATGCATGCAGAAGTGAATTAGGTGACTGATCAGAGTAACTTAAACAGAGTGATTAGTCAAAGGAAAAAAAATAAAAAATCAAACCAACAACAACTTGAGTCATTAAACACAAATCCTCGTAATCAAAAAAATAAAAATAAATAATTGTTTTTACATATTCCTGAACCTATGGCTGCATGCAGTAGTAAAAATAATATTAAAAAAAAAACACTAAAGACTAGATGAATTCAAGAGCAAACCTGAACAAAATTTCAAAATCTTCAAAACCAAGAATTCAATACAAAGTCTGCAAGATTTATCAGATTACTATTTTTAAAGGCTTTATTGTTACTTAATCCAAGAAGAAGCTAATAAATACAAGATTCTTGAAGGATCAAAAACTTAAAGAAACCAAAAAAATTGGAATTCTTGAAGATAGATGAGCCAGAGAGAAGGATAATATAATATATATATATATATATGTATGCTGTTTTATTCGTTTGTCATTAATGCAAGTGTTTGAAGTTTGGTAACAAAAGCAACGTCATAATCATATATCATATGGGGATTAAGATTAAGAAAACAAAATAAAACAAAACCAAACCAAATTGTTGGAACTAGAAAATGGTGGCCAGGGGTTATGGTAGGGTGGGAGATGGATAGGGATATTGTTGTCAAGATACAATAAAAGGGTCCCTTAACCACCGAATTTTATAAAGATCATATATATAAGATGTAGACCCATATCGCCACGTCATCTAGATAATCAAATATTATGGCGTTATTTTAATTTTATATCTACCAATTATATAAAAGAAAAATGGCTTTGGTAATTTTAGAACCTTACAGCTCAGCTTTCAACAGTGTAACACTATAGCGGCTTTAGAAAATTACCCCCTCTTTCTCTTCCCATTCGATAGCCTCGGCCCTCGCATACCTCACTCCCCTTCTCTTCCACTTTCTCACACCTACTTTTCTCTATGCAGGAAAATCATGGTACGAGTCTTTCATAACTGTGTGATATGATGCAAGAAGATCCTGATAAGGGTCTTTAACAAGTGTTTGATGAACCTCAAATCTTAAACATTTGCAAGTGTTTATTCTTTTTTCATTTGCAAGAAAATCCTTATAAGGGTCTTTAACAAGTGTATGTCGTTCGTTTATATATTGGATGAATATGATTATTTGTGATGAAATTAGTAAAGAGTATCAGTGGACAAAATCTGTCTATGCCGACAACGTACTACAAGTACACACATCCAGGCCCGGTGATCCTCACTTGCGTCATGTACGATCGCACAGAGGTGGAGGGCGCTATTAGCAAGTTATAATATATATTAGATAGTAAAAAATATAAAAGAACCCTCTTGTAATTCTAACTGGTTGGTGTATCTTGTTTAATCTAACATACAAAGGTTCAATTCTCTCTTCATGCTCTCTTTTAACCAATTTATGTTATAACTTTGTTTTACATTCTTATTCAAACTGATTTCTTTTTTTTCTTCTTCTTTTTTTAATATAAGTTTTCTAATCACTTTAATGTTTATATCTCCTAAATCTTAAGCACCATAATATATATATCTTTTTAATTTTGGAAATTGATGATTGAATTTTACCAAAAGAAAATATAAGATAAATTGTTAATTGTCGTTAAAATAAATAAATTTATAACATATGCATATAATTAAACTACAACGTTATTTTCCAATAAGTTGCGAAAGAAAAGAAATTCATGTGTAAAAAATAACTTGCAATCCATTTTTATATTTAAGATAACCGCATTAAATCCGTAACTCATTATTCAGAATTATGACATTACTTTTTAGAGTATTGGTTCTTTATATTTAATATTTTTGTGTTTAAGACTTAATTTGTAATTATTACACGGAGTCCTCGAAATTAGCGGGCGAGCCCTGCCCCTGCACACATCAGATTTTAGTCCAACAAATGCGTCCTGTTTACACATTTGTTCGAAATGGAACATTACTTGCTACCTAATTTTTATTATTTTTATCCTAAAAAATGATTGAACGATGAAAATTATTGATTTTTTGAAATTATTATATAAAACTATATTCCTGTAAACTTCATAAATGTTCTTCCTTATATCTAACAATATTATACTTTAGGTTTATACTACCAGTCCAAGTAAAATACGAGCAGTTAATTCAATTCACCTTACAAAAATAGAATAAATAAATCTGTAAAAAGGTAAAAAAAATTCATAGCTGGTCGGATGCTTACATTTCCAAGAGCCAAAATAGACAGTGAAGCAATCGTTAAAGTAATAAAATGTTTGTAACTAGAAGTTTTAGCTTTTGAATTTATACGTGCACTAAATTATTATTAGTCACAAGAACAAATAATACATAATATATCTCAAAAAATCAAATAATTAAGGGCTCCACATGTCTTCATCCTTAACATTAAGAAAATAGATTGGGTATATTGGTTTGACGTCTGAAAAAACTTACGCACTTGTACAGTTTCTACATCATCACTTTTTATTCTTGTATAATTAAAATATTTTATAATGTTGTAAATAAGACATGTTTAATGATGCATAGTAAAAATTGGTAATATACAAATGATCACTTCAATATGCCCCTCGGTAAATTCGATCACTTTACGTATCTTTTTCCACAAACATACAAGATAAAAGTTGTCTTTCCACAAGCAATTGGTGTCGGCTAAACAAAGATCTGAATCAGCTCATCCTCGTACACTTAGTTAGGTGCTCAAAATTACAGCATTGGCAATTTGAGTCATTGGTAGTAGGACTATGACACATACAAATGTATGTGACACTCCACAAGGCCACATATTTCAAGTGTCAACATGAAGTTCGCCACCACAACACTTTTTAACACTCCATTTGTTTGTCTTTCATTCCCGGACCCCTCAAGTTGCAATTATATTTTTGGAACCAACGATGGCTTGAATTAACATACTTTTATGCGATTGTTACATGAATTTTTTGACTGGATTGAGATTCGCTCACGCTAAACTTAACATGAGAGGTCATGTTACCTCACAAACAAATACAGTGGTAAGGCACTTGTATAGAATTTGTCCATCTCATAAAATTTGAATGTTTCTCCGCCACATTTTAGTATTCTAAAGGGTATGATGAATCATGGTTGCTTTAGTTATTTTCGAATCCAATCTATTTGAACTCAAAAGGAGTAAAGCTGGTAATGTGCCTATCATTCGGCACAAAGTTCCCGGTGAAAAAGGCCCGAACAAAAGCGAGACGCCGAAGACTCTACACTCGAAAACTGTGAAAAATGGAAGACTTTTACGCATCCATCATTAACAAAACGATCGTAAAAGTTTAGCATGATCCAAAAAATTTCAACACATGTTGAACCTTAAACATAATATATTTAATTCTGAAGTTGTTCACCGATGAAATTAACCAGCGTATCACAGTACTTGGCTCTACAAAAGTTCAACACACCTCACTCCCTTACCGATATGTTCTGTTTGCATTGCTATTGTCTATATTTTGGTTACTTATCCACAATAAGTAACAAATTAAAAAATAAAAAATAAAAAATAAAAAGGGTTACTTAAATCTGCTCCCAAAAGCTAAAAACACAAACCTAGAGCAATGTACAATGATCACGAGATGATATACAAGTCCACTATAACATAAAACTGCTCTTGGTTTGATCATTTTAGCTTCCATAAAAGGGTTACTTAAATAAGCTTAAGAACATAGATTAGTAGCCTTGATCTTGGATTTGATCCAGACCAAGATCGTTATTCCTGTCTTTGTGATGTTTTTACTATACATGAGGTTCCGAGCTACCCATGGTCATGATGAGCTGGACCCGCTTTCAGAGATTGCTGTTAGAAGATTAAACTCTCGATCCAAAGTCCAGGAAGACTCGTTCCTGTGGTTTATATTAAGGAAGTACTCCAGGAAATATCCGTTGTATGTAATTATGGATACTGTTGCTCTGAAAACAAAGCGAAAAAAGCTTCTAGTTAATGAAAGATAGGACACTCTGAACCTGCTCAGCCCATTTCCCTTTTAGTTAAGTTTTTGAATTTTATCTGCTTGACGCGTTAGCAATAAAATAACCCAAAATCAAACTGTCATCGCACAAACTGACACCCCTAGAGTTTCAGATAACACAATTCGCAGATCTAGCTGATAATTTTGTACTTTTGTGATCCTCACCTGTAAGCTGTAGCAGATTCAGAGGCAGACGTGTCAGCAGCTTTGTCAACTTTCCGAACCACCGCATAACTGTAAAAAAAACAGCTTACAATCAAAACATTCAATGTGTTGCTAAGAAAATATCAAGTCGAGTTATATATAATACTAAGCAAGGTTCATGATTGAATCCTGTTAGGTACTATCAAACTCCTCACAGCCCGCCCTTTGGCAGGAACACCTAAATTTTACATGGGCCATGTTAAGGGATGCTTTGCATACAACTGGTATGAAGTATAAACAACTAATTGGGTAAGGTGTCAGTCCCTGGAATGAATAATGGTATACAGTCATTTCACATGACATCCTTTTGGATATCGTTGAAGGGGGTGACATAGGTGATGTTAACATTACCTAAGTTATGTAATGTCAAGACTAAAACAACTAAAATTATTTACAGTTCCATCACTAACTTTTTCACATGCACATAAATAGCCCCTCCTTTACTAAAGTTATGCAGCCTTACGTAATGTTAACATTACGGATCATTTCCCCATCGTCGAAAATAATCATTATATCTGGAATCAAAGATGAGTTTATAAACTTTTCTCAAAGATCCATCTAGAATAATATAAAAAATTATTTATATTACCTCTTTACTCCAGGTGCTACAGCATTATGAAGAACATGATGATGAGTTGCATCAAGTGCATCACCAACAGAATCAGGGATAATTGATCCAAGAAAGGTACTTGACCTTCTACTTCTGGTACATATACGGGGAAAAGCAATTAGTTCACAATTAAATGTACAAAAAAATTTGTTTACCAATTGTATTACAAAGTAGAATAACTTAGTAAACGCTCTACCATAAACTTTATTAATTATGTCATTGTACATCCCCATTGTACAGAGACCAAACATTACTATACTCCACATTGTAGCGGTTATCTAATCTTCAAAGATCTATCATATGGATTCAAGGTTACAAAAAACTTAATTTCCTCACCTTTGATCTATAGCCAACCCTAGAAAGAAAGCATGAACAGAGCCTGAAGAGCTTGTAGCTAGTAGAATATCAGGAAGTCCAATAGACGGCCCAAACGATAAGGAAAATACAGTTGATGGGTATGTTCCCCTTCGAAAACTATATGACTGGATACAATAAAAACATTGGAGCAAAAGAGATGATTAGGGTTTATTCATAGATGATATTTATTTTGAATATGTATGTGAAACCAAAACAAAAGGTTAAAGGGGCAGGATGGGTACCAGGTCGAAACAGGTTCAGGATGAAACAAATCATTATTTAGTTTGGGTCGATTTGGCTTCAAACATTTTTTTGCCAAGTTGTTTGAAATTTAAAAATTATAATTATGATTAGGAAAACAAAGTTATTATAATAACAATTCAATAATATGAATAGAGCTATTTAGGAGCTTGTATGCATTAAGAATAGATTTTGAGCAACTACAACATCTATGCACAGTTCCCTTATTTGCCAACCTTTTTCACTTGACCCGTTTGAGATAAATACACAAGCCTAAATCGACTGATTCACAAGTCACACACAAGATGTACACAAAGTTGTGTGTATAGTGTTTCACCTTTGTTGCTTCTGAAACAGAATGAACCCTGATTATAGTCCCCTGTTCAGATGCTGTGGCTATGTACATCCCGTTAGAAGAAAATACTATTGCAGCCAATGGCGAACGATGGGCATCTATCTGCAATTTAACACATCAGTGACCACACTTTATTGACAGTATTAATAAATAACGTTTTGATCTTAATAGTTATTAACAAAATGAGGTTATGAATTGAATCATGCAGATTTTCATCATCCCATGAATTAAATATAGTTAACCTCACAGTGTGAAAGGAGATCCATAACATTGTAGACCAACACAGAACCTTTTGTGGTGCTTGCTGGAAGAGCTAGAAAGCACCCATCCAAACATGGAGAAAATGCACAAAGTCCTGAAAGAAAGCTACAAGAAATAAATAAGCAGATGCGCTATCACAACATAATATCAATAACTTTCATCACATTCAAATATTGAGCATGTGCATTTTACAAAAATAAATAAACTTTATTATTGTTTTCACAAACTTAGACAAACGGTCTACGAATCCCGAGTCCCTAAGTTCATGGATTTAGGCACCACCACTCCACCAGGATATAAATTTAAGGAATTACACCATTAAATATAGGTCGTCTAAGAAAATAGACATACAAAATCGAACCATCACCTTTTAAATTTGGCACGGTATCTATCGTGTCCAAGATAACAGTACTATTTATGTCATATATGAATGTCTTTCCTTGCAAAACCACTACCAGCCTGCACAATGTATGATATTCCCCATAAAATAAAGTCCACAATTAGATCTATAAAAATATCAAGAAATATAACAGATTTTGCATTATTAGTTATTAAGTAACTTATGCATAATGATAAAAAAAATTAGCTACATTTACCAGTAAGTTTAAATATGGCTAACAGGATGCAGGTTAAACAGGTCGAAAGTCGGCCGAAGTCTAGTTTTCATGCATAAAACCTCCTATATCATTTAACTAAAACTATCAAATTATTATTATTGCGCCTTATTTGACACATTAGCTATACATAAGTACTCTTGCTTATAAGTTTATGACTTTATCCCTGGGCCTGTTGCTTAGGGCCATTATCACCCAACCAATTGCTAAATACCAAATCATCACAGAGTGAACCTCAAGTCTTTGGGTTTATGAATTTACATGATAAGGTGTTTCCACTAGACGTACTCAACACCCATCCTATTTTCACAAATCATTAGGTGAAATTCATAATGTATATATATATATATAAATACATCATAAGTTTACCTTTTTCTATTTACACGAACAGCAAGAATTGAAGTTAAAAAATTTAGTTCCCGCATAGCAGTTCCAGTTTTGGTATTGTACAAGCATAATCGCCTGGGAGATAAAGATGCCTGTCAAATTAAGGCAAGTATGATGACGGAAATACGTAGGCTCATAGTGCTCTAAGATCTGAACGAAATTACTTAAATCATAGACCCTAGTAAATAATACCTGCTCACCAGCTCCAACGATGGCAAGAAAACTAGAGCTGAAAAGCATTTCAACAATAACAAATGCTCCAATAACTGGGTAATAAAATTGAGTCATCATTAAAACTGAATCAGATTCATATATCTCCACACCATTCGTACATTTAACATAAAGTCAAGCGTTGTGTAAGCACGAAAACAAATATGTAGTAAAGCTAGTAGAGGTTGCAAAATGGACGGAGTGGGGTGGGTGGTTCCGATAACAGGTTAGGTCTGAAACAGGTCATTTTTAGCATATGAGGAAACAAAAAAGGTCGAATTGGGCTGCCATGCAAACACTTTTCGGTCCATTTTCTAAAGTTTCTAATAAATAATGAATGCAGTAATTTTGATTACAAAAAGAATACTATAACATTATGCTTGTGTCTATTGAAATAGACTTTGGAAAGGTTTGAACCCACTTGACATGCTCCTTTAATAGCTAAACTTGTATAATTAGCCCGTTTTAAATTAAACCAAACCCAAGTTGACCCACTCATAATCTGACCTCTAATATCGAGTATTAATCTTGACTTCTTGAGCAACATGCAATGACAGTCTTTTAGAAAAAGCCTGAGGAGATTTAAGCATAGAAAACGAAACAAAGGTGAAAGGTATGAAATTCTACATGTTCTTTTCCTTAAGCATATATTCCAAAACTGAATATACAAACTTTGTAGTCAAAGGTTCAAATCTACTCCCACACTAACATCACTTTACCAATTTATTTCTATCAGATTTTAGCATTCATTATTTTTAAAGTATTCTATGATTTTTATTGGCAAACTTTGAATGGCATCCACACACTGCATTACATAGCTTAACCTACCGTCAGTCAGTCACATTACATAACGTAATTTTCACACATGTTTCGATGTGCCTATGCATATATATAGTTTATACATTCTACACACACACCGGCACAAGCACGATTCTGATTTTTTACTAATAATTAACTTCCAAATAATTAGATATCTTATAATAAATATTAAATTACCTACTTTCCTAAAAGTTTATAATCTAATTCTAATTTCAAGTCTCAATAATCACATTCAAAGCTTCTCTTATACCAAAGTAGCTACATAGTTTATTACAAAGTACTGAATGTATTTAACACAAACTTTACATTAATTTGTTAGCATAAAAACTATATTCCATATGTAAAGACATACCTCTTTCATATAAAAGTCTTCCTGACTTCGAATCAAATATTCTGAAACCATCTTTCGTCCCAATTACAAAGCAACTAAATTTGTACATAATATAATTAGCAAATAAAAGGGCAAACCCTAAATTGATCATAATAACTTAACGTTTTTCAAGTAATTAATACCTATTATCTTGATTGAAAGAAGCACATAAAATTGGATTTGATGCAGAACTAGTCGCTGCCATTTGAGGAAAGAAAGGAATTTACTTGCGTTCGTCTGATGAATATTTTACTTTTTGTACTAAAATTTTGAAAAAATAAAAATAAAGAGAAGGAAAAAATAATGCTTTATGTTTAAGCCAAGAAGGTGTATATGGATCGGCCCATAACTATATGAAAGAAGCCCAAATTTTAAATTTTAAAGTCAAAGGCGATGTCGATTGTCGGGTTAAACATTCATAAGTTATAAATGTATAATATATTTTATTTATAAAAGAAAGAAAAAGAAAACGTTTATGTTCTTTTTCTGAAGTATACTGTTACGTAAACATGTTATTTTTACAATACTCATATATTTATAGTTTTTAAGGCCTATTTACAGATAGTAAATTAAATTTATAAGCACCATAAGATATTTTTGTATGAGAATACTACTTGTAAACATATATTATATAATTAAAATTCATTATTAAGAAGCACATGTATAAATCACATTCTAAATAAAATTTAGGTAAGTTTACTAATTATCTTCGTAGTTTGTAATTTTTCATATTTCGTCCTTTTACCATGTAAGATTACTAATTATACCCTTATTACTGAGATTATTATTTCTTAGTTCTATTTATAAGTTTAAAAAATTCAAAAATAACAACATCAAAAACATCTACAACAACAGTAGATCACGATGGTTCCATAAATACCAAAAACAACACTAGATCACCATCACAAATAAAAGCAACAACAATATCATTATCATTGTCATCATAATCATCATCAACAATTACATTGACTAGCAATAATATCATCAAAGTCACAACAACAACATATAATTTTAGATTCAATAGTGTCAAAAGATTCAAAAGTTAACCTACAAAATTATTTCCAATTTTTTCTTTAATTCCTTCGTTATGCCATCATCATGATCATCGTGACCATACAATGATTTTACCAACCAAACTTAAACTAAGACCAAGACAGAGACCAAACTCAAACTGAGACCAAGACACAATGTCAAACTCACACGAAGTCATACCCATAAGAGGCAATTCAGACGATCCCAAACCCAAACGAGGTCAACCCCATAACTCATACCAAAAGGTCAATCCAAATTCAAACTCAGATGTTAACTCAAGCCCTAATCAACATTTATAAAGACGATGATGAAGTTTCAGCTGATATGTTCAAGTTAGTTGAAGATTTTTTTCTTCGAGCCAATATAAGTGTTGATGCTAAGTGTCTTTAAAGGTGTTGAAGTTAAATGCGTTTAAAGGTGTTGAAGCTATATGTGGTTAATTGTATTTAAAGACGTGTTTAAACCTTTCTACTTGGTTAAAGAATGATGATAACAAAAAGGGGGAGAAAAAATTAAGAAGAAAAATAGTAGCTTATGTTAAGGAGATAGTCAAGCTACAAAGAGAACAACTCAAATAGGTACTAAAGCTAAAAAATAGTATCATAAAGATATAGTTAGTCAAGCTGAAATTTGATCAACGTGTTGAAGTTGATTTTAAAGAGGTAAGTTCTGAAGTTAAGAGGGGGGGGGGGGGGGGGGAAGAGCTGTATCTTTGTAGTAGTTAATGGATTCATAAATAAATATCAAGTTATCACGCAAGAGTTCGGCGAATTATGTAAGATGTTTTGAGCTATTAAGTCGGAGATTATACTTGGTGTTTAATATATATTTATCTTCTTGTATTTATTTTATATCAATTTACAATTTGTTTTGTCATAAAAATGAGTTTTTTGTGTGATGTTTTAATTTTTGATTTGGTGTCTAATATTATATATTTATTCTATATTAGGTATTTATGTACGATTAGGATAACAAAATATGTATATATATGCAATAAATTTTGAAATTCTTGATGTGTTTTTTATTACGTACAAAAATTAAGTTCAGTGTGTAATGCTTTAATTTTTTATTTTGTGTTTAATTGTATATTTTCATGTTATATGTAATATAGTATAAATTTCTTTATAATTTGTTCACCCAACTAAACAAAACAGACCTCATTTCATTTGTCCAAATTTTGTTACAAATTATTCCCTTTATAAATTTTTATCTAATTCACTTTAACTTCAATTGAAAACATATTAGCTTGTTACAATATTCTCTTTAAATCAAAAACAAGCCCTTAAGAAATGAGTAGTAATTACTTATTTGCATATATCACGATCGAACCCAACCTGAGACAATAATATATGTGGCCGAATCCAAATAGCTTATAATATTATAATTTCGACTTTCTAAAAGGTAAATAAAAAATATGATACGAATCTCAAAAATGGAATGACGCTTCTATGGAAAAGGTTTTTGGTACAAAAGTAGTGTCATTCTAGTTTTTACATACGAACTTACCACAGACTAAACCTATATCTCGCAGGTGTACTTATATCACTAATATAATATTCAATTTCAATTACTAATATTATTATATCTAATTAAAAAAATCAAAATTAATACAGCATTAAACTAAAACTAAAAACTATTTACAATGAACAAATTTACTAGCCATCTAAATAAGATTCAACACCCAAATGATAATTAGCAAATTATAAGGGTGCTCACACTAATTATAATTTATTTATTTATTTTCTTTAAAGAAATTGATTTTTTTTAACTACCACAAACCTTAAAAAATTAACATAAACATCACACTAGTCTAGATTGAGCCGTTCCCGCCAATATCACCACTAGCACAGCCGCGCCGCCACTACCAACAACATCACTTCATGTCAATGACGAAAATGCCCCTTTCATGCCGTTTGCCACCACCAACTTGACCCCAAAATAATAACTATTCTTCAAAATGCAATATTTCAACCGAACTGACGAAAATGCCCTTGTAAACATTCCGTGACTTCCTCCGCCCGCCTCCGCGGTACACCGCCAGCATGACCGTAGCATCTTCATGTCAAATGACTAAAATGCCCTTGAGAGTTTAGACCATCACCACCACTGTCACACTTCTGCCGTGTGTGTGACCCCACACCACCACCACCTAGATCATGATAAAATCACCAAAAAAAAACTAAAAAATATTTTTTCCTTTTTGTGACAAATTTGTCTCCTTCTAGGAACAAAGAAAATTTTCCTGTACATTTCAATGATTATATTTTTATTTTATTTTATATGTTTTTTTTTCTCTTTATGATAAATAAGAAAAAAAGGTTGTTTAGTAAGAAATCGATAAAATCAAGAAGAGAAAGAAAAGAAATAATAAGATGGTTGAATAGAGGGGAGGTTGGTTTTTAAAGGGGTGATGGGTATTTTTGTCTTATCTTGAAAAGCCCCACACAAGAAAGTGAACTGTGTTTGATACATTTAAAGTAACTTACACTTCACCGCCTTCATCTTCGAATTTTAGACTGTTTACTCCCTTATATATGGAAGAGTAGTACTAAAAACGTTAAAAGCAAACTGACTTTCAAATATATTTACACATACTTCTATCATATCTTATTAGATACTCATAGGTTTCGCAAAAAGAGATCTGTTCGAGACACCATGAAGTTACTAATAGGCCTAAGGATTTAGTTTGTCGATGATGGAGTATAGCAAATATGAATATAGAATCTTTCAAGACGGACGTGTTAAAATCTATAGATTATTAATCGGTTTAAAGCTTGATTATACTTATTTAAAATCAAAGTAATACTTTATCATATAGTAGAAAATTGGAATCATATTGTGCGAGAACCATGTATACATGTAGCTCATTTTTTTGAAAAGCAAATATGCATACAAAACATTCAAAAGATGATGGCTTCCAAAACATAACGCCAATCAACTATCAAAATACAACAGAATAAGTTATATTGAATTCTAATCACGAACTTTCATCCTTTTTATATTGAGAACCTAACTCTTTAATCCAAAATGCACACTTACTTCTATTTGAGATCCATATGAGGAGACATTTTGTATAGCTAGGAAGACGTATTAAGTCAACAGACCCTCTCAACTATCATCTATAGTATTGATGATTTTGTTCATTCATCTCTAAATGGATCGTATTGTCGATGAACATATACTGTGAAACATCTTGTTAGTAGGTTATAATACTCAGTTGAAATTAGTCATCCTTTTAAAGTACTTTCTTCAGTTTCTAACCATCATAAAACAAAAATTATCAAACTATTAAGTATAACCTCAATCTTATTTGCAATCCATTTAAACTAAGGAACCTATTTATATTTGCATCAAAACATAAGGGGCTTATTTGCACTACCTAGTTGAATGTTCTTTTTCCTGTTTGAGAGAAACTTTAGGTGGAGGTGTTTGGCCAAACGAAACCCACAAGTCACTTATCATTTTTACCCTTCCTTCTCTTTGGGTAAAGTGTCATTTTACCCCCCTTTACTTGCCCCACAACCCCAATTGTTTTGCTAGATTTTCTCCAAAGCAAACTTCCTTGTTTTTTGTCCTTTTCTTCCTCCTTATATTTTAAGTCCTCACAATCTCTATTTTGCCGTTTCATTTTCATACATAGATAACGACATAATTTATCGACCCACACGTAAATGCTTTTTGTACGGAGTATTATGAGTGTATGCAAAAGAAATAAATAAACTTTATGTTTAAATTAATGATTTTGAACAACCGTACTATCCTCTACCAAAATAATTGGTAAACTTCGACTAAACAGACTTGAACCAAATTTTTTTGATAGTAAATGTATATCTCAAACAACTTTAGTAAATCATCTTAAAGAATGTTAATTAAAAAAAATCATGCTAAACTTAACACCATAAATTTGAAAATAAACCAAGCCTCACTATTTTAGGTCTCAAATTTTTTTAAGAGGTTGAAATATCGATACCTAGAATGCCTTCATATTGGGGTGATCATATGAAAAGAGCTCGTCAACGACTCACTCAAATGATAATTTAATCGATAGATCCATTTATTATAACAATTTCTTTAATAAACTAGAGATTTTAATTTCAACGCACATTGAAATTGTGATGCTTTACAAATGACTAGTAAACACTCGCACAATGTAACGGTTCATGTGGTAATGGTAGATGAGGTAATGATGGTAATGGTGGAGTGATAAAAGATTGAAAGTATGTATATCTTTTGAAAGTTATTGTATAATTTT
Source organism: Logfia minima (assembly GCA_963921325.1). Taxonomy (NCBI): domain Eukaryota; kingdom Viridiplantae; phylum Streptophyta; class Magnoliopsida; order Asterales; family Asteraceae; genus Logfia; species Logfia minima. Next base: position 32,606,284 of record OY992773.1, read on the forward strand.
TGTGTTTATATATTTACATATATGGTAATAGAGTGAAACTTAATTTATATATATAGTAATAATAATAATAGATTTTAATATGAAGTCTAATTATTGAAATGATCAAATTGTTAATAATTATATAGGGACAGTATAGTCATTTATTGTGATTGAACTGAAAATTAAGTCAATAACTCAAATGCATTATAACTAATTACAAATTCTAGCAAACTAAGTTATACATCATATATCAAATTACAAATTTTTCTTTTAGGTGATTTTATAACGAACACAAGCCTCAAATCTACAATCATTTAGGTATTTTAATTTCTTAATTGAGACACTAGCAAATAAATATTGTTAACTTGGAAACTAAACAATATACGTAGTATTTTGTATATTGTTAAACAAAAATAATAATCAATTTCAAGGTGTTTAAAAGACATATATACCCCTAACCATGATTGAGTGTGTTAACATGACCTAACATTCGTCCGCGGTGGATGGGGCCCGACTGCCACAGTTGCAGTTTGTAAGCTATAAAAGCAACGTACAAACCCTGTTGCACAAAGAACAAACAACAAAGAATATACATGTAAAGTACATTTTATTATAGAATCATTGCCTGAATCTATGGATTTTATTTTGACTCCTGGTCAAATAAAATTAAAATAGTCTTGGGGTCATTTCTGACATATTATGTCTCTCCCGAAATACAGGGTCTGGATTTTGCATTGGTATAATTGGTTTAAATTATCTTATTTAACTTTAATACTATGACTTTGAGGTTATTTAGATAGTATAATTAATAAATCATTATCTTTTCACTTTTTCCTTCTTTCTTTTGTAGAAAATTTGTGTAGCTCATGTCACTCTAATAAGAGGTTATATGTAACCAACATATGCATAATTTTACAGTTTACTTAACAACCAAAATTAACTATTAATTAATTTTCTGTTAAAATAAATTACATTCTCTACTCTCGTAGTCTATCATGTTATCGGTATTTGTCCCTTCTAACTTTCAATTACATTGCCTATTCCCGTAATTAATTTTTTCCTTTTCAAATTAATCTCTTCTTCGCTAAATCTAAGAGACGAACAATTAACTCGTAAAAATAACTAAAATATTCTCATCTATCGTTATACCAAATTAGACTACTCACATCGCCCTATTTCTCTCCTTCAGGTGGTTCAAAAAAAATTCTTTGTTTTTCTGTTTCCTCAACAAGCTATCTGCAAATCCAAATACACATCCATTTTCCAAACAAGGAAAATAAAATGCATCCCTTTCTAATCTATTTCCTCGGAAACCCTCACTTCCAGAAAGCAAGGACAAGAGTAATAGCAGTGCAATTAAATTCATGTAAATTGATATTTTTTATTGAGATTTAACTAATCGACAACCGCCATCTGCCTCTCGCGTTTCCGATGGTCAATGGGACACCTTAGTTTTCTTATGAGGGTTTTTCATACCTTCACGGCCAAAAAAACGTCATTGTTGTGGTCTCGCTGTCAACGATCAGTGGTAATGGCTGTCTTCAGAGGTTGATGATGGTAGGGGAGGTGGTTTAGGTGGTGGATTCGCGGATGACTGGTTATTGAGGTGGTCGCCGTTCGCCGGTCGGTAAGTGGGTATCCTTAATCCGTGTTTCATCGAGCATACAATTATTGCAGTAGGTTTAATGAGAAACTTAATCTTATTGAAATTAATTAATTATTGGACGACGGAATGCCATTGAACGGCGAGAATTAAGTTGATCACATGGACAAGGGTTTTATTAACATTAGGGGTGTTGTTTTTTCTTTGTCATTTGTAAATAAATATGTTTTGTATTTGTGTGTTGTTTGATTAATAAAATTGAAATTTAGTTTTGTTATGTAAGGGACTAAGATTTGAATATGATTTTTAGGGAACTTTTTATGTTCAAATGTTTTGATTTTGAGTGGAATATTCAAATGTATTTGTTGGTTCATGACTTACATCAAGGATTTCTATGAGAGCTTTCAATCATTCACACAGAAACCTTTTAATTGTTAAGGGTGTTATAAGAAAATGACGATATTTTAGTCATTTTTTATAAGTTAATTGTCCGTCAGTTAGATCTAACGAAGAATAGACGAATTTGAAACAGAAAATTCAAAAACAAGATAAACAGTATAATAGAAAGTTGAAAGGTATAGACACCGATAAAATAATAGATCACATAAAATGATAGACTACGAAAACAGAGAATGTAATTTATCGATAAACAATAATGCTAACACCCACATACCCATAGGCCATATCCACGTGGGTGGGGTGGATTATTGGTTTATTGAATGAATAGAAAAATAGTACTATAAAAACTTTCATCATCCACGTCCTCAAGATTGCAGAGACACAGAGGAGGAACATAACATAAAAATTGACAATATTTTCACTGTTGCTATAGCAATGTGGGGGTGTGGTGAGTGTCAATAAAAGACATAACAATAATTCCACTTTTCTCCCCCCAATATATTTTCTTTTATTTGAATTCTTGTATCTCTCCTTTGATAACGGTTGCATAATTATATATAAAATTGTCTCCATATAATATATTGTTATGATTGTGATAAAAATATATGAATTATTTCGACTATGATAAACTACTAAGTTGCATTTTAGATATACTTAGATTAAGCTTGGAAAGAAATATGGTCTCTCCCTCATACACCATACTTAAATATGTTATGTGTGTGTTTGAAAATGGGAAAAGACAAAAAGAGACTTTAAAGTGTAAGCTTGCGATGGCAAAGAAGTTGGAATTTGTATCTGTGAATAAAAAGGTAACATCTTGATCTGTGATATTTTATATATTGATTTTAGCTTGTGTCACCGTGTGAAAGTTGGTGAAATGTCATTTTGATTATGGTGAAAGGATGGGAGCTTTTTACTCACAATAAAGGAGAACGTGCTATTATTGCGGATTATATTTGATCATTTGTTTATGTTATGAGAATGGATTGCATATACATTTAATGTTATCATGTGTATATTTGAATCAAATTAGGAGTAAATGTTTTATGATTTTAGGTGGTTGTCAACTTCTCATTAGTAATCAAGCAAATAAATGATCATTTCCAATGTCGTGTGTGTGGTTGACCTTCAGTTATTCTTTAAAAACCCATATTTGAATCTCATCAGATGTATCATTTAAATATAATAGCTTAGTATCCGCAGAATGTGGCGACAACAATAATATTATATAACTGTATATTCGCTAGGGTCTCTGTTAAGTTTAATTGTCGGCATGTCAGAATCGGAGTGATATATCAAGTATGGACACAATGTTACTTGATGGTGGAGACAATAGTTGCGAGTATTGCAAACCAATAATTCTATGGTTATTGAAGGTAAAAATATGGTTACATGATATATGAAGTAATTTAGAAGCAATATGTTTCAAAATCAAAATAGTTTTCAAACTATAATATACACCTTAAATGTAGCACTTTTAATGATGTAAAAAAAAACCATTGTAACAATAAATCAAACCGTCACACTAAGTGGTCAAATATTTTATCTATTATTTTAAATAATAATTAATGGTAATAATACAATTTGAAACCATTGTAACAATAAATCAGACCGTCACAATGTAGTTGACTGAATTTTGAAACTTGGAATTGATAATGTATTTCATATTTATAGCCATTTTTGTTAATAATTTGATTTTTTGTTAATAATTTTTGTTACCAAAGTTACATATAAAGGGTTATTAATTTTCTTTTGATAATAATACCAAGCCATTTTTTAAGTCATTTTTCAAGGCTAACACTAATTTAAAAGATTTGATATTTTTTAGTGAAATTTCAAAACCGTATTATTTAGGCATGTAAAAAGTTTGACATTTTTGTTAATAGATCACTGTTATCAAAGTTACATATAAAGAGTTATTAATTTTATTTTTTATTTGAAGATAAGATATTATGTAGGGGTAAATTTGAACTTTCACTATGTCAAGTTCAATTTTAAAATGAGATTAAGAGATGGTTTATATGTAGTAGAGATTAGTTGATGGCATTAAGATATTGTCATGTAATAGTTCATAAAATCGCAACATGTTTAAAATGGTTAGTACAAATTAAGATAGGAAGGGAAAAAGCATATTTGTTATATGGTTGATAATGACAAAATATTATAACCTTATCATAAATGTGTAAAAAACTGAATCAAAGTACTTAAGTGAAAAATCAATTAAATTTAGCTGGACGAAAAGTGCAATTAGTCGTTTAAATATACATTCTTATAACCAGTTTTATCCAACCAGTATGAAAGTGATAAACCGGTGTCTTAAACTGTATGACTCTCAACATTTATACAATCAAGATCAGAACTAAAAAGACCATATGTTGAGAACAAAACAAAGTTCATAAATTATATGTTTGTGTAGAAACAAGACAATGTTCTATGGCCTTGATATCATTCAATCTCAGTTGACTCTGAGAATATTTTTGGTCTCAAAAAGGAGTCATCGTCTATAAGGGGTGTCATAAAAGAAGTCAGCCACAACAGAAACCGAAATAATGTAACTATTTTCCTCTATACCATTTTCTAGTTTTTATTCCAATGTAATGGAATAGTAAAAACCCGATATACAACATGACTGACCTTTGTTAGATGTAGAGCCAATGTGCTATCATGTTTTGATGATCCTTAAGGTAGCAGTTGCTGTTCTTTGCCGCTTGGCACCCCAGTCAAGCAGCTTTAACTTGGGTGTCTTCTTTTTTGTACCCAGATAGCCTTGACAATTCGAAGCACCACAATGGCACTTTACCTCGGGCCCAAATTGAACAAACCTACAATTTCAAAATCCGTAAGAGTTCAAATGTATTTTGAAACATAACAGGCCAGGTAAACCTCCATGAGTTAACATAAGTGGATTATGATCCCCGAGTCAAAAGTCCATTTACAATGTGAGCAGAATTGGCAAAATGGACGAGTTGGGCAGGGGTCAAAACCAATACCTTTTTTGTCACCTCTAATTGTGAACTTTTTAAGTCAATATATGGTTTCGGTTTTATAGTTCCCGATTACATGTATATATATTTCTACAGAAATCATGTTGAAAGATGAACCCAAAACGACAAGAAAACGGGTATCATACCGATAATCATAAGTTAATGGTTCCCCGACTTTGATAGATCTGGCAGCAAAGACACCAACACGAATCTCCCCATCAACATTCCTGAAGATAACCACCGTGCTATAATTAGTTACAAAAGATACATTCATCACAAGCAATCATATGAACTGATATTCATACAATACCAAAAACCCAAAACATGCTCACTGTATTTGGCTTCACCCGTGCCATCTATTTATTTTGAATTTTGATAGAAAAACATAAGGAGCAAATATCTAAATGTAATCTCAGAGGAAAGCGTTTAATTGGTATTATATCTAAATAGAATACCTCATTTATGCAAAGAAGACAAGAGAATTAATAAACATAATTTAGGATCATAAATATTTGAAATGACTGCTAAAATAAAAAAGCTAGCCAAAAATGATTGAGTCATATGGACCAAATGGGTTGTAACTTGTATTCTTAATCCATAAAGCCTTCAAGATCATTTTATTCATATAATTAGAATATTCCTAAACTCAAATATATTTTGCAATTGTATTTGAAACAAGAATTACTTGTGAAGATTAAAAAATGAATAAGATAAAATGTGTTACGGGACAACCCACCGCACCCCTGGCACATACCATTGAAACGCCTGTGGACCCATAACATATGCAAGTTTAGAAACGGGATTTAAGCATGAATATGAAAAACAATATCACGATGCTTACCATTTTTCAAGATTACAGTTAGGACCACAGCTATGGTTTAGAAAACGAGAGGTGTTTCCTTTAAAAGTAGCATCAATCGTGAAATCTTTTCGAATTTCACACATATAGAAGTTCTTAATGCCCTGGTGCTTCATGTCCCAAAGCCGCTTCTCACACAAAGCATCACTAATAACTGAAAGCGTAAGTTAATTCAGTAAAAACTAACAAAATAATATACAACAATAAAATTTCAGACAACTTCACCCAAAAAAAAAATCCAACTAGAAGATAAAAAGTATAAGCAGATACCTTCCCCGACATATTCTATAATGAATTCACCCTTTTTGATAGGTTCAACAGCCTCTACACCCCAACCACAATGCTCAGTCTACAAACCAACAAAATAAGAAGAAAAAGATCACACTGTTAGTAGGGCTTGCAAAAATGGTGGACGGGCAGGTTGGGTAATGGGTCAAAACATGGAAGTATTTGGTACGCGTTGAGTTGTCATGAGTCATAACATTTTTTCTCCAAAAGTCTGATTTGTATAAATAACTGTGTCAAATATGATTGCAAAAGTTATATTATTTCAATCATAACCTGGTTTTAAATAATGGAAGACTTCAGGTGTTAGAAGAAACAAACTTTGAGCAACTGTGGCTATTTCCTTAAAACCTCTTTTTTTAAGCATTTAACCCGTTAAATATAGAAAAATAACCCATATTGACCCATTCATAAATAAATGGGTTAAAATGGTCATCTCTAATGGTTAGTATAAGCATGGCATATATTAAACTAATAGCTTTAATAACGAAGTTACCAAAACAATTTTGATCTTTTTTTCTTTTCTGAAGGGCTTGTTTGTGCACATTTCGGAACATCGACAAGCTTTTGAACAGCTTATACACTGAGACCTGTTTAATCAAAGGTAATGTATAGATAGAATCAATGATAAAGGTATATATAAACATCAACAGGACCTTATAGCAGTACATAGTAATGATAAAACTCAAATGATCTATTTATCGAAATATTGGAAAAGCAAAAAAAAAAATACAAAAATGGCTTACGGTCAAATGAAACATTAAGACTAGATCGATAATCAAATCAAACCTACAAAACTATATCTCATAATCCTGATTTGAACATCATAATTTTGGATGAACATATGTAAGATAATTACTATACTATTGTAATCATAGTACCATCTATTCTAGTTAGTTGACTTTCCATGATGTTGTTGCCATATATGCTGGCTTATTAATTATGTGATGTCATTGTTACCTGCATACACAGTCATCAGAGCATTTGCCAGATCTGCAATCAGTGCATCCAGAAACACTATCAGTGTCCTCACGCTTTTTCTTTACAAGATAGATATCTAACTTTAGTTGAGAACAATGCAAGTAATTTGAGTACTTGATCAGTTTCCTATAAATATACGAACAATGTGGATAAAACAATGAATAAAGGCAGGCAGAGAAGTATGCAAAGGATACTGCGCCTGATATGCACATATGAAGGTATCTCCAGTTTGTTAAACATCGTGTCTTTCACCGAGAGATCATATTTGAACTCCTCCCCCGTATATGGTAAAGGTAAACGGCAAAAAAGTTCCTATTGATGATAAAAGTAGTAAAAGAGTTTCAATTAACAAAAAAAGAATAATTTATTGAACCACTATTTAGTATTTACTTCACAATCATTGAATAATGAAGGGTAAAAGCATGCTAGAAGTCTTACCTCTATACTGTTTGTTGGAACTGCATGCTGCTTATTCAACAAGTTATATCAGTCCTGTCACTCAGCCTAAACAATTAAAATTGAGAATCAACCAAGAAAACCTGGAGTGAAAAAGAAAACATAGCGCTGGTATTTCAAATGGGCTACTTAAATAAGTTATAAGATTATAATTGTTGATTAACTAATTAAGAAACAAAGCTAGTAGCCCCAAATGGTTGATAAGAAAACAAAAATAATTCAAATCATTTATAAGAACTTTATAACGATGCTGATGAAGGAAGAGATTGACCTTTAATGGTGGCCAATCAACAACATGCCTCCAACAGACCATTTGCCAAGGAAGGACATTAGAACGCAAAACATACTCCGGATATGCAGCACACTTGTCATGTGATGCTAACTGGCATTTTGAACAGCGCCATAACTGAAATTTCTTATGGCATAGATAGCACGCCTATTAAAGGAAGATTGTTAGTCCACCATTATTAACTTATACAGAAGTACGAAAGTCTTTTTGAAATTTAGATTGTGTTCCATCTATTATTCTTCTAAGGCAGAATTTGGAGACGCCTATCAATTATAAGTACACTTCTCAATGAAATTTCACTAAGTTGTTATTTATCGAAGTTTATTAGGGTAAGATAGTGGCGAGAACTTATCAACTAAAATCTGTCTTCCTCTAATGTAATGCATCGAAGAACATAAAAGAGCAAAAAACAGGCTCCTTGACGAACCAAAATGAGCATACTCATTGTACAATTCAAATTGTTGTTAGATACACTCGATTAAAAGAAGGATAATAAGTTATCTAAAGCGATTAGATGTTTATATATAAATAATAAAGAAAAACAAAGTGATAAAAAACTACAAAAAGAGCTTTACATGTTGAGGACACTTGAATGCTTTTGATGATGGTTGAAGTCCAAGCCAGTCCCTTGCACATGTCAGGTGATAAGAACCTTTACATTCACGAACAACACATGATACCTCCTCTCCTGGGTAGATTACATTCTCGCAGACAAAACACTCGGCCTGACATGGTTATTAATATTATTGGTCAGATTCAACACACATTATTGTTTCTAAATACATAAAATATAATTCACATTGCCACCCAATTTTGTAATAAGCAAATTATAATTCCATAAAAAATCAGTTCTTAAGGGATGGCTTCCCACGTCTTTCTAGAAAACATATAACAATATATGTGAAGGCAGGTTAAGTTTTCTTTAGTCATTAAGAATTAACTACAACCAACCAGCCATCACTCATTACCTATTTTGATAGTAAATTAGTATTGACACAAGTCAAAACATTCTTACATTTCAATCATTGCTCAGATATATTGCAAATAAGGTCTTAAAGAGCAGATAAGAAACAACAAATTTAGCTGCCAAAGTTACTAATCACATACATGTTGATTTAATGAAAAAATAACATGGTGCCAGTTTTCTCCTTTGCTGAAAGTGTCACATATTCTTCCTAAGATTGATTTACCGTCTATTTTTTGGTCACCGTGGTCTCCAACACATACACTCAATCTGGGCAAAACTATTCCTTGTACGGGAGTGCAAGATGCTAAGATTTACTAGTTTCATAAAATAAAATCCAATAAATGATTCTTTGAACCCTGCATTGAACTGATAGTATCCTTACCAAAGCCAACTATATTCACTACAAATGATACCACCAAAACTTTCAATAATACCTATACATATAATATCTCAACTAAAATAATTACGTTCTCTGCTGAAAATATGGCAACTCTGTTGGTAACTTTTGTGATGGTCATAAACTTCATGCCATAAATATGCGTACATATACTACAATTTCCATTACTACTTCAGCAAAATAATTCAGTCAACATAACATAACAAAGTATACAAAATTTTACCAGTTTCGGAGCTCCAACGAGAAAGGGAAGGAACATTTTCGATTCCGGAATCCCTAACTCGGCATTCTTCAATTTCCAATCGGTTAAATAATCATTAAAACTCTTCGATTCAACACGTTTCTCCATATTACCAGTTTCATCTTGCTGGTTTTCTGATTCTTTACCAGGATTCGGCTCGATGATTCCGGTGGATACTAGTGAAATTAAATTAGGGCAACGAGTTAGGGTAAGTGATAACGAAGAAGAAGAAGAAGACATGCTCACTAGGTTTCCTAGGTCAGGCATTTTTGTGATTAACATATATATATAAACCCTAGAAATTGATTTAATAGAGAGTTTAAGGTGTTGGAGTCAAAATCATTTTGGGGGAAAATGATTTTGTTGCGCAGAGAACAAAGGAACAACGCGCGAGTATACACACAGATAATTTGTCAGTGTGTGAGAGAGAGAAAGCGTTTTTGTGTGTGTGGAAGAAGGGGCTTTTTTGGTGAAATTGTGGGATGGGCGGGAAAACTTAAAATTTTGGAGACGGAAACGAAAGGGAGCAAAATTACTATAATGTTCCATATTGTTAAATGTAAGAGTAACTTCGAGTGCCGTTCCAACTATCCGTATTCGAATTCTATAATTAATATCAAAATATATGATTATGATTATGATATTTATGGTTTGTTTGGGATTGAGTTTTTATGAGCTTTTTGAAATTCAAAGGTTTTTTGTTTTGAAAATTAAACTCCTCTAAAAGATAAAGTTTTGTTTGGATATACAAATTTAAAACTTTTAGTTTGAATATTAAGCTCCTAATTTAAAAGCTACTCCAACTAGCTTTTATGAGTTTTTTGATCATTTTACACTTTGATATTACAGCTACAACTAGTTTACCAAACACAATTTACAAATAAAGTTCCAGCTTGCAGTTACATCTACCAGCTATCAGCTACAACTTACATCTAACAGCTACAACTACCAGTTACAGATAACAGCTAATTTTGCCAAATATACCGTTAATTATTCAAAAATTCAAATATCTTAATTTTTAGATATTTGTACTTTTGAGTTTAGATATTGGATAGTTATTTTCAAAATTTTGAGTAAGTTGAATATTTGAAAATAAATTTTTAATATATAATTTTTAGATTTATATTACTTATTTTATTGAATTTTAGTAATATAATTTAGGGATATATATACTTGGAGGCCACCCAAATATATCGTTTTGTTTTTGTAGGCCACTCATATTTGAAAATAATTTTGTAGGTCATCCAAATATATCATTTTGTTTTTGTAGGCCACCTAAATTTGTATATTGTTTCATATATACCAAATTCGACTAAAAACTCATCAAAAAAATTGTGAATAGACACAGATACCCTTATATGTGTTAATTAACATTATTTATATTATTTTAGTTTTATTCAAATACATGGATATTTGTATCCTTTTACACTTTCTGGATGAGTTTTTAGTCGAATTTGGTATACATCAAAACAATATACAAATTTATGTGGCCTACAAAATCGTTTTCAAATATGGGTGGCCTACAAAAACAAAATGATATATTTGGGTGGCCTACAAAATCACTTTTAAATATGAGTGGCCTACAAAAACAAATTGATATATTTGGGTGGCCTCCAAATATATAATCCCTATAATTTAAATCTTATCATAATACAGTTTATTATGTGAAAGATTTGTCAAATGAACTTTGTTTATATGTTTAAAAACAAAGTTATTATGTATTTACAAAATGTTTAAGTATTTGTGATCAACCAAATCGAAATTTCTTTTGTATACATATATCTTATATTTGTATTATGTCAAATTCATTATTTAAATAGTTATAAATGTAACATTTGATCTAAAAATACAAAAATTTGCAAAAAAAAAAAACTATCTATTTTTCTAATTCGAGTATTTTGAATAACTCGATATATGTATCCGAAATTTTGGGTATTCGTTTCGAATACGAATTTTGAAATATATTATCCAAAATTTTAGATATACGAAAATTAACACGCCTAAAAATTCGATTAATGGTATATGTGATTTACACGAATTTACGATAATTGAAGATAATTTTTTTCGTGCTATCAATCCAAAAGGTTTACTTTGTCCTGTGAATAGTCCCTCATTTATCTAAACGACTAAAAATACCCTCAACTATGAATTTGTATCCATTAACTTCAAAATAGAAGAAAAAGGGGTATTTTAATTAACTTAGATGGTTGAGGGATCATTTGTGAGATAACAATAAACTTTTTGCCCTTATATCTAAAAAAAAAAGTTTAGAGATGACTTCTATGAATCCGGGTAAACTGCAAGGACCATTCCTAGACTTTACTATGAATATAATTATAAGTTACTATTGTTAATGCATAGTGTACAAATGTATAAAGCATATCTTATGACTTTATATAAGTTTCCACGTACCATATGGTCCTTATCAAAGTGCAAGATGTTGGCCACACAAAAAAGTATCATCACAACAACCATTTTCTCTAGCCAAAGTGTGAAGGTGAAGAAGAATATCAATGGAGAAACAAGAAGCATTATTTCAATGGCTAAAAAGGATGACTTTTCTCAAAAGTCAACACCCAATTTTTCACTAAAGATTGTTTCTCAAGTAGCTGTTGCTGTTCTTGGACTAGGATTCGTTGATGCTGGGTAATTTAACTCGTTAATCTCTTTTTGTAGTACTTTTAGATTTTAGAGGCTGTATTTTCTAATGTCAAAATAATTGAATTACAACCTATAAGATCTAAATATTCAGTGATTTTATCAAGTGCCATTTAAATTTTATTTATGAAAATACTTTGTTACATGTGTCTTTTTAAATTGTTACAAATGATTAAATCCAAGTCACATAATGGTCAGCAAAAGTTACAAGTCTTCTTTTTAAAACCTTGAGTTACAAAAAGTATATCAAGTTAATTAAAAAATAAGTGTAACATGATGTTTTATAAAAGATTTTTTTTAAAAAACAATATTTTATAGTTCACACTTTTTAATCTAAAAGCATCGTATATTTCATATTTTATTAATTAAAATATGTCTCCTTCAAAATAAAACAAATTTAGAAGTTACAAAATATTTGGTATGTTTTGGACGACTGTAAATTACTTGCATGTCTGTTTCCGTGTAACTTTTATTAATTTGCTATGTTTATCTATAAAATGTACTACTAATTTTCAGGAAAGATACGATATACTCACTATTCTTATTGTGTTGGATTATAGATATAGTGGAGATTGGTCAAGAATTGGAGTGATCTCGACGGAGAATGAAGATTTACTCAAAGCTGCAGCTTTTCTTGTTGTTCCTTTGTGTTTATTTACCATATTTTCCATCTCCAAGACTGATGAATGAGTGCTAATTTAATTTAGTTTCTCAAATTTTTTATAAAAACTACACCGTAGTACATTGTGCAAATCCTGTTATACTTATGTATAGCTAATAGGTTTTAGGTTATATTTCGAATTTGTACGAGTTTAAAAACATGTTTGAGTGTGATATACACTCGGCGAATATTTTCTATATATTGATTTTTCAATGTATCATCAATAATCACGAGTAAACACTCTGTAAATAAAGATAATTGGGGTGTTCTATTGGTTTGTATATACGTGAATGATCTCATTCTTACGAAAAATTATCATAGTTGAAGGCTCAAATACAACCAATAAAAAATATAAATGTATGAACTAATGAGAATGTTTCATATTTAAAAATTCTACTTCCATATAACTCTTAAAAATTAATATTTATATGTATATTTTAAGATGCTAAACTTCTAAAATATTTATAGTTTTTCATAGAATTATTTGATATAGGAGATGTACAAATAATGTATTTGGTTTACTTTTATTTTCTCCCTTACTTATCACGTCATATATATATTTATACTTTTTAAACTTTTCACAATTCTAACATTATACCGTTTTAATTGATTTATTTACTATAAACAATGAAGCATTGTGTTAGGGCTCACGATAAAATTTTAAAAGAAAATTGTATATTTTTCTCTCGTTTTGTAATTTTTTTTGAAAGCTCATTATAATATACGAGTGAATTACGTCGTATGTTTGCCTTTTGAGAAAAGAATAATAAAAATAAATAAATATTTTTTTAAAATGAATTCTTTTTACTTATCTTTCTTCATTTCTAACATTTTAATAGAATAATTTGCTCTTTTATAAATATAAACGAAAGTGATTGAGACCTCATTATAAATTGTCATAAATAAATGTGTTTACTTATATTTTCATTTATTATTATTATTATTATTATTATTATTATTATTATTATTATTATTATTATTATTATTATCACGTGACACGTATATTTAATACGAGTAAAAACTTTCCTGTAAAATTTTCAAAGTTCCAAGTTTATAATATTTGAAATTATTAATTTGCTATTTTTTTAACACATTAACAAGAAAAGTATCGTTAACCATTATAAACTGCTATAAATAATTGTTCACTTACTTCTCTTTGTTTATCATCACGTGATGCATCCGATTTATAAAATTTAATGTTTTAACTTTTCGATAGTCTACATTCCTAATATTTAAATCGAACAATTAGCTATTTTAAGCAGGGAAAATTACCTTTTTGTATTTTTTATACAAAATGTTAGAAATCTATAAAAGTAAAGAGATTTTTTTAAATATTTTATGTTGAACACGACATCGGGTTGCGAGTATTGATATGGCAAGTGCTGGGTGTGAGTTCTCGATAGTCAGATTGTGACTTCTTGGAGGTCCGAAGGCGTGAGGGTTACTCGCATGTCTGAATGGTGCGGACTCCTGCAATGCGCGCAATGAAAGTAGTACGTTGAAATCCACAATAAACTACTATTTATAAATTTGTTACTTATTTTTCACGTGACACATTTATTTTACAAAACTTATTCTGTAAACTCTTTGAAACTTTAATATTGCTACTATTTTAGTCAGTTACTTGTAATAATTTACTATTTTTAGTATATTACAAACAACGAAAGTAATGTGCTGGGACCCACTACAGCCAAGGGCGATTTCGTAATTCAGACACTCAAATTTCGGAATATTACACGTAGCAGCACACTTCCATACTCTTCATCCAGCTTTTCTCTCTCGGTTTCTCAGTATCTCAAATGAATCTTTCCATAATTCTAACAAAAAAACATCAAAATATTTATTTCTTATTCAACGATTTTTCACATTCAAGTTAATTTCTTTCTTTTTTTCTATAAAAAAAGGATAAAAATAACTTTTATATAGAAATAAATCTTGGTTGATTAATGGTTCAGTTCATGTCGTCGGAAAGCAACAATGTCTGGCAATTGCCGGAACCAGAAACGAAATTGTTCGCCGGAGATGATATTTCGATGTATCTCAATCAGACCGGTGATGATGAACCGCTACCTAAACGGTCCAAATCATCATCTTCTTCTCAAACGGCTACTCAGGTTGATTTCTGTTTTTCCCCCTTTTTATTTTCCCCTTTTGGTTATATGTATATTATATGTATACACATGCATACATGTATACCATGACTAATTAACAAGGCTTAAAATCGTGAAAATCGTCGGAAAAATGACGGTGTTTCCACGTGTCATTGTGGAAAAAAGTTGTAATACATGACACGTCATAATTCCTATAATTTTACGATTTTAAGCCTCTTTAGGTTAACTACTATATATATTTACTGCTAATTAGGTACTTGTATGTGTTATTGAAATGGTAATTAACTTTCATTGTTTTGCTTACTTGTATAGCTCAACATGTTTTATTTAGATTAATTTAATTTTATATTTTACTACAATTGTTAAGTGAATTATATTACTCCGTATGTTTTTTGTAAACGGTGGACATTTATAAATTATGGCTCTGTTAATAAGATTGAATACATCCTTATGAAATTCGCAACGATACATAGATATTCTCACAACATTGCCAACGTTCTTGCAACTATCATTGATAACTTGATATTGTTAGTGCTATTTAGAAGTATATGCAAATTTCAAATGTTTAAGCTTTCAATTGAGTGCTATATTGTGGTTCAAGGAGATAGGTTCATGTTAAGATGATTAACTCAACTTATATTTTGGCAAAAAAGCTGCATTTGGATTTTTGATATCATATATATTACTTTTGGAAAGCAAACTCGATATAGATCTTGCTGTGAATTCTACTCTTGACATTACTGTGTTGGAATACTCGTTATGATGTTGCAGTTGTCACACATTGAATTAACTTAAGATTTGTTCTAACTAAATTCACTTAAAAAAGTCTACTAGAATTAATAATATCATAAAGGCACTGTTTCTTGGGCGGTGGTCATTAACGGCATTCAACAATTGAAGTCGTGTAAGAAAAGACTATGTAGACTAATTATTCAACGTATCGTCACAAGTCACGTGAACTACTTCGTGAACGATGTGACTCATGACATTAAGTTTACAAGAAACAAACTACTAAAGTAAATATTCACCGTATTAAGAGGATCACTTTTTAAGCGGTGGAGATTGTCGTCATCCGAAACTAACTCGTTCTATTTTTAATTCTTCATTTATCGTTATATACTATAATGCTCTTCTCATGTTCAAAAAAGAGACACGTTTTTGTTTTTCTAAGATGAAGTCGTGTGCGTTTGAAATAAAATAGGTATTGTCTCTTTTGTTTCACCAGAAAGCTAAATGCGTAAACATTATACTCCCTCATGTCAGATAACAATTGAAACAATTTTATTTTTACAATGCCCACAAGAGTTGTGACCTTTTGAGAAGAGACTTTGTAATGATAAATTTTCCAATGTTCCCTATGGTGTATGATGTTATGGTTCTTATGAGACACAATGAATAGAAGTAAAATATAATTTGTTTTGAAGTCTTGTGAACTTTAAAAAACATGTTTCTTAGGATAAAATTGTTCCAAGGAATTGACAAAGTACCTCAAAAGTTGGGGAAAACAATGAATATGTTAAGATGATAAAGTTTTAGCCGCATTGTAAACTCCATCTGTACCACATCGACTATGAATATAAATCATGTGCTCCTTGAAGTTTATTTTCAGGTTATTGGGTTATAAAGACAACAGAATTGATGTTCATACCTAAGCTAAGGTTTTTAATTATAGGATTGGTTATATTTTGTCTTGTGACCATGTGTGTTTATGTTTTGATTAGCAATTGAGGCTTAACAACGAGCTTCCGGACTCCCTATCTCAGTACAACCTACTCAATGAACCAAGCCCCTTGGGTTTGCGGTTAAGGAAGAGTCCATCGCTGTTGGAGCTAGCACAAAAGAGGCTCAACCAATGCAATTCTGGAAAGGGTGATTTGCCTTCTGAAAATCTTGAAGCAAGAACCAAAAGAGATACAAAAGCAAGGACAAGGGCGAGGGCAGAAAGTTCGATTGATAAGTTAAAGGCTTCTCATTTTCCAGCGCTGCTTTTAAGGATCGGGCAGTGGGAGGTATTTGTATTGGATTTTGTCTAGCTCTTACATTAGAGGTGGATATTACGACCCGTTTACTTATAAATGGGTCAATTTGGGTTGTGTTTTTTCTTAAACGGGTTAACTGCATCTGGGTCGAACAAGATTTGTAAGTCGCCAAAATTATACTTTAATGCATATAGCCTCTTAAACCGTTCTACTCAAGAATTTATTATGTTATTGTAGTGTATATATCATTTTTGTAGTTATAACTTACGTATTAGTTATCTATAAGAAATTCAAATAATGGACAAATAAGTATTTTGGGCTAGCCAAACTTGCTTCTAACTCGTTTCAACCCAAACTGGTTCCCCAACACCCCTGCTGTTGGTACCTGTATATTATATATCAGGAATCCTCAAGGGCTTTTGAGGTTAAAACTTGTTTTTGTGGCAGTATGTGTCAAAACATGAAGGCGATCTAGTAGCAAAATGCTACTTTTCAAAGCATAAGATTGTGTGGGAAGTTCTTGATGGTGGACTAAAGAAGAAGTTTGAAATCAATTGGGCGGATATTGTGGGTCTGAAGGCAAACTGTGCAGCTGATGGACCCGGAAATTTGACTATTGTGGTGAAGTTCTCGTTTCTTTAAATTTTGTATCCTTTAAATTTGTTACCATGGTTAGTCTGTGTTTACATTATATTGTTTTGTTGCCAGCTTGATAAACAGCCACTCTTCTTTAAAGAAATCAACCCTCAGCCCAGAAAGCATACTCAGTGGCGGGCGGCTTCAGATTTTACGGATGGAGAAGCAAGCACCAACAGGTATTACTTTACGAGTTCCTTATATTACTCTTTTAAAGGCCTTGATTAGAGGTGGAGATTTCATCCTATATAGATATACATGTGTTGATTCAGATTATGTTTTATCTCAACGAGTAGAGCTGTGTAGCTGACAAGAATATTTGAGTCGCTCAGGGACTTCAAATTGTCGTTATTAAAGTATCATTTCTTATTTTTAACAAGCTATGTAAAATTATATGTAAGCCCATTAGATAGGAACATAAAGATAAAATTGGAACTGAGCATATATGAGCCGAGCCAATGTCTGGGTTTCTAGCAAGTTGAGCAAGTTTGAGTTTTCTAGGCTCAGCAAGCTATAGGTTGACACTGAGCCCGCAATTATGTTCGGGTTGCAAGCAAGCTTGTGCTCTGATTGGCTCAAATATAACTGTAACTGGAATGCTACCAACACTAGTGGCAAAATGTGCAGGCGGGCTGGTTGGGTAATCGGTCAAAACGGATTGGGTTGACCAGATTTTCAGTCCAAATTTGTAAAAGCTCTTCTGCTTAATTAGTGTACCAAAAATGTTATTACTAAAAATAGTTAATTTACCAAATATTATTACTTAGGAGGTTTTATGCATTAGAAATAAACTTCATAAACTTTCGACCCGTTAAACCATTTCACTTAACTATACAATGCTTTACCCATTTTCCCTGTCAGATAAAATAAAATGCGGATTAACCCATTTATAAATTAATGGGTTGAAACTGCCAGCTCCATATGTAATAAAAAGACTGGTGACAAAGACTTCCCTCTGAAGTGTCACAAAGTCTTGTTGGTGCACCAAGGGGACCATTACCTTATACTTCACGTGACACTTGGTCGCGTGACACTAGGTTACAATAGATTGTATGATGAAATGGGTTGATGATGTTTTTCTGTATGCTTATCATTGTTTCTACAGGCAACATCTTCTACAATGTGCACAAGGTGTGCTAGACAAGAACTACGAAAAGCTGATTCAGTGTGATGCACGCCTCAACTTTCTGAGCCAGCAACAAGATATTGTTTTGGACTTCCCATATTTTTCTCCAAAACCTCCCATTAAGGATCAAGATATATCAGGTAATAGTGGCTTTAACCTACAAGATATCTATAATATCGCACATATGGCTTCTGCATCACCTTTACCAACTTCTTCATCAAAAACTGTGGAATCGAGCTCTCTTAGTTTGATCCAGCAAGATATGTCTAAAGAAGCTCACTCTTCGAGTTCAGGTACTGTTTTTACCCTTAGTTTGATGCTTGGGGATATTTAAATAGTCTACTAGAGGTGGCATTTTATTCCCATTCACTTATGTGGTTCGGTTTATGTTGAATCTCTAATGGGTTAAATGGGTAAAGTAAAAAAGTTCAACTAAAAGAAAAGGGCTGAACTGGTTGAAGGTCATCCAAAGTGTATTATTAACACATAAAACCTAGTAACCTACTAACTTACTAAATCACATTATTCAAAAAGCTGTATTATTAACTGTAATACAGTAATAATATTTACATACTTGTACATCATAAATATTAGTCAATAAGTATCCTGGTCAACCTGTCCCGACTTGCACAGAAGGTTACCCATTTAACGGTTATCTGATATGGACACGACTTTCAATATGTGAATCAACGCATAAGTTAAGAGCGGGGCTGTTCGTGGGAAAATAATTCGTCTAGAAAGCTGTATTGTGAAGTAAAATATTTTTGGCCATTGTATTGAGTATTGACTAAACCAATTCAAATTTATTAAATACAACGAATAATTTCAGATTTTCAGTTGTATATATATTGTTGTTGTGGTATCCAAGCTGTAAATATGCTGACATGGACTAAATGGTTGTACAAAAATGCCATTAAAACATAACGTACATTCCCGTATGTTGATCAATTTTTTTGTATCTTGATTCAGTCCATGTATTTTCTTTTTGTGTTTATTTATTAGGTATGTCTATGGATATCGAGGGGCAAACAGATATCGCACCTCATCTCCAGCCCACCATGTCAATATCTGATATTGCAAGTTACATTGGAAACAGTTTTCCTGAGCAATATATCTCCGGGAATCTACCATTTGCCAATAATGCCCGTGGCCAGGGTAACCCGAATGATACGTTGGAAAACATTTCACAGATCCTTCTCAGTGACAACCAGTTGACAACAACTTCAGATGAGAGAATTCTCATGTCAAGAGTCAATTCCTTCTGCAATCTGCTTCAAGATTACCAAAATGGTCAGAAAATCCCTGATCCTACTATAACAGCGCTGCAAGATATAAATGACAGTTCTACCCCTGACTCGGTTCTAATCTCCAAAAGCACAACTCACGAAGAGGGTAGTATTTGTCAGTCAACTAAGCTTTCTCAGGATTACACAAATGACCGTTCTACTCCTGGTTCCAGTCAAATGGCGCAGCAAGATGGAAATGAGAATTCTAACCTTGAGTCTAATCCAACTCCTGAGAATGATAGTCAACATGATGGTATTTCAAGAAGTGACTCGTTTGCTGATTTGGTGCATCAACTTCCCCGCATTGCGTCACTACCAAGGTTCTTGTTTGATATTTCAGAAAATGGCGAGATATTGAAGTGACCCAAGGTCTTGTGACCTGTAGGGATTTGGAAGTGTTGATATGAGCATTCATGAAAAATCCCAAGACCTTTTGGTATAAAGGAACTTTTTTTTTTCTCTTTTCTTTTTATGTTGTGAGACCAGTTTGAGTTGTGGAGTTTATAGGTGAAGTTGTTTAAAGTTTTAGCAGTTGTTTTGTTGATGATACTACATAAGATGTGTAATATGCTATGTATATAATATATATAATATAAATATAATATAGATAATATATGCAACTATATTAGAGATTTTAAACTCAAAGTATGGTTTTCTTTAATGATCAACTTTTGCCATTTTCAAGTTGAGTATTAATGATCAACAATATTGATGATTTATAGGATGTGATTTCTGAAAAACTGATTACGTGATGCTGAAGGAAAATCTTCTGTAGTAAAAACAGTTAAAAGCCAAACAATTATTTTCAGTAGTACAGAAAGTTAAAAACCAAACTTAAAAATCGACTCGTCAAATTTTGAAGTGACTCGTTCTATAAATACAAATATTTGTCTCTAATGCAATAATCCGGATATAAATAAATAAGTAAATTTCCCTCCGCCTTTCCTCTACATCTTCCGCCGCATCTCACCGGAAAATAATCATATAATAATATAAAAAATGGTGGTAGCTTCCGGTACAAACTCCTTTGCTAAGGAAATGACAATCCGAAAACGTATCGGTAACATGTAATGTTTTATTCTCAATTTGTGTCTATATCATCCTACTGATTCAATTCTAGGGTTTACATATTAAATTATGGCATCATGTATCGAAATTATGACGTATACTAGCTGCAGTTTGTACTCTATTTTATTTTATTTGTCTGAATTATCAAATCGAGTTTATGCGATTGTTGATAAGCTTGTAAGCTGTTAAACCGAGCTTATTGCCTTTTTGGTATATCAATAAGCTCATAAGTCCATAAATTAAGCTAATTAAAACGCAAATGATATGAATAGGTTAATGTTGAAGTTTAAAGCAATGGATTCTAAGCTTGCTAGACTGTTAATAATATAATGCTTGTGTTAGATTTACAATGAAATTGGCATCTGTTTTGTGTTTGTAAAATACACTTGTGCTTTTTATAATGAAATTATATCGTGACTGTTTTTTTATGGATAAAAGACGTTGTTGTTCGAATTTGATGGAGTTTTATGATATTTCGTGAATTTTAAATTTATAATGTCATTGGTAACGGTATTCGTGGAACTAAAGCACCTGTAGAAAGGTTACTAGAGAGTACTACACATAGACGATAGTAAGTTTTGCATGATTTTATTATGTTAATGATTTCGCAGATTTAATAAAAGAGTGGAGGATTTTGCATCATTAAGGGAGTATAATGATTACTTAGAGGAAGTTGAGGACATGAGTAAGTTCTTCTCTAGCTGTCTTATACAATACCTGAGTTAGGAATATCATTTTCAATCGCATCATTTTTTTTTCCTTCCAGTTGTAGATTTGGTTGAAGGAAATAATGTTCCTGCTATTGAAGCAAAAATTGCACATTACCAAAGAGAAAATGCAGAACAAATAATGAATGCTCAAGCTCGTAAGGTTTGTCAAATGGTGAAAATACTAGAAAGTGGTAGCCTTTGTTATCTAGAATTACACTGATTTATAAGTGTTTTCTTGATCAAGTAGGCTGAAGAATTTGCAGCAGCATTGGCAGCTAGCAAGGGACAACCTGCACAAACCGATGTTGATATGGTTAGTTTTCACATTCCCTGCTGATATGAAGTGTTGAGATCTATGGTGATATTATGTTTTCCTCATTATCTATTCAACATACATGCCAATCGGCTGCCTAAATACATCAAATAATTGTAAGTAAACTTAGAAGGCAATTTTGAGGACTCCTATATATTTGTACAATACTGTTGAATGTCATGCTTATGCAATATTTTCAATTATAACTAATAAGTGAAAGATATCTGTCATACACATACATATTCAACATTCTAATAACATAAATCTTCCATTTATACTCGAGTAACATTGGTCGTCCATGGTAAAGTATTTACCTGGTTGGATCTTCTGCTTGTCAATGTTTTATAAGTGTTGGTCTTTCATCTATTTCTTTTGTCTTTTACACTGTAATTGTTGATCCTACCAGCTACTCTGGTTAGAACAGTGTTCTGAGTTGTTGTACATCGCTCAACTCGGGGCTGTGATTACAATTGTTTTAAGTGCTCTACTGGGATTCCTCTTGGATAAGTTTCAGTTCAAATCGAACTGACTCTCCAGTACGGTTCTTAAACCTTGATTTAGAGGTGGCAATTTTGACCCATTTACCTATGAACGGGTCGTTTAGGGTTATGTGGAATTGGTTTGTTGGGTGACTGGACAAACCATGCAAATCTTTTGGTATGGATCACATGGGTTGGGTTGATGTGAAACGCTTTTTGTACATACTTTTGGGCAGTATTATCCCTTTTTTTGCTCGCTAAAAAGTAGAAACATACATACTCAATCCTATCAAATATACAAGTCCAGTTAGAATTATCTTCAGTGATCAGCCGACCTTGGTTTGCAGAAAACTAAAGGTGACAAAATGGGCGGGTTGGGTAACACATATTTGAGCATTCTATATGATTATCATCATTCATCTCTACGGAAAACACATCTCTGAGCATGATTTATCATTTGGGCTTGTCATTTATTTTACCTATCCAACTTTCTACTTTAAACTATAATATAATATATAATATAATGTATTATTTATTTTGTTTGAAACAGATCATAGGCACAAGCTCCCAATTCGGGGTGTCAACTTCAGATGGGCATTATGTCCCTGCAGTTGCAGGAGGAACAATCCCGCAGCCTCGACCCTCACAGCCTCTCCCAGTAGGATCCGGGGATGATCTGCATGCTTATCATATGGATGATGAAGAAATGATGAGACTAAAAGCAGAACGAGGCGGAAAGGCTGGAGGGTGGAGCTTAGAATTAAGCAGAAAGCGAGCTCTTGAGGAAGCTTTTGGGAGCATTTGGATCTAAACTTGCAATTAATCCTATATTT
The DNA here is from genome assembly GCA_963921325.1 of Logfia minima. Lineage (NCBI taxonomy): Eukaryota > Viridiplantae > Streptophyta > Magnoliopsida > Asterales > Asteraceae > Logfia > Logfia minima. Next base: position 32,629,584 of record OY992773.1, read on the forward strand.
CTAAGAGTGTAAAGAACAATTTTAGGTGACCGTGGTTCTTGACTCGTAGCTAGCTAAGCCTGCGTGGTTCAGGTCCGTGGTCACATACGCTTAACCGGCTAAACCTCACCAAGTGTTGAAGATTGCATCCCTTTGGGATCTGAATATTTTATAACGATTTTGATTAGTCATGTAATTCAAATTTGTAGCTGAGAATTGCTTACGAAATGGAGAAGAGTGAAAATGGTTATTGAAATTAAGATTAAGATGTTTGTTTGTGCTCCCACCGGAAAAGATCGAAACATTCCTTTCATGTCACTTGAGGTTTAAATTGCCGTTTACTTTAATTTTATCCTTTATTGTTGCTATGCATGTCGGCCTATGATTGTGAAACGAGTGAACACGAACAGAGCTTGTTTCTTGTTTGTGTTCGTGAATTAAGATTTTATCGAACAAAAACGAACATGAATGGATATTCTTATTCATGTTAGTTCGTTAAGAATATATATTTATTCACGAACATAAACGAATGCAAATGAATGAATATATAACTTGCTGCATCATTACAAGATTAATGCATAAAGTCAAACTTACAAAAACCTTCCTACTATGAATATCATTATTGAGAAAAATATGATGTTTAAACAAATACATTAGATAAATAAAACTAAAATAAAGTATATAAAATTTTTATATCAACAACAAATATATAGTTTATATATTGTATGTTGCATATAAGATATAAAAAAAATAAACAAACCTTAATAGATGTTCACGAACGTAACTGAACAAACGAAGGGTATATTCGTATTCATTCATTTAACTAAATGAACAAAAAATCATGTTCATGTTTGTCCATTTAAATAAATAAATGAAAATAAATGAAATTTTCCGTTGATGAAATATTCGTTGAATGTTCAGTTCGTTTACATGCCTATATACACATAAAAATATAGCCTTAAAACTCATTAATCCACGATTCCCATTACATATGACTTTCCTTTAATTTTTTAATTTTCTTTGTATTCACCAATTATCTCTTTAGACATGTTTTTAAATTTATGGTTAGTTAGCATTTTTCTTATATATTTTTATCTTTACCCTTGTCAACGGTAAGTTAATACAAAATCAAAGTAACATTATCACTATAAATCCTTTTCACCCCAGTGAAAACTCAAAATTGTTCATCTCTTTTGTAAATTTTATTTATCCACTACTCCTATAAATTTATATTTTTTTAATTAATTATTTATTTATTTATTTTTATTCGTTCTTTCTTGATCTTTGTGTGTGGACCATCAACAAAACAAAAATTTGCGGTTATTTTTTCTTCCGTTATCCCTCCCAATTTTCTCCACCAAACGCCCCTCACTTTCATCACTCCAAGCTTTGCAAGCCACAAACGACACCGTATCAAATCAACCGGCGCACCTTCATAACTGAGGTAAAATTCAAGCTATTAATGGCTTCAATTAACTGTTATATTCATTTAGATACTTCCGAATCAAAAAAACCTAACTCCATTATTCCTTTTTCTGATCGAGGTTTAATTTTCGCATTCACTAGTGTAAATAACAACACATTTAGTAAATTTAAACATTCTAGGGTTTCTAAGTTAGATACTACTGATGTATTACAATCCAGTAATGTTGATAGACCTGTTGATTTGAATGATGATTATGTCGTTCTGCGAAACCGTAAATTATATGGCGAGGTTAAAAAGGGGAAGAGGAGTATATGGAAACGATTAGATGGTTTGAAAAATGTTAATAAGGATTTTAAGACTATCGGCAACTCGGGGAATGAAATTAGGAATGATAAAGAAGAAGTGTTTGATGATGATAAAGTAGACTTGTTGTTAGAAAACGATGATATGTTTTACGGGAAGTTAGGATGTAATGGCGTTAAATCGAAATTTGGAGAATGTAATTTTGTTTTGGAGAAGCTTGAGAATGACGGTCGTGATGATGAGGTTTTGAGATTTTTTGAGTGGATGAGAGGAAACGGAAAGTTGATGCGGAATGTGAACGCATATAAGTTGGTTTTGAGAGTGTTGGGTAGGAGACAAGATTGGGAAGGGGCAGAAAGGTTGATTCAGGAGATGCAGATGGAATCTTGCTGTGAACTTAGTTATAATGTTTTTAATACAGTGATCTACGCTTGTCATAGAAAGGGGAATGTGGAGATTGGTAGAAAGTGGTTTAAGATGATGTTGAGTAAAGGAGTTCAGCCGAATGTTGCTACTTTTGGTATGGTTATGAGTCTTTATCAGAAGGGCAGGGCTATTGATGAAGCAGAGTTTGCGTTTTCACACATGAGGAATTTTAGCATCGTTTGTCCTAGCGCGTATTCAGCTATGATTACAATGTATACACGTATTGGATTGTATGAAAAGGCGGAAGAGGTTATTGGGTACTTGAGGAAAGATAAAGTGATCATGAATCGGGAAAATTGGTTGGTTTTGCTTAATGCGTACAGTCAACAAGGGAAGTTAGATGAGGCTGAAAAGGAATTGGCATCGATGAATGCAGCTGGATTCATTCCTCATATAGTTGCTTACAATACAATTATAACTGGATATGGGAAAGTATCGAATATGGAGGATGCCGAAAGAATTTTTCAAAATCTCGTTTCTGTTGGTTTGAAGCCTGATGAGAGCACTTACAGAACCATGGTTGAAGGTTGGGGTCGAGTACAAAACTTTAAAGAAGCAGAACGGTATTATAAGGAAATGATTAGATTAGGTTTCAAACCAAACTCGTCAAACTTGTACACGATGATCAATCTGCAAGCTAAATATGGAGATGAAGCAGGAGCTATCAGAACGATCAACGATATGATTAGAATGGGATGCCAATTATCCTCGATTCTGGGTATCCTTTTGCAAGCATATGAAAAAGCGGAAAGGTTTGAGAAGGTGTCTTCTGTTGTGGAAGGTTTGCTTTACAATCATGTTCTGAATAATCAAACCTCATGTTCGATTCTTGTAATGGCCTATGTGAAACACGGCTTGGTAGACAATGCAATTGAAGTTTTGGGGATTAAAAAATGGAAAGATAAAGTGTTTGAGGATAGTTTAGATCATTTATTGATTTGTACGTGTAAAGAGTTGGGTCATGTTGATAATTCTATTAAGATTTACACATCTATGCCGAAACGTGACAAACCTAATTTGCATATCACGTGCACCATGATTGATATTTATAGTTGTTTGAATCAGTTTAGCGAAGCTGAAGCCCTCTATATGAATTTAAAGGCAAAAGGTGTTGCTTTGGATTTGATAGCATTTAGCATAGTAGTAAGGATGTATGTGAAATCTGGATCCTTAAATGATGCATGCTCGGTTCTGGATGTAATGGAGAAACAAAAGGACATTGTTCCGGACGTATATCTGTTTCGGGATATGCTTAGAATTTATCAAAGATTGGGGATGGTGAACAAGTTGGCCGATTTGTACTACAAAATTTTGAAGGCCGGAATTTCTTGGGATCAAGAAATGTACAACTGTGTGATAAATTGTTGTGCTCGTGCTTTGCCTATTGATGAGCTTTCTAGGCTTTTCAATGAGATGATTCAGCGTGGATTTTCACCTAATACCACGACGTTTAATGTTATTCTTGATGTTTATGGGAAATCGAGGCTTTTCAAAAAGGTAAGACAGGTGTTTTGGATGGCTAAAAAACAAGGTACGGCTGATGTTGTTTCTTATAATACTGTCGTGGCTGCATATGGAAAAGGTAAAGACTTAGGGAATATGGCTTCTGTTGCCAGAAGAATGAAATTTAATGGGTTCTCTGTTTCTCTTGAAGCCTATAATTGTATGCTGGATGCCTATGGGAAAGCGGGTGAAATGGAGAAGTTTAAAAATGTGTTGTTGAGAATGAAGGAATCAAATTGTGCTTCGGATCATTACACATTTAATATTATGATCAATATATATGGAGAAAAAGGGTGGATTGAAGAAGTTGGTGATGTACTAATGGAACTGAAGGAATCTGGGCTGAAGCCAGATATATGCAGCTATAACTCCTTAATCAAGGCTTATGGGATTGCAGGAATGGTTGAAGATGCTGTGGATTTGGTTAGAGAAATGAGAAAAAATGGTATAGAACCTGACAGACTGACATATACTAATTTGATTTCCGCTTTGCAAAAGAATGATATGGTTTTAGAGGCACTTAAATGGTCCTTGTGGATGAAACAAATGGGGATCTGAAGTCTTTGATGCTCATGTTCATATTGGAACAATGCCACTAGCGGTATGAAATCCTCTCTTACCATTTTCCATTTCTAGTCCTCTGTATTTATTGTATTTTGGTCACCCCTCTTGGATGAAAGTGGGGGTTACATGGAAGCTAGTGTTTGCATGGATACCCAGAAGTAAAAAGTTGTAATGTTTTATAGTGTTAAAAAATAAAATATAGATAATTTTTATTATTGTAGTGTTCTCTTTGAAATTCTGTTTCTCATGATATTGACTAAAAAGAGGCTAATACATAGACCTATTTATTGTTATGACTCAATTGGGAGCCTCTGGTCATATCTTTCCTTATAAAGTACTAAAATATTGACATTGGAACCATGTTTCAAACTAAAACCCATAACATGTTCTTTCAAAAATAGTCTTCCTCCAATGCCTTTTCTAATCATGGTTGTCAATTCAGGAACTAAATTGATAATCATTACAAATTTCATAAACCATGATTTTCTAGGAACTTTTCCGGTTATTTCTATTAATCTTTACAAGATGTATAGATATAGAACACATACTGGAGTATTGCCCTGTTAGTATCAATGAAAGTATTTTCAGTCATATAAGAATGTATAAGAATCAATTACTTGTATACACATTCATAGAAGGCAGCGTAGTTAAGGTAAGAAATCTCCAGTGGTTTTGATTGGACTGAATAATAGGATTTGATTAAGATTGTATTCAAATTTATTGCTTTATAATTTGAATTGATTCGTTATATTTTTACTACTTAAAGGTTGGGATGAGATTTTTGGAGAATTCTATACAATCAATAGGACTCAAGGTTCCTGTGGAGAAATATATAAGCTTTCGAACTTTGTAGTGTCTTGTAGGGTGTAAAATATTCCTTGTAGATATTTAGATTTGTGATCTTAATCATCGATGTACATCTATCCTAGCTATCCATTTTGAAGTAGTAGTATAAACAGAGTGGACTTGGCATCAGGTTCTTAATTTCTCTGGTGTTGCTCTTTTGGATGCCTTAATCGTGTAGGGTCTTATGTGGGCTGACTTAGTAAGAGTAATTTTTGTGACGAGTCTGTGACATAAAGCTCACATCAGGTCCGGACTTGTAGTTCTTTCTGTTTTCTCAAAGTCAAAGGTTCGGTTTGTGTCATTATGAATTAAGCGGTGGCCATTGAATTTCTACAAGTATAGTAAAAGCGTTTCGTTACACAATATGGTTTAATAGTGGTGGTTGTGCTTATATTAATTGCCAAAGTAACTTGTTTGGCAAATTTGAAGTTCTATATATGTGAACAACTTATTCATCTCTTCCATGTGGATATGGCACAAGGTTCTCAATTTCTCTGGTGTTGCTCTTTTGGATGCCTTAGTCGTGCAGGGTCAGATTTTGGTTGACTTAGTAAGAGTAATTGTAGTGACGAGTCTGTGAAATAAAGCTAGTGTCAGGTCTGAGCTTGTAGTTCTTTCTATTTTCTCAAAGTCAAAGGTTCGGTTCGTGTCATTATGAATTAAGCGGCGGCCTTTGAATTTCTACAAGTATAGTAAAAGCATTTTGTTACACAATATGATTTAGTGGTGGGGGTTGTGGTTGTATTAATTGGCCAATTAACTTGTTTGGCAATTTTGAAGATCTATATATATGCACAACTTGTTCATCTCTTCCATCAAATGAAAATCCTAAATTTCTTATAACAATGTCTGACGTTCCACTGGAAGTAATGGTCGGAATTCTCTCACGCTTGCCGGTGAAGTCTCTTCTCCAGTTCAGGTCTGTTTCCAAACCCTGGCGTACGCTAATTGACAGTCCTTACTTTGTCAATCAGCATCTGAATGAATCCAAGAAAACTGACAAAATTCTCACCTTTTTGAGAGACTTCAGGTCCCCAAATTCGTTCTATTATGTAAATTTGGATTCAGGTCCAACTTTTGTTAAGTTGGAAATTCCTATTAATCTTGTTGGTTATTCCCCTGATGATATCGTCTCTTGCAATGGGTTGATATGTGTCTCTAAAGGGGATCCTGATAGGCAAATTTTATTGTGGAACCCTTCTAAGAGAACTTATAAATTGATAGAGGCACCGGTACTCTATCCACGTGGTTCTGGAGTTACTTTTGCCATTGACCGAGTAGGGTATGATCACGAAAACGATGACCTTAAGGTGGTTAGATTGTCACAAGTAAGCGAAGAAGATGATGACGATTTGGTTGAATCTAAATTTGCTGTTTACAGTATGAAATTAGATGTGTGGCAATCAGTGGAACAAGATTTTCCATACTTCATTTCTTATGAGTCTTGTAATGGTCATGGTGTGTGCGTTGACGGTTTTATTCACTTGGTTGTAACTGAAACCATTTCAGATTTGAATTACTTGATAACCGCATTTGACCTTGCTAGTCAAAGCTTTCAAATGGTGCCTCAGCCCGAGTATTCGGTTAGTTATGTGTCTATAGATTTGGGAATTTTAGGAGGGTGTCTTTCTGTGGTTGGTAATCATGAGATGTTTACTGTGGATGTTTGGGTGATGAGAAAATATGGAGTGAAGGAATCATGGACCAAATTGTTTATATTAGCAATGTTTGATGTGTCGATGAATTTTGTGCCATGTGTAAGACCAATAATGTATTTGAAGGATGGTAAGGAAGTTCTTTTGGAACTAGGCCATAAAAAGTTTGTGCGATATGATCTTGCAAATAAGAGATCCAAACACATGGGGTTTTATGATGCACTTCATTTATCTACATTTGTCTATCAGGAGACCCTTGTTTAGAAAGGAGCAAAAACCGGTTGAAGTGAAAGATGATGTGTTAAGAGTTTTTCTTTTTTTCTTCTAATCAAGGAAACAGAGGTCTTATCTCTGGATGGTTTTCTTGTGGTATATGACTAGATGGGTTTGTTGAATATAATAAAATCTTTAAAATCTTATTGTATTTTATAGTTCCGTATCAAGCGATGAAACTTAGGGTTTATTTTAATGTTCTATTGTGATGTTGGAAGACTCAATTTTGATTTTTATGAAATTTGATTTTTCTCTCATATCTATTTTGAGTGAATTTATGTCCGATTATTGACATTCGTTGAGTCAACGATAATTAAAAGAGTTGTTCCTGCTTTTCATGCGAATTAACATGTCCAATTTGTGTTATCTCATTTTTAGTCTACATCAGTTGGGCTGCTGCTCAAAATACTTCTTACCCTATATTTATGATTATATTATAGATAGTCGATGTTTCAAACTCGATTATTAAATTTATATCATTGCAATTATAACCTAATGTCTTTGAAATTTGAATAGCATGATTTAGGAATGTGGCCAGCTAACCTTGTTGCGATTTGCCCTCAATATCGCAGCAATGTGCTGACAAGTTGTATAGTACTATACTTTATTTGATGTTCAAATTTAAAATGAAAATTAAATGAGCTTAATTCATATACTTTCCGGTTTTTCCATTAGTATTTTATTGGTTTTTATACATACACAAAATCAAGAAAATACCAAACAATATGAACCGTAAGACAACTTTCTACTTTTTTCGTTTATAATAAGATGACATAAATGGCGAAAAGGCTATATTGACATTGAAATTTTATAAACAACGGTTTCAATTTTTTACAACAAGAAGATTGAATTGCCACGTTGACAAATATTTTTTCTCTACCCATGAACTTTGAGACGCGTTGTTTCACCTTTTTGCTTGATCCACTTGTGTTAGGACTTAGGACCACATTATCCTTTTACAACCCATTGTTGTCTTTTGGAAGTACTAAAAGAACTATAACCCTTATAATGTCCAGTTTGGATTACAACTAAAATGATTACAATTACATAAAACAAACAAGTACGAATACACCGTTATGGATTGGTTTCAAAATCGGATCATGAAATGAATACAAATCTTATCTAATAACTTAGAATGATGTTAATTCAAATTTGAAAAAAAAAAACCAAATTTTTTAAAATACAACCGGATTGGTTTCGGTGATTAACCGGGTTGACAAAATTAATATAACCTTGAAAACTCGATAATCAAACCAAACCGAATATCACGGTAACAAAGTTTAAAATGAGCATTCTCACATACATCCATAAAAAAGCATATAGGAGTACTAAACGTTTTGTAGATGAATCATAAAACTTCTTCTCTATTAAATAACGAGAACACACATAAAAAATGCGCTTTCATGGATTCACATTTGTGTGTCGCAAACACAAAAGGTTAGACGATATAAGAATGCCATGTTGGCTCCTTTTTAAGGGTTCAAAAGCAAGGATTTATTGGTCCTCAAACCTCTTTTTGAAGTATGTTACACTTGTGGTCAATAACAAAATAGTGATGATTCTAGTGCCCCAGTATTCTTTTAGTTTTATTTCAAAGGACATATAGAAAGATACTTTATCACTGATTCTTGCATTAATATTATTGTCACGTGTTATAAACTTATAATAAACTGTTAACAACTTGTTCAATGATCATTGCTATTAGAATGAAAATAACTTAAATACGCGAAAAAAAAAAGATAACAAGTTTCCACTTGTTTGTATAGTGGACTACTTTAATTATCAAAAAGAAAAATATAAACTCATTTATCGTACGTGTTTATATGACCCTATTCTAACATCATTCATTTTAGTAACGAATCACCGGAAACAATTAACAACATGATCTTGATTATTAAACTTAAGAACAGTTATATAGTGCTAATTTATGTAAACAAGATTAGATAATCTTGTATTAATTAAGTAAAATAATGATATAATGAAATGTTACTGACTTTAATTTACCACCGTTTATTATTGAAAGTCGTATGTGATAAAATCAACATCATTCAAAGGTACCTAAAATGCACACTTGGACACCATGACAATGACATCATTATACAATCACTCGAACCAAGAAAAACAACTACCAAAGTCGATCGATAGTTACATATTTCATTTTAAATACTTTATTAAAAATATGTAACACCACAAGTTTAAAGTCAGTGATCTGGTTCTTTTAATTCCCAATTCAAGACCACGATTAAAGTTATCTTTTATTAATATAAGTTTGAGTTGTTATACAATTTACTTGATGATTTTTCACACTTTTATATATGCAGAACGGATTATTGCAAACTTACTTATATATGGTATTCAACATAAAAATCCAGAGACAATAGAACTTCATTATATATATCTAAGATATAGATTCCAAGCAATATGACGCTACTCACTTCAAATCTAAATGTAAACCCTAATAATTAAAAATGGTTATGATTGTAAACCCTCTCCCATTCATTATCTTAAAAACAACTCAGCATCCACTAAAACATATCCAAACAAAGAAATATTGTGCTGAAGTTGAAATTAGCTTTTAAGGTTAGGCACAATGACATGTTATCCACGTACTATATTTCTTAAGTGTACATATATTGTAACACCTTAAACTAATTTTAGATCGGCCGTAAACATGACATATTCTGGACTTGTATGTAATTCTTGAGCAACAAACACGTCAGATTTTATGAAAACTCTCCAGTCAAGTATATTCAACTTAGAGGGGTACAAGGACATGTGAACTTTTTGGAAGTTCTTTCGTGGTCACCATGAAATAGTTATATCTTTATTGGTAAGCTGAATAATATTGTGGTCGTAGTAAATCAAAAGTTACATACATATATATATATTGATTTCTTGTTATAATTGTAAAATGAAATTCTTGTTTATTGACACTAAACCAATTAAACCGCTGTTTGTAAAATGACAATCGGTTAGAAACACATTAATGATAAACACACTTTCATCTATCTATTAAAATAAAATTCTTTTTATAATTGAGTCGAGATAGAGTTATTAACGCTTCGTCAACATCAACATTAGAAGATATAAGAGATGTTTGTTGCTTGTTAAAGAATATAATAAATGTTCACGTATAATATAATCTAAACCCATAAATCAAATTTGATTCAATATATAACACCCGCTTTTTTATCAAGTGACGAATTGATTTTTCATTATCAAATTTTTACAGTATTCCACACTCTATAAATTAAACTATATTAGAAAAAAGATATTTAGCAACTACATATAATGTTTTAGTGTTACCAAAAAATTTCAAATTGTTTTCCCCAAAAATTACTTTCCCTCCAAATTTTTTTGCCCATCACTAATTTGCCTCCAATAATTCTGGCAATATAGCAACGATTAGTTAGTCGTTGCTAAGCTATCTAGACAAAATTATACATAGTATAAGTCGTTGCTAACTAAAGGCGGGAGTGTTTTCTTCAAAAATTCGCTCCTTAATTATGATTTGGCAACGAACACTTAGTTGCTAAAGGAATAACCTGATTTTGTCTTTTTTCCTTGCTAACGTCGGTGCTAAAGGGTGATTATTGCAACGACTTCCAATAGGTAATATTACGTAATGCAGATATTAGTTTTTCGTCTTTGTCTATAAATAAACAATTATTCATCCTATCATCTTAATATATCTTACTACGTTACGTTAAACCACTTTTCTTAATTTGTTTAATACTATAAGATCATAGTCCTATAAGTAGTTTTTGTAGCAATATCTATATATAAATATATTCTTTAACCTCGGTATCCAAATTTCGATCCAACAAATCTTACAAAATCTGAGCACTATACCACTAGCTAGGACCTAAGAATAATTTCTTCATTTATAACGGCTCATAGTCTGATACAGTATACCATATTTTCCCACGCGGCCGACTGTCATTCGTTGACTTTAAATTGTCAAACATGAATAGCCGCCAAATATAAAGAAATAAGAGCTGTAGTTAGGCTTAAACCCAGATTAATTAAACTAATCACATCCCTTAATCCACTTCACCTATATATCCACCTCCTGTTCCCTTTCATTCATTCACCATCTCTTAATCTCTTTTTAACTCAAACAGAAACATGTATTCCCTTCTTTTGTTTATAGTTTTCTTTTCTTTAGTTTCGGGTGATGAGAATGTTCAAATTTTAAATGATCGAGTTTCTCTTCTCACTTTTGTTTCCGGGGTCACTTTAGACCCCAAAAACGTACTCCAAAACTGGAGTAATTCCTCTAGTATTCATGTCTGTAACTGGACCGGGATCACATGTAACCAAAACTGTGATTCCGTTCTTGAGTTAGACCTTAGTGGAGCTTCGCTCCACGGGATTATATCTCCCGCCATTTCTAAACTTTCCCGGTTAAGGGTTCTGGATCTTTCTAGAAACTTCTTTGAGGGGAGCATTCCACGAGAGCTCGGTTATCTTTTCGATCTTAAACAATTGAGTTTATCGTCGAATCTTTTACGAGGAAAAATCCCGTTTGAAATAGGGTTTCTTAACGGGTTACAATATCTTGATTTTGGAAGTAATAAGTTCGTTGGTGATATCCCGAAGACGCTTTTTTGTAATGGCACGTCTTCATTGGAGTATCTTGATCTCTCGAATAATTCGCTAAGTGGCCCGATTCCATTGAATGAAGAATGTGACGTAAAAGAATTAAGGTTTCTTCTCGTTTGGTCGAATCAACTTTCGGGTAGGATTCCAAAAGCACTTTCAAATTCATCGAAGCTTAAATGGTTAGACTTCGAGTCAAATATTTTTGAAGGGGAGTTACCATTTGAAATCGTGAAGAACCTGACGAACTTGCAGTTTGTATATTTGTCTTACAATCGCTTTTCAGGTCCTCTTGATAGTTTCTTTGCCGGTTTAGTTAACTCGCCACATTTACAAGAACTCGAGTTGGCTGGAAACAGACTATTTGGAAAGATTCCCGATATTATTGGGAATCTTTCCAAGAGTCTGGTCCAGTTACATCTCGACGATAATCAGATATCAGGAGGGATCCCTCCAAATATCAGTAATCTTTTGAATCTTACCCTTCTCAACTTGTCTAGCAACTCTTTAAACGGAACGATCCCAAAGCAGCTCTGTCAAATGGCAAAACTCGAACAGCTTTACCTATCGGATAATTCACTCTCGGGTGGAATCCCTTTCTGTTTTGGGAACGTTTCCCAGTTGGGTCTTCTTGATTTGTCAAACAACAATCTTTCTAAATCGATTCCTGACACTTTCACAAACCTTTCGCAGCTACGAAAACTCTTGGTTCACAATAACAGGCTCGTAGGAACGGTTCCCATGAGCCTTGCACAATGTGTAAACTTAGAGGTTCTTGATCTTTCTCATAACCAAATTTCGGGTTCAATTCCCACTGAGTTTGCAAGATTGAGCACTTTGAAACTGTACCTAAACATCTCATATAATCAACTTAATGGACCTTTACCTTCTGAGCTTAGCAAAATGAATATGGTACTTGCTATGGATCTATCATCAAACAGTTTTTCGGGTCAAATTCCAGCCCAGCTCGGTAGCTGCATTGCACTGGAACTTCTCAATCTCTCAGGAAATGCACTCGAAGGTTCTCTTCCTGGTTCGATTGGGAGGTTGCCGTTCCTCGAAACATTTGATGTTTCGAGGAACAATTTGTTTGGAAAGATTCCAGAATCCTTCCAGACATCTTCGACTTTGAGACAACTCAACTTTTCTTTCAACAACTTCTCTGGGAACACAACATTTCCATTTCTTAATATCGATTCTTTTATCGGGAATCCTGGACTTTGTAGTAGTTCGATCATGGGGCTGCCCAACTGCAAAAACGTGAAGAGAAGACATTCAATTCGGTTGCCGGTTTTGCTCACAATACTAGGAGTTACCACTTTCATCATGTCCATGATTCCTGTAGTTTTCAGGTCCAAATCGAACAAGAAATTTTCAAAAATGTTTAGCCGAAAAATGGCGTACGAAGAAGATGAAGAAAATGATAGGAAAGAACAGAATTACCCAAAAATCTCTCAGCGTGAACTCATGGAAGCAACAGGAGGATTCAATAGCTCTAATTTGATTGGGTCGGGTCAATTCGGGCAAGTTTACAAAGGCACTCTCAAAGACAACATGAAGATCGCGGTGAAGGTTATAAGTTACACAAAAACTGAAAAAATCTCGGGGAGTTTCAAAAGAGAATGTGAGGCTTTGAGGAATATTCGTCACAGGAATTTGATACGGATCATTACGATCTGCAGCAGACCTGATTTTAAAGCTCTCGTTTTTCCTTTAATGAAGAACGGGAGCCTTGAAGACCATCTGTATCCGAGTGATGGGGTAAACCGTGTGAACTTGGTACAGATGGTTCGAATTTTGAGTGATGTGGCAGAAGGGTTGGCTTATTTGCATCATTATGCACCTGTTAAGGTGGCTCATTGTGATCTCAAACCGAGCAACATTCTTCTTGATGATGACATGAATGCAATACTTTCAGATTTTGGTATTGCTAAATTAGTGAAAGAAGAAGTCGAGAAAATCCCGATGGTGGCCGATGGCCCCCCTTCGTGTAGTTCTACGGATGGCTTGCTTTGTGGGTCAATTGGCTACATTGCTCCTGGTAAGTTAGACGCTCATTTGCTTAATACTTACTAAATGGTATAATTTCAACATTTTTAACAATAAAAGAGTCAATCTGGGTTATATTTTTATCTTTAACGGGTTATCATGATAAAATAAGTAAAAACAGGTCAAACGGGTCTTAACCTTAGAAAATTTATCAATGTACTAGTTTGAACATTTATGTTTAAAAGATATCAGTAGCAAAAGTTATAGAAAAAATGTTTCTGGTCAACTCAATCTAACCCCATACAAAGAATGAGCCTTTTGACCTGTTACTGACCCTCCGGACCTGCCTATTTTTCCCACTTATAATCAATACATAGTAGCATTTCCAAGTTTTTTCACTTCTAAATCTTATCGTATTATCACTAAGATTTTTCGTATTAACAAAATGCAGAATATGGTATGGGTAGACGGGCATCGACACAAGGAGACGTCTACAGCTTCGGGGTCTTGTTACTAGAGATGGTGACAAGAAAAAGGCCCACGGATACGAATTTTCACGAGGGTTCGAGTTTGCATGACTGGGTAAAGAATAACTACCCACACAACCTAGAACCCCTCATAAAAGAAGCACTTTTGAACGACGCACCCACGTCCTGCACTACTAAACTATTGCGCGATATGGTCGTGGAGCTCATTGAACTTGGGTTGATATGCACACAATACAACCCGTCGATTAGACCGACCATGTTGGACATGGCACACGAAATGGCTACATGGAAAGAATACCTTTTTAATCCATCGGGTCTATTGGAAGACTAACTGTTTCGTTTTTGTGTAACTAACATATATACTTAAACTTAAATTTGGAAGCTAAAAATAAGTTGTTTAGATAGAGCTCTTTTTAGGATGTGATGTTTGATTTGTGTTGTAACTTACTGAAAAGGTTGTGTGCTCAAATTTTTGTGAGTTGCATGATTGGATCTTTGCCGAGTGATTGCATGCCAAGAAAGACTAGTGGAAATTTGCCACTTTTTATTTATTTATATATACATATACTTAATTCTATGTATAATTGCTAAAGAGTGATGATAGTGGGACTCAAAACTTAGACCTGAAAATGAACGTAATACATTTATCTGTTAACACATGTCACGTGTATTAGATCTATCAATCAGTTTTCATTACAAAATATTTTTGATTTCTTATAATGCAATTATTAAAAAGCAAGTCATCGGATCAAATGGGATAAAGAAGAACGAGAAAACACGAGTAGTCGTGTATATTAGTAAGACAAACTTAACCATTATTTATAACAAAGAATCATTACAACCATTTTAATAAACCCTCTAATCTAATTGTTATAACAGATCAACATCCAATTCACTAGTTGTGACAAAAACAACATTTATAATATGGGAAACAATATATATCAATGAAGATATTAGAATATTGTCATCTAGAATATCAAGTAAAAGAACTTGCTCAAATATGATAAGTCTTTTTCATTAAATGATAGCAATAGATAGTGCAATACAACTAAGAGAGTTCTGATTAGGGATTTCAATTAGATATCGAAGGTGTCTTCTTTGATCTACTTAATATAAATTAGAATATAGTAGGTAGTATAAATTTAAAAATTAGAACCACCCATTATGAGGCTAATGCATTGAATTAGTGCTAATTAATCGAACTACACATTGTGCATTGTATAGTAGTCAAGCACTTACAATCATTTTCTTCCCTTAAACCTAACACTTATAATCTAAACTCAGGATCATATATAATGTATTGTATTTATTATCTATAGTGGGAAGAGGACGCGATTACCCAACACAATAGCATAGCAATACTAATTATTATAATTATAAATAAGTATATTTTTGAATGTCGTTTTGTGTTTTTCATTTTTTCTATATACATCAAGATGAAACTCTTATAATACAAAATAACACAAAAATAACTGGCTTGAAGTTTAACTTTAGGTTTATCAAATTGTACATCTGAATGAGGAAAAAATAAAACATATATTATTTTCTTATATATACCTTGAACTACTATTATATAAATATAAATATATATATATATACATATAAGTGGTGATTTAAACGAGAATCATTAAGAAATTGAAACTTTTGATAACCATAAAAATACGTGATTATATAAATGTAATAATGTCAAAATATTTATACAAATGTTAATAAGAATAATAAAACCTTGAAATCCAAAATATTATGTGTTAAAACTAACTAAAAGGTAATAATATATATGAGTGGCTTTTAAATATTATAAGCTTTTACATTAACTCGTCATAGCATTAAAAAGAAAAGGATCTCGACCACAAAACCTACCTACTATATTTTTCCTAAAAAACCAAGAAACAATATAACATCTTACTAAAAGGTAATAATATATATGAGTGGCTTTAATAAATTGATAACGGATTATAAAGTAGAGAAAACTTTAAATTAGAATGGTAAATATTTAAAGAATAAAAAAATTAATACAATTATTTTATTACAAATAATTATTTATGTTTATTTATTAAAAAAATTAAATATATCACAAACTGTATGTCTATAAATTATAAATGTTATATTGTTGGAATTAACGTTATTTTGTCTTTAATTAGAGATGCCACATGATATACAGATTAAAAATCAAATTATAAATTAAAATAATTAATATAATCATATGTAAATAATCGCATTATCAATTATAAATTTAAAAATTACATGAAAATAATTTTATTTTACAAATTAAAATTTGTGATGACACGTGATTACAATTATATTCATATATGATTAAATTTCAAAATAGTAATTGCGTGTGATTAAAAAGTAAGAGTACATGTAAAATAAATATCAAGTTGAATCACGTGTGAACTATTATTTATCAATAATTACTCATCATATATAAAATAAATTCAATTGTAATTACATGTGATTATATATAAAATTCCATATGATTAAACATCAAACCCACTAATTATATGTGATTTGGATGAAAATAAATCTAATCTTACAAATCTTATTTATAATTATTCATTTGAATATATATTCAATTGTAATTATGTATAAATTAACATATAATATTATTATTATATAATTGTCCACCAATGTCAATATTTTATCATATACCACATGTGAATTTATGTAGTGCGTTTCTCAATCCCGGCAAAAAATGATTTTTTGTTGAAAATATATCTTGTGGCATCTGTAATCGAAAATAAAAAAATGATGATTTCGAATATATAATTTTTATAATATTTTTATCATACCATTTGTGAGATATTTAATTTTAAAATTTTGCACGAAAATGAGATTTTGAATGAAATGGAGCAATCATATTGGTTCTTCTATTCTTTATTTTCAATACTTCATTGAAACCACCTTTTATAAAGTATTTGGTTCATTCATCAAAAGAAAAAGAAAACTTTGGTTCAACATGAGTTACTTTAGGTTGTGTTTAATTCAGAGAATTCCATAAAACTCAACGGAATTGAAATTTAAATCAATTTCCATAAGGGGGTTTGGTTAAAAAATGAATTAAATTGAAATTCAGCAAGTTCGTTCACTCAAAAGAATTTATATTTGTTGAAATTACAATGTCATTTGATAAATTTCAGTTTCATCAAAATATTATGTGAACCAAACACATCTTTAATTGAAATTTTTTTGCTTAGGTTGTATCGAATTTTTTCTTCTTTCTCAAATTCTTCTTTTCTTAAAAAAACAATTTTTTTTTTATAGCAAATTAGTTATGTTTTAATCAACCTTTCTTCAAAATACAAAATACCTTGATTTCAAATTCAGAAGATGAATAATGAGCCATTAAGTGTGTTTAACACGTGGATCTAATTTATTGAAATCCTAAGATCTTATTACTATGTTCTAGTAGTTTTCAATAGTTTTATTTTTCATGTTAAAAGAAAGTTGATTTTAAGAAAAGTTCATGAACTATTTACAATAATAAAATTTAAATATGAGAGTAAAATTAAATAGTTTTGATATTTTATTTTGGAACTACAATGTTTATTGTGTAATTGATAACATGATTAAAGAAGCTGGGACCAATAAGAAGAAGAAAAACCCCATATTTTCTATACCTACCTACAATTCTTGATTCTAGTTAAATGACTTAAACCATTGGTTAACTTCCTTTTTTAAGCTTATCATTTCATCTTTACGTCGTTGTCAATACTTAACATAAGGAATGAAAACGAAAAGTAATCATGCTTCTTTAAAGGGGAAAATTACTCGAGTAAGTGGTTTTAGGTCAGAAATCTTGCCAATCAAACATATCCAAAATCACTATGAAAAGTTCTAGAGTATAATGTTACGTAATAATATTAATTGTACGTAGTTTTTTTTAAATAGTAATCGGTTATAATAAGAGTTACGTTTGTGCCAATATGATCTTATTTTGCCTGAATTTATTATAATTTTTTTATTACTAGTTCAAGTATAGATATTTTAATAAACGATACTCGAGCAATGTATGAGTAATACAGTAGATTTGCTTGCGATTGATTCAATGTATATACAAATCCTTTTTTATTGTGATTATAACGAGCTGATGAAACTTTATTTCAACTGAAAATAAAGGTTAAACTCATACAAGATACGAGATTGTTTTTTCAAATTACGTTTAAGGCTGTATTTAAAGTTATTAAACCCAAACAATTTTGGGTTTGAATTTATGTTGTTAGCGATAGCGATACTTAAAAGTTTTGGGTTTCATTTTATGTCCCTATAAACGCCTAACTTATGTATGCTCAAGTCAAATATTATGATAAGTGTCTTATCATCTTAGATTTTGTGTAATGTATATAAGTATATTTATCATCCTTCTATCATGAGAAGCAACACATAATATGGGTGTTTGCTAGTTGGACAATTTCACTCGCATTTCTTATTTCTTATTATAATTTTTTGAAGTTCCATTTGATTCACCACTTGATTAATTATAGAATGAAGTCTATAAAAAAAAATCAAAATTTTAATAAATTATAATTTTATTTAAAGGAATATAATTATAAAGAAAATATGTCATGCATTTAGTTGACTCATAAATATAAATATAATATAAATTTAAATATATATAACGTACTATAATATTATATAAAGTAATTATACATAATTCTTTAGTTGACAGAATGAGATTGCATCTCAAATATCAAGGAATAGAATTCCTTCATTATATGAAATTTGATGAAAATAACTTCTATTCTGTGTGTCAACCAAACAGAAAAAAAAATAGAATTGAATTTCATTTCTTCATGTTTTGCCAACTAAACTTAAAGTAATATAAAATTTGATTCGAATTATATCGTAATCTATTAGAATCCGTCAACTAAATGTGCCTTGAAATTTTAGGGTAAAACAAGACTTTGTGAATAGTCACTAAAATGAGAATTAATACATGTTCAAGGGATACTAAATATAAATTGAATAATTTCAACGTATTTTAGGGGTGTTTCAAATTACTTAGATAAATATTTATCTGTTTATTTAATTGTTTTGATAATCGATAAGCAGATTCAAATAGGTTTTTCAAACATATTTACATATTTATTTATTATAAACTAAATACTTACAAATAAATAAGATAACAAAAACATATGTTATGAGTAGATAAATAACTAAAAATAAAACATCGAAACACCTCTTGATTATTTTTTCAGTATGGATATATATAGATACAGAAACTGTAAACCCTGGATTACGTCATCGACTTCGGCGAGTTACAGTGTAAAATCATCGGTGAATCTTTTATGCAATCAAATGGTTCGTATTCAATTCTTCATGTTAATTTCCGTTTAATGGTTTCCGATCAATCTGTTTAGATATTGAATGTTGTAATTAGTTGCAATTGCGATCGTCATAATTTAGGGCTAAAGTGAATTTCAATTTGTTCTTATTTTGATATTAATTTGATTCAATTTCAAATCCGATCCATGCAATTGAAGTGCATATGTATACACACATAAAGTTCTAATGGTTAGTTGATGTAATCAAGAAAATTGGATAACTTTTTTTTACTGAACTACATTTTCAGTTTGGATGTCAAATGAAAAAGAAATTTCAGCTTTAATATCTTTCGGGTTCTTAGAAATCTAATAATAATTAGTATAGTAATCTTGAATGGAACAACTTCCATATAAGTTTAGTATTATTAGGCTTTTCGTTGAAAAGGTGGTTATTTACTTGTAAAAGACTAAAAACTGTTATTTTTATTGGTGTATTTGTAACTGCAATAAAAGTAGAAGCGACTCGAGTTTTTATAACTATAGATATAAGAGTGACCGTAGCTGTGGTCTTCTTCATGGGTAGAATCGGCTTTCAGTTGCCAAATATCTTTAAGTACACATACATTCCTGTGATGTGACCAATGTCCTTGTATAAAAGGCATGCACTTGTATAAGTATGTAAATGTTGAGGAAATAACTTTTCATTTTTTGAAACGTATGATGTAAATAACTGTTGAAATATTAGTGGTTAACATTTTGCAATAGAAGGTTACTGGTAAGTTGAACACTTGAGCTCTCGTATGGTAGCGATTTTACTATTTTTATACATTGTATTTCCTCATTATAGGTTTTACAAAGAGAGTTTTTTTCCTTGTATAACCTTGATGCAGGCTATGTACATTCGTGTTAAGCGCAATAAGACAACTTATTTTCTGCAATGTGATGCAACTGAGAAAATATTAGAAATTAAGCAAAAGTTGCATAACCTCATTGATCAACCAGTTAATGATCAGCGTCTAATTTTAGTTGCAAGCGGAGAAGTCTTGAATGATTCAAGGACATTGGCAGATCAAAAGGTGTTCGGCCTTCCTTTTAATGTTAAATCTTATTTATCAAGATTTATCCCTAAAATAGTAGTACTATGTATGCACAAGTCATTTTCGTATAGAAATGACTAGAGGTGGCAAAATGGGCAGGTTGGGTAACGGGTCAAAATGGGGAAAATTGGTTTGGGTTCAAATAGTTTGTTTGACGTGAAATACATTTTGTCCAAAAATACTATCTTTTGTAACCCCAAGGGGAGGTCTAGTGGTAAGGGTCCAAAGTAGTTCCCAAGGTCGAATCGCGTAAATTGCAGCTCTTTAGGGCCACCTGCTACTGCCCAATAATCCAGAATTGTGGATGGCTGACATTTAGCTGAATGATAGCTTCTCGGGTCAGGGAGGCTGGATATGGGCATGATTAAACTGGGACCAAGGTGGTTCTAGGTTAGGACGGAGTTTGGGTGGATAGGCGGGAATGGTTCCTGAACCTGTTTACTATCCCCAGTCCTTTATTCAGTTATTTTATTGACATTTTTCTTCCACATCTTTATAGGTTGAAAACGACGCTATTGTGGCACTTGTGTTGAGAAAAGGTTATACTTCTCATCTTTTTCAAAAATGTTAATTGCTTGGTGCCTTCTTAATTCAGTATCTTGTGCATATTTGCTTTGTTGAACACCTCTTGTGTTTGCAAGTCCCTATCTTTCAACATTTGCCAGACTCCCTTGCTATGATTAATCTGATCTCAAACCCAGATTTTCACTGTTCAAATTATTTAAATTGTAAAATATTAAAGGTGGCAATATGGCCGGGTTGGGTACCACGGTAAAACGGCTTTGGGTTGACAGTTGACACTTGACACAGGCCATCGCTGGTACGGGTTAGGTTGGCCCTTGCGCTCTTTCTTGTCTGTTCTAAAGATATTTTATAGATAGTTAATGCATTAGTGATGTCTTTAGATATAATATATGTACAATCATGGCTTTTGGATAAAAATTGGTTTTAGGTGGTTAATAAGTAGACATCGAGCGACTTTCAACCCGTTTGAACCATTTGGCCGTTCCCATTTCAGTTGAAGGTTGGATTTGACCCAATTGTGATACGAACAAAATCCAAATGAACTAATTCTAAAGTAACTGGTTGATATTGTCGCTACTATGAAATGCCATCTCAGTGCTAAAGTTACTGATGTTCTAAATGATCATTCATGTTATTCTTTGTTTATGACTATTCTTAGATCTCTATCATGAAATCAACTTGATTTTCTTGCATTCAGATGATAATGAATTTGAGCATGTAAACATAGTGAGACCGGATGATTTTTATCCGTCCCGTGATGCTGACACTACAGGTAGTTGGTGAGGTAGTAGAAATCTGCATGGAGCACCCTTTTTTCAAAAAAATTATGTAAAATCGATGAAGTTGTAAACTTTATGTATGCCTCATAATGCTACCGTTTATATTGAGATCTACCAGAACTATATTGCTTCATTTCTCATACTTTTCATTCCTTAGGTTGCTGTAATTTTTTATATCCCTCACCCGAAGATTATACATGTGATTTGTTATTATGATATCATTCAGGGAGTTGATAGTTTTAGTTTGTTATTGTTACAGTTTTCAAAAGAGTATATAAATAGATGTCATTACATTTTCGTCGGACGGGATAGACATTGTTGTACTCGACTTGGGTTGTAAACAAGGTGTCTTTATGGATATATCCAGCTAGATAGGATTGAATTTTATAAGGTACATAAATTTATAACTAGTCAAATTTAGGAACTTTGATGAGTTTTTCGAGTTTATGTATGTATTTTAGCTGATGGGTAAAGCCAATGTCAAGGTCAAATCAAACTTGTTTTATGACTTTATTAAAGCAGGGTTCTGAATCTTTTTAAGGAATTCAACTCTTAATTTGTATTCATCTTCATTGATGGGAGCTTAAACATCACTTGTTTTCACACTTGGTGCAGCTAGAAGCATACATGACATTTCTTTTTTTAGTTTATTTAATTAAAAATCATAAGATCCAACTAGTCAACCTGACTCAACTTCACGGCACGTTTCCACCCATTAGAAAGCAATACTTAAATAGGTACGTGTCTCGTCTACTTAATCAATTACACGCCACTTGGTTAAGTCTTAACTTCTTCAACTCAGCAATTTCAAACATTTTCTAAATTTGGGTTTCAAAAACACTAGCTTTCTTGTCAAATTTAGATATTACATGTGACACAAGAAATAGTCATCAGTGCAGAATGATCTTTTGAATATTAATCTTCAATAAGTAGTTCACATAAACAAATTAAGATGGAAACTCATCTTGTGATGTTAACATAGAATCAAACAATGTAATTACCAAACATTAGAGTGCCATACATTTACTTTAATTTTTGAAAGAATATTCTCTAAAATAACAGACCTTTTTACCCCTGAAAGAGCAAAACATTTATGCTGTAGTACTCAAACGAACAACCTAAAAGTAGTCAAGCCTTACTAGGCTTTACCGGGCGAAAGACCTCTTGGTTGGAACACACTTGAGTAGATATAATACAACTATTAATGCACGCATAACAAAAGGTGTTACTAGCCAAGGTACTAATTTAAGTGCCAACATTAGTCAATACTTTGTGAACAAACTCCTTCACTTGGCCGAAAAGTTGTGAAGATTCGGGCAATTCTGGGAAGATATAGAAAGCGTGACACATATTTGGGTAATCGAACAAGTATACTTCTTTCCCAGACCTTTTAAGCCACTCATAGTACCGTTTTTGCCAGTCACGTAAAGCGTCAAACCCTCCAATAACCACCATTGTTGGTGGGAAGTCTATTTTTGACATGTCTACTGCATTAGGGCCACTAACATTGATTATTGGATGGTTCCGATTGAATCCTTCTCCCTGTGGCATAAACGCCTTCCACGTCCAATCTGTTCGTTTTTTGGAAACTATTGGTGTTCCTTCGAGTCTTATCTCTGAGTCAGTCTCCCCCTCTCCACCAAAAAACGGTTGAATTGCCACTACTCCTATTACCTTCAAAATATACATAGTAACGATTTAGGTATAGTTCATTTTTAAATGACATCATTTTATAATAATTAACGAAAAATGCGCATTTAGTTACACGAATAAATAAAAGCAAAGAGATTTGTACACCATCAGTTATAACCTTACAACAATAATTCATGTTGTATGATGTTAAGTAAATTTTAGTAATGTATGACTAAAGTTATCGACTTATCGGTGTATAAATCGTCCATATTAAAGTTACAGATAGAAAATTATAGATGGAGACTTTTAAATTGTGACAATGTTATTTTGAACCAATTATTATATATTAATGAAGTTAGACGGATTAGTATACAGTAGAAGACACTGCACTGTTTACAATAATGGGAAAATTACTTAAATTCAAGTTGGTCGTTGCAGACAGTGATGATATTGGTGACGAAATCAATGACACAAAATGTTAGTAACATCTTATCGTGAGACACAAATCGATGGCTATCTTTGGAAAGTATTATTTTAGCTGAAACCAACACAACCACACAATCCACACATACTTAAAATATGAAAAATCACACTCAGTTTATAAGTCTTCTTCACTACAAAATAGAAAAAGAACAAAATAATTAATAATAATAATAATAATATTACATTTCAAAAAAGTAGATATAGAATTTGATTGGTCAACAATGTAATAGTACACATTTTCTATGTATATTTATCAATAAAATTGGGATGGATGGAGTACTAAGTCTTTTGAGAATGATATGTTAAAGTGGTTAAATGTTATATGCAAGACTACAACTAACAACATGTAATATTACAAATAAAAATCAGATATATAAAATATTAAAATTTGAAGGACTAAAAATGTAAATTCTTTATAAATTACACCTAAAATTGGTAAGTTAACCAAACTAATTTCTATTTGTTATTATCAATATTTACTACACTAATTTATTACTCAGAATTTCAATATACGTGAAAATGAACCTTATCACTATACCTTAAGATGTTTAAAATCGAATTCACAAGCTCTATGAGCAACATGATGAGCTAGGTTTCCACCAGCACTATCACCGGCGACAAAAATCCGCGACAAATTCGCATTCTCCGGCAACGATTTCGATTTATTCACATCATCATCTAAAAACTTCAACACATCAAAACAATCGTCATGTTGCGCCGGAAACTTATGTTCAGGCGCAAGTCGATAATTCACCGAGACAACAACTGCTGGTAATTTCCTCGCGAACCTCCGGCATACAAAATCGTATGCCCGAACGTCCGGCGACAGGAAGACGAATCCGCCGCCGTGAAAAAAGACGATCACCGGTAGATCGTCAGCGACGTATTGTGTAGGTACGTAAACTCGGAACCATAAGTTCCGCGTCTGATCGACAACGACATCGTGTGACATAACGCCCTTGACGGATTTTGGTGTTGGAGGAGATCGGAAGTTGAATAAGTTCATTAGACGACGGTTTACGGTGCCGTTTTTCCGGCATGATGCGTCGGTGAATGTCGATAGGATAGAGAGTGCAATTCGTGTTTTCCACGGTAAGGATAGTGACGGCGGCGGCGGTTTCCCGGTGGCTTCCATTTACGTGAAAGTATGTAGTGAAATGGATAGCGAGTGTGTGAAATATGTAAATCAAAGGTGTAATTTATAAGAATAAAGTATAATTATTTTTACGTCGTTATTTTCAATTATAATTTTATTTATTTAATGTCATTACTATTTTGATTTGATTTTGAAGATCGATAAATTAGTAAATTAGTTAAAAGTAAAAATAGAAATCGATGTAGTAAAATAAGTTTTGAGGATAAATTTATCCATATAAATATATAGGAGAAGGATCTACAGTGAAGCTTCAAAATTTGGAGATGGAGAGAAGCAAATCTTAGCCCTTGATATTTTTATTAATAACATTTTTAACATCCATTGGTGATGAATGTTAAATTTTGAAATTTTTTGTAATTTTTAAAATTCATTTATGATGAAATCAATGGTTGAGATTTGCTTCATTCCTTCTCTAATTTTTTTGCTTCCCTCTTGATCCCCACCCTAAATATATATATATATATATATATATTATTAGATTAGAAGATCATCCGCAATGCAACTGAAAAAGTTTATTAATTTCATATTTATTTGATATGCATTATTCTATTTTCTGAAATATTTTAAAAATCAAAAACTACATTTATAATACACGAAGAATACTGTTTTTTAAGTGAAAAAATCAATTCTAAATTTTTTGACAAAAATAAAAAATTAAATATATCATAATATGTTATTGCAAACTTGATGGTTGTATTGCAAGTTGTAGAGTCGTTTCTTGAGTCTAGAGATTTAAGTTTCACTAAATTTCTTTTATAGTTTTTTTTTTATATTTTTTTTTTTTTGCATTTTGATATTAAATATTATCTATATTAAATGGTAATTCTAAAAAACATCTTAAATGTATCATATAATATAATAGTCTATAAATGTAAAGAAGTTTAAGTTAAAATTTAATGTCATATATTAATTAGTTTATCGTTTAATAATGTTTGTATTAATAAAAATTTAATAATTAAAAATTAAAAATATATTAATTAAATGTCATAAATTAATTAATTTAAGGTTTAATAATATGTATTAATGAGAACTTAGTAATTAGATGTATATTAGTTATTTGTATGAATTTTTAAAAAGCTTTTAATAATTATATGAAAAAAAATAGTAAAATTTATTTTTAAAAAAAAATTAAAATGTATTATATATTAGTATAATATTATATCTTAAGTTAAAAACATGGTTGTAATTCTAACACGATTGGATCTTAGATCTAATACAAGTAAGTTTAACTTCAAGTTCACTTTATTAACGCATTTAAAATACATGTGATGTAAAAATCATCACTCGTCTGTTTATTTTGAGGTGTAATAGACTAACAATGATAGTGCCGTAGTGATAAAACAAATGTGACTTTTTTCTTTATTCATTAGCAATTAAATTCAAAGTTTTTTTTCTCTTACTTATTAGTGAGTTCGAACATGACTATTTTAGTGACCGAACGACATTTTCAGTAAAGCTAAAATTTAGTAAGTAAAGCTCTATTTGACACCAAATCTTCATTAGAAAGAATCTAAAGAATACCGGTACTCTTTAACATATTTAGTTACTGATACTTTTATGTTACGAGAGAAAAATAAATTAAAATTATTGTTTGTAAAAATATTCCAATTAACCTATAAAATTCGAATTGAGATCGAATCACTTAATGATTAACCTAGAGATCGGGTTTTGGAAACACAAGTTCTATCGAACTGAATTAACTGCAACCGATCATTCACAATTTGGTAAGCTGTCTAGGAAAATCGACTTATAAGTTATGCATAGCAAACTATAACATATTTATACTCATATATCATTTCCCATATCTTAATCTTGATCTTAATAAAAAAAACTATAACCATATAAGGAACAAAGGATGGGTTATAACATGTTAGGTGTGGGTATAAGCACATTAGGCCACTCTGTGATTTAATTTTGACATAAATGTGACAAACAGGGGTTGGGTTGGTGGGGCTTAACCATAATCATTAAACATAAAACAATAAAAACTAAATAAAAATCATATTACTTAAATAAATAAGAAGTGCATCAATGAGTAAATGATAGAAGTTGTCATCTTTGGTTTCAATTTTTCTTCTTCTGGTAATGTTTTAAACTCATATTTAAATAAGTAATTTTTTCCATTCGTTTATTAATCCAACATAAAGTACACAGTTAAGTATCCACCGATAATATTACCAAATCGCAATCGTTGATATTTCCCGATCATGATTACGATTGGACTAATACTTGGACCACCTGAAAAGATGGACGCAATTGTACTTTGATGTAACTACTTAAAATGGAGTATATATATAGTATAGAAGATATAATTAAGTTGCCGTACCACTATGCTATTTAAACCCAATTGAAATTTGAAAAGTTGTAGGTTCGTTTGGTGATCTACATCCCATTTCCACCAACATTATCATACCTACCGAATCACTATGGCGGTTGACATTTATTGAAGGTAAGAAAATTAAGTGACTGAAAAAATGATTTATATCTTTTAGCTTAGAGGAAAGTTTATAACTTTATACATACAAAAAGTTTATAGATAACTTTATTAACTATAAAAGTTGGGAAAAAACAATAGTGATTGCGACTTTTGAAACAACTCTATGAACTACATAAAGAAAATAAATGAATAAAAAAGAAATGAATGATATTATGGTATACCCTTGTGTCCAATTAACAATACTTTTACCAAAAGTCTCCACAAGAACATTGACCATCTTTAAAATGATGAAACCTATTGTAATCCCTAACAACAATAACTCTTTCAGTAATCTTGGATACAAATTTAGTGAAATTATGACAATCTATACAAACTCGAAGATTTTTTATGATCCGAATCTCACTTCCTTCTTCGGTGTTCAATAGTCCAAAAGCAATCGCCAATCTTTCACTATGAACATTCACCATTATTTCCTTCTCTTCCTCTTCAACATCATGCAATGCTGTCACTGTATCTGTCTGAAATCCAGCTTCCCTCATCTTACCCATTAATTTCTCCAACATTGCGTAAATTGCTTCCGTTTGTTCATGAGATCGTTGTCCAGATGTGAATACATGTGGGATCTTATTGAATTCTATTAAAGTACAACCAGGAGTTTTTGCAAGATTTTGATTCTTGATCACCTGCCTAACAGAAGCAGCCTCATGATAATTCTTATCAGCAGTGTATATGTTTGAGAGTAAGACATGATACCCAACATTTTCAGGATCTAATTCAAATAATTTATCGGATGCTATTCGTGCTAAATCAGTGTTCTTGTGAGTTTTGCAAGCACCAAGCAGTGCTCCCCATATAGCAGGACCCGGGTCAACAGGCATGTTGTTGATAAAAGTAAACGCCTTTTTTAATTCTCCAGCTCGACCATATAAGTCAACCATGCAGGCGTAATGCTCAGGTAACGGTTCAAACCCATGATCCTGAACCATTGAGCTGAAAATCTGCTCTCCTTCTTTTACCAATCCTGCATGGCTACAAGCGTATAAAATAGAAATAAAACTAACACCACTTAAAGGGACTTTTGAGTCCACCATTTCGTTAAAAATCTTGAGAGCTTCTTGTGCATGCCCATGAAGACCGTAACCAGAGATCATCGTGTTCCATGTCACTAGGTTCTTTTCTTTCATGGTGTCAAACACTTGACGAGCCTCTTTTATGCTTCCACATTTGGCATACATATCGATTAAAGCAGTTGAGACATAAACATTGGACTCAAAATTCTCTTTGCTTGCTAAATCATGAACCCATTTTCCTAAACTTAAAGCACCAAGCTGAGCACATGCTGAAAGAATACTAGTAATCGTTGTAGGATTTGGAGGTATTTTAAATTGTTGCATTTCTTGAAAAAGTGTAATTGCTTTATCGGTTAATCCATTTTGAGTATAACCAGAAATCATAGCATTCCATGCAGCCAAGCTTTTATCTAAAGATTCATCAAATAGGTTTCTTGCTGAATCAATCTCGTTAAGTCGACTGTAGACGGTTATTAATGCAGTTGCAACTGATGTTTTCAAAACTAAACTAGACTTTAAACAAAAACTATGGATTGCACTAGTCAAAATCAAGTGACCAAACGGATAGAACACGGGAATCAAACCAACCATAGTGCTTGAATTAACTCGTTGCTGCGAAACCAGCATTTCATTAAACAGACCAACAGAGTTTTCCATCTGTCTGTTACAACTAAACCCAGAAATCATAGCATTATAAGCTATTACATCAGGGAGTTCAATCTGCTCAAACAAACACATTGCTGTCAACATATCCCCACATTTTGCATACAACGATATAAACCCCGTAAGAACATGAACATGCCAATGAAACCCAACTTTAATCGACAACCCCTCAATCGCCATTCCCAATTTCAACTCCATCAATTCAGCAACAGCCGTAAGAACAGCAGCGAAACTAGTCGAATCAAAGCGCCTCCCTTTCAAAACCATATCTTTAAAAACCAACACGGCTTCATGAAAACACCCGTTTTTAACCAAACCCGATATCATAGTATTACACAACACAGTATCTCGCTCAGGCATTTTATCAAACACCTTATACGCATACCCCAAATTACCAAGATTTAAATACATATCAACAATAGCTGACCCAACAAATAAATCCAATCCAACTCCACCAATAACGGCCTGCCCGTGCAGACACGATCCCAAATTCTTACTCAAAAGCTTCGATGCAGCCGAGATAACAAACGAATAGGTAAAACTATCCGGTTTGATATTTGCATTTTCACGCAATTTACGATAAACTGAAAGCGAATTGGAATGATCGTTGTTACGAGAGAAACCGCGGATGATGACATTGTATAGAAACAGATCAGGGTTTGGGAATGTGGAACAGATGAGGGTTGCATCGGAAATGGACCCAAAATCGGAGAGTTTTTGAATGAGTTTTGTGATTGTGGCTAAATCGGTGTTGAGGTTGTTGATGATGATTTGGGCGTGGGT
Organism: Logfia minima; assembly: GCA_963921325.1. Lineage (NCBI taxonomy): Eukaryota > Viridiplantae > Streptophyta > Magnoliopsida > Asterales > Asteraceae > Logfia > Logfia minima. Next base: position 32,659,524 of record OY992773.1, read on the forward strand.
TTGCCGGAGATGAGATTGTGTGGTGGCGTTGCTGATTAATTTTAAAAAAAAGTTTCGCTCACCGTTTGCTGCTATGCTTCTGGAAATCATTCTGGTTTGTTTGGTTTCTATTTTTGGCGGGAAGGAAATGGCGTCTGATGGTCTGTTGAGAATTGATAACTGTATACCCTGTAGTTATTATACGAACAATGACAATTTTATTTATGATCATTTAAATATAAAAATAAATGAATTTCTTATCGAACGATTTGTGAACTAGATGTTCATTACAACTTTATACGGTTATTAATGAATAAAAAAACATGTTCGAATTTTATAAAGTGATAATAATCTAGATGTATCATATCTGTTATGTCCCTCTCTAAAGTGGTAAGGAAAAAGGACCAAAATAACATTCTAATTATGATCCACATTAGCCTTGATATTTTGAAGAGTTGAGTTTTTTGTCATTCTAATATAATCTAACATGTCTTTAATTGGAACAAAAATAAATCTATATTTAAGAAAATATATCGGATTACTAAAGTGACATTTGTGCATATTGTCGATTTGTCCCTTGATGTAGGAACTGGATTTATCTTGTTACTCTGTATAAATGATAATATTGTTTAGTGAATTAGTGATGCTCGAATTGCTGAGAACAGCTATCTGGTATTTTTTTTCAAGGTTAGTTCTCATATAATTTCGAAGTCCTCGTAGACACGTTCAAGCTATTTTAACATCATCAAAATCATATTTCTAACCATAGCTCTGAGCATTTGAGCATCTGCTTAAAACACTATTTGTTTTCAAGCTAACAAAAAAGTGTACATGGTCAACACGACCATTTAGAATACTACTCAGTCTGGCTCATACCCATTTTGAACCTTACCCACCCATTTTGCCACCCTAAGAAATTATTACGGAGTACTACACTGGCAACATTAGAACAAAAGTTGGCCTCGCATACGTAACACCAAGGTTTACCAGAATGAAAATGTTATCAGACATCAAACTCTTCTTCAAGGTGCAATACATGGAAATAGGATCCAGAACAAAACAAAACGTATCGATAGTTGAAGTACTAGAAACACTACAAAGCATCCAAGGAAAAGTGCCTACGGCATGCATGCTTAAGCCAGCCTTCTTACTCATCTTCCTGGCTGCGTAGCCTTGCTAATTTGTTGGTAACCACAATATCCAACTGTGCTGCCCGTTCCACTATATCTTTCCTTTTGCGTGTAGATACATTGTGTGCAATTTCAGCACAGTAAGTCCTATAATTGAAACAATTAATTACACACCAATGCCGATAAGAGTATGGAACAAAATACTGAGACGCAATAATTAATCTGGTGTGATCAAAAGGTACTCCTGCTCCATCATAACAGGTTCGTTTGACCCGAAACACTTTTAGTCCAACATCTTATTTACTTATTATACTTAATGTCATATATGATCACAAAAACGATATTACTTCAATTAAAATCTAAGCTTTTGTATAGAGTGATTTAGATGGTTCAATGCATTAGATCAAAACTTCCAAATGGGATGAAGTATAATATAAATTACCTATTGTGCATCATAAGGACTTCCAACTCTTTTGCATTGTGCACCACAAATTTCTTGAAACCATTTGGGAGAAAGTGTCGAGTTTTCTTGTCGGATCCATAACCAATGTTGGGCATAAGAGTTACTCCTTTAAACTTCCTTCTCACTCGGGAATCAATACCCTTGGGCCTACGCCAGTTTTCCTTCAACAAAAGATCGAGAAATGAGTGCAAGAATCAACCAATGTGCGGTTGGAATTAACCATAAAAAGATATATTCATCCAACATGAATATCCGATCACACTTTCTGGAAGATGATGCAATATATTCATTATATAATGATATTCAAAATTCTATTTGTGCTAATTAAGATAATAAAAGAGAAGGCGTACCTTGACACATATTTTCCAGTCACTTTGGGGCCTCTTAAACTTCTTGACCCGCTTCTTGACTATCTTCTTATCCAGCTTCGGGACAGCCATTCCGTTCTTTTTATAACAAGATAAAAGAGGGTTATTTTCTACCATAAAAAACTACACTTAACACAAGAATACTTTTGACCAAAGTCATATAGTATCAACTTAATGGTCATTTGTTCTTAAGATTGTATCTTGTATTTCATAAAGTTTAACAGATGATCAAACTCAATAACAAATTCTACAGCCATTAGTTTATATACTCTCTATATCACTTAAAAAAACCCTACTAGTTCAATGCATATGTTTTTTAGTTTTCATTTCAAGATGTTACATACTTACATTAATGTTATAAAAATAATTCCAATTTTTATAATTTCTCCTAAAATGATGTCCAATTTAGTCAAAATTTAACTAATGGTTAAGCTAAAATTTAGGGATTAGAATCACTACATCATACAATGTAATTGATTTATTAGCCTTCAACAATAAAAAACAATTTATTAGCCATAATTCTACAATAATCAGCCTTTTCATAAGTTTTTTTATAAGACAATTAACATACAGATTACGAATGCAAAATAAAAACAATAAGGAGTACAAAGCTAAATATTTGAACTACAACAATCGAAAAATATAGTTCGTGATAAACAAAATTATATGTATATGTATACACATATACAAAATTCGTGTATGTGCGATGTTGGTATAACGAAAGGATGAGAGGCTTCAAACCTGTGCTGTTGAGTGATGTGATGACGATGAACAGCTCGTTCACATTTGAAAAAAATTTAGGGTTTATAGTGTGTGTGATAATGTATGGGCCGAATATTGTAATGCGTAAGCCCATTACTCACAAAATGTGTAGGCCCAATTACCAAAAAATCATACTCATCTAATGTGTGCATTTGAATGTATGTTTTTTATATATATAACTAGCATTCAAACCCGTGTATATACACGGGTCGTTTAATCTACTAAAAAAAATATCAAATTAAAAAGTTATATTTTTTTGACAAAAGAATTCAAATGTCATAACCTAATTATGTTAATCAATGATTACGTTTTTTTTAAGAATTATAAATGACACACTTAGATTCTTTTGTCCATGTAATTATCTCAATTTTCAAATCAACACATGATATTTGATTATTGAATTTTATCCGATTGAATTTTCGAAATTATAGTGTATATTTTTAACTTAATTGATATTTGATGCGACAGTTATAGCAATGTGCTACTTTGAGATGAGATGGGTGAAGTGAGTATATTTGCCATGAATTTTGGAAGTCTTTTTGTACTTTAAATTAGTTTCGTAGTTTTTTGACTTAATTTATTATTTAACCTTGAGACGTTCATATACGTTACTGCCTTCAAAATTAACTGGCTTTAACCTTCATAGAAGTAATCAATTACCTCTATAACCTTCTCACATTAATCATATTTTAAGCCATTTCAATTGGTAAAATATTCTTCATGTTGCTCAACCTCTTTCGCAAATTGGTGTTTATATACACCATCACCACCATATAATCACCACAATGCATGCACCATATCACAACTATAAGTCAATAGCAACAAAGTTTTTGGCTCGAAAAGTTTAAATACCATTGGTTCAAAACGTGTCAAAGATCACACTTTAACTTCACTTATCATCACTAATGATATGCTTCATGTTCATGTCTCAATCGTTTCTATGCATAGCTCATATAAACGAGAAACGTACTACTATATCTCTTGCTACCATACTTGATCACCCCCGTTGTTTTCACATGCGTAACTTGGACACCATGATTCAAAGAAAAAAGGCAAGTCCTCGAGTTGTACCACCTGGTAAAAAGCCATAACGCTGTCTTTTGCAATTAGACCACGAGCGTCTTCTTCCCATGTCCTCGCCTCTGCTCGGTTACTTTGCGTTCTTTACTTTCTTCATGTTTTACTTTAGCATTATTCAAAGGAAAAAGATGTTTTTTATGCATAAATGTCAAGTTATAATGTATTGATTATATTTTTTTTTTCTTCTCTTTTATGAATTTTGTGAATTACTTGTTAAGTTGTTAACTTCAGGTAGTCTAGGATGGTAGAGATTTAAAAATTTCCAATGAAGACTCGAGCTCAATTCCTATTAGCTGCAACTTTGAGACAATCATCAGACAGTTAGTTCCGAAGGAAAGAACTTTGCAAGAAAATGATCATGTTTTTCAAAATGGACGAACACTCTCGTTAGCAAGCTGTTCAGATAAGTTGAAGTGTATGCTTAGCCTTGCCTTTCACATGTTGTCATTGTTGCGGGGCGTGTGGCCCCATAACATTGTCCGTTATAAACTTTGTTTTCATAACTTTGTTAAGTTTTTTATATAGTATTCGTCTTCAACATATACCTCATGAAATATTATGAATGATGCAATTCAAGAGATTACTATTAAGTATTGCCACACGTCTTTAAATTCTTTTGGACCATATACAAAAATAGGACTTATATTAATTATAATCTCGAGGTTAACTAGAAAAAGTCAATCAATTTTAGTAAAACAAGCTCGTCCTTATATAATATCCTTGATTCATGCACGTATTAAGCGTTTTTATTCTCATTCTTCAATTTTGGTTAACCTTTGGGCTAATATATATGTTTTTTCACGACACCTAAATCATGATTTCATTTTCGTTGATCGAGAAAACTAAGAACGCATATAATCATGAAAATGACAAAATTCACATTTTTACTTCACATATCACTACTGTCTTCCCTCTTTATGTCTCGATCGTTTCTAGGTTCGGCTCATAGAGATGATGAACATAAGATTAAAGACATTATGCTTCAAATCAAAAAGGGTGGTGGTGGTGGCGGTAGGGGGGGTGGTGGTGGTGGTGGTGTCAGTAGGGGTGGTGGTGGTAGCGGCAGTAGGGGTGGTGGAACCGTCAGCAGGGGTGTTGGTAGTAGTGGCGGTGATGGTGGTGGTGTCAGTAGGGGTGGTGGTGGTAGCGGCATTAGGGGTGGTGGCGCCGTCAGCAGGGGTGTTGGTAGTAGTGGCGGTGATGGTGGCGGCCACAGCAAAGATGCAAACTCGAAAGGCACTAGACTACAAGCATATTTTCCTCTTATTGTTATTACTATTACCATCATCACCTTAATTATCAATAAATTCTAAATAATTTAAATCCAACATTAAAGATTGACTTTTTATTTTTCTCTGTGTAAGTTGTTGATTCACTGGTCTGAACATTTTTAAATTGTAATCTGAACACTAAAATAAGTAAGTTGACAATGAAACAGGTTCTGAAGTCACTTAAAAAAATTAATAAAAAAATAAAACTATGTTCATTACATGAGTTCATCAAATGATATAGTTTATTAGACCACTCCCAATGGAATGTCACATCAGTGCCACGTCAATACTTCTTCAAAAAGACTGAACGCTGCCAACAGAAGAAGTTTCTTCAGAAAGACTAGACTCCACCATTTACCAATAATACATTTTAATACACACAAAAAATAAAAAATAAATAAAAAAACAAGTTGGGCCCACAATCACTTGAAGATGGAGTGTCTTTACACTTTTTCATGAAGATGGAAGAGAAAGACGGGGTGCCAAGGACTTGGAGGACATTTTGATGCTAATGGTGTCCTTATAAAGAAACTTCAAGGACGTTTCAAAAACGTAACCATTGACAGGGTCTTACTAATATTTTTGCTATTCATAATCTACATTAGCGTAAGAAGAAGTACATGATAAAATGATTTCGGGTGCTGGGTCCACACCTAAAAATATCAAGAAAAAGATAAGTTTAAAAGTCCATAATTATCTAAAATTGCTCATTCTTATAACATTCGTTTTGTAATTGACTACATAACATGTTTTTATGATTTGTCTTTTCTATAACTCAACTATCGTATTACGTTAGGTTTTCTCTTTTTAAAGAAATATGTTTTTTCAAACGATTTCTACCCCAAAACAACTTTTATATATATGTGGCACTCACAAGTAGCACAACAAAATAGACAATTTGTAAAAACATTTCACTCTTTGTGTTACTCCATGCTGCCGAACATACGTATACATTTTAAATTCATAAATCGTAAATCAATTTATATATATATATATATGGAAAGAATTTATAAGGAATCTTCAAATTTTAAAGAAGGAGGAAAGCAGATCTTAGCCCTTGATGTTTTTATAAATTAATGTTTTTATCATTCATTTGTGATGAATATCAAATTTTAGAATTATTTATGATTTTTAAAACTCATAATTATATATATTTGTACACATTCGTATTTAATTCAGATAATAAATGTAAATATGAGTATATAAAATAAATGGACATTTGATATTATTAAGAATAAGTCAACCAAAGTTGGGTGATAGTTATCCCACGTGGTTGAATCCATTGTCACATATTTCGAGTTTTAATTTTAAAATTGTAGATCTTCTTTAAATAACGATTATGACAAATTTAACTATGGATCCTTTTAATTAAAGGTAACAAATATACTTATCCGTACCTTTCGTGTGGTTATTAAATTTATATAAAAAAGAATAATTATAGAAAAAGAAAAATAAAGGTGTATAAAATAAAAGTACGGTATATTATTTTGTCAAGAGTTTAAGATACACCATATGGTAAAACAATATGTTGTATCAATATGTTGTATCCGTGGTTATTCTTCTTACAAAAAGTTTTCATCGATCTTTGACCATGATTATTTTAACCATCTACTTAAAAACGTTAATATATAATACCGCAACTTTTTATACTGATTTCAGTTATCTTTCTGCACTATATTAATTTTATTGATTTCTTTATTTGTTAAAGTTAATTATTGACCGTTTATTATTATTAATGGATTAAAATGAAAATGGAAAAAGTTAAAATTATTAAAGCATTTTTAGAAAATAGTGTATAGTGTTTTTTTTTTCATATTCGAAGAAATACGGTTCGTTCAAAAAACATTCCATGTTTAGACAAATAGTTACGATGAAACTTTCCATTATGAAGAAGTAAAGATTGGAAATGGACAAGGTCCTTGATTCCTTACCCAATATGACTGGTTCTGTTTGTTAGAAATTAGCTAAGACTACTCTCTATCGATGCTTCATTCTTCATTCTTAAAGTCACCTGACATTTTGTCTTGTGTCTTCTTATATGTATGGTTTCACTTTAGGGACCGTCTTGAAAATAGACGTTCTGGTGAGAACGAGCAAAACGGTCATCTTGGCCTGGGTGCCTGTGTGTACAAACAGTCATTTTGTATTAGTTTAAAAGCTTGCAAGTTTTATATATACATGTTTTTGTGATGTGCTTAAGAAAAAGAGGAAGCATAAAGCAGTTGCAGGTCGAAGAAAAAAGGAAAGTGGAAGAAGATGAACATAACCTAATCTTTTTGTGGGATTTATTTGTGGACTTTATTTAGTTATTTAACTTTTAAATTTGGATTAAGCCCAATAATTTAATAACACAAAAACTATTAAAAGTTTTAGGTATATTGGGTATTGTAACTTAATAAAATTTTAAGAAATGACGTGGCGCTGACGTGGAGTTCAATTCTCAGTTCTAGGACGTCATGATATGCAGTGTTCAATTATGGTCAATCCTCAGTCCTTGTGTGTAACATCCTCTCCCGCGGTCTAGTAATTTCTATTATTTTAATTGATTATTTAATTGTTTTAGAACTATTCAATATTATGTGTTTTATTGTAAAATATTTGTAAATTCAAATTTTGTAAGTTTTTGATTTTCTGCGACACAAGGGTTGTGTCGCAGGTGGTGTCTTTGCGACACAAGGGTTGTGTCGCAAGACTGTGTCGCAGAACGGGCTGAACTAAAATTAAGTAAGGAGCTTAAGTGTAATTCGATGATAAAAATATATATACACCGCCCTAGTACTTCCTGACCATTTCCAGTCATTTCTAAACACTTAAAATCGGTTTTAGAGAGAGAATTAGAGAGAATTAGAGAGAAAGTAAAGCTAAGTTGGGTTTTGATCATATTTGAGCTTTTAATCCGTGATTTTAAGGTATGGTTCCATTTATATTGTGTTGTTATTGTTTATAAGTGAATTACACGGTTTGATATAGGTTAATTTGATTATTACATGTTTGATTTCGTGAAATTTTGAATCTGGGATCTGGGCTGTTCTTCATTGCGACACAAGGCTTGTGTCGCTTAAATGTTATGCGACACAGTGGTTATGTCGCTAAAGGCGGCCATTTTGAGTATTGCGACACAATGTTAGTGTCGCAGGTTTCTGTTGTGCGACACAGTGGTTGTGTCGCAAGGGTTTGTGGTGCGACACAATGGTTGTGTCGCTAAGTTTATAAAAGAGATTTTTGTTTTGCAAATTTTGAAAATGCGTAAGTGTTTTGGAGACGCGGTTTTGTGAAAATCTCATTAACTCGGATTTAATTGAAATTCGCATAGTCAATCGGAAACGACCTAGTAATCAAGGCTATATTCTAATAGCCTAGGCAGTTTTTGGCCATCTGGGGTCATCTAGGACCCGAAAATGGCATTTTTCAGTTTTAAGCGGTATTGCGGACTTTTTCTGAGTTTATTTCTGAGTGAACTTTTGTTTGCCTAGACTTCAGGGATTACCTGATTGGATAATTAGACTATAATGATGTTTATGGAACGAACTTCTGACTTGTGTATGATTTTCTGTTTCAGATCAACGTAAGACTCAGTGATATTAGAATCCTGAGTGTGGAGACGTCAGAGGTATCGGTGAGTGGATTCGGAACTCATCATTTGATTTAGTTGTAACTATTTGGTTACAACAAGTAAACGTAGATGTGTATTAGGCTGTTTAGTCTTGGTTATTGATTATTGATCTACGTGATATGTGAACTATGTGTACTATGTTATTGAGGTCAACGTGTAGTTGGACTTCTGGTTATTATGTGTTTTACACAGGTTTTGATTCATTTGTTGTGTTTGAGACCTGTGTATGTGTTTAATAACCAGTAGTTATCGGTCTATTCTGTATTGGCCATACGGATTGACGGTAAGTGTTCTTGGGGGAATCCCCGGGTATTATGATATCCCCAGAGCCACCGATCCTCATTGAATTATGTGTGTTTACGTTTTATTGGTGTAATTAGCTAGTTATGCTAAGTTGAATGGAGTGTGACGAATCTATTCACTTAGCTTTGTGCTAACCTCTCATTTTACTTCCTGCAGGATATGTTTAGATTATTGTGGGTGCGGGAGGTGATTGGTTGATTAAGGGAATGTTTGACTGCGCTTGAGGACTCTGATATGGTTTTTGTAATAAACCTTGTTTGGAGAATTTTTATAATACCCCGACTTTTGTAGTTTAAAAAGTTTGAAATTAGTGTATTTTTGGGAATTGTAAACTGTTTAATGTATTTTAAATTCATGCTTCTGTGTTTATTAATATAATATTCTTATATAGAAAGAGGGATGTTATATTGTGCTAATATAGCGCTGATGTGAAATTTAATCCTTAATCTTGAAAATGTCACGATAAGAAGTAGTGTAAGAGTTAAAGCTAATAGTTTATACTTGAAACGTGTAATTGTAATTTATTTTTAAGTTAAAGTTGCAGAATTAAATTAGATCGATTCATTCTAAAAATATTAAATCGATTCATTCTAAAAATATTAACAAATTAGTCGGAGCTCAAACTTATAAATAATTTACGTAGATGAACAACAAAAACCATATTTAGTTATAAGTTAACGGAGTACTACGTAATTGAAAATTTTATAAATTTTTATAAGCTTAAAATTGTTTCCACTGACTTATTCTTTTACACGAGTAGTATAACTTTAACTTTCACTTATCAAAATAAAATTTGAAACTTAAGTTTTCAAACAATATAACTTTAAATTCTTATAAACTCCGCACACTAATTGTCAAAATATTAGAACGTCTAACATCCTCGTGTTAAACTAGGAATATATTTTTTGAAAAATATTGAATAAAAAACTAACCAAATAAATCATATTCAAGAACCTACCCATACCTTCTACAATCAACTCATTTTTATGTTCTAATTTCATTATTCATTTTTAGAACTAAATTAAAAAATTATATTTATTTTTATTGTCTTTTAAATATAGAATATATGAGAATGGTTCAAATAAAAAACATAAATATCATGAGAATGTAAAAATGACTTTGAAATCACTTTTTAAATATTCAAAATAAATTTTTCTTCAAAATTTTTTTAATGATTATTATTAAAATAACTTTTGCAAGCTATGATAAAAATTTTAATAAAAAATATGAAAAAAGATTTCAAACTTTTTTTACAGTCGTTACTGTTGTGATTATTCAAGATAATCACAAAATATAACATGATAATTACATGTGATTATTCTCTAATATAATGTGATTATTATGTGTTCGAGATAATCACAAATTAGGGTTTTGATAATCACATATTACTCATGTGATTATTTTGTTATAAAATGTGATTATTATGAATAAAAAAATTAATAAAAAATAATTAAAAAAAAAACGTCGAAATTTTGTTTTATTTGAAAAATATCTTCTAAAAGTTATTTGAATAACGAGCTACGGAGAAAATTTTATAAAATAACATGTTTTGGATATTTAAAAATGATTTTGAAGTTATTTCCTACGTTTCAACGATATTTAGGTTTCTTATTTGAACCTAGATCTAGAATATATAATATAAAAAGATAAAATTATTATCTTACAAAAATAAAAATATAAAATAATTATATTTTATTAAATTGTGTATTTTTTATTCGAAAACAATAAAATTAAAAGGGAAATAGTAAATTATTATTAAAAAAATGTGTAAAACGTTTAGAGTTAAAACGAGACATTCATTAAATTTAGTTCACCCCACAAAATAGCGACACTAAACATAATTTTTTTTTTCTTTTATCGGTACGTTTTCCCTATAAATCCAAGCGTCACACACCGTCCATTCCCATGTATTGTCATTCTCCATCACATAACCTTCTGCCATGTTTACACACACTTTCAAGTTTTAAGAAAATCCTCAATTTTTGTTCACCTTTGTAAAAAATAACAACAAACCTACTTTAAATTTCATATTTTTAGAAAAGGGTCGTCGGAAATTTTTCAAAAAGTTAAAAAAATGAAGCTAGCAGTGAAGCAATCAGTGATAGTAAAACCATCCAAAACGACACCGTGCCAGCAAATATGGACCTCAAATCTTGATTTAGTGGTGGGTCGGATCCATATATTAACCGTTTACTTTTACAAACCAAATGGGTCTTCAAATTTCTTTGATTCCATGGTCATAAAGAAGGCTCTCGCCGACGTTTTAGTATCGTTTTTTCCGATGGCCGGACGGTTGAGTAAAGACGGTGATGGCAGAGTTGTAATTAATTGTAACGGTGAGGGTATTTTGTTTGTGGAAGCTGAAGCTGATTTTTGCATTGACGATTTTGGTGAGATTACTCCGTCCCCGGAGTTACGACGGTTGGTGCCGACGGTGGATTATTCCGGTGATATTTCTTCTTATCCGTTATTTATTACACAGGTATATGTCGGTTAAGTATTTTTTTTATTTGCATTTATAGCCCCTGAAGTTTTATTTTAATACTTTTAGCACTATACATTATACAAGATACATATTGAACTAATTTAACTCGTTAAAATCTGAAAAATTAATAAAATACACTATTAAGAATCTACTAATTAGTGAAGTAAACATGTAATTATCATTATGAGATAAACAGTTTTAATAAAAGTAGTCGATAAATAAATAGCAAACCATAAACCCTGTAATGAAACTTGGGATTATATTTTGTGGGTTTGATTGAAATATCTAAAAGTTTGAGGTTATAATTAGTATTTTTGAAAAATAGAAGGGTGTTCATTAAAAGAATTCAACAGTGAATTTACTTCTTTTGGATATTGTCAGCGTTGGTCCGCTGAAAGCATGTCATCACGGTAGTCTTATCATCATCAAGAAAATGTTCATCTTGTAAATTGTACAAGTGTTTGAAGCATATATATATATATATATATTTGTACGTGGTACATGTATGGAAATTACATGCTTCAAACATGATGCCAGACCAGTTCGTTTTTTACTTAAGTTTACAATCAATCAATATATGATGGTATATAATTGATGTATTAGAGATATTTTCATATAGTATAAAGTTTGTTGATTTTAGCACAATTATAGGTAACTACAAGCTATAGACATTTTCATGTGTATTTATCTTTCGAATTTGTTTCGGTTTTAGGTTACACGGTTCAAGTGTGGTGGAGTTTCTTTAGGCTGTGGATTGCACCATACGTTATCGGATGGACTCTCAGCGCTTCACTTCATCAACACATGGTCCGATGTAGCTCGAGGTCTATCGGTTGCAATCCCACCGTTCATTGACCGCTCATTTCTTCAAGCTCGTGATCCACCAACCCCTATGTTTGACCACGTCGAATACCACCCACCAGCGCCACTAATCACTCCGTTACAAAACCAAAATAACACGTCACATTCAAAGTCCGCTACAACCTCAATCCTACGGCTCACACTCAATCAAATCAACAATCTTAAATCAAAGGGTAAAGGCGATGGGAGCGTGTACCATAGCACATACGAGATCCTAGCTGCTCATCTATGGCGATGTGCGTGCAAAGCTCGTGGACTATCCAACGATCAACCAACTAAATTGTATGTGGCTACCGATGGTCGATCAAGATTGATCCCACCTCTTCCTCCGGGTTACCTTGGGAATGTTGTTTTCACGGCCACTCCTATCGCTAAATCGGGTGATTTTGAATCTGAATCATTGGCGGACACCGCAAGGAGGATTCACAATGAGTTGGGTAAAATGAACAATGAGTATCTTAGATCAGCTATCGACTACCTGGAGTCGGTAGACGATATTTCGGCTCTTGTTAGAGGGCCGAGTTACTTTGCGAGTCCAAATCTGAATGTAAACAGTTGGACTCGCTTACCAATATATGAATCTGACTTTGGTTGGGGTCGACCTATATTTATGGGACCCGCAAGTATACTTTATGAAGGTACAATTTACATCATGCCGAGCCCCAGCGGTGATCGGAGTGTGTCGTTGGCCGTATGCTTGGACCCCGATCACATGGCTTTGTTTGAAGAATGCATGTACGCTTTTTAGTGAAGCAAAAAATAAATATCAGAATGATAAATGTAATAACATGTTAAAGATCTATTATAAATCGATTAGAACGTTATTGTAAAGTTAGGACATTGAGTTTAACTGCAAATGAAGTGTGACATCAACAGCACTCGTTACCCTGAAGAAAGTTACCAATGTCGCTGTTGGTTGCGAAATTATCTAAAAGGAAATCACACTTTTTATAGTCCACTACTCTACTTACACGACTAGCATGATTTGTTATTTTCTTTGGTAACTGATTTTATTTTTTATTCTAGAGCATTGAGTTTTTGTTGATAATGATGTCTTTGATTACTTAGTTACATAAGTTTGTATTTATAACTCTTATTAATTATGGTGTACTTCTTGCATAATGGATTGTATAACTAATGGCTATGAGCGCTCGAAATTAAGACAGTTTGTTGCGATTTCAATTGCCTATGTATTAATATTTATTGGAAGATGTAGATATATTAATTTTGATCATACACAACAATTTAACTCACAACTAGCAGAATTCGTGAATAACAGCGGACGAAAATTTTATATGTTGATATTGAAAGACAAATATTTAATGGCACGTGAATACGAAATTCATTGTTAATTTTTTAATGAAGATGACTTTATGATAGTTTAAATTTATTGTAATCATAAATTTAATATATGATATAAAAAAATAAAGAAGATATTTAAAAGTATTATATAAAATGTGGTATTAATCGATTATGTATTTAATAAGTGGAAAGAGAAAATTGTAATTTTTGATATCTATATCTAAAGACTAAGAAAAAGAGTTAGAAATCCTTTTACAAAAGTTTCAAATTTTAGATGAAAGTACAAATTAAGTGCTTTTTCGGAGAAATTAATCAATTTTGACCAAAATTTGGAAAATTCGAATGAACAAAATAAATGACTTGTGTGTTATTTTCAAGGGAATAGTATAGATAACCTATTCAAACATAGCCTAACCCAAACACCTAGCAAAACTAACTTTCTGTTATGAAACCTTATCGAAATCTTTTTTCATGCTTTCACCGTATGAAAAAAATAAGAACTGTCGACCGATATGCTTGCAGTGAGTTGATCATAGAAGACGGATTCAAATGTTGACAACATTCGGTACTCGTCTTCTCCTGGGCAGATTGTGGTCATCAGCCACATTTAGGCGAAGCAAACCAAATTACTTCCATAACTGACTATTGGTGATTCAAATAAAAAGAGTGAAGAAGTATTTCTAACTTTGTTTACAATGATGGTTAAGGATCACACCATGACAGAAGTATTTAACTTACTTGGACCCAACCATGATTGCATTGTATTAGTAGGGGATGATTAACCAAAACACTATGTGGTCCATGATCCCTTGGGTAGGCATCTACAAACTTATTCATCTAAGGACCACGAGGATAATAGAGATAGATACGTAGTGTTTCTTATGTTTAAGCAAAACACACGATGGCACCTAACAATCTTAAATCTTAGACAAACACTAAACCCTAGGTAAATGTACATTGCATTTACGCAGATTGACGACATGGTACATTACAGGCTATTTAATGATATTTTCATACAGTAATATTGTTGCAGTGAAGATGTGAGGTCCGAGCTACTTTGCATGTCATAAATCTGAAAGTGGTATTATAGTACTTTGAAAGGGGATGAGTAACAGCATTCCACGAGCCCTAGCGGTAATCTAATGTGTCATTGACCTTGTGGTTGGACGCGGATCACATGGTCTTGTTAAAACTCTGAGCCATAGTGTTATGTTCTATTAACTTGTATAGCATAAGAAACACATATTAGTGATGGACTAGGTGATAGATGGTAACCAAAACTTAGAACATTTCGACATGGTCCAACCCTAAAAAGCAGGAAAGTTGATTCCTATAATTTGAAGCTCAAAAGTGAAAAGTTGGGTAGAAAATTCAGTATTTACTGTTTAATTGTTAATGATTAACACCACTTAATCCACCAGTCTGTAGCGTTATATGCTCGTCTTCAAGATTCTGGATCCCACCAGCTAGCATGTTTTAGAGATCTCTTGAATCTTAATTATGTGTCCTTACTCCATAGGCCTATTACAAAGACACAAAGGTAAGCTCAATGAGGCGGAATTTGATTTCAAGTGCTATGGGAAACAAATCTAGTTTTTCAAGAAGTGGGGTGGTCCAGACAGATTCTAATAGAATTCTTTCAAGTACACTGACATAGATCGATTTCAAAAAAATATGCAAAAACTGTAAGATCCATCGAGACATATATAGTACATTAATAAAGGAGTCAATTTCTACCATATACATGAATGAGTGAACCTCATGTATTATTTTGAAAATGTCAAGTTATTCCAACGGGAAATTTAGCTAAGTGAGTTGAATAGGTGAAGGGTAGAAAGCACATCTCTAATGTATAGATATAGATTTATTTACAAAATTATATTATTAATCTAAAATTATATTTAACACGTTATTTAACTCGAGTATTCATAATAGACAAGACAGTGATTGCATTACCATTTCAACCCATACTACAAAATGACCCATTTAACCCGTTACCTAACCTACCTAACCACCAATCTTGCCAGCCACCCACAAAAACCTGACTGAAAAGGCTTAAACTCCAGTACACACTTACAATTAAGATTAACATGAAAAAGATTTAGGACTTGATGGTTTTTAGTGGTTTAGGAATTGTTCAAGGTAAAGAATCTAGCTTCTCAAGAAAAGTGGTGATCCAAAAGAATTCTAATATATATAATTTAACTAAAATATATTTGCTATGAAATTTTGTCATGCTAACTTAAATACTATAGTAATTAACGAGGCTAATGTATTTGCTATGTTGTTTCCCATGTTAAGTCAGAAAATTTCAATAACTCAGCCTAATGTAATTTCATGCCAAATCAAATACAATGATATATCAAATAAGATTGGATACGATTTAAAAAGCTCATTGATTCATCATACATCCTCCAATGACCATATTTTTCAGTATGAAAAACTAACCTGCTATAGCAACTACAAGGTTGATTCTGAAGGGTCTTCAGATTAGCTAGTTTCGATGTATATCTTTCAATATCATGGCTAGCAATATTGTCACACGCAGACAAATCCAAATACTCGAGATCTTGACACCCTTTAGAAATCATATAAAGACCTTTGGCTGATAACTGTGAGAACCGAGGCTCAAGATGAAGAAGTTGAGACATGAACTTTGCAATTGCAGTAGCTTCAATGTCCGCATCTTGGGAAGTGGGTATATATCCTATGTATTTTGATGGACGTTTCCACATAGTTACGTTTTAAAATCAGAATGCTATTGCATTTTCCTCCCAATATAGCTAAAGATTTATGAGATATTTTATAACAGTAGCTTATGTCAAGTTCCCTAAGCTTGGGCCAGCCAGATGCTAGCTTCACCATAGATTCATCAGTAACATTGGGGCAACTCTTGATTGATAATACTTCAAGGTTAGGACACCTGTTGAACACAGGCAGATAAATAATAGTCACGAAAAATCGTTTTCTAAAAGGTGAACAAAAAACAGATCACATTAGAGTGTCGTCTTTAATGTACTCGTTTTGTTTTCTTTCCGACTATCGAGCTTTTATCGCTTGAATATGTTAATTTAACAGATTTCAAATGTTTTAAGCATTTGCATTGTTGTTGTTAACTAGTGTGTTACATTTCACGTTTAATGATTCCACATTTCTACTCCCTCAAACTAAAGCAACACTGAAATCACAATCAATTCATAATCACGTGTAGGCGTCGGGATGCTAGACCCTAATTTGTAGTTACCATTGTTAATACCCAAATTACAATTGTGCGCATATAATTGAACATATAATAAATAAAATGAAAATGAGGAAGTCGTGGTTTAATATATAATACCGTTCCGCAAAGAGCGAAATTGCGCGATCCGTACAATGCCTAACCCTAATCTCAGTAACACTTCATTACTCCTATCAACAAGAAATTGAATCATTTTATCGATTCTTCTTTTGAATTGAGGAGTCTGCCAGCTACTTAATTCAGATTTTGGCCAGCAGGATTCGAGATCGAAAACGGAATAAAGATACGGATCCTTTGAAACCTTGCGCCATGATTTGCAAACAAACATTGCGTTTCGCCATCGGTCTTCGAGAGTGAAGCGAGTGAAGATGTTGATGAGGCAATCGTGAGGGATATCGGACCAGCCGGAGATGAGTCCGGACTCGTCGGGTTGTTCATCTCACGGACCACGGTGGTTGACGGTGGACATTTAGGGCCGTTTGTTTCGTATAATGTTTAGGAAGGAATCGGAATTTGTAAGAGAAATTGGAAAGGAATGGGAATACGAATGGAATTGGAATTTGAAGGAATTTGTACTGTGTTTGGTTGGCAGAAATTTATGAATAGAATTGAAATCTAAATAACAACAATGACAAAATTACTCTTAGAATATTTTACACTATTTTTATAAATTTTTCATTTCTATATAATCTTTTATAAAATTATTAACTTTTATAAAAAATTTATTTTTATATAATCTTTTATAAAATTATTAACTTTTATAAATTTTTCATTTTTATAGAATCTTTTATAAAATTATAAATTTTTATAAATTTTTCATTTTTATAAAAACTTTTCGTAAACACGATTATATTTTTACAAAGTTCATAATTAAAAAAATCATTTGTGTTGTGTTTGGAGAGTTTTTTGGTAAAAATGAAACATTCCTTTGGAATTTCAAACTTTCCTTCCATGTACGGATGGAATGTTGAATTCTATTAGGTAAAGGAATTTGAAGGAATTTGACAAATTCCAATTCCGTTGTATTGTTTAACCAAACAAGAAATTGATGGAATTCAAATTCCAATTTCGAGAAATTCTGTGAAACAAATGGGCCCTATTGTATCAATTTTGAAATTTGAAAATGTGGGTCTGTGTGAATGTGTGATTGTGTATATACAAACTTCATCTGTTGTTAAGCCCGCGGATAAGGGTTGGGTTTCGATTTTCTCGCCCTCGGAGGCTTGTGGGGATTCGAATTTCGTTGAACTGTAGTCACTAAAATGGGTTGATTTGATTCAAATTAGATAAGAATTGCAAAAGAATATTAACCTATTGGTAACTCCGTATCAATTTAATTATGCATGTTCTTTTGGACGTTACAAGATAATTATTTATTTTTTATTTCAAACGATGAAAAACTGATTAAGTAGAGAATAATAAAATCTTAATAATATATTGTAATTATTATATGTTTATAAAACTATATGTATATTTGTAATGAGCAATTAAATTTAGACAAAAAGAATACTATATATAAGTTACGAAAATATAAAAACTAAGTAATTTCAACTTTTCTAGTAGTTGAGTAAAAATTCATTAGGTTATCTAAAAGTAAATATTCTTCTAAATTTATGAATGCCATCTACATATATTCAATATAAAGAGCATGTTTCGTATGGAGCTTTTAGTAGCTTTAGATTTTAGTTTTTGAACAAAAAGCTCATATGAAAATAAAAGATTTGTTTCTCATGTACAAGCTGTAGCTTTAGAATCCAACGAAAAGCTCAAATTTTCAAAGCTACTAGAAGTAGCTTTTCACGAAAAGCTCCAAACCAAAAGCTACCGCTACAGCCTACAGCTCACAGCCTACAGCTACTTCACCAAACATTCCCAAAGTAGCATTGTACAACGCAATGTTGTGACTATATTTAAAAAAAATGATTAATTGATATGACATATTCAAATATTTTTTACTGTAGTCTAATAGTTTATGTGGTTAGTTCATATATGAGTGTATTATGTGAATTAGCTTGTTGATTATGTGTACCGATTTAAATTGATTTTACCTTTTTAAACAATTATATATGTATTGATTTTGCGTCATTAATTTAAACTTTATGGAAAAGAAAAGATATTTGCTTGAAATTACCGTATTTATTGCACTATGCAGTGCAATAAAATAAAGAGCCAATGATGTATTTCTTGTTCGTGCTCATGTGTAGAGTTGAGAATTTGAGTATAATGGATTAATGGTAAAGATGAGTTAGTTTATTTTTATGAATAATAAAAATTACTAAAGTTAAATATGAACATGTTGAAATTAAGATTGATAAAAGTAAAAGTGTTAAATGCTTTATGATAGAGTATAGTATAGATAAAAGTATTACTCAATTCGAGTTTCAAGTCGGATGGATGACAATTGATATTTCAAAAATCATTTCTTTCAAAATCAAAATGGATTCGATACGGGATTGATTTATATTACTAGAATTTCTTTGAATTCGAATTGGTTTGAATCTCGGTTCTTTCAAGTTATATCTAATATCGAACAAGCCCAGGTAAGATTATTGGGTGTCTGGATTAGTTTGTTTATAAACACTCAATAATTTATTAGTTTGTTAACTCGATGTTTCAGTTAAAATTTTAGAGTTATATCTACTCACTATGATATCAAATCATATTAATATAATTTTAACATTTATGGTTATGATTATCAGATTAATGATACATATCAAATGAAAAGATACATGCCATAAAAATGATAGAAATGAAACATGTCAGATTTATAAGTACATGGTAAACATAAAGGGTAAAGCTTAAACTCCAGTACACATTAACAATCATATAAACATATAAGAACGATGTTTTTAACACAACAAACAATATATTACAACACAATTACGTTAAAAAAACAAATATGCAGATAATCTAGGAGATAAACATTTTGTAACATCAGAATACAAGCAAGGAATTCTATTACTTTTCCTTGTGAATCAAATACGAAAAGCATCTGTTTGAAATCGCTCATCATACAACCTCCAATGGCCATATCTTTCAGTATGAAAAACTGACCTAGGAATATAGAAATTAGGCTTATTAAGATTCTTCATATTGGTCAAGTTCGCTGTATAATTTGCAATATCCCGGCTAGTTACATTGACACAGCCTGATAAATCCAAATACTCGAGATTTTTACACCTTTCAGAAATCAAAGCAAGGCCTCGAGCAGTTAACTTGGAGAATTGAAGTTCAAGATGAATGAGTTGAGGCATTAAGTTTCCAATTGCAGCAGCTTCAGAGTCGCCATCTTGGGGACAAGCATTTAGATAGCTTGTGGGTACAATTCCTATATGTTGTGAAGGGTCTAACCAATTCATTAGGTTACGTTTTAAATAAATAAATAAATATAAAATAGTAATAAAAGTCATATGGTGAAGGAAACGGCGTACACTCTATTTTTTATTTGTTGACCGCCTTTTTGACTGTTCGTATGATGATCGTCTAGTGTGTTTTCATTTTCTTTAACTGGGCCGAGCCCAATTTAATATGAGCTTATGTTTTTTTAAATGGGCTAATGTCTTTTTTGTTTTTTAGATGAGATAATGTTTTTCTCATTTCTAACACTATATCATATTTTAATTGATCATTTTGTACATTTTCATACTTGATTGTAATTTTTTATTTTTAAAACTAGATATTTTATATACATATTCCGAGTTGCTACTCAAGATTATAGACCAGAAATAAAATAGGCCGGGGAGTTTGGTTCCATTTACAATTTAATTGTCAAATAAGATTTGCAAGAAATTGATCTCATATAAGGGGGTAAGATACCATTATATTGTTTCAACTTTTGATCAAATTAAACACATGAATATCGATGCAAATTGTAAAACTGCGTAACATTTTGGTTCATGGGTACCTACATATTTCATATATAACAACACTTGATTTTCTTTGCAAAAATACACATTATAGCAAATAAATGTTTTAATTGGAGCTGATAATCTCAATCGATATAACCGTTGATAATGTGTTTGCTTTGTGTCATTTATATAATAATGCTTACTTAATTTCTTATCTATGCAATCCGTAATGGCAGTGTTACTAATACCAATCACCTTTTGGCAAAGTAAATATATCTTAATTGCTTTAATGTTTTAACATATACGGGAAATTATGCCAAATCAGACAAGTAATTAAACATGTAATATTTTCTTATTACATCTTCAGATTTATGAGCAAAAATAAACACATTATTGTATGACTTTTTTTACATTCACGTTTTCATTGCAACACATCTTATTATTATTTGCCTCGTAGGTTAACTATCGATTAACAACATTTTTTTATTGGTTATAGAAGTAAGTGTGAGCTAATAAACAATAGAGGATAAAAGGAGGTTAGGGTTTCATATTCAATAAACAAAATGAATTTACAATTCAATAAAAGAAAAAGGCTAACTATATATATATATATACTAAAGGAAACTAAAAGGTTGCTCCATATTTTGCCGCAAAATAACATGTGGCGGTCTCTCATAATTTAAAAATAAATAATTATAATTATTTAAATTTAAAAGAAAAATTCAAAAAAATAAATTTAGATAAAGTCAGATAATATTTTGAATATAATAATAATTAATTAAAAAATTTATGAATCCTACTCAAACTAATTGAAAAATAATATTAAACTATTAAACTTATAAAAATTATAAATATAAAAATTACATAATTTAAATTACCGTGCATCGCACAGTTTAAATCTAGTATATATATATATATAAATAATCTAATAAGTTAAATAGGCTAACATAAGGCCCAAATCCAAATAAGTCTAATAGGCTAACAGTAAGTATGTTAATTTTATATGTTATGTTAAATAATTGCGAGTCAATAAACTAATAAGATTAAGATAATAATAATAAAAAGAATAACAAAAACAAAAGAGAAAAAGTAAATTTTTTGCATAAAGGATAGGAAACAAGAAATTGAGATATCAAGTATCAAAAGTCTTCCATTTCTTATTTTTCATTATAAGACGTTTGGATTACGAGGTTGAATATACTTCAATACTCCATACTCATACCCATCTTATTCCCCCAAGTAAAACAAACACCCCCTATTACTCTTTCCCTTGACAAAATATCCAATAGAACCAGACTAAAAGTAAGGAAAAAGGAGAAAAAACAAGTTTTATTAATATACAAAACTTTCAATCTAATCCTTTATTTCTGCTGCACTTTTTTTCTTCCAAACCCTCACACACCGATATAAATGGCGTCGGCAAGTGGTTTCACAGCTCAGATTTCAAACTTCAATGGCGTTGCATCGTCATCTTCATTCCGTAATCTCTCTCTCTTTCTCAACCTAATCCTATTGAGATTCTGCTTTTTTCTTCCTTTTTAATTTGATATATTTTTGTAATTTGTGGTGCTCATCTTGTAATATTATTATTAATTATTATTATCTTGTGATATATGTATTGAGGAAGGCATATGAAAATGAAGTTGAAAAAGGATGTATGTGATTATGTGAAAGTTAAAAAAAAAAAGGAAATTATTGTGGAAAATAGGGAGTTTATGACTTAGCTTGTAAATTAGATAAACCTAACTTTATAATCTCACAGAACCGATACAAATGTAAGGATAAAATAGTCCAAATACTTACACTTAATGATTGTTAAAGAATCAAAAGTTATGTTCAACTCACCTTCTTTATAAAGGCTGGTGGCTCTTACAAGTTCTGTTATGATTCTTGTACTTAAATACATGAAAGCTACATGAGGGACGTTTGAGTAAATTTTCTAATTTGTTTCATCTAAGTATTTTACTCATATACATATATTGATGCAACCGTGAAAATTTATCAAGGAATAAGTTACAATGAATTGGTATTAATTGAATTTATTGTGTGACATGAATGGCTTCTAGTGCTGCAGCTAATATATACGTTTGAATTGTCATCTACCTCTTTCAGTAAGTGGAACAACAAATTATAAAATGGTTTGATAAATCGATATGTTGCCAAATTTTCTGTACAGATCGGCTTTCTCACTTAGGGTTCCTTAGACACCTATTATTCTCAGTTTTTGTGCATTCATTGAATGTCACTAGACAATTTACCTTCTTGTATAATGATTGTTGCAGGTATTTAGAATTGTGAGAGGTTGTCTTGTTTCAAGCATCTTCTTTTATGTCTTGTCTTTAAGAGTAATGCACAAACGTTTATTTTCTTGCTGAATTTGCAGAAAAACCAAGTCCAAAACCAACTTCAGTTGGTATGAGGACCCTATCTCAGTCTGGTCATCGGAAACTTGTTGATAACCGCCGATCTCTTCATGTAGTCGCCTTATTTGGAGGAGGAAAGAAGGATGGTGAGAAGGATGATGGAAAGGTGATATTTTTCGGCATGGCTATAACGTCTTTATTTATACTGATCATGCTAATATGCATAGCTGATAACTATATCAACGTAGTAGTCTCTGTCTTCTAAATTTATGAGATTTTACTATATAGATGTTTTCCTGACTGAATATCTAGTTTGTTATTAAGAACTATATTGTCATTAAAGGTATTTCTTGATATCTTGTTTCTTACGTTTGAGTTATCAGCTGTGAGGTTCAATATTGTTGATTTTATTGATTTTATGATAACTTTTTCAGAAACAGGATACCTTATATCCCATTTGTCATTCAGTCCCAACTAATAAAACATTTTTGGTTCTTGTCAGCCAAGTTCAAATCCACTATTATTTCTTAGCCAAGAAATAAAATACGGATTATGGATGGATTTTGGCTCAAAAAATTTCTCACAGTGTCACTATAGTGGGGGTATATTGGATATTCAGATATATAGCCACTTAATTAATTATTTGCCTAGCCTAACACCTTTTGAGAGTAAGGAGTATGTATATCTTTTCCCTAGGTACAATAAAGCTTTTGTTCTGTTCTTCTATGTGCATAGTAGGGTCAATTTTGTGAAATATGATTGAAATAACTGATATATTTTATGTTCATTTTGATATTAGGCAGGAGTTTTTGGAAACATGCAAAATCTATATGAGACTGTAAAGAAGGCACAAATGGTTGTCCAGGTTGAGGCAGTGCGTGTGCAAAAAGAACTCGCCATGTACGTATAGTTCCTTTTATACGTAATAATTGGAAAGCCTGTGTTTGTTTATACATTTACTATTATATATTTGTGCTCATGGTTTCTTGTTAGTAAGTTACATCAGATATTTTTTATTGCAGAGCTGAGTTTGATGGTTATTGTGAAGGCGAGCTAGTAAAGGTGTGTTGTTTTGTCATATCCTCTATCATTATTTTTACACGATTTCCTAGGCTCGCTATCATGTCAAAATAGATATTAGAGTGAATTTTATAAATGGTTCCTCGAGTATTACTTAACTATCCATATGCTATAGAACCAAAAGCTATATTTTGTTTCGTATTCTATGGCTGAATTAATCAATATTTACTCTTCAAGGCTCGACCCTAAGACTTTGTTCTTTAAATGGGACTAGTAGTGGTATGGTTTGGTTTTTGAGGGATTTTTATTTAAAGGGATCAATTAAACAAACTATTTAATGGGTTATGTGTTTGGGTATTCATGAAAAAACCCGAGACCACAGCGCACTGGATCATGTGGTCCGGGTTGTAAGAGGTATTGCATTGTAAATTGCAGCGTGTGCAATATGATCATGTTAAGATAGTTTAATAGTTAGGTCTTCTATTCTAGTTACTAGTTAGGCGTTCTATTCTGTATATAATGCAATCTACTGCGGAGTGACTTTGTAGTTAAGTGTCTGACTTTACTACTTGACTACTGAGATATGCTTTGATAAACAACTGTATTGATATCTGAAATGCTTAGGTCACACTCTCTGGGAATCAGCAACCGGTACGCACGGAAATTACGGAGGCTGCAATGGAGTTAGGATCAGAAGTAAGTATATATATTTAACTTTATCTTTGGGTTATTTGTCAAATGTGTTGGTGGATCTATGGCTGTATCTATCGGTCAGCTCATGCAAGTATTATGTTTGAAGCTAGAGGTGGCAATTTCGATCCATAACTTATGAGCAGATCAAATTGGGTTGTGTTTAATATCTAACAGTTCAATTGGGTGATGTAAAAATAAAATACTAGCTACCATGGAGGTAGTCCAAAGCCAAATGGGTTGAACGGGTCGAAGTCTCCTTAAGTGTATTTTTGGTTGTATAAAACCTTCTAAATCATTTTATTCATAAGATTATTGTTGGAAAAAAATTGCTATCATATTTAATAAATTAGTTTTTATAAATATAAAGTTTTACGCATTTATGCAACCAATTTTGACCCATTACCCAACCCGCTCCTTTTGCCATCTTTATATATTTATATTACAATAAAAATGGATTCTTATTAACATAAACTTCACAGACATTACCTTAAATATGATTTTTTATTAACTTAACATGTGTAGACAGTCTTACGTATCTTTTATTGAAGTTGTAGTTGTTATTTGGGTTTAATTATCTTTCAATGTTCTTGCAGAAACTTTCGCTTCTGATTACTGAAGCATATAGGGATGCCCATCAAAAAAGTGTCCAGGTTCTTGTATATATAATATATAATATATATATATATTTTGCCTCTTGACTGTATCTGATGTTTACCTGTGTCCCCTTTTCTTATTTTCAGGCCATGAAAGCACGGATGGGCGATCTTGCACAGAGCTTAGGAATGCCACCTGGCATGGGTGACCAGTTGAAGCAATAATCCACCCCTCTTTCACATCATCTTCCAAAAAGCTGCAGTTTTGTAGACTAACTGTGTGAAAAGGTCCCCATTTTTCTCTAAATATACCAATTAGTGAAATTTAGTTGTCATGAGAATAGGTAAATCAGTGTTTCTTAGAATATATTCTATGCAATGTTTCAGACTAGAAGTTTTAGAATGGGTGGGTTGGATGAATTTAAATGTTTCTAGTGTGGGTTAATTAAAGTCGACTTGTTACTGTTTCTTTTTAAATTTCTTAAATAGTTGTGTATAAATGGTATTCCAAAAAACTATTGGGAGTAGTATCAAAATACAATCTTTTTAATAAAAACAATTTAGGAGGTCAGAAGGGTATTGACCCATTTGAACGTTATAATTTGATTTCTCTGTTAACAGCTAACTTGTAGTTTACAAGTGTGACTTAACAACTAACTTGTAATTTACAAGTGTGACCCATTTGAGATGAATGTAAGCCAAGTTGACCCATTCTTTGAGAAGATTATCCAAAGTCATATAAAATTATGTTGCTATCCATGATTTATTACCCTAGTAGGAGATATTGCTCTTATGTTCTCTTTCTTATTTCCTTCTTCCTTAATTGGAGTGTAACATATATACTTTACTCTTTCTTTCTGTAGGTTTCTTATCAGGTTCTCAGATTAAAGCTGTTTATTGAATGAAGAAATAGTAAACACAGGGACCAATCAAGAAAGTTTAGATATGAAAGAGTTGTAAAGGAACAAAAACCGTCTCTTTCTTTGTTATTTATCTCCTGAGCTGCCGTTTGTTAATTTATGTTACACGAAATGTTTGTTCGAGGGAAGTATACGTTGGTTTAATTCTATACATTTGATCGTGAAATTATCTACTCATTTGTACTACAAGAACCAAATATTGACATATCAACATCCATTTAAACAAGAGAAATGATGATAAGCATGAATAAACAGGTCTAAAAATTAACCTAATAATACAACGGTAACATATGTAAATGTGAGTGAATAAGATAAGTAGAGAGAAATAATCAAGTGGCATATAGAAGAATGAATGAGTTAGGTTTTAGGTTGATATAAATTAAACTTATATATCAGTGGTGAACCTTTGAAAGTAATTTAATAAGTTATAATCACAATGGAGTGATATACAGCTTCGTACGAGTTAGCAGTACTGAACAAGTGAGTCATCAGTCCAGGGAAAAAAAATTAATGTCTTTGAAAAAGTAAAAAAGAAACTCGTTTAATGCACTAGATCTTCCTTTAAAAAAACACCGATAAAAGAAGAAATTAAGATGACCACTAAATTTTTACCAGAATCATTGATTATACTAGCTTAAAATTAAGACCGAGATACTCGATAGTTTTTGTATTTATTTTATATATATATATATATATATATATAAATTGCGTGTTTGCTTTTAGATTATCAACTTATAATCAAAATTTTAGCAAAATTACACTATCTTGTAAAATCGTTTGCGAATCCGGCTGGATTCTCAAGTTTTATAAAGCTTTGGTGAGAAAGGGAAATTTTGCAACCCATTTTGCGAAAACCACCATAGTAATCCTCTTTCTGCGAAATTTACCCTGATAAATCCTACTTTTTTGCGAAAGTCACTCTGAGAATCCCACCTCTTTGCGAATTCTAAATGTTTACGAAATTAACCTTGTGGATTCCTAATTTTCAAAATATGCCCCTAATGTATTGACAAGTTGAGAATCTACATGGTAAATGTTTATCGATATTTCTATAGTTAAGTCATTTTCCTGATTTGAATTAAATTAAATTAAACTATCAATAATTTGAAATTGGGGATTGATTTTTACAAAGAATATATTTTACTTTCTATAAGAAAAAATACATATTTCTTTTCACAAGAAACTTTTATTTTTTCTTGTAACAAGTAAGATATTCTTTTTGAAAATCACCTCCCTTTAAAATTACTTATTGCAATGTTTATTTACTTATAGCTTATTTTTATATCAAATAATTAAGTTCAAATATATTTTCAAAAACTATTACTTATTTAACTTTTAAAAAGTAAATATCTAAAAATAAAAATAATGAAATTATTTATTTTTTAAAACGCTTGTAAACAAACTACAAAAACACCCGCATGGTTAAAGAATGCAGTAATCTTATGTGAGCATTAAAGAATACACTAATCAACACGGTAACTTCCGACAAGAAGTATTTGTTGTTAAAACCCAAACTTTTTATTTTTGTTTTCTTTTGTTTTTTCTTCTCTTTAGGTTTCGTTGTCGATTGTGAAACAACAAGATACAGGTACAATTCCAATACCCTTTTGATAAAAATTGAAACCTTTTCTTTTTGATCCTATATTTTTTTATATATATATGAGCAAATGATCGCAACTTTGATAGGTTGGATCTTGATGAAATCTTGTTCAGGTTTATAGGGTTTCAGTTGAAATAGTAACTCAAATTGTTCGTGGTATATAGGATTAATCAGTAGTTTATATTCTGTTTATGATAATTTGTGTAAAAATTGAAACTTATTTCTTAACTTTTTACAATTAGGGTTTATTTGGGATTGATGGTGATTTATTAAAAGCAAGTATATTCTGTTCACAATGAATTTTTGATGAATCAGTGCAAGTTGTATCCCAATTAATCAATTTCTTTTTGGAATTTGAATTTTGTCTGCTTGATCAGTCCTTATCGGATTTTATTTTGAGATACAATCATAAGTTTAAACTTGGAAATTCAGATTTTATTTTGAGATACAATCATAAATTTATTAATTATTATTATTATTTCCTATAATTTTTTAATAGTGATATTACGCTGTCTATGATTGAGTATGAAGTTATCATTGTCCTACAACCGATTTGTTGCAACTGGTTTATCTTACCACTTATAAAATATACTTGCAAATACTCTTCCAATTGGTAATGGATGTTTTTTAATCTTGTATTTCCGTCACAGGTCATATTTAGGGTAAGAAATGTTAGAGCAATTACTAATTTTTACTAGAGGTGGGCTCATATTATGGACATGTAAAGAGCTCGGAAACGCTTTAAGAGGATCACCAATCGATACATTGATCCGTTCCTGCCTTCTGGAGGAACGATCCGGTGCTGCATCATACAATTATGACATACCTGGTGCTGCATACACTCTCAAATGGACATTTTACAATGAGCTCGGGCTCGTGTTTGTTGCGATTTATCAAAAGATTCTCCATCTTTTGTATGTGGATGACCTTCTTGCTATGGTGAAGCAAGAGTTTTCAAAGATTTATGATCCTACACGAATGTCATATAATGAATTTGATGAGACATTTCGCCAGCTAAGAAAAGAAGCGGAGTCACGTGTTGAGGATATCAAGAAAGTGAAACAGGTGACACGTAAGCCCGTGGCTACCAATTTATCTAAGAAACAAGGTCAAGTTCAGAAGTCAATGAAAAAAATGAGTGGTGGTGGTGAATCAAGAAAAGATGATTCTGACGATGCTGATGCTGATAATGATAATGATTTTAAAAATGGGAGTTTGGAGAATGGGCATTCTAAAGAAGAATTGCATAGCAAGAATCGGGTCAACAGTAAAGAAAATGGTAATACTAATGCACTGGCCTTTGATGTAAATAAACTACAAAAGCGACGGGCTAAAGGTGGGAAGAAAGTGGATCCTGTTGTTAATAAGGTTTCAAAAGAGGAACCGAAGAAAAAGATAGGAAAAAAGAATAGGGTTTGGGATGAGAAACCTGCAGATAAGAAATTGGATTTTACGGACCCAGTGAGTGAGAATGGGGATGGTGAAATGGCGGTTTTACCCATTGTTGAAGGGGAGAGTATGATGGATAAAGATGAGATTTTGAGTAGTGATAGTGAAACTGAAGAGGATGATGAAGCAACTAACGATAAGAAGGTAGATGTGAAAAAGAAAGGGTGGTTTACATCCATGTTCCAGAGGTAATTTGTTTCTTCTTTATTATATCAACTTGAAGAATCAAAATTCGTTTAGGTGAATGAATTACAATGACATAAATATGATTAGAAAAGGTTATATTGTGAAGATAATAATATCTGTTATTTAAGTTGAACAATTTAGAAGTTTGTAAGTATTTGAATACACTTTAGAGTTTAGAATACTTTTGACCCATTTGATGGATTGACCCGTTATTAGTAACATCAACCCAAGTTGACCCATTTTTGTATAAGTGAATTGAACTTGCCGCCTCTAAATTTTGTTCTTCGTTTCCAGCATCGCTGGAAAGGCGAACTTGGACAAGGAAGATCTGGAACCAGCTTTGAAGGCTCTAAAAGACAGGCTCATGACCAAGAACGTGGTATGTACTAATACATTCTTAATAAATAAAAGTTTCTGTTAAACGGGTCGTTGAGGGCTTTTCTGATTGTGGACTTTTTTGGTGTGTGCCAACAGGCGGAAGAGATTGCTGAGAAACTTTGTGAGTCTGTAGCAGCAAGTCTTGTAGGCAAAAAGCTTGCTTCCTTTACCAGGATATCATCAACAGTGCAGGGTGCAATGGAAGAAGCCCTTGTTCGTATTCTAACTCCTAAACGCTCCATTGACATTTTGAGGGACGTTCATGTTGCTAAAGAACAAAGGAAACCATATGTTGTGGTTTTTGTGGGAGTTAATGGCGTTGGGAAATCTACTAATCTTGCCAAGGTAAAGCTCACCTGCTATCTCTAACGGGTCAAACTGGTGGAAGTTAAAAAGTTTTCTAGTAAGGAAACAGATTGTAAGCCATAAAACCTTCTAATCATGTAAGATAATTAAACAAAGCTAGATTAAGATAATTAATACAGCTTTCCTAGTCGTATTTGATGCACTAATTACATATAAAAATAAATTAAAATTTTGGACAAAAATGTTTGGACTTAACCAAACCCGAACCATTTCAACCCGTATAATTTTTTTTACCTGTTTTGAACTGTCACTAACTTGTCTGAAATGCCTGCTTTGCCATCTCTACCGAATACGGAAATTTATTTCATATGTTGATGGTAATTAATGGAAGGTGTTTTCTTGAATGCAACTCTGTGCAGGTTGCATACTGGCTTCAGCAGCATGATATTAATGTAATGATGGCTGCATGTGACACGTTTCGTTCAGGAGCTGTTGAGCAGCTGCGTACTCATGCTCGTAGGCTCCAGGTACTCACACTTTAATTATAGGGTCTAATTTCATAATTAGATTTAAGAAACCTTACTAAAACCAGTGTAGTTTTCAAAATTAATTATTTTCGGTTGGGCTGTAAATCATATAACTGAACAAACACAAAAGGGGCTTCTTTGTGTTCATTCGTTCAAGGTTAAACTGAATACATAAATGAACATTCTTTGTTTAAAGAATCGTATTTGTTCGTGATCGTTTAAAGTCCTGTGAGAATTATACATGACCTGAAGCTGCATTGCTATTTATTGTAACTTACCTTTTCTTTTGTCTAAATTGTACTCAAGACTTGTGATTGGCTGTTTTTCCAGATCCCTATATTTGAAAAGGGTTACGAGAAAGATCCTGCAATTGTCGCTAAGGAAGCCATCCAGGAGGCTACTCGAAATGGATCAGACGTTGTTCTTGTTGACACAGCTGGTCGAATGCAGGTTAGGTTAACTATATTTATATTTTTGGTAAGATGATCAGCCATAACATGAACTAATAATAGTTTGTTGAAGTGTAAAAATAAAAATATGACAATATCAGTTTCTAGAAAAAAACGACAATATAATATCTAACAGCTATTTCAATTTCTTTATGAAAGATTATCTATTAAGAAATCTTTAGGTAATCAAGTAATCAGTTTTGTTTGCTGCTGATGCAAAATTGCTTATCCAAATGATTGTTTCATCATAAAATTTGAACCGGAATCATTACTTGAACAGGACAAAAACTTATTATCATGACTGGCAAATTATTAGATAACGATTGCCAAACGCACATCCAAACAATCACTTAAAGCTCATGCGAGTTGTTGATTGCTAGTACAAGTAATTTCCTTCCGTTGATTGGTTCTCTTCTGCACTTTACAGGACAATGAACCGTTGATGCGTGCACTTTCCAAGCTTATATATGTCAACAGTCCAGATTTGGTACTTTTTGTGGGTGAGGCTCTAGTTGGGAATGATGCTGTGGATCAACTATCAAAGTTCAACCAGGTTTTGTCATGATTCAGACTGCTATTAATTGTTATAATTTTATCGTACATTTTGTTTAACAAAATGTATGTACTTCCCATACAGAAATTAGGTGACCTCTCACCTTCTCCTAGCCCAAGGCTGATAGATGGGATCTTGTTGACTAAGTTTGACACCATTGATGATAAGGTAAATAAGCGCTTGAACATTTCAAAGTTCAATGCTTTATTCATACCATTTCTAATTGTGATGTTATATCTCCAACGGGTTAAATAGCAAAGCATTTGAAAATTCGACTTGAAATGATACGGGTGGGTCAAATGGTTGAAAGCCGCTCGAAGTGTGGTCAAAGTCTTACAACCTCTTAAATTGTTTACTCAATAAAATAAAATTATAGTTGCAACAATATAGTTTTTGGTCACTGCATATAGTACATTAATAGTTCACAAAATTTTGAACTAGGCCAGAAAGTTCGACAGGTCAACATGGCACATATGTGTTAAAAATTACCTATAAACCGGTTACCCAACCTCTTCATTTTACCACCTCTACTTGTGTCAGCTGCTTTGTCCTACCTCAGTGTATCCTCACGTCAGGCAAACATGGCCCAAATTCACATTTCCATTCCTTTTAGGAGAAATATAGCGAATGATTAGAACCAAAGTATCTAGAAAATGGCATGAACAATATATTGGTTTGTTGACTCTTTAAGATCAAGTATATAACTATTTTAAATTGTGTAGGTTGGAGCTGCACTTTCAATGGTTTATATATCAGGCGCGCCTGTGATGTTTGTGGGTTGTGGACAGTCGTATACAGACTTGAAGAAGCTGAATGTCAAGTCAATCGTTAAGACGCTGCTTAAATGAGTGTACCTCCAAATCTAAGCTGTTATTCCTTCAGTTTCCTGTTGTTATTTCTTTCATCTTTGTTATCAGTGTTGCTTGACAACCGTTCCTGTACTGTGATCTCACCTGGTTCAATGTTATATGGTCGTGTTTTTTGTACGTTATAATTGCTGAGTATTACTATGATATGTATCTTACATTCAATAGCATGTAAAAACTGATTATGTGACAGATGACGTGACATTGGTGTTGAAATTCAATTTAATAATGACAATTATAGTTTTCATTTAATGATCAAATTATAAATCATATAAAAATTATCATTTAGTATTTACGGTGTATAATGCTAGTCTGTAAAAACATCATCCATGAAGTTAAAAGATTTTTACATATATATTTTCAAACTACGATCAAACATTGCCCTGCCTCTGAACATATCAAGCAGGAGCATTTGTCTTGGAACAACCTGAAACAATTAATAAGCCAGATCTGATCTTCTTATGCTTATCTTACAATTAATAATAAAGTAACCTATAGTAGTTTGAAGACATCAATGACTTTGTTTAACAACAATATAGTATAATTTAAAATATAACAAATTCAATGAATAAAGAATAGGGAGTATTATAATTTGTTTAATTTTGCTTCAATCTTTCGGGTCTGCTTGGCAACATGCAGGTTGACGTGCTGCACAAGCAACTACCTGTGCCCATTGCTTCAATCTTCTCTTAACCATTTCTGGGTTCTCCCCTACAATCATTTCAGTACAATAATTCAGTCGAATTTGTTTATTTTATAAAGTTAAAAACAGAAACACACCTGAATTAAATAACACCCCATTGGTCGTACGAGGGCTACAAGGTTGAGATGGCGAGTCACCATAATTAGAGGTCGTGGCCGATGAATTCGAACTTGGAGTAGGCGGCGATGACGTGGCGTAGTAAAGATCAAGAGCCGGGAACGTCTTGGAAAGTTTGTTTGGTTCCGAAGCAAAGTGGAATCCGAGATCAACACATCCTTTGAGCTCATTAATGTCTTCGATAGTTATCAGGCTCTTGGTTCGTCTGTGCAGTTGGTGGTGATGGTGGTTATCTTTCTGTCTAAGCCATGCCTCTTCACGATAAAAGTCTGACAGTGATTTTTGTTTGTGAAGAGGTGGCGGCTTAAACAACTTTGATGGTGGAGAAGTTGGATTTTGATGTGACATTATACAAAATTATCACGAGTTTTGTGATAACTTTGTAACCGTCAGGTGATTTGGAAGTTATAAAATTTTCTAATTCTGCAACTGCTAATAGGTGATGACGACCGCCCTGGGTCCGGAGACCACTAGGGGTTGGTTATCTGACAATGGGTGTTATGGTTAACCAATCAAGTTCAAGTTTTGGGTTAAGAAGAATGTTTGAGGTTATTTATATGACTGAGGGTGGTGGAAGGTGACGGCGTGTGAGGGTCGATGGCGGGGCCCATACGGCAAATTAAGATTGGTTGGTTCTTTTGAGTTGTGAATATGACCTGTTTTTTAAGTTAGTTTAACTAGTGGGGTTGTTTTTTTTTATAAGTTTTGGTGATTAATGTTTTATGACAACGTGATGAAAAAGGGTTGCTTAGGTTGGCCGATATTAGAAAGCATAAAGCTACAACAGGTCAAGATTGCAAAGCATGAAAGACTTTGGGGGGAAACAAAATGATAAATGCACGTTAACTATTTAATTTCATTTCATAATAGCTAAAAGAACCATAAAAATATACATTTTCCTTTTGTTTAATATTTTCTTCAATAAAATATCCCTTTAGATTTGTTGTATTTGATTATCTAAGCTATTTACTTATTTATCTTTATTTTTGTTTTTGAGTTTATATAAAATATAGAAAGGTTGCGATGACACTATTTTCTGTAAATTCAACCGATTATATAGACTTTAATTATCTTTTAATTTCACTATAAACCTTTTATGGACATCATATGTTATTATTTAATATTATTATTACTTTAATTTCTATTCATTTAAACTCCTCAAAATTTCATTAACGCCAAAGGAGATTTATAACATCATGTTTGTCATCATACCATAAAAGTCAATCGCGAACTCATATTTTATTGTGACAAAAATCGATGAAGCTTTCAGTAATATTTCCATATTTACGACACGACTTTGTAATGTTTGGTTTATGAGCAAACTATTTTTATAAAGAGCAATGATGTGGTTACAATTTTTGTACAAAATTTATATACAAATTGATGTGGCATCATTAAGATGATAAGAGACAAAGAAGAGTGAGAGGAAGTAAATCAATGCGATGATCACAATTCAGTTTGCTAACTCTTTTTATATATATACATTCTTTTGTAACCATAACATTCATCTTTTTATAAACAAACGTTACATATATAAATGCAGTGCATGAATCAAATAGTTTTTGCTTTTCTGTTCTCTTAATTTTAAATATGAGATAGAACTATTAAAAGTAGGTAAAAATTACAAATTTATGATCAAAGAAAGATACTATTGGAACACCTCCTAAATTTAATGATAGTCATTTATGTGTCAATCACACACAGAGCCATTATTTATCTCCATATAGTTCTCTACCCCTCACATCTCCTTCGTTTTCTCTATTTTTATCATCCTTTGGTTAAACTTCATAACCACCCTAATCCACCAAGAGAAAACTTCAAAATTTTCACAGAAATTGTAGACAACAATTGACATATACAAGAGAAATAATACACAAAATATAAAGATGGTACGATTCGGGAATGTAATGAAGCAAATCGAGAAGCAACAACCACGAGCTGCCGATGCAATGGCTAAAGATCAAGTTCTCCACCAAACCTCAAAGGGCGCACCAAAGTCACCCCTTACCATGATGTTGGGTGGATTTGTGGTTATTGGGGCCCTTGCCTATTTTACATTGTATTCTCATAAGAAACCCGAGGCTACGGCCTTAGATGTGGCTAAAGTTGCTACAGGTACGGCAACAACAGGAAACACTCGTCCTCAAAAGTGACTAATGAACCTCTAGTCGGTATATGCCCATGTATTGCACCAGGACTTGTGGAAACACAGGTGTTCATATGGTTGATTCGTTGTTATAACTTGATACATGTTTGTTTGTAATTTCAATCTTGTAACCTTTGTTACATAATTTACTAAATGGAATAAATAAGTTAACATGATAGAGATAAAGTTGTGAGGCTCATACCTCTATTACGAGTCAATGGCTTCAAATGTTGCATGTTTGTCAAAACTTAAGAATTTAATGTTTCATTTTCGACGTACCAAACTTAAAAAAATCAAATTAGAATTGATCGAATATAACTCGATATGTTATTTAAAAGGGCTAAGTGTTTCAGAATGCATTCAACTTTGTCAAAAAAGTTATTGTGTGTATTGTTCTTTTCGGGGCTCTATTAAATGTACCGAACTCGTAAAAACTCTAAATTAGTATACTTAACCGGGTGTAGCAGGTCATTTCGAATTTTCAGCCGGTTCCCCTGTTCTCAGGTCATCTTCTCCGGTAAAATTCCGGCTAAAACAATTAATTCCGGCGAGTTTCAAAATTTCATAAGAATAAAAGTCGTTAATTTTCAGTCATCTTCTCGGGCGAGCTCTTTTTTTGACTTTTATACAGTAATATGAAAGTAATTCGCACAAATTCCATCAAATCAAATTTCCCCCAAATTACATAAATCCTAATTACATGAACTCTAATTTTATTTTGGCTAAAACCATTTTTTAACTTTTATAATTGTAGCTATGCTTTTGTATATAAGAAGGGAAGTCCAACTTTCTTCCACTTATCTACTTGTTATGTCCCTAATTAGTAGCACTTGATTTATGATGAACCATTAGGCCTCAAGTTCAGTTTATCCCTTCTTTTCTTCTCTTGACATGCTTTTGAATCAGCACACGACCCAGGATTTGCCCTACAATATAAGTTGCCAAGTATGTAACAATTTATTGTAGAAATAAAAACCTGGGAAGACAAGAACGGTTTGTACCTCTTTCGGGATTCATCCTCCTTGGTTGCATTTGGTTTTCCATATGAATCTGCAAATCCTTTACTGCAAAAGTAAAACGAAATGTATGTAACTATTGCGATAAAATAAAAAGTTAGGCATACTCAAGACCAAGAAATTCATTTACACACTCATAGCACAGAGTAAACAAGTCAGGAACATTGTAAACTATGTTTTTTTTTGCCTAATCACATCTTCTATGCTACAAATATTAAGTGAGAAAGATAAACCCAAATCGTCGAATTCTTTTTCAAATGGCCGGAAACTCACCGGAGAAGATGATCAGGTTGCTGGAAAATTTCAGGTGACTAGTTAAGGGTTAACTAGGTCACCCAATACACTAATTTGAGGTTTTTACAAGTTCAATACATTTAACAGAAACCCGAAAAGAACGATACACACAATAGCTTTTTTGACAAAGTTGGATGCATTCTGAAACACTTAACCCTATTTAAAACTGGTTTTCAGTTTGTAACCAACTTGTTATTTCTTTTGTCAAACTTGAAACTATGACATTTCAGGATAATTAATACTAGTCAAATGAAAAGACTCAAGTTTGCCTTCGTTTTGGATTTAAAGGTTGAAAAATACACAGAATGTTGAGTTTCACGAAGAATATTAAGTTTAGGGGTGTTTGGGTGTTCTTATTTTCAAGTTTATCCGCTTATATTAACATAATAAGCTTATCATATGGTGTTTGGATGAGCCTAGTTTAGTGAGCTTATTTATTTGTTTGAGGTTTCAAAATAAGCTTTAAAGTTCTAAAGAATCTTAACTTATTTTGATTCCTATCTAATATAGACATATAAACTCTACAAATAAGTTGTAACAAACACTAAAAATTGAAGCTTATTATATAAAAGTAAGTAAATAAGTTAATAAGTTTAAAAAATAAGCTCCCAAACACTTCCTTTGCTTATTGCTAGCAATAAACAATAAGATTGAAAAATAATACCATCCAAATACCATAGTATATTACATCAAGCATATAATACGATATAATAAGCCCACTATATTTACAAAGGTATGACGTGTGGTTTAGTGGTTCTTTACTGTTAGGCACTTTCTAAATAACAACCTTTTATTTGATAAAATAACATTTACACACTTAAAATCATATGGTTTATGTTTTTATTTTTTATACCAACTACTTTTTTGATATAGTTATTAGCTGAGCTGGATGTATTTATATATATATATATATATATATGGGAATGATCCATAGAAAAGTTTCAAATTCTGAGGAAAGAGGGAAGCAAAACTCAGCCTTTGATTTTATCATTTATAATATTCATTCCAGATGAATGTTAACTCATATTTTGTTATTATACATCCATGAATGTTACTTAATATCATTTTTTGATGAATTTTTATTGATAACATTCACCCATGAATGATATAATTAGTGTATAATAACATATATGAGTTTATATGTATCATAATTAATGTTTTAAGAATATTACCTTGAAATTTTGACTAACATTCATCACAAATGAATGATAAATGTCGATTTTGAGAGTTTTTTGTTTAAAATGTAAAATTATAAGAGCATTGTATGATTAAATGATGTATATAATCTATTCATTTATATTTCAAACTTTAATTTGATGAAGCTTGCTTGAAAATCATGTTTTGATGGTAAACGGGTATTTGCTTCCCTACTTCCCTTTTTTTTTTGCTTCCCTCTTAATCCCCACCCTATATATATATATATATATATATTTATAAAAATGAACCGGTTAAAAAGAATTCAACTGAAGCCACAAGAAAAATTACATAAAAAGGAGATGGTTTTTAAGCCACTCATCTCAACGAATCTTACGCTTTCTATTCCTATTATGGTACCATAAGAATGAGTGAATGACAATAAAATCAAAAAAGCCACATCACGTTTCTTATTTGGAGCGAAAACTTTGTTATTACGAAATCTCCAAATACTCCACGACACCGTGTTAATGATTGATTCCAACACTTTCTTTATTGTTTGCAGTTGAGACAAAGAGTCAATATATTGCAAAAGATCTTTAGTGTCAATAGAGATTAGAATTGTGAAATCTAACCATTTAGACGTCGACTTCCAAACCTCTTCGCAACCAAACACTCCCTCATAATGTGATCAGTTGATTCAATACCATTTGTGCATAATGGACATAAAATGGATGGAATATCCAAACCTTTCAAAAAGAGATTTAAGCGGAAAGGCAAACGATCCAACGAAAAATAGATGTATTTATATTTATTATCAACATCAATCAATTTTCATAAATAAAAATACGCAACAAAATTTGATTGTGTCTTTCAAATTTTCAGGACTCATTTTAAAGCTAAAAAGTATTTTTTATTTTCTAGAAAATTAAAGATGAAATTTTCTTTAAAAAACTTCCACAACAAAATATACCCATAATATTTTGATAAAAGTTCAAAAGCTACAAATAGGATAATAATCAAATAAAGAAAATGCATGCAACTTATGATAGTCATTTGACTGGACTTGGTTTTTACCCAAATGCCTCAGATCTATCCAAAAAGTATAACAATGTAAGCGAGATATCTTTATACTCATTTAAAGCCATACTTACCATAACAAATTGCATAAATAACGATTTATTCTTTAATTAATTTTTATTTATCCTAAACAAGTTGTCGATTTTAACAGAAAATAACAATTTACTTAGGTTTGCTGAATTTTATATACTGAACTCCTCTATTCTTTCTTAATATTAAATATTAATTATTAATTATTAATTATATCATCAAGATATATTTTTGAAGAAGAATGTATAATTCTTGAAATATAGGAAAATTAAGAATGACATGTTTTTTTCTACGTAGTTTAATTTACCTAATAATAAAACAAACAAATACAGATTTGATATTATTTATGATAGTTTATATCAGAATGTACAAATTTTATCGTTTTCTTGATTATAAGTGCTGATTATTAAATTTGTTAACATTTGTATTAACTTTTTAATATTTAATACTTCTAATGACCAATTAGTTTTGACAGGCGTGCCAATTATAAACCATCGTTATATTATCTCTAAATATAAAAAAAAAATAGAAAATATTTTTCAGTATATTCATTTTCTGAAAAAACTTTGATTCGACATTTACTTTAGATATACAATTCTATTCTTTATTATCATACTTAATTCATTTTTAAACAACATTTTACTGAGTTTGTTAGATTTAAATTCTTTTAGTTATGCGACTTTTATTTGTTTGTAATTATTATAATGTGATTTTATACTATATTTGTTTTCATTTTATTTATTTATTTACTAATAATAATTAATAAGCAACAATTTTTATTATTAAGAATTTAACAATATTAAATTATGCCTAATATGGATTATAACACGCTGAAGTATTGATTAAGTTTTTTTAAAGAATAAATATTGTTTCTCTATATATATAAAGGAAACTGGATTTATTCTAAAAAGATTTTTAAATATAGAAGAACTATTAAAATATACTTCTTTTTTATCTTTTTATTTTAATTTTTTCTCCTCTATTTATAAAAATAATGAGACATGATAAAGCACCATCGAAAAAGACTTTATTTATACAAATAAGAAGTAAATTGGATATATGATATCCCCGTACTATATACCTTATTTCATTAGAATTTGATAAAGACTTATAGAGGGGTAAACTTGAGCTACTATCAAACCTCAAGGTTATGTTCGACAATCAACACCCCCCACCTCCACTCCCGACAGCAACCAGCTGGGTTCTTTCAGACCTCCATTACCATTTTCATTTCTATTTTTTTTCATTTCCATTTTATTTAATATTTTTATTCAACAAATCCTAACATTAAAGTTTCTACCTTCCCAGTTCCCACTCGTTTCCATTATATGCATACCTAATTGCTATATATATAATTACTATATATTTATTATAATATTTATTTATTCACCCGTACGGAACAATCTTCACCTTTCCGGTAACGGCAATGGTTTAATTCAGCGAAATAGTTTCCACTATTACTCTAGTAAGTATTTATGTCCATCGATCTTTCTTTTTCTTTTTTTAATTATTATAATTTTTTTATTTAATGCGATTGATGACTGTATCTGACTTTAGTAATTACTGTAGCCTTATCACTTTTTAGGTCAGATTTGTTTGAAGTTTTAGGTTTAATTTTAGACCCAGTACATTAATGGATCTTTATCTATAGTTCCTTACAACCTTGTTGTAGATATAGTTTCTTAGTTAGTATTATTAATTAATTTGACTGTTTAAAAGATAGAAAATAATATAGAAGTAAAGAACGTTCTAAAACAATAAAAAGGATGATAAATAGTAATGATGATATTAATGATGATAATACTTTAAGTGACATTTGTTCTAGGTGTATGTTATTAATGATGCTACTTGTATTCTATATATAAATTGTTCTAACTTTCTTTTCAATTAATTTTTTCCCCTTAAATTCCCAGTGGTCAGTTCTACTTTTTTCTATTCTTCTCTATTCCTAGGATAATGTTAAATTTTTTTGCTTTACTTTCCAATAGGTAATTTCATTTGTTAGTAAAGTTTAAATTCCACACGTTCAACGATTGGTGAATTGCTGGAGCAAATAAATAAATCAAGTGAATGAAGGAATAGGTTAGGGTGTTTTAGGTTGTCTATAATTATTAGCAAGATATTTAATGTGTCGTGTTTGGCTGTGTTAAGCCTAGAATTACTAGAAGTTGTATGGTTGTTATTATCAAATGCCCACGATTCTTCAATAGTTGAACAATTTTGATGAGGAAAAATGAATTGGAATGCATTGGAAGTTAGTAATGAAGCTTCCAAAACAATAGAGAGGATACAAAACGTGTAATGATGATTTATTACTTTTAAATTTAGGAGATATTAATGATTGGAAAGCTCAAAGTGAAAATTTTCTTTATTTGTAGACTGTAGATGACTGCACTTAATGTCTTTGATGCCACTTGTATATTATATTTATTTGTTCACTCTTTCTTTCATGTTAATATTCTTACCTTAGATTTCAGTTTCTAGTTTCTTAAATATATCTTAATAGCTCGCACTGTAAGCACATAATATGTTAAATGATAATCAATGAATGAGAGGAGGGATGCAGACAGAGCAGTTGATGTTATCAGAAGATAGTGGGAGGAGAACATTTTAACAAGAAACTAATACATTAAAATGTGCATAATTTTATATACATATATATAAACTATATAGTTGCAATTTATTCTTAATAAGTTTGAAAAGACAGTTGAGGTAGTATGTTATGAACTACTTGATATACAAGTCTTGGAAGACATCATTGTTTTTAAAATTTGACCGTGTACAATTAAGATCTAAGACTACTGTATCTCTTATCTCGACATGCAGTTGGGATTTATTTGTTAAATTTGGCAAAATGTTCGATCATGTATCAAAATCCCAATATGTTGGTGGCCACAGGGAGAGGTTTGCAAGGTAATTCTTTTTTCCCTTTAAATTGAATATTTTTGCAGGTTGATTAACTGGCCAAAACGAGTTATTTTTCTCGTACAGGCTTTTGTCCATTTTTCTAAACAGATACATAAATAATTTGTTTGCTAAATAGTAAATATGATTAAAAAAATGTATTATTACAATCCTATTTAAGTTTATGAGTAAAGCAAGTTGTTAGGTTGTACTGTTGTAGGCATAAATAACGCACTTTGGTCATTTAGACACTTTTTTATAGTTTTGCCCCTTTTACCTGTTAGAAATAGTACATAATATTAAATCGACCAGTTCAAAGTAAACGTGTCAAAATAACCACCTCTAATCTGACCCGACCATTCTTTTTCCCATATCATGAGATGCAGAATCTACAGATTAATTACATTTTTTATGTGTCCAAGTAAGTGAATTAGCTGTTAATGTGTAAATTTATACACGTGATTCCTTTTCCTCATTTCCTGATCCCTTGCTATTCCAGTAAGTAGTACCTAAAGCTCTCACAGTTAAGCTAGAATTGTATTCCTCTTTTTTGTACTTATGGCCTCTTTGCCAAATATTGTATGTACATTTTAGTTTCTTCTCTTTATGATGCAATTAATTCCTTAACTTTACATTGCATTCGAAGGTTGGACGATTTGGATTCTAGATCATCATCACCAGCTTCTGGAGTTGCAATGAACAAATGTGGATTCGAGGGAATAAGTCGCCCAACCCGTGTACCTGCTACCCCCTCTAAATCTTTCAAAAATGGAATTAGAAAAGGGTCAGAAGGACTTAAATCCATTGGTAGATCACTCGGGTTTGGGGTTTCTCGGGCTGTTTTCCCAGAAGATCTGAAAGTGTCAGAGAACAAGATCTTAGATCCACAAGATAAATTTCTACTGAAATGGAATAGTTACTTTGTTGTCTCTTGTATTCTGGCTGTATCCATAGACCCACTTTTCTTCTTTCTTCCGGTTTTTGATGAATCAAAAACATGCCTTGGTATAGACCGAAAGTTAGCCATTACAGCCACGACCTTACGGACCCTTGTTGATGCCTTTTACCTTATTCATATGGCTCTTCAATTCCGAACTGCCTACATTGCGCCATCATCTCGGGTTTTTGGACGGGGTGAACTTGTCATAGATCCTGCCCAAATTGCTAAGAGATACCTTCGGTGGTATTTTATTATTGATTTCCTTGCTGTGGTGCCCCTTCCCCAGGTTAGATAACTTGCTAACACTTCAAATCTCAGAAGAATAAATTTTTTCACTACATTTGTGCTGCCGTGTTGTGAGATTATATACTCTCTGTTGGGTATTTTACTGATAAGTAAGTAGAGGTGGAAAATTATGACCCATATATTACGTATTGGCTGGTTCACATTGTGTTCTATTTCTGAAGGGTGTATTGGTGACAATTTCAAATCATTAACTTAATGGGTCAGTTTGGGCTTTCCTTTATTTAAAACTACTGAAATCAAAAAAATTTAGCTAGAGGGGAAGGCTCAGATACTCAAATGGCGTGGACATGTCAAACAGGTTAAAAGTTGCCCAAAGTCTATTTTTAATGTGAGCAACCTCTGAATTTCATTTTATACAAAGATTTAGTTATTTATTGTAGATATTATGAATAAAGCATTATGTAATTATAAAAAAAGATTTAGAAAATGTACAATGAAGTGTTTGTAGGCCAACCCAACCCAACCCAATCCAGCCCAACCCAACCTGTATTAAAGATATGACCTTTTTCAACCAAGCCTTTGACGTGTTACCCAACCTGTGGACCCTTCAATCTTGCGATCTCTAGGTAGAAAAATAACAAATAAAATACTAAACATGTCGAACGGGTTAAAAGTCTCCGTAAATATTTTTGATGTGTAAAACCTCGTAAGTCGGTTTATTAAAAAGCTTAAATTATTACTGAAACATGCAATTGGTATAATCATCTTTGGCATAGCTGTTTATGTAATTCTTTTGACATAAAGTGTTACCCACACATGAAATTTTTTGATCTTAACCCATACCCTTTTTGACAAGTTACCCAATCCTCCCACTTTTCCGCCTCTAGTAGTAAGGAATATGCATGATCATAAGAGAAGTCTGGTTGTAATCAAACATTATTATATATTTTTGCAGATTGTTGTTTGGAGATTTCTGCAGAGATCTAGAGGCTCAGATGTATTGGC
This sequence comes from Logfia minima, assembly GCA_963921325.1. Classification (NCBI taxonomy): domain Eukaryota; kingdom Viridiplantae; phylum Streptophyta; class Magnoliopsida; order Asterales; family Asteraceae; genus Logfia; species Logfia minima. Next base: position 32,703,745 of record OY992773.1, read on the forward strand.
TACAAAGCAAGCTTTACTTATTATTGTGTTACTTCAGTATGTTCCCAGATTTGCTCGCATGGTGCCGTTGACATCAGAACTGAAAAGGACTGCTGGTGTTATTGTTGAAACGGCATGGGCCGGTGCTGCTTACTATTTGTTGCTGTACATGCTTGCCAGTCATGTAAGTTACCGTTTTAGCTGGTTATTTGTCCTTAGTGAATTAGAGGTGACAAAATCGGTCGGTTGGGTGTAACAGGTCAAAACAGATAACGTTTTTGGTATAGGTCGGGCTGGATTCAGCCAAAGAACTTTTTCTTCACAAATTTGACCTGTTCTATGAAAAACAAACGGGTCATAGGGGAATGCACGTATCATATTACTTCAATAATAATAATAACCCAACTTCTAATATAATGATTTCAAAAGTTATATGCATTAAAAGTACACTTTGGACGATTATAATTCATTTGATCTGTTTTCTTTTCAGCAAACTCTTTTAACTGCTTGACACGTTGAAAATATAACATAACTGGAATCGACCCATTCATAAGTAAATGGGTCGAAATTGCCCCTCTAATTTCCACCTATAACTATTTAAGGTAAATGTTAAGTCATTGACTATTTTTCTTTTTCAGATAGTTGGGGCCTTCTGGTATTTATTGTCTGTAGAACGTAATGATACGTGTTGGCAGAGAGCTTGTAGAAAGAACAAATTTGATACAAGTTTCTTGTACTGTGGAAATGACAACATGGCGGGTTATGATAAGTGGAGCAATGTCAGTAGCTCAGTTTTAACCACGGCTTGCTCCACCAAAGGTGATAAACCCCCATTTGATTTTGGGATTTTCGAGCAGGCTCTTTCGTCGGGCATTGTCTCATCGACAAAGTTTGTATCCAAATATTGCTACTGCTTATGGTGGGGGCTACAGAATTTGAGGTGAACACATTTATTCACTTCCACTTTTTTATATCATTATGGTTTTCAGATTGTGATCACTAGCTTCAAGTGGTGGCAAGATGGGTGGGTTGGGTAACAAGACAAAATGAGTTTGGGTCGAAATGGGTTTTTAAGGACGAACTGGGACGTGCTGAGCCAGGCAGACCCACAACACTTTAATGTCACATATATATATTTTTGAGTTTTATTAACAACCAATGTTTTTCTTATGATTACTAAAATGGTACTTTCACAATAATAATCAAAATATTGAGTATACAATTTATGATGTGGTAATAATATACTTTGGGAGACCCATTCCCGTATAAGCTAATTTTTGGATTTGACTATTTGAACAAAATGCAACCCAAATGGACCCATGCATAAGTAAATGGGCTGAAGTTGTCCCTCTACTTGCTTCCTAGAGGATGAAATATTTGTTTTGTACGGCAGCACTCTGGGACAGGGGCTTCAAACCAGCACATATCCTGGAGAGTCTATATTCTCCATTGCTTTAGCCATATTCGGCCTCATCCTCTTTGCTCTGTTGATTGGTAATATGCAGGTAACGTCACCACACATTACCACTTACCAAATTTACTCCTTAACTAGAACTAGTTTCGCTGACACCAATTTTATAGTCTACCTAAAAGGGGGGGAAATGGGCAGGTTGGTTTATGGGTCAAAATACAAGCCCTTGCCTTTTTTTAAAATAAAAGAAACGTCGGTTTACTTTGGTCGTTTTACTTGAAAATAATCTTTTTATTTGGTAATTAATAATATGCACAGTAATCATGTTTTCTTGAAAATTTAATGAGTTTCTTGTTTTCATCTTTAGTTTCGTCAGTTATGTTTGTCTTATTACTGATTTATTTTCTGAATTTGACCGTTGTTTATCTGTAACAGACTTATCTTCAATCTCTTACAATCCGACTTGAAGAAATGAGAATCAAGAGGCGTGACTCAGAGCAATGGATGCATCACCGGTTACTTCCACAGGATCTCCGAGAGCGTGTGAGACGCTATGATCAGTACAAGTGGTTGGAAACTCGTGGAGTGGATGAGGAGAATTTGGTTCAGAATTTACCCAAGGACCTTAGAAGGGACATCAAGCGTCATCTTTGTCTTGGTTTGGTCAAGAGGGTAATTCACTTTTATTTATACTGGCTAGATGTAGCAAAACGCGCGGGTCAGGCAGGTCGGGTAATGAGTAGAGGTTGGAAATTTATTCCATTTACTTATGAATGGGTTGTTTAGGTTATGCTATATCTCTAACATGTCAAAACATTTAGTGTAAAAGGGAAATGGTGGCACGAGTCATAAGTTGCCGGAAGTGTATTTGTAATGCATAAAACCTACCAAGTCATTTTATTTAAGAAACAAATGTTATACCAAAATTAGTTCTCTACAAGAAAAATTGATAATATTTTGCTAGCTTCAATTGAGGGAAAATTTGTTTGAAGATAGGGCAAAGGATTTGAATCGTTAGTTATTGAGTTTTTGTTGGACCGATTATATCAATCTAGGCCACAAGGGTTTTTTATTTCTGTATAGAATGATGGTTTAGATATTTTGTGAAATAGGTCAAATATTCGATCCAATTGCTTTGCAGGTTCCATTGTTTGAGAACATGGATGAGAGGCTGCTTGATGCCATTTGTGAACGACTGAAGCCTTGCTTATACACCAATAACACTTACATCGTTCGAGAAGGAGATCCTGTCGACGAAATGCTCTTCATAATTCGCGGTCGTCTAGAGAGTGCAACCACTGACGGAGGAAGAAGTGGTTTTTTCAACAGCGGTTTTCTGAAAGAAGGTGACTTCTGTGGAGAGGAGCTTCTAACGTGGGCCCTTGACCCTAAATCCGGCGTTAACCTTCCATCGTCCACTAGAACCGTCAAAGCATTGAGAGAAGTAGAGGCATTCGCATTACCAGCCGACGAGTTGAAATTTGTCGCTGGTCAATTTAGGCGACTACATAGTAGACAGGTACAACACACTTTCCGATTTTACTCACAACAGTGGCGGACTTGGGCAGCGTGTTTTATTCAGGCTGCTTGGCGGAGATATTCCAAGAGGAAGATACAACGAAAGAACGAGGAGGAAGCTGAATTAGCCGCGCGCAAAATTGGTGGCAGTGGAACTTCCTACAGTCTCGGAGCAACTTTTTTGGCTTCGAAATTTGCTGCAAATGCTCTTCGTGGAGTTCACCGGAACCGGGAATTAAAGAGTGCTAGAGAATTGATGAAATTACAGAAGCCTCCGGAGCCAGATTTCACTGCTGATGCTGATTAGTGATAATAGGAAAGTACTAGTGTATCTTAGTTGATATTTGTTGTAAGTTTTTGCATCCTGTGCTTGTACATTAACAGAATCGTATGTATACTTGGAATGCTTTTGTATGTTGTAAGGTACAAATAGTTTATGCACTTAGGCTAGTATATCAGTTTTACATTTCTTATTTCCTTCTTGAACTCCATTTTTAAGTTTTGTAAAGGCAACCTGATCTTACATCACTTGTGCATTTTTTCTTTTTGATGTTTGGTGGATAAATTGTGTTCCGGAACAGAAACTTTAGAAAGGTGAATTATGTATATTGGAATGCTTCATATAATTCAGCTTTGACTAAAGATTAGAAAATGGTATAGCCATCAAGCCATGTAATTGAACGTAATATCAATACTTTTATAGTTGGGTTAGGTATTTGGTTAATATTAAGTTAACACTAACATTCATTTATAATAGTACAAGGACGTAATTAGTATTTATTTTATTTTAATGTTTGAAAGACGTGAAAAAATAGCAAACTGTTTTTTCTACCTCAATTCTCTGTTAAAACAATTAAAGAACTTCTTTTTCTGCCTTCTAGCCAAATTCTCTGTTTAAACAAGTGGTTCGATCACAACAATATAAGCAGAAAAGATCCAACGGCCAAAACATTTTAACCGTCTTCACTCTCCCTTCTTCATTTTCAGGCTTTTGCCATTTTTGAAAATTAAATAATTAAATGAATAAACCTCTCTCTCTATATAACTATAGAACTAGATACACAAAATGCATGTTAATGCACCATGCATTAACAAACATAATTCACTCATTCTATGGCTGATCGATTACAATTAGGGTTTCATTTTCATCACTTATCAGTATTCGTTTTCTTCTGTTATTCGTCTATGGACACTCATTCTACCTCCCTGGTGTTGCTCCACAGGATTTCATCAAGGCAACAGCTATAATTTATACTTCTATACTGCTAAATGTTACGAGTATATATACGTGTGTGTGTTAAAACTCTAAGAAGTTATCAAAATTTTGAATCTGGATTGTGTCAGTCAACAAAATTACAAAATTCACGTTTCAATATCTTCCTTATCTTTATTAAAGTGTTTGATACACTTTGGAAACGTATTTTGTTGAAAAAATCTCGACAGATTCGTAGGTATGCGTCAGAAATACGTACTGCTCTTAGGCTTTCTGGTCTTGGAACCAAACGGGTCAGTTTGGTTGGGCTCGGAAAAGGACCAACTGGTTCATCTACTTCTCCTTATAAGAGTCTTGGTGAGTCTGTTGCCTTAGCTGCCAAGGCTTCTCAGGCTAACAATGTTGCCCTTACACTTGCCTCCTCAGAGGACCTAACTCCCGAATTAAAACTGACCACAGCTTCTGCGATTGCGACCCGTATGTTTCATTTTATATTCGATTAACATTGTGTGTATCTTGAGTTGATAGTTGGGCCTTAACTTGACGTGGTACTGGTAAGGGTAGCAAAATGAGTGGGTCATCCAGCTAGGTTAACGGGTCAAAACAAGTATGATTATGAAGTATATCATTACACGAATAGTTTAATTATTTAAATAGAGTGATCCGTAGGTTGCATGTGTTAAAATACACTTTGGGAGATTTTCGTCCTGTTCTATACCTTGACTATTTTTTAGCTATTTTTGTATTTTGGTATTTTCACATATGACTCAAATAAAAGATAACCAAAACCGATCAATTCATTAGTAAATGGGTCAAAATTGCCCACTATGAGTGCTAGCAAACCTTAAATTCTAGACAGTTTGATTCGTATGTTCCGGATCGCGGTACATGCGTTGCTGGGGACTTATGAAGATAATAGATTTAAGTCAGAGTCTAAGAAGCTACCTCTCAAGTCCATTGACTTTCTTGGACTCGGAGCTGGACCTGAGTTAGAAAAGAAACTCAAGTACGTAGAAGATGTATGTGCAGGGGTAATTCTCGGAAAAGAGCTTGTGAATGCACCTCCTAATGTACTTACCCTATTTAGTTATCCGTTTTCACTTGCTACCAGTTTTTACTTTTTAACATAATAATATGACATTTTATATATATATATATATATTTATGTTAGTTTGTAAAATTTTCAAATCAATACTCCTGTAGTTTATAAGGGTGTTATGGTCGTTCCAAAATCTTATCCACGTATTGTTCTTACTAAATGTAAAAGACCTTTAACGACTAAAGTATGACATTGGTGAAAATTACCTGCCTTTCAATGACATTACTTCATTCTTAAGATATTGCTCGTGCTTGTGGTTATGCTGCAGAGGTACTGAAAATGGGTTCCTATCTTGGTGTTGCTGCTGCTTCTACAAATCCTCCTAAGTTTGATTTGAGCCATTTGACTTGCTAGGGAGAAACATACAACCGAGTAGACCAAATTTGATTAAATGAGTTGAAATTACCATTCCTGTCATTAATCTGTCCTTTTCCTAAATCATGGCAGTTTGTTGATGAAAAAGTCGAACGGTTGCATATTAACATGGCGGGTCCTGTTTGGAATGACAAGAAGAAAGCCGCAATTGGGTTTGCAGTTCCTACTTTAGTCGAATGGGTTATGGACAACTCATCGTCTTGAGCAACAGAAGGAAGTTTGTTGCTTTGATGAAAGGAGTCGAAATTTTTCAATGAGATTAAAATATGGAAAAATATGAAATGGCTTTGTTATAATGAATATTAGTCTTTGTTGAATTGGTGTTTCATGTTCTTTTACGTCTATTATTTGGTGGTGTGTAGACACATTGAGATTATAGTAAGGTGTTCAGTACCTGAATGCAGCTTGAGAAATAGAAATTTGAATCGAGTCATTACCTACTCGGTTTTCAAATTGTTGATATCGTATTTAATACAAGCTAACAATGCACAATAACAGGTATATAATATAGGACATTGATGCAGTGTAGACAATTGGGATGAAGGAAACAAGCATTGATTTCAATTGGTACATGCATTGCATTCAATCAGTTATTATCGTACTCCATCTATGAACTTTGACAAGATAAACCTATAGATGTACATTGCACAACACAACGTACTACATGTTAAACTATCCTATGGGTGACCCAAGATATTCTTTTTTATTTGCATTTTATACGATTTATGATTTATGACGAGCTAACATCACACATTCATAATGTATCATACGTTGAGAATGATTGAAGCGAAACCTTTAATTCGTAGAGTCTGCCCGTTCATATATATTATTTTCACTATTTAGAGCAGTTGACAAACCATCACCAAAATGGCTCAGTGGTTGGCGTCATGATATCTTTATAAGATATCTTAGGTTTAAACCTCACTAATTGCACATCCTGGGGTGCCCAGGGAGGGAAAGGGTCAGAAACGGTCATGGGAATGCCCCGGTTAAACCGCGTACATCTAAGTTTAAATGTTCGTCCTATTCAAGGAACTTGAACAGGGAAAACCTCTTTCATTTACCCGTTTAAAACGGTTAGACAAAGTACCCCTATATGCATAATCATACAACCCCATTGAATTATGAAAACTTCTTCGAGCGGTTAAAACTAGGTATAACAATCTCATTGGAATATATATATAAATGATTGGTGAACAAAATGAGAAATAAATACGTAAAGTTATATTTCAAAATGTGTATAGCTTAGGCACATAATTTGACATAGTTTTTAGGTACATTTGAGATTACTTGTAAAACAAACATAACATTTGTATACTTAAATCAATAAGACGTACATAACCTACAACATGCGCATGCATATTAGACTACTGTAATGATAACATCATTTCAATAGGCCTATAACTAGTTCAACTATCTATAGATACATTTTGCACAACACATGTTGCATTGAGATTAGATGTGTTTTTATTTTATTTGTTAAAAGTACAAAAAAGGTTATTTTAACACCATGCATTTTTATTATTGGCTTACCAAACATCCGATTCCAACCGGATATAGCCGGTCAATATTCGTTGAATTCTTACCCTCTTTACATATTAATGTAGCTACCAAACAACCCCCTTCACTAAATAAATGACAATAATGGATCCTATTTAAACAAATCAACTTCTGGTAGTATCTCAAAATCAAGTAAAGAGTAAACAAATAACCACCAAACCTATTTAAAGGGAAAACATTTATCCTATTAAAAACATAAATATTTTATGTTGTTAATTGCACGGAATATTTTCTGTTAAACTTATAAAAATCGGCATTAGTAATTGCTAAATCGAATTCATAGTCCACACGAAATTGATAATCACACATTTCATCATTTAGATTTTTTAGCAATTTGATAGAATTCACGTAACGATCTTAATATTATGAGTATCACCACTTTTAGAAGATTCATGAGGCTAACCCGTTGATCATTAGAGCTCTACCTTTCCAATTATTCGTATATGACCTATTAATATAGGTGAGGCAAAAAAAAAAACATATATCCTCCAACTTTTGACCTTCAAAAACTACTATTAATTTTTTTAACAAGTTTTTGACCAATTCGATCATAATATGTTAAAGACGAAAATATATTATAAAGTAAGTTCTCTTCTTTAAAGTAAAAATAGCAATCAATAAATAACAAGACTTGACAATAAAAAAGTATAGGTACCTTTAATGTCTTCACTTCAAAATAAAGAGACTAAAACTGTTGAAAAAGAAGAAAGCAAACAATACGCAAATGTGCAAATTCATCCCTCACTCATCATTTGCTGCTCTCACTCTTTCACTTTCTCTCTCTAAAAACACACATTCCTCTTCTCAGAAGAAAGAAATATTTCATTTCCAGGTACATTCACATTGGATCCAGATTCTCATTTCTGCATATATATATACGTATGTTTATATATATATATATATTTGTATAACTATAAGAAGAAGAAAAGAAGACAAAAATGTCAGCTTTACTCTAGCAATTTTTTTTGGTTAAAATTATAAACAAAAAGGACAAGCACAGGCCTTATTCATATTTCACTCTCATTGAAAATGTGTCATAAAATTTTTTGTTTTTCAAGACGGAGTCGAGTGAGCCAGCTTTTCCTTTTTGTGTTTTATTTTCTGTTTTGGTACATGTAAATGCCATAATTTCAGTTCTTCGGTCCACCGTCGTCGGTCTTTGTTAAATTTTTGTGAGAAAATGCGTATGTGCCGCTGAGCTGCCACGAGCTGCTTGTTCAGTTCTTCAGTCTGAGAGTAGCCTTTCACTGAGAGTGGTCTAATTATTCGTTTTATTCAAATGATTCCTTATTTGAAGCAAACCCTAAACTGTATATATGTGTGTAAATACAATTTTACCTGATTTGGGTTTTTTATTAAATATATTAGTACTCATGCTGTATAAACTATGATGATTTCTGCATAAAGTTATGAACTTTATTGATTCTTGGTCAAAATGTTGATTATGGTCCGTTGATGAATTTGTAAATTCAAGGGTTTTTGTGGGCTTTTCGTTTGATTAAAGTAAATACCCCATGTTGGGTTTATGATTATTTCTGTAAAAAGTTATGAACTTTATTGATTTGTTTTTTTATCAAAATGCTGATTGTGGTCTACGTTTGAGTAGGTATTTATGATTATGAGCTGTTGATGAAGTTGAAAAATTGAAGGTTTTGTTGGGTTTGTATCAATTAAGTAGTGATTAAAGTATTTGAAGTGAATGGGATGTAATTGTATGGCCTTCAATGGGGTTTGTGATGTAGTGAAAGTGTGATTTACTGGGTCAAAGATTGAATCTTGGTTATGGCAAAAAGGTTGGTATTGATTAGGTACTTTTCTTCAAGGGCTTGATTTGGTCCTTTTGTGCTACATTAGTTAAAAGAGCTGCAGGGTAACTGTTAGAAGGTTGGATAAGACTTGCTTTACTTTTGATGTCTGGAGCTCCAAGAGTTAGGTCTATAAATGTGACCGAATCAGAATCTAGATCGATCCTTGGTCTTGCTGGAAATAAGGCGGCTCTGGGTCCTGTAAATACTCGAAAACCCGTGACAAAAACATCAAAAAAGATTGAAATGTCACCTGAGGAGGGTTCTATTGGTGGAAAAAACCGAGTGGTGGCAGCAGCATCACCTCTTTTTAGTTCCACTGGTGTTCCTTCAATATTACGGAGGCAGGTTTCACTCAACGCTTCGTGTTCTTCAGATGCATCTACTGATTCATTTCAAAGCCGGGCTTCTACAGGTAGGATCTATAGAACGAGTAGCAATGCTAGAGGGAGGAGGCAGTTAGCTTCAAAACCGAAAAGCGTTGTTATTGATAGTGCTTCTGATACTTCACCTGATGATTTACAATCCAAGAAGAGGTGTGCATGGGTAACATCAAGTTCAGGTATAAACGATTGATCCTCGTTTTTCATATAATTTAAGTTAAAATTGAAGCTTTGATATTATTCTTGAATCTCGAATGAATATTTCAAAATTGTTTTAGTAACTCCGTCTGGTGCAACTTACATTTATCATCTAGTTATCTCGTTTGAGGAGTATATTTAGTTGATTTTCATTACATTCTGTTTATGAATCGTAACAAAGATACAATACCATGCTTCATACATTTAAGTCCATAAGAAGATTTGTTTAGTAATCCTTCCTGTTGCTATAAAAATTTGTGCTTTGCTAGTCGGACGGATGTTTTCTTTCGGGTTTTGTGATAATCTTGAACTTGTTTCCTGACGGCGTTGCAACTGTTAAACTAGATCAATCTTACGCCATTTTCCATGACGAGGAATGGGGAGTTCCTGTACATGATGACAAGTATGCATACACAACAATCTTGCGTGTTCATATATTGCTTACAAAGGACACTATATAATTATTTCAGTTGTTCCCTTTGAATTGTTGAATTATGTAGAAAGTTATTTGAGCTGCTTGTGCTTTCTGGGGCATTATCAGAACTTACATGGCCATCCATTCTCAACAAACGGCTTCTTTTTAGGTACTGTATTATTGTTCTGTGATCTGTTTGACATTTTATGTCAAAGTGTTTTCTCTCATAAAATGGTTATTACGCAGAGAAGTTTTTGCGGATTTTGATCCAGTGGTTGTCGGGAAATTCAGTGAGAAGAAGCTAGTGGGACCCGGGAGCGCTGCAAGCTCGTTACTTCCAGAGCTGAAACTGCGGGCCATAGTCGAAAATGCTCGCCAAATTTCCAAGGTAGATCCTCTAAGTTCCAAATCTGGTAGCGCTATAGCTGTCATCTGTTAGATCACGTTTTAGAGTTGGTAATTTTGACCCATTTACTTATGAGGGTCGATTCAGGTATTTTATCAGTCAAGGGTCAAACAGATCAAATGAATAAATTAACTAATAAGGAAAGGGCCAATAGTCTCCCAAAAGTATAATTTTGATGAATAAAACCTCTTAAGCTTTTTTGATCATACTTGACACCCTAATTATATTTTAAAAATATAAAAATCTTGACAAACAAGTGTTTCGGTTCTACCCAACTGTTACAAAAACTTTGCCGTTTTGACCCAGTACCCAACCCACCCATTTTTCCACCTCTGCTAAATTTGATTGTACAAATAAAGATCCCACAACCGATATAAGAGGTTGTGCCCACCTAAGATTGTTCATTTCGAATTTTTGATTCTTGTACTTAAATCATATCTAATCAAGTTCCAACTTCATTTTCTAAAGGCAATATATCCTTGAAAATTACAACTACTTTATGCATACTTGTGATTGGATTTCAAGATCCAAAAACTGATTATTGCATGACCTTAATGCTATTTAGCATAGTTGGGCTGAGTTCGTTTTACCACTTGTATATATTGCACTGCGAGTTGTACCTTTCTTTGGAATTGGGAGTTTTAGGTTTTAAAAGGGTTGGTCTTTACTTATTCATTTAGGTATAGTATTATTTATGACATGACATACTTGAATGAAATGATTGAATTCTGGTAGAGTAGGTGCGAATGTAAATTAATAGTGGTCCTGGGATTGCTTCAACTTGTATGATTATTTTATGTATTTATCTGTTTAAAGTTGACCTAAAATTTCTCAATTTTATTATCTTTCTTGAAGTGTCACCCTCATTCATGCAAAGCTAACCTTCCAACAGTATGAAATTTGGTTAGTTGATGAAAAGAATGCCAAAAGTAGTACTTTAGTCCCTGTAGTTATTTAATTTTCATAATGTGAACCCTGTAGTTTAGTTTTAGCTGTCCGATTGGTATGAGTCAGTTTTATAAAGAATGATATGTTACCATGATCAAACTGTTAAAATGAGGAGCTCATGTTAACCACAATAGGAGACCTCCAGAAAATAGAATTGAGCAACAATTAATCATGTTGTTGATGATCATGTAACAAAAGAACATGAGCAACAATTAGTCATTTAGGTATAACTCTTGTAATAGGTTTGGAAAGATTAGACTTACTTCATAGTGCATGGCCTTTTGAACAGGTTCGTTCTGCCACCTGAATATTAACAACCAGCTTTATGGTTCCATTGGTTTGTACAATACGCATTTTAAAGTTGTAGAACCATCTTTTTGCTTTATACATTCTGCCATCAAAGTTTCAAAGTTTTTACTTTTTTGTAAAGGGTATCCTAACTTTTTGCAGGTTTTGCCAATCTCAGGTCGTAGATGAGTTCGGGTCATTCGACAAATACATATGGAGCTTTGTGAACTATAAACCTATCCTTAGCCAATTTCGATACCCTCGACAGATTCCTGTGAAAACTCCTAAAGCCGATGTGATAAGTAAAGATCTAATAAGGAGAGGCTTCCGTAGTGTGGGTCCTACAGTCATCTATTCGTTTATGCAGGTGGCAGGTATAACTAATGATCATCTATGTAGCTGCTTCAGGTTTCAGGAATGCATGTCGATTGCAGAATCAGTCAAAGTCAAAGAAGATGAACAAAAAACCAATGAAGGAATTGAATCATGCATGTGTAATGGCATTGAGGACTTAAGTTTCTCATCAGGGTAACATGTAGTTAATTATGCTACTTTTGAGATAGTTATGTATGATGATCGTAAAACGCCTCATATTTGTAGATTTATGATTATCGAAACTGCATTTATGCAAACATGAGTACGAATATGGTAACAAGTCTGTATAGTGGGAAAGATTAACAGTTCGAACTATCTCTGCATCCAATTTTTGTAGTAACCTAAATTATTAAATAACTTTATTATAAACAATTAAAATAAATAGTTTGTCCCAATTTCTTGCTCAACTTGTTTCTTCCTTATTCTAATTCACCAGCCATAATTCTAGGGACCAAATTGTTTGAAATCAAACCACATGGACCAAATTGTTGATTATTAAAGCGTTGTGATTGGTGATTTTGAATAGGGATAAACAATAGTAACATAGATTCGAGTTTTGTCGTTTTCAGAAAATGATACATTTTATTGCAAAAATTACAAATCAAGTAGTAAGATACAATTTAGTTTTGTTTATGAAGAGGAAAGATGAGTATAAGCTTAGGGATTTTTACCCTGCATTTTTGCAGCGGAATCGTTAATTTTACACTCTTGATTTAATTCAATATTGTAATTATTATTTATTCAACAATTTAGACGAGATATTTTTATAACTCGAAGTGTTTATACCTACTTGATACTCTGTAAAGTTAATATATAAAACGATCAAATAATAAATAAATATTGAGACAAGTTTTATTTAAATATTCTTACATCAAATTTGACAAAAATTTATATGATAGCTAATGTTACATTTAATATTTACATTAGGGGATGACAATTCGAGTTGGGTCAAGTTGACCTGCTGGATTTATCATGTTCGAACTAGTCGATTCAAACCCAACTTGATTTTATATTCAACCCAACTCAAAACCTGCTAACCTAGCCCGACTCAGATAACCCGTTTATCTAATCAAGTTAACAGATTTTCGGATCAGTTTCAACTAATAGGTTAATTTCAGGTCAAATGGGTTACATGGGTCTATCTCTAAACCTGCTAACCCAACCCGACTCAGATAACCCGTTTATCTAATCAAGTTAACAAATCTTTTGAGTTAATTTAAAATGTGAATTAAGGAGTAAATGTTATGTGTTCACATAAATTGTGATGTCTAACTTATAAAGTAGGAGTTAATCAAAAATTTGATTCATAGTTTAATTAAAATAGTGGTTATGTTTTACATAATTGAAAAGAATTCATGCCTTCTTTATAATTTTTATATAAACATTGGAGATGATCTCTAAAACTAACACATTATACTTATTTTAATCACTTATCATCTATATATCATTATAGTCTTTACACTATTCAATCTATTTTATGAATAATTCAACATCACGTTACCTTTTTAATAACATGATCTAACTTACAAAAATTTTAATTTACTAAATAATTTATTCAGTACCTACATTGAGAAAATACTTTTGAAAAGTAGATCCTAAATTAGTTAGGTACATATATGTGAGTTTCTATATTGAAATAATTTTGATACTTTACATAAAGTAAATCTGAAATTAGTTGGTACATATATGTGAGATTATATGATTGCATTTTAAAAAGAAAAATAGGTTTTTGAAAAGGAGGAAGAGGTTATTGTTCATCCACGTGACTAATGTATATATAAAGTAAATCTCAAATTAGTTAGATACAGATGGATTATATGATTATATTTTAGAAAGAAAAAACAAAAAAGAAAAGGGGGTCTTGAAAAGGAGAAAAATATTTGGCAACTTGTACCGCTCACAATGTCCTCATTAAATTATATACTAATAAATTCTCTTTTAAATCTATTTTATATTAATCGTAATTCTTTTTGTTTAATAATATTATAAGCTAAAAACTACCTAATTATCCATGAATCACTGAAAATAAGTTTGACACTTGGTCTCATTATGAAACTTGCAAGAACTTTCATAGTCAAATGTAAAGTTTCTTGTTCCTTAATTCATCGGTATATTAAGTAATAGAAATGCTTCTTTCTTTGTTGTCATCTACTTAATAAAACTAGTATTAAAATTTGTGGGAGAGTTTTTAATTGCTTAGTTTAAAGAGTTACTAAAATTCTAGCATATATCAATTTGCTTATTTTTTTAATGTGTAGGTAGGCATGTAGCCATAATAAGTAACCAAGTAAATAAGTAGTTGCATTCAAATACTCAAAATCAATTATCTTGATTTTATTTACAACATATCAAATTGGTCATACTAAATTTAAAATTACATATATATATATATGTGTGTGTTTTGTATGTTTATACGAACATACAAAATAAATAAGTTAGATATGACACGAGTTAAAATTCGCCTAACATGTATGACAATGCATACAATTTCATAAATTGATTCATTTTTTAAAGAAAAATGTCCGTTTTATGATCTAATTTTGTTATTACTTGCTTCAACCTGGTTACATCGACTGATTTGTGCATATTTTAACAATGGATGATGAAAATGCATAATTTTATAAACAATAACGATAAGAACTAAGTCGATAAGAAAACAACAAGAAGTTAGTAAAGAGAACTAATAAATTAGTTACAGAAGCACAAAGCATTTAATGTCCATTCATTCGTTGCAGTAATCGTAATGGTTCGTGCATTAACAGTTGTACTTTATGCATTTGAAGGTGTACCGATGTTGAATGATGTTAAGTCGACATGAGACATGGTCTTAAATGAGTGTTGACATGATCTTGTCACACTTTTAATATGCTCAATGGCCTATTTGAAGTTCAGTGGACTTAATGATTGCGTAGGTGTCTATATGTGTCCCCAAATGCATTAATCTTCTCTTAAACGAGTAAAATGAATGTAACAGGGATTTTGTACTTTATATCATTGACATTGATGTACACATCTTAACTATCATATAAGAGAACCATCTTTAAGGCTTTAACTAAGAACATTTTGAACATGCAGCCATCATCAAGTAAGTTGTAGCGAGTTTTTCTATGATTATCAAGTCGCTTTGTTTGATAAATTCAAAGAACAAATAGTTGTTTACATGCCAAACAACGTTTAGAACCGTTATCCCTGATCCACCCATTTTACCACATCTAAGTATCTACCCATTTGTGGGATGCATTATTTTCTAATAGCAGCGGCGGCACATCTAGCAAAATTTACTAACAACCAACCCATTAAGTGATTTAAAAGCTTTTCTTAATAACATAAGAGATAATTGATAATTTAATTTTTTAAATAAAGTTATAAAGGTTATATCATTACAAAAATGATCTAACTTCTAAAATACGGCACTCAAGATGTAATATACAATTTGGGCAACTTTCGATCCATCTAGACAAGTTTCATTTGTAACTAATTTTATTAGTTTAACTCATTTAAATGATAGTGATAAAACATAACCCAAATCGCATCACTTCATGGGTAGATGAATCAATATTACGACATCGATTCCGAGTTCCCACTAGTCTGGTCTTTTCGTGAATCTCTAAGCTCAGTCATACTACTTAAAAGGACTTCCGGCATATTTCAACTCAAGTGTACACTATACCATAATGACCGAAACTTGTAACAAAATCTACTCATAAAAATTATCAGCTACAATTTCCTGAAAATTTAAATCTAAACTAATTAAATAAAACCCGCTACATCTTACTGGGAATTTATTCAATCAGAAGGAAGTGTCTTGAACAGACAGGTAATCAAAGTGAACTAGTGAAATCTTCAAGGTACCTCAAGGTTTGACCGAACTTATCAGTGGTCTATTTCTCGGCTATACCATTTGATGGTTCGGTTTCACTTTTTTTCAATTGTGAAGTGTTCTTCGAAGGCGAAGAGACGGCTGTGAGTAAAAGAACACTAGGTGATCCTTGCTCTTTTGTACGTAGCGGCATGTCGTGATCATGGATTCCTTTGTATGTTAGTATTACCTCAGATGAACCATCAACTGCCATTTCGATGTGTTTCCTAACAGGACATCCAGCAGAAGTGCACTTGTAGTAGTTCCTGAAACAATATATTCAAAGTAAAAGTTGAGAACATGTGTTCTTTATGTTCTGACTAGAGGTAACAATTACGACCTATTTATATTTGAAAGGGTCAACTTGGGTTATGCTGTATCCCGAATGGGTCAAATAAACAAAATTGTCTTCAAATTGGAGAATAATAGGTTAATATATAGAAATTCTTCAACGAGTGTTTTCACCTGTCTTCCCATTCAGAGAAAAATTGCACCAAGAAAATGAATCATTTATCACCTTCCATTTTTCACATAAATTTGATGAATGAGAACTTCAGATGGTCCTAACCTTATTGATGTTCGTAATTACTAACCAACTATGTACCTAAGCCTTTATTGCAACTTCATGCCAAATATAACTACACTAGAAGTGCTACAACAAGTCAATCGAACAGGTTTGGTAACAGGTCAAAAGAGGTTCGATATAAAATGGGGAATTCTTGCACCAATAAAAAGAAGAGGCAGGATTGGGTTGACTTGAAACACTTTGTCCATAATATATAACTTTCTATCGATGATTTGAGTGTAAAATATGATTTCAAAAACCATAGTACTACACTAAAAATTTCTTTATTAATAAGAGATTTAGGGAGTTGTATGCATTAATATATTACTAGGCAAAATTTCACCCATTCAACCGATTGCTTTTTTGCCAAAAATTTTTAGTAAAACCATTAGAAAACGGTAATTGACCATTAAACAAAAAATTAGACCACAAAGAAAAGGCAACCGCCTAATTTGCCAATTGATAACTCAATAGTCTAAATTGCCGCCTCAAAACTATCAATTATCAGAAATTTAGGTAGAGCCTGGTTACTTCAGACCTTGAGAAAAAACATATAAAATTATATAATACAATGAATCCAGGTAAAGATAGCATCTGCGTATCAGCAGGCCACCAAATCAAAACGAAGAACTGTTTGCTTTTTAGCCAAATTTCTTCAATTGACCCACTACTAATAGAAGATAACCCGGATCGGCCCATTCATAAGTAATGGTCTAAATAGCCACCTCAAAACTCACACCACTACAAAATTAGTTAGATCACAGTTACTTTGAAATTTAGACTTCAATGCCAACTGGCAACTATAAACATATAATACAATGGAGCCAGATATAAAAAACATCTGTGTATATGCAGGCCACTAAATCAAAATGAAAAGCGACCGACAATAGTAGCTTGTTCTAGAAATGAAAAATGAATAAGGCATGCACCTGGGATGAGGATTTCCCTTAACCATCTTTTGTCCATATTTCCTCCATCTATAACCATCAGCTGAAATTCCGACATCACTAGCTGCATGTATGACAAATTTGGGCTTTTTTGGACGTTTAGGAACAGCAGCAGGACTTGCCGAGCTGCTTTTCTTTACTCTGGTGATCCAAAAACACGCAACATAAAACGTAACAGCATGTCAATTTATGATTCTTAATTTGCATGACATATTTAAAAAAATATTGGGCTAAATGCATAAAAAAGTAACCAACTTCGATCAATTTCTGTCTTCAGTAACCGAACTTTATAGGCCAGAAAAAAGTCAAAAAACTAATAGAGTTTCAACATCTGGTAACAACTTTCAAAAATTCCGCTTTAATCGATATATACAGGTTATCTTTGGAAGAAAATAAAAAACTTCAATGATTTTTTCTAGGCTGAAAAAAGTTGGTTAAACCTAGAAATCTGACCAAAATCTGGAACATTTACGCAATTCACCCAAGAATAATAATGACACCGATGACTTGCCTCTGTTTTGGTGGTGGTGCATCCATCTCCTCAACTAAAATTGGGCCACTACTGACAAAGCCACTTGATTTATGTTGCTTGGATCCAGATGTCGAGCTCCCTTTACGTTCTTGTCCTCTAGAAGAGGGTGTTGAAATCTTACCCCTCCTGGTAAACACTTTTTTAGGTGGTTCATGTTTGTGCTGACCTTTATAAACTATTTTTGTGATGGTATTGTATTGATCACAAGACTCGATCTTTTTAGCATCACATTCATTGTATGTGCACTTAAAATAGCTTCTAGAACCTTGAGGACTCTTCACTTGTTTCTGACCATATTTTCTCCAGTTGAACCCATCAATAGGTGTTTTGACAGTTCGTGAAGTAGATACACTTTTGGTATCTGATGTAATCTTTTGGTCTGTTACTGGTGCATGGATGTCAACAGGATGTCCTTCTATTGAGAGTGCCTCACCTTGTGAATTTAATCTTGCAAGACTTGAAATAGATGGTGATAATTCAGAGGACGAAGATGGAACTCTTGGTAATTGAATCTTACTCCCTGGAAGAGCTTGAGCAGCCTGAGCTATAACGATTGCCAAGGCTTCTTGGTGACTCCCTTGAAGTTGATTCTAAGTGACAAAAGGTACAGACTGAAAAGTATCAGAACATTGATATGTACATAAGACAATGACTAGAATAGATAAACAGAAACCATGACCAGTCATTAGGTAACTTAGAATCTGCCCTACCCATTTGAGACTTTCCCTTTATCCGACAGGTTTTTTAACTTGACCTGGTTATTAAGAAGGCAACCCGATTCAACCATCTATAAGTAAATTGCCACTTCTGATAATAAGCATAAACAACCAAGCGGTTGTCCATATCGTTGGGATTCTCTGGAGATAAGGTAGAGGTCTTCAGTTGGAATATACGCTTAAATATTCCCCTGTTGATTGTCAGGGTTATGGCGATGGAAAGGTGGCAGATGTTTCACATCCCTCAAGTATGGCTTCTTGGGGGTTCTAAGTTCTTGTTGCACGTACAAACTTACTTACAGCCTAGTTCGTATTTTCAAGAAAGTATCGTGCATGTAAACTTCAATAAAACTACTTCAAATTGAGTTATTTTAACTAAGAGGGTGTTTGGGATTGCATATTTAATTGTTTATCTGATTATCACTTATCGTTACTTTTACAGCAAATAAATTTCTTTTACCACACTTCTGAAAAATGTTTATCTGCTTATTATATAAGAAAGGGTTTATTGTTTCAAACTATATTGTATTTTACTTCTTTTACTGTTGTATGGAGCGTACTTTCAAAACTTTTGTTGTATGTACCGAACCTATCAATTTTTTTTGAATTTCGTCTATTGTATGTATATTTTCGTGTTTCGTACTAGCATACAATAAAAGTAGAAAACACAAAAATGTACATACAATAGACGAAATTAGACGAAATTGAAAGGTTCAACACGTACAATAGACAAAATGAAAGTATGCCCCATAAAATAGTAAAAGAAGTAAAGTATATACACTTTGAAACAATAAACCCTAGAAGAAATAAGCCCTTTATAATAAGCATGTTGATACCTACTTAATTATTTTCACTTATAAAGATAGATACATTTTCATATCAATTACTCCCTATATATTTAACTTCAAATAAAACCTAAAAAAGGAGTACTTAAATTGGCAAAATAAGCTCAGTTACTGAGTAATTTATATACCTTCAAGTGCTCCAATTCATCTTGTCTCATTTCATATTGTATTGGCACCTCCGCCAACCCTAACACACACACACACAGTCAATTGCACACATATAAGATTATATATACAAAACACAATTCAATTTAACAAATAACTGGTTGTACAGCTATATACCAGAAGCTAGGGTTTCAGATTGACAAATTCTAAAATCTTCCTCAATTTCCATAGGAGAATTCTCAAATTCACTAACATCTCTCTGATCATGGTAATCATCATCATCATCGAATTCATTTTCATTTACAGTGCCGGAATCTTCATAACCGTCACCGTCGTCATCGACGCCGTTGTTGTTGTTGTTAAAGTGGTGCTTTCGTTCTCTGGTTATGATTTCGAAATGAGTTGCTTCTGAGCTTTGATCACTGCCTTCATCCATGGCGAGAATTTAAAGATTGCAACTTTGAGATGAAATTGAAGTGTAGTTTGTGATTTTTTATTTGTTTTAGTTAGTTTTGAGGTGTTTACTTATTTTTTTTATTTTATGTTTTCTAATTTTTCTTTTTCCAGTTTGGTCTTTGTTTATGCTGCATTCTCGAGTTTTTTTTTCAGTGGAAAGAAAAGGAAATCGATGGAAAGTTAATAAAAAGTGATTTTTGAGTTTTTTTTAGGATGGAAAGGGAAGGAGAGGAAAGGAAAGGAGTGGATTATGATGGGTTTTTTGTTATAAAAATTTTCCGTCCAATTTTGGGCGGATTGGAAGGGAAAGGAGTCTATCTAACTATTTTTCTTTCCTTTCTTTTACTTTTCTTCCAACTCGAGAATGCATGTGAGCTATCTTATATTACTTTCCTTTCCATCATTTTCTTCTCTTTTCCTTTCCATCCCATTCTTTTCCGCTATAAAAATTCTCGAGAATACATCATTAGGAAAAGAAAAGTAATTTTAGAAGGGAAGTAGTACCGTGTTGGAACTTGGAAGTGTACCTTATGTGACTAGTTTATAAATAAACTAAGTTTTTTTTTCATTTACCCTATTACTAATACTATTATCTTACTTAAACATTTAATTATTAAACTTTAAACATTATGAAATCTCATTTTTATGTGTAGTTACTATAGTCTTAATGATAACTTGGATAATTATGAGTTCGAATGATGCTAAGTATATTTTACTTTTAGAAAAGTAACCGTTATGTTTGTAGAACTTAAAAAAAAAACATATTTATAGTCTTAAATCCATTAAAAAGTGTGATAATTTGGATCGTCTCGAATATATTTGGTTGATGTACTGATCTTCATATTATGTACATCATTATATGTATTGTCACTAAAAAATAAAAGTAGTGCAGCAAAAATTATAAAGTCATAATCAGCCATTACAGCGTGCGTAATTCGACAATTCGTATTTATAAATTGAATTTAGGGTGATTTTGCAAGCACTATATAGACATGCCCAATTTTTTGTCAGACTTGATGTGATGGAAGTTTATAAAAATTTGCTTTACAAGGATAAGAAAAAGTATGTAATTCATGGTGATTTAAAATGACTTTGTGTCTTTGTCAACTTATTTTAATAAGATAGTGGTAGTGGTATTATTAATTACGGAGTAATAAATTAGAGAAAAAACTTCAATTTTTGCCTCTATGGTCTTGTTGATTTTCTGAATAAATCCTTTCATTATTATTTTGTGTTGCTTTTGTCCTTGTGGTTTCGATTATTGGTACGTTTGTCGTTTTTTCACTAAAATTAATGTATACACTGTTAAAGGGAAGTTGTCTGTTTTTGTATTTGTGATAGTTGCGTTTTATGGTTTTTATTCTTTTCCGGATTTAATCGTGATTTTTGTCCCTACAGTGGATTGTTGTGGAGTGAAAGGAAGGGTATTTTGGTCAATTTACACAGACTTAACGAAAAAGATAATGAAAGTTAGTGAAAAGGACAATATTGGCAAAATTGAAAACAGCAGAGACAAAAGTCGCGAACAAATCCGAAAAAAGATAAAAACCATGAAATGCAATTACCATAGAGACAAAAACAGATAATTTCTCTGCTGTTAAATTAGAGTAAATGACAAACGTACCTTGTCTTCTTCCTCAAACCTTTACATCTCTTCCATACTAAATCCTAATTTTACCAAATTTTAAACTCACACCTAGAGTGTTTGGGAGAGCTTATTTGATAAGCATTTTAGCTTATAGGTGTTAAAAGTTGGAGCTTGGAAAACTGAAAAGTATTCAAGTAAGAAGATAAGGATATTTTGATTTTTTAAACAAGTTAATGGAAAGGTTAACTTCATTTAGATGGAAGGAAAAATATAGTAAAACTGAAAATTATAAAGATGAAAAATACATAAAAAAAAGTAGAAGGATAAAATTGATAAATCGACTAGACCCCATAGAAATTTTTTGCAATTTTTCCTAAATAATTAATTAGTGGCACGGTATACGTCAGAACTAGAATAATTTGGTATATTGGTTCCGCTGGCCATTTTTGTATCACATAATAATTGTGGTAGTGTGGTACTAATACTAAATGCTATAAAGTTAGTTAACAAAAAAAATATACTATGCTAACTATTCATGTGCTCTAAAGACAGGCACGTACATATATATGATTGTTATTTTATTATTATTATTATTATTATTATTAATTATTATTATAGGTTATCATGTTTCAAACACATTACTACTATTATTGATAAAATATTATTATTAATTTTTTATTGCAGTTTTATAATTATTATTCTTAATTTTTGTGAACGCGAGATATTTACATTAAATATTGTTTTCCGTAATATTCAACGACTCATTTAACATGTGACAACCGGCCAAAATCATTCATTTTCGCTATAGAAGCAGACACAATACCACCCTTGAGAATATACCATTTGCCATTTTAAGTCCTCTATAGTTTCCTTACAGTATGTTATCGTGAATTTAGCAATGAACTTATATTGAATTATCGACAGTCACGTGTGAACTATAAAGACTATAATTGCCAACTTTATACAAAATCGATACTCATTTCCTTCCCTCCATTATATAACACTAATTTTATGGTAAAAAAATTTAATTGTGATCTACTTAGTTTAAAGCTAAAATTTAAGATGATGCTCACTAAACAAGGTTACATGAATTATGTCACTCGTTTAAATAAAAAATTATGAGACTCACTCTTTTCATTTTTCAAAGATTATAACTTTTCATTTAATCTTCAACCTGATAAAATCTAAATCCATATATGTTCTAGTTAACTTATTCGTTACTTTTAGTTGTCAGTACTTCAATAAATCAAACAATTATTGTTCTAGCAATTTTTGACACAAAATACAATGTTTTTGTTTTACATTAACACATTTTTTACTTTCAAAAACTTTACGAACACATTGTTCCTAATAAATTTATTTTTTCCACATGCTCTCATGAAAGTATATCTTATCACCGATGTTAACTCATAAAAATAAACTTTTAATCACAACATCTCTCACCGTTTAAATATTAGTTCACACGTATTACATTATAAACGTCAACAAAAGATCTCATACATGTGGTTTATTCTCAATTTCAAGCATACCACCAAAAAATTGTCAGTGCTTTTTAATATAAATCCTGCAAACTGTAACTTAAGAGGTACTTTATCGTATTTACGTTGATTTAGAAGGGGTTTAGGTGTATATTTGTAATTGATGATTTCTTTCTCATTCATAATTAAATATTAAAATATTAATATTAATTAAATAGTATTAAATATGGACTAGGTAGATTTCAAGAAGTGGCACAATATCAATAAACAATAATTTAGAAATATATGAATATGAAAGGTTAAGAGTATATTAATCGTTTTAGGCGAACCGAATACTAGGATGATTAAAAAACTGGGGATCAGGGGACCCACAAAAACCCGATCCGGGAAGGGAGGAAATAAACCCGATCCGAGCACGGGAGAAGTGAAATAAATGACATACTTCACAAACGGGTAATGTAATTTACTCTTGAATCATTAATCTATTTATAGTCGTATATACCGATTAATTCGTCGACGGAGATACACTGGCTACCTAACTTCCGGCCGACGAATTGATGCATCAATCGTTGCTTGAACTAGGTTTGTCAATTTCAAATTTTAAATGTTATTATACGTTCAACAATACTATGTTCAGCAGTACCTTGATTCTGAGTTATTGAAATTAGACTTACGAAGTGTATCTGGGAGGATCTGATGCTGCTTTTTACTCTTTAATTTCATAATTTTTCTAAAAATGATGCACTCGTGTGGTGCGACAAAATTGTAACTATTATGTGTGTCAGTATCATAATCGTCTACTTCTTCGTGATATTAATTTATCAATAACTTATTTGTTACTGTAATTAATGGCTCTTTTCTTTTTTAAGTTTTACATTTGTCCCTAGTTAGTCATGACTGATTGTCAAATTTGGGTCATTATAAGATGGATTTATGTCCTGTTTGGGTCATTCAAGAACCTGATAACCACTGCTGAGGTTGCGAGTGTGGTGACATGTCATCTTTTTATCTGGTTTGGGTGTGTAAGAGTATGTTTTGACATCAAGTTGAAGTGTGTGTGTGTGTGTGATCTGTAAGGATGTCTATCCAATAGCAAATTGTAGTTTCTATAGTTCAGCAACTAGCACACAAAGGATTTAAATGAGAGTACTGCAGAGATTCCGATGTATAAGTCGCTAAATAGTTGAGTTTGTTCGAGTTTTTGGTAGACATATGTTGTCTGTTGGGACGCATGACTTCTCTAATATGAAATTCTTTAATGTCATATAAATGTTGCTCTGGATTCTAAAAGGTAAGGAAATATAAGGAACCATGACCCCAGTAAAATAAACAATTCGATCGTGCTCCTGAGAAGCACTCTCTGCTTAGCTTGAGAGAGATTTTATATCGCCATTAGGGTCTATCGCTCGCTTGCGCTCGGCTCGCTTGTTTTTTTTTTTACTTGATTCTTGATAAATATATATGTTGAGTGAGTACTTCATCTCAGAAGATGGCATAGTTAAGCGATATTTATTGCAAGAATCTCTTTAATATAGAATATGAGCAACATTGTAAGATTTCCAAATTCAAGACATTTACTAAAAACAATTTCGTTGTCTTGTTTCTCAATCATGTTCTTGGTTCTTTAAGTGGTTGACTTATTTATGTTATGTCTATCTATGTATTCTAGGGAAAGGAATGGAAGAAATGGAAGAAGTACCACCAAAATCATTACATGCCAAAATAACCGATTACAAGAACATGGTTTTTGAGGCATATAAGAGCAAACCCATCTCTCATTGGGTTCTTTTACATCTAAGTAGTGCAGGGATGCTAATTGCTTTCCCTGCTTCTAGTCTTCTTTCACGTCTCTACTTTTCAAATGGTGGCCAAAGCAAATGGATCATTTCATGGGTATCGGTTGCAGGGTGGCCTATCCCTCTTTTAATCTTACTCCCTATGTACTTCTTCACTAAATCCACCCCAACACCGCTGAACTTAAAACTTTCCCTATCTTACATTGGTTTGGGTTTCTTAAGTGCTGCTGATAATCTTATGTATGCATACGCCTACGCGTATCTCCCTGCATCAACCGCCTCCCTCTTAGCCTCTACGGTTCTCATCTTTTCTGCAGTATTCGGGTATTTTATAGTAAAAAACAAAATTAATCTCTCAACTATAAATTCCATTGTGGTTATCACAGCAGCCATGGTTATCATAGCATTGGACTCGGGTTCTGATAGATTTGGATATATTACAGACACCCAATACGCACTCGGTTTTATGTGGGATATTTTGGGTTCAGCTCTTCATGGTCTAATCTTTGCTCTTTCAGAGCTAGTTTTTATAAAACTACTAGAAGGAAGATCGTTTCATGTAGTTTTGGAGCAACAAGTAGCTGTTTCCTTCATTGCCTTTGTATTTACAACAATAGGGGTTGTGGTAAATAATGATTTTAAGGGGATGGGTTCTGAAGCGAAAAGTTTTATAGGTGGGGAAAGTGCATATTATAATGTTATTATTTGGGGTATCGTTACTTTTCAACTGGGTGTTTTGGGTTCGACTGCTGTGTTATATTTATCGTCCACTGTGTTAGCTGGTGTCCTTAACTCGATAAGGGTACCTATCACAAGCATTGCAGCAGTTATACTTATGCATGATCCTATGAGTGGTTTCAAGATTTTATCGCTCATTGTAACCTTTTGGGGGTTCGCGTGCTATATATATGCCAGTTACCCTGTAAGTCCGGTTTCTTCATCTTCTAGTTGCTAGTCATTCGTATTCTCGCAATGTACCAATCAAGTCTCCATTCTTTAGTAAAGTGTATCTAAGTTTCTGTGCTGTCTAAGTAAAAGTTATTACAAAGCTGCATATGTTACAAGAGCTTATATGTTCTCACCTGTTTTCATTATAATTTAATGAATATAAAGTTTCTATGCATATTTTATACATGTTAGTTAGAGGTGACACTTTTGAACCCTTTACCTACAAAGGGGTTGATTTGGGTTACATTTTATCTTTAGCCGGTAAAATCGGTTGATTAAAACTAGTAAAAGACCCGCACAATGTGACGGTAATGAATTGGGGTAACGATAATGGTTGTATTAACTTTTATTGTTATTTTTATATGTTTTCAATTCATGTATAATTTATATTATCATAATGGTTATGAATAATAATAATAATAATAATAATAATAATAATAATAATAATAATAATAATAATAATAATAATAATAATAATAATAGTGATAGAACAACAAATATATTGATTATTTAAGTTTTTAATATTATATATATGCCAGCACTTTAAAATATGTATTATAGATTAATAATTGGATTGATTGAATTTAATAAATGGTTGGATTATATTTGTTATTTATTTTTTAAATTTTTAGTAAATAAAAATAAAAATGTGTAGTGTATACATTGAAAGATGCAAGTAGGTATATATTGATTTGAATTTATTGGTTTCTATAATTATGTAATCAGTGATAGGGGTATAAATGTAATTTTTGATATTTAGACTTTTAAGGTATTAAGGATAATACCTAAATTTTTTATAAGGGTTTAAGATAAGATTTAAGATAAGATGATCTTATTGAAAGAGGACGGGTTGAACGTTATGTGAAATTGTGAAGCATATTCAAAATGCATAAAGCCTCATGTGCCACTTTCTGAAGACAAGTTAGATTATTATTGTAGTAACAAGGATTGCAATCATACTTAGCACATTAATTATTTTTAAATTTCAGAAAATGAAATAAGAAGTGTTTGGGGGTTGGTTGATGCAAAAATCTTTTCTTCTTCCAACTTTTCGATCTTTTTCAACATATGCGGCGGTGGGTTCCCAGAGAAATGCACCTTTCTTTTATCAAATCTCAGAGACATGGTCTAATCATGCTAAAAGCTACACATTTTCACCCGAACCCACTTTGGCCTATTAACCAATGTTTCCAACACTTCCATCTTACCACCATGATCATATTTAAGAGTATGTGAAAGACTTTTTTAAGAACTTTTTTTTAATATTAGACTTGTTGAAGATAGTTTTTCTTTACTGTTTATCCCCTATGAAATAGAAGTTGATGTAAACAAAGAACACAGGAATTCCACTTGAATTGTTTAGAAATGACTCTTTTATGAATCCCAGTTTATTGTAGTACTTATATACTTGCACAGGAAAGGTTGGTAACTTTTATCATTAGCACCAAAAATGGTTAACTAGAAAATGAAGCAAACCAACACTCCATATATAGATAATTGATACCATAGATTGTTGATTAGTTGATACTACGAGTACATAAAAGACCGGTCCCAAGTATATCCAATCCAACCCGGAAAGGAGTAAGTGGGGTGTAACAGGTGCAGTCTTAATACACATCTCAAATGATATGACCATCAAAAGGCCATGCTGAAACTAATATGGTTACAGGCCGAAATGATAGTGTAAGTTCGAGTATAAACAGGGTATCGGTAGCTAATACAACATCATATTTAATTCTTGCCGATATCTTTAAGGGAATTGATCTGCTCTTCTCCCATCGCTGATAAAGCTCACCACAAGATCTTTCCCTTCAGCAAACCCACCTTCAATCTATACCCAAACACAAGTAGAAACAGAATGAAATAAATCTTCAAAAAATATGCATGACAGCATAAGGTATCTAAAATGCATAATCTTAAGAACACTAATGCGAATACTGATGACTAGATATGTACCATTGTTTTAGCATATATACAACCTTTAAATGAACAAAGCATTAAGCTTTTTCAGAGTTATGTTAAACTTTATTGGATTTACATGAGTAAGCAGATTTTCATCGGTAGGAGGTCTTAGATCATCTTTCGTGTTTCCACCATCAGTCAGAAGACTCGCCTAATACTCAAAACACCAAATCAACTAATACAACAAACCTCCAATAAGAAAATTACAACACACACATATACGGATAAGTTTAATTTCCATGTATGCATAGGGACAATAGACATACATACACTTAAACATAATTGCATGCTCATCTGGCCATATGCACATGATTATGACACAATAATAAGGAACGTATTTGTAAAACCATCTTCAGATATGTCAATCAGCTGATGATATGCTCGAGTGACACGGGGGACCTGCAAAAGACATATCTAGAGAACCTCATAATTCACAGGATTTAGATTTTATAGCATAAATATTGTATACTTTAGCATGATTAATAATTGGGAGTAACTACATAACAATTGTGGGAAGAGGGAACAATGTCTTCAAGCTTCTTGCTAGTAAATATGTCAATTTCCACAAAGTGGCACTTTGCATGTCCATGCTTGCCTTTTTTGAAGTGGAAACCTCAACCACCTGTTTGCAGCTTACACATATAAGTTCATAGATCCACATACAATAAATAGAACAAAATTTGGTAAAAACTTCACACGAAAACTACTTGTAAACAAAGGTTCAATACATAACACATACTACACGCGCACAAAACATCTCACAGCGATATAATCCTCAATTCCCTCTATTACACTACGACTGTCACACTCTCCCATTTCACGGATACAAGACTAAGACCAGCATTATCGTAATTCGATCTCAAAACATTCAATTATCATTATCCATCAACAAGTTAAATAAAACATACCTTGGATGGTCTGCTCTTGATGACTATGTATCCATTTCTGCAAATGCTACCTGCTTGTTGGGGAAATGTTTTCGATGCACCTGCTTTAGCCTTGGACTCAAACTGAACCTCCTTGTCCGACATCTTTTATTATCTTAGGTTTCTCCAGACCAAAGAATTTATGTTTAATTTTTTGAAGGTGATTTTGATCTTGCATATAGGATGATAAAAAAAAGGTACAGAGAGATTGAAGCGATTCACTTCTTATAGAATTTTGCTTCCTTTACTTTGTATCAAGTTTTAGTGTCCCAAATTCTTGGTCATACGACGTAACAATACTGATCAAGATTACATAGCTTTTTCAGGTAAACAAGTTTAGCCCATCTTTTGTTATTTTAGTAAAACTTTAATTACCTTGTGCATAGTAGACCTACATCGGGTCATTAATGGTGTTGGTTAAGGTGTGCAAAGACTAAATTTATGCCGAAAAATTCAGAATTTTAAGCTTAAGATGAATATAACATTGTTTGATGATCAACAACCGATAAATTGCTTGACAAGTTTTAGGTTGATTATGGATGGGTTGAGATCACTATCCTTAATCTGTTTATTTTCATGTCAGTTCAAATTTTATTCGGACTATATGAAGGCATAGAGCTTGTTGTCACAAATTTATCTCGATAAGCTAACCGTGTGGCCTTAGTCTCGACTAAGTAAGCCTTGCTCAAAACAACCAACGATTCAAGAAATCAAATGAGAGCACAAGAGAAAGAACAAGTGGAATAAAGGAAATGCTTTGATTATTAGAGAGAGCTTTTACAAATGATTAGAAGAGCTATTTGAGGTGTGATGTGCCAAATGGGGCATCCACCTATTTATACTAGTCATCCCACAAAATCAATGGTCAAGATCAAAGTAGATCAATGGCTAAGATTACATCACTAGAATCATCTACAACCTACTTACTTCTAGATATTTACATGGACCTTCCACACTCTTCCAAAGGAGGAACCATGTGGATGATTCTAGAGATCTTCCATAAGGCTCCATATCTTCAAGATTAATGTAGAAGCTTCTAGAATCTTAAATATGGTGGTCTAAAGAATGGATAGGTTGTTACATTGTTCCAACTTACTTAAAGTTGTGAGTTCAAATCTCATAGAAATACGTAACTTATTATGTTGTAAAAACATCTTAATTTAATAGGGTCACATTTCAAATTAACAGACATGTTTAAAATATGCATGTCTTTATATATCTCGTATTCGTATCACTAAGAAGTAAAAGAATTTGAAGACGAGAATGAAGTTCCTGCATTTGAGTTTTTCATTACAAATACGAGCACATGTTTTGGTGGAAAATATATTAGATTTTTGACATGTGTAAAATTTTGAAATATTTATGTTTAAGGGAAGATTCAATTAGGATTAGTTCTTACGGTAGTAATAACCTCTTTTATTTTTTATTTTAATATTAATTAATTTCTTTGATGAAAAAATTGTATCAAACTTATTATAATCATATACTCTTTAATATGAGATAAAAATATATGTTATACACACTATAAAGTTTTTAGTCTGTATCATAGTTAAAAGTTATAAAAGTTGTGATATACAAATTTAAGTTTTGTATTATTTTTTTTTTGAAAAAAAATCAATCTCATATTATAAAGAATAAAATTATAATAATTTAGTATTATTATTTTTGTAAAATATTATAAATTTGTTGAAATTAAAAATAAGAAAAGTATATTTTTATCATTACCAAGAAACTAAACTATAATGTCTCATTCCTAATTTCCTATTTATATTCTTGGGTTTGAATTTAAAAAATTATATTACTTGGGTTTGAATTTAGAAATCATTATTCCTTTGGTTATACAATATAATGGGCTTGGGCTTCATTACTAAAAAGATCCGATGAAAGTGTTGATTTTGATTTGATCAACAACAAGGTTTTATTTTACCGGCGCTTCGCCTCCGGATCGAGTTGCTATTCAAAGTAAGTTTATTTATACTCAGTATTGTACTGTCCATATATATATTTTATATAAAAATAATAGATGAATAATTACCTTGTCTTTACCGAAAGTATAAAAAAAATGTATTTTAAAGGTTGGTTTAAATAATGATACCTCGTGACTAGTTCTATATTGAGGATAACTTTCTATTAATGGCATTATATTGAATTTTGATTTGTTTTTTGACGAGATACTCTGAAAATCTAAGTAATGATTTGGATTTGATGAGTCATTACTTATTAGTTGTAGGAATGAAACTCACAAAGAAGTACCGTTATATTTGTACAAATAGATAGTTAAGTGCCATGATAAACTTGCAAATTTGTCGACTACCTGATAAACAAAATAAGATCTTGAAGGAATAAAAGGTTAATTCGGCTCTATTATGTTTTTGGTTTAATGGTGGACAGGACAGGTAATTAGACAAACATATGAAGTAAAAGACCATAATGCCCTTCAAATTTTCATGAGAAGCTTTAATAATAAAATTTATATTTCTACCCTTAACTTTTTTAAAAATCTCATGAGAATTTACAATTGATTATAAGGTACACTTACCTAGATAATATCTTGGATATATATTTTATACTGTTATGAATATTTTTCGTGTATTACGGTATAGATATATGAAAGATAGTTTATGAATTTTGCTCAAAAACAATAAAATAAAAGATAATGTAATAAACAATGGAGAAGGTTTTCAAGTATGTTCTAATGATAGTTATGGTAGAAATATATATTTTAAATATTATTTTTTTTGGTAAAAAAGATTATATTAAAGTAATTACAATTTTATGTTCTTTAAAATGAGATTTTTTTTTTTTTTTATACACAACTAATCTTTGTGATACATACTATAATTTAAAAAATAAGTCTCATAATAATGTGATTTTGACATTTTTGGTGGATCACTATTCTATGAGGATCAAATTCACCACCACATAAATTTAGTGCAAGTAAAATTCTCGCTAAAAGAACTCCGGTAGCTCTTATAAATTATTTACATCAAGTGATACATGGGCCGAGGTAATTTAGCGACTCCTTTAAATTTATGAATTATTTGACTGAGTGACTCGGGCGACATAGTAATCATGTCAAGAAAGGATACTCGTGTACTATGTTTTACCCATCGCCCAATTCCCCTAACCTTTTAGAAGATCGCTTTTTCTAACATAGTAAAAGCAATGGTAATGGATTACTTTGACCCGTACTATTGTTAAAATAACATGTTTTAATTTAACCCGTAAACCCGGCCCGATCCCATTTGGCCCACGTAGTTTATTTTCTAAAAGACCAAGTAGAATCAAGCACAAGTCTAGAGCGGTTGAGTGTGAGATCAAAGTCTAAAGCCAATTATTGTGCTTATTACCTATTCCACCCAACTAATGCATTTAGTCAACATATTAATATTATATGTAGTGTTTAATATTTTTATTATTCTTAAGCTGAAGTTACTTGAATACCATCTTTCTTCCGTACATTCAACAAATTAACCACCCAAACCCAAAATATGTCTCATAATAAGACTAAAATGATCGTTTAGCCATTTGTAATATTTGCATCGTCTTGTTAATGGTCACCTAATATTGTTAAATACTAGTTAAACTTTTAAGATAAAACTTAAAGTATCTTTTAAAAACTTCAACATGACTTTTAACAAAAGAAAAAATAGTTTTAAAAAAGCTAATTTAAACACCCTGTTAAAGAGATTTTATTAACACACATCAAGTAAACATAATCACTAAGACTATTCTTATATCATGTAAACAACTGGCATAAAGTAATAGAAATAATTACAAAAATTTAACCAACTATCATTTCTTAAATTATGTTCACCCGATAGCGATAATTTAATTTAAAAAAATATATATTTTATGCATTATTAAATTATAAATTATCACTTTTTTCTCTTGAAAGTGGAAGATATGTCACCCAGTCTCAATCTACGCAGGGAATGGCGGAATGGGAACAAAGGAAAACAATTAGGCACCTCCAATGATACAAAATTTTTTATTATTCAAAAATAATTTAGAAAAGACTTTATAAAAAATATTTTACTTTTTAGTGTAATATTTCTTGTATAGTTTGAGATTTAACAAGTTATAAGTATATTAAATCTTATATCTTTTGATTATTTTAATAAAATTTATGTACTATAAAGCTCTTCTTCATTAGACTGATAGCTTTTAACAAAAAAATCTTTTAAAAATAATAATAAATAAAAATCTATATAATCGAATACTGTTTTAGTGGTCTCATTCAACACCATCACAATTCACAACTCACAAGAGACAATTTAACACCGTCATTTATTCATACGTTTGTAATATTTAATAAATAGAATCTTTTATTTTATGCATGTTATAAAAATAAGGACAAGCGTTTTAGGCTTTTAGCGGTGGTTTATTTAATTAATTCTAAGACTTCCTCTCCATTTTGGTGATTACTTTTGTTAATCGGTAGCTGCCCAATCTAGCATAAAAGAAAAAAGTATTTAGCTTGTAAGATAAAAATAACACTAATTCTTGCTTAATTATTTTGAGTTAGAGATTACACAAAAGGTGGCTCTATAACTATATAGTAATAATAATAATTGTTTAAGTTAAACCATGTGCGAAAGTATGAGTTATATTATTTTGTGCAAATTATAATATCTCTATCATGGGTGTCATTATCATGTTCTTGTTGACCAATTGTGTCAATTTGGTATCATGCATTTTATAATTTTGCCATCCAAAACATAGCTTTCATGTTCATTACAACTTTGATTAATCTCGGCCTACATCATAATGAGTTAATCCTATTTTGTCCTCGGAATCAAAATCTATACAAAAACATCATTGATGAGCATTAAAGTTCTATTGCAATGTAGGATGTACTTTATACATGGTTCATCTCTATCAAGACCTCGAAATTACTAGGGAATAATAAAGGGCCAATTTTATCAAATTAGAAATACGTAATTTGACACGTGTTCAAATAATTTTGTTAGAGACATCTACAAACATATGTTTTTAATCATATGAAGCATTTTTCTTAAGTGAACAACATCTTAATTTTGTCATTATCAAATTAATGCACTATCAAAAAAAGAAGATATTATCAAATTAATGTTGATATGAGAATGAACAAGACAGAATCATTTATGGCTAAACAACTTTGGGCGCAAAATTTTTGTCTTTAAGGTTGCATGTGATCAAAGCCACCTGATAGTTACCAAACCTTTAGCTGACCACCACCATATAATTACAATGAACGACAAAGCACCCAGTTGATGGATGGACTAGAAGAAGTGGTCCATCATTCACACAAGTTCCATTGCATCTAAAACTTAAAGCACAAAGTTTGAATCCAAAAAAAATGTAGCCATCACCTAAGAGTATCCAATATAGAAGGCTCTAGGTCTTTGTAATAAGACAATCATGAAATATGAATCGAAAGAGTATATACAAAACCTAAATGGACCTACATTTTCGGATGTAGTTGTCATGGTACGATGCATTAACTGTAAGAGAACAAACTGTAATAACTGAATCAGAGAACGCTTGACAGAAAGTTTGAGGCGCAATAAGCCACCCAAAAGGCCAACGAGCACGTGAGAGTAATGATCCCATGTGACGAGCAATAATGGACAAGCCCAACAACTCGCATGGTTATTCATAAAAGGATTTAGATTCTTGGAAGATAACACAAGGGAGTACGTGATATATGTAATTTTTAAGAGTAACGCTAAATACGTCTAATCTATACGTTGGATGACAAATCGATCTCACTCAATTAATGACTCCCTTGAACAATACCCCTACCCATTTTCTCTAATGATGCCTAAAGATTATGAACTTTAGTTCAGAATCATTGAAGTTCTTTACCAACTTAAATGCAAGGATCCTTCAAAGAAGTAGAATATGAGCATTTATAACTGAATTATAGGTCAAAAGAGCTTATGCCACCAATAAAGCCAATGTGGATAAGTTAAAGTCAAAAAAGTGTTGGCTACCTTCAGTTACCTTTAAACAAGCTGTACAAAATAACAAAGAACTAACAAAGCACAATTCCAAACCTTAGAAAAATGAATTTAAAAGAAAAAAAAAAACATAATGCAAAGAACCAAACTTCTTTTAGAAGTTCTCAATGATTCATAACTGTTCAAGATCTTTAAGAAGTCCAACTACTTGTTGCATACTTGGCCTCTTGGCCGGTAGATCAGCTGTACATAGATAACTGATTTTCAATGCCTCAACCATTTGAGTCTCAGTTGCGGTTTCTCTGATCTTGGGGTCTATAGCCTGTGACCCGCTATTTATCCTCACTAAACCTCTCACCCAACTCACCAAGTTCAGATCTTTTGAAAAACTATCATCCGGATACTCATCTTCAACCGGCTTTTTCCCAGTTATTAGCTCAAGAAGAACCACTCCAAATCCATAAACATCAGATTTTGGAGTAACCAAATATGGTGAAGAGCTTCCAGATTGATTTAGAAACTCGGGTGGAATGTACCCACGGGATCCACGAGTGATCTCATCTTCAAGATCATTACCAAAAATCTTTGAAAGTCCAAAATCTGACAATCTTGGTTCAAGATGGTAATCAAGATAAACACTACTTGCCTTCACATCTCTATGAATGATGGGAGGCGAACATCCATGATGAAGAAACGCCAATGCACGAGCTGTGCCTAACGCGATTTTATGCCTGAATTGCCAAGTGGTCAATAACCCTTCAGACCCCACGTTTTGAATCCCATTTTCGTCTCCTTCCCATGTATCAGAAGTCCAATCTTCAGTGGTTTGAACTCCAAGAGGAAGATCATGAAGCAAATTATGCAAGTTTCCGTTCTCCATGTAATCATAAATGGCAATTCGTTGTTCACCAGCCAAACAATATCCTGTTAAGGGAACAAGATTCGGGTGTTTAATTCTTCCAAGATATTCTAGCTCTCGGGCAGCTTCTTGGTCAGTCATGGTGGATCCATGTACCAAAACCTTAACTGCCACGTGTATTCCACCTGGCAAGAATCCTCTGTAAACTGGCCCAAATCGCCCTTCAGCTAAAAGAGTACCTCTATCAAAATTTGAAGTAGCCGAAAGAAGATCAGAGAAGGTGAAATTCAGTAATGGTTTCTCAAAGATCACTACAGGGACTAAAGTTGCAACTTTTACATCAGCTACCCAAGTGGATGAATCTGTTTGGAATGAAAACGGGCCAGAAATTACTTGTTCTTCTTTGTAAGAATCTTGCTTAACAGCCCACATTTGTGTCTTTTTCCGACAACCAAAGGCATAAAATAGCAATGCCGCTAGTATAAAGATAATTGAAACGGTTAAAACTAAAGCAAGCTCTAGTCCCCTACGGCTACGAGTTCTTTTCTTCAACAGGTTTGGGTTTACAGCAATTGGGCAACTATTTGATGACCCGATAAATGCGGATTGAAGGGTTTCGGGTGAAAACTCAGAATCACAAAGGGTAAGATTGTTATAAGAAAAATTGTATCTTTCCAGCCATGGAAGCTTTTTCAAGAGAGAAATGGGTATATCTCCAGTTAAGTTATTGAACGAAAGATCAAGACTTTGGAGAGATTTTAAGCTCAAAAGTGGGACTTTACCAGTGAGACGATTATTCGAGAGATCAAGTTCTTCCAGATGAGTTAAGTCAGATATTTCATCACCAATTTGACCAATTAAATTGGTGTTAGACAAGTTTAAGTACTCTAAACTACGAAGCATATCGATCTTGATCAAACTTTGCTCTAAAAATCTGTTGTTGGCAAGATTAAGGTGTTTGAGATTATGGGTTTGACTTATATTACTGAAGAATTCTCCACTAATTTCATTATCAGACATATCAAGATAAACCAAATGAGAATTAAAATTCAACTGAGAAATATGACCTTCAAAATGATTACTACTCAAATCAACAACTGCCAATGGCTCTTGAAAGATTTCAACAACAGAACCCTGAAAAAGATTCTTGGAAATATTAAGGTAAATCAAAGACTCCAATTTCACAAAATCCGAACCCTTTCCCTTTATTCCATTTCCTGCAAGATTCAAGCTTTTAAGCTTAGGAAATGATGAATCAAAACCATTAGGAAGAACACCAGTGAAACTATTCCAAGAAAAGTCCACAGAAGTCAAAGAATGGCAACTAATGATTCCCAATGGAACAGTGGAATCAAACCGATTTCGATTGAGATTAAGCACTTGTAAACTGATTAATGAACCAATGGAATCAGGAAGACTACCAAAGAAATTATTGAATGAAAGGTCTAATTTTTCAAGTGAACCAAAGTTTCCAATATTACTTGGAAGATTCATGGAGATATTGTTGTTTGAAAGATTAAGACTTTTGAGTGAATTTAAACTCCAAAAATCAGAAGGCAAATTAGTGATTTGATTATTACTTAGATCTAAAGATTGAAGCTTTGAGAGTTTCCCAATTGTGTTATCAGGAATTGAACCAGAAAGACCCAAATTATATGCATTTAAACCAATCACATTTTCTTGATTTGCATCACAGAACACAACTTGCCAAGAACAAATAGGTCCAGAAAAATTATAAACATGAGACAAAGTTGATGAACTCGAACCCATTCTATTAAAGAAATCAGAAACAAAAAACTCATCTGTATTGGGTATGGGTATGGACTCTGTTTGTTGCTGTTGGCCAAGGTTTGACCTGAAGAACAGCGTTAGAACGACAACTGAACCAAAGAAAGCAAACCTCATTATCCAAATTAGCTCCAAAAGATGGGAAGAAATAAAATCAGAACTTTATGAAAGCCCTTTTGTTTAATTGGAATTAATCTAAACACCACCACCACCACCACCCACCACCGCCGCCGGCAACTGATATACCACCACCAGTGAGTTGGGTATTTTCAAGAAAATAAAGGGTACTCACCAAACATATACAAATATACATCCATTTATATATATATGTATATACTTCACTTCAACAGTAATGGGGTTTAGCTCATATAGGTTGTTGCAGGTTGGAAGTAAAGGCAACGGAGAAAGAAGCAAATTAAAAGATGATTTTTTGTGTTTGTGCTGAGAGGCAATAAAGGGTATGAGAAAAAGTTAGAAGGATTTATTTTTTTTCTATATATTTAAGGAAAATAATCCCGGTGAAACAAATTACACGAAATCTTAGCCTTTTTGGTGCAGCAAAACTAAATTACGGAGTCAATGAGTTTATTTTATCAAAAAAGAATATCTACGATATTTATATAATTTTTAAATTTAGCATGTTTTAGATTACCATATTTTGTATTGATTATTTAGTTTCAAAAATAGTGATGTACCTAAAAATATAAATTTAAATTAGGTCTAACTTTAGTGTAAATTATATAATGATAAATGAAAATTAATTGCAAATAAAAAAATAAAAAGGCAGAATCCACATTGTAAGGACTAGACACATTTTAAAGCTAAACATCCATTATCTTTTCAATTTATTTTATAAGTGATTTGTTAGAGTCTTATAGGAAAAAGATTTAGATCAAATGGAATTTGACAGTGAAGAATGAAAGGTTTAGATTGAAAAGTTCATGTTTTAGATTACCCTAAATGTTGATTTGGTGGGTGAAATCATATGAAAAAGCTTTAATGAAATTGAATGATAATGTTGTGAGGTAATGAGGTACGATGAATCATTATATACCTCAAGTTGAAAATGCTTTACATGATCAATTTTGGAACTGATTTTACATTTATTTCAACTTTATATGAAACTAAAAAGAAAAAAAAGATATTACTTAGAAAGAAATGAACATCATTTTTACCTCAAGTTGAAATAGTTTTTCCTGTATATACTCTGTCTATATTTAGAAGTGACTATGTTTATTTTAACCTTTTAGAAAATTTATACTTTTGCAGAGAGTTCTTACATAAATATTCAAGTTAAGTTCGATAATTCTTTTTAAAAAATCAAAATCGTTTACATTAAAAACGACATTCTTTTGAACAAACATATCAGGGTATGTGAATATTTTTTTGTTGCTGAGTTGTACGAGTAAGATGTTAATATGTTAACAATTTTACTTTCCATTAATAATATGTTATTGTTACTATATACAATTCAAATTTCACTTTATTATCTTATATAAATAAAATAAAATAAATAATTAACAAAAAACATATAGAAATATACACTCAATCTCTATTCACTCTTAGACCATTACTATCATCATTATCGCCGCTGTTTTTATTGCACTGGTATTATACTAGTATTTTACAAAACATAAGTTTTTAATGTATAACGTGTAGTAACTTGAAATTATGTATTTAAAAATATGTAATTGTATAATTTAACCTAGTGACGAACGAGATTTCACATTTTTAAACTACGAAAACACTCAGGCTTTCATTTTAGTGACGTTGTTGCTTTAAAAAGTATGGAGGATGGTTTTTTCGTTGTAGCAAAATCCATTTATAAATACGTACCAGTAATTTTATAAATCACAATTCAAAATATATATATTATCAACGTGCTTGTAGTTGCATAGGAGGTTACTCTAATCTACAAATCTTTATCATCACTAACTTAACGTTTAACAACATCGTCATCCTAAAACAACAGTGATCCCAAGCACTACAGTTAAATTTATTACATTTGTTGTTAAAATATCGGTACTAAACCCTAAACTCTCAGATGGCCAGTGACCCAAATAAATAAAAAAATTGGTTACATTTTTCATATGATCTTCTCATATGATAGACTAAAAAGTCGAACAGAGTTTTTATTGTATTACTTTGCCTTCTTTTTATTATGTTATATATATATATATATATATATATTTCTAGTTTCCTACTTTCTAAATCGAATCATGACACCAATATTACGTGAACAACTCAATTTTTAAAGGTTCATTGTTTTAAAGTGTATTATACTTGATTTCTCACAATACTGATTATCAATATTGTGTGAACAACTCATTTTTATTCTTAACGGTTCATTATTTCAAAGTGTATTATACTTGGATCTCTTTTATTATTATATGTGGCTTACTTTCAAAACTTATATTGTATATAATATACAATAGAATAGAAAGACATAAAACGAAAATGTATAGATAATAGATGAAATTGATAGACTCAATATATACAACAGACAAAATAAAAATACGCCTCAACAATAATAGAAAAAGTAAAACATAATACACTTTAAAATAATAAAACTTGTTTTAATGTTAGTTTTATATATTAACTAGCACTTAATATTTGCATGTTGAAAGATTTGGGAATCTTGTTAATGAGGAAATGTAAAATACTGGTTTGGTTACTCATTCACATCTTGTGCGTCATGCTCATTAGCAATCATGCATTGCTTCTTCAAATAAAAAAACAAATCATGGATACATGAGTTATCATTGTCTCTTTGCACATGTAACTTTCCTTACAACATTTATTTATGTAGTGGTTGTATGGTTTTGAAAGCCACATTTGTCTGATGGTCAAAAAAAAAATATTTAACTTCTTAAACAAAACTATTTTTTTAATTATTGTATTTCAATGTGTGAGTATATTATTATTATCATTATTATTATTATTATTATTATTATAAGTAACAGAAGTATTTATTGGTCTGTGTTATTTTTTTCAACCAAATATAGATGCCCAATCGGGTTTTATTTGAATTGATTAAAAAATAAACATAAAAAAATTAAATAAGATATAACAGCTTAAAGTTTGAAAGCTTAAAGTTTGAAACCCTTAAGTTTCCTGATCACACATAACTATTCACTTATTTGCAACAATCGAATAAGTTAAAAATTACGTATTTTTTTTTTTAAAAAACGGCTTGTTAGATGTTAGTAGTTTAGGGATAACCGTGATATCTAATTAGACAGTATGCTAACCCTGAGACGCTCCAATTCCTCTTTTTTTATCGTCTGAAGGGGTAAAAGTCCCGGGTGGGACTTGAACTTGAGACCTCAATAGCCAAACATCC
Source organism: Logfia minima (assembly GCA_963921325.1). Lineage (NCBI taxonomy): Eukaryota > Viridiplantae > Streptophyta > Magnoliopsida > Asterales > Asteraceae > Logfia > Logfia minima. The sequence continues at coordinate 32,744,376 of OY992773.1, forward strand.
CCTCCTCAAAACTCCATAAAGAAACCTTGGTGGCCAACTAGACTAGCCTAGTTAGTTACGTACATTAAGAATAAGAAAAGTAACACTATTAATCTAAATAACCAATGCTAAATAAAATATTTATTTTCATGCTAGCTACAGGTTTGACTTATAATCATTGATGTACGTCAAATAATTTTGAAGGTAATAATAGTGATGGGTATATTCACACTACTCAAGCCGGTTATCAATTTAAATAAAATACAATAATTAGATCATTAGAATTTTGTCGTTAAAAACATTTAATATAGTTTTCTGATAAAATATTAAATTATTTATTAAGAGTGTGAGTTTGCATTAATGCTACATGCATGTTAGGACTTAGGAGTAGCTAATGATCATGTGCATGAGGGGTGGATGAATCATCTCACGTTTATACATTATTACTTGCGTTGTGTCAAAAAGGGTCAAGATTGTTTCCCTTATTGAATGGTTAGCCCACAAGTGACCCGAGATTGGTAAACATTTCTTTGTTTTTATTTTTATAAGACATAACAAATCTAGAACTCAAATGAATGGTTAATGAAAGGTGCAGTTCAGATGGGTGAAGAGTTATGGTACAATCGAATTTGTAAGTATGAAATACAATGTTATTATGATGCAGTAAAACTGAACTGTAAATCATAAAAACTGAAGGATAAGATCACATGTTCTTTTTGCCCTTTCTAAATCACCATTCCCTTTTATTCTACCTTTTTTTTTTTTTTTTTTTTTGTTGAACGGCAAATTTTATTAAATAAGAAAACTCTAGGAAGATGCTAAAGGGAAAAAAACATTACAAAGAAATTAAATGAGGGTGTTGCATCCAACTCCCCCAAGAAAAATTACTATTACATCTACTATGACACCAAGTGTATGACCGAGAGACAATATCGTCAAAAATTACGGATCTACGCAGGGAAACATCTACGAAAACAATTTGATTTCTAAAAATCCAAAGATGCCACCAAGCAATATAGAACACACCTTCCAGAATCAACTTGAGCTTAGAAGCCATGCGAATAGATGTGAACCAAGAAGCAAAAACAAAGTTATTTTATTTTATTTTACGAAGTGAAACTTACAAAACGCACGTAACATAGTTATTTTATTTTAAATGTTTGAACGTAAATAAACAAACATAAACGAATCTAAATAAATAATTATTAAATATTTACGAACGTAAATATATACATAAAGGAACTCATTCGTACTACGAAATAAATGAAGATAAACAAACTTCTCGTTGGTAGAACCACAAACTTTAATTCTTATACACCGATCGGACTTCTATTTATATGTCAAGTTCAAGAGCAGATCCGTTAGCCCTCTCAATTGTTTTTTCTCAGGCCTACTTGTAACAGGCCTGTGCAAGCCACTCAAACGAGATCAGCCCATCAGTTAAAACACCTTTTTGATAAATCAAGCTAAAATTGGTTTATTAGATACACGATTACATAACATAACCGTTCCATTCCATGACTGATCTCTAAAGATAAGAAAAAAATGGATTTAATCATGTAATTCTTATACAAATTTATTAGTGCTTTGTATTTTGGATGTAATAAAATGGTAAATGAACATATATAAAACATCAAAAGAATCTTTTATTTTTTTATTTTTTTTTATTTAGCAGTACAGCGAATACTAGAATTTTAGTATTTTTTTGGGTTACTTAATAAATTGGTCACTAAATATTGTTAGAGGGGTCATTTGGGAAGAATGTAAAACTAATTTGATCTCAGAACATCGCCAAAACACGAACACATACATAACACAACATCAAATCAATCAAAATTAAGATTTATCTGTCAATCGTCATGCATTCTGGACACACAACTCGTTAATCCTCCCACTTTCTAATCGAAATGAAGCAATACACACACATACAATCACATTTATACATATATGCATACTCACATGATTTGGTGAAATTATATACTGCATTGCAATTTCTAGGGTTTCCATCAAGATTTACACAACGCAACTGATCTGTACGAATGGCATTGTTACGTAAACTGTTCTACAAGAAACCGCCAGATGGACTTCTTGAGATTTCAGAAAGAGTTTATGGTAATTCATATATTGGATGTACACATATTTATTATACACATACACATGCAAGTTTAGTTAATTATTCATAAAATTTGTTTGTTTCATGTGTGTAGTATTTGACTGCTGTTTTACTACTGATGCATGGGATCAAGAAAACTATAAAGGTTATGTAGGAAACATAGTAAGTCAGCTTAAAGATCATTACCCTGAAGCTTCAGTTCTTATTTTTAATTTTCGTGAGGGTGGTACGATAAGCCCCTTAGCTTCTGCATTATCCGGTCATGATATGACTATAGTGGAATACCCTCGACACTACGAAGGTTGCCCGTTGCTTTCTATGGAAGCAATCCATCATTATTTAAGATCATGCGAAAGTTGGCTTTCATTTGGGGTGCAAAATGTTCTTTTAATGCATTGTGAGATTGGCGGTTGGCCCGTATTGGCTTTTATGTTGGCTGCATTGTTGATTTACAGAAAGCATTATTCGGCGGAATCAAAGACGTTGGATATGGTTTATAAACAAGCTCCTTGTGAGTTGTTACATTTGTTTTCATCATTGAATCCTTTATCTTCTCAATTGAGGTATTTGCAGTATGTATCAAGAAGGAATGTGGCTACAGAATGGCCACCGTTGGATCGCGCACTTAGTTTGGATTGTGTGATTATGCGAATGATTCCTGATGTTGATGGAAATGGTGGTTGCTGTCCTATATTCAGGATTTATGGACAAGATCCTTATATGCCTGGTGATAAAACTACTAAACTTTTGTTCTCAACTCCAAAGAGGAGTAAGAATGTTCGATATTATAAACAGGTACTTCTCAATCTTACTTTAGAAGACGATACTAATTCCATACCTGAATTATATTATTGCCAAAGCTTAAAGGCGTAATAGCAACCCATTTATCTATAAACGGGTCGATTAAGATTAAGATTTATCTCTATCGGGTCAAATGGGTAAAAACATTAACTTGAAGGAAATGGGTCTTAAAGGAAATGAGTCAGCACTCACCAAGTGTATTGTTAAGGCATAATCATTGAATCATCTTATACAAAAATTAGATTATTATTGACATAATATATTCATTTTACCCATATTTGACACACTAATTTTATAGAAAAGATCAAAAAAATTTGGACGAAAAGATTTTCAGGCCATCCCAACCTGACCCGGTTTGACACTTACCCAAATTAGGCTTCTCAATTCTGAACCTGTTCTGACCCGCCAAGAGCTACCATTTTGGTACCTCTACCCAAACTATAAGCTGAATCTATGCCTCTAATGACCTCTTACTGTTTTTCACAGGTAGAATGTGAAGTTGTTATAATTGATATAGATTGCCATATTCAAGGTGACATTGTGTTAGAGTGTATAAACTTGCATGATGATTGGGAGCATGAAAATATTGTGTATCGTGCTATGTTCAACACATCATTCATTAGATCAAATATTTTAATTCTTAATCGCAATGAAATTGATGTACTGTGGGATGCTACCGATCAATTTCCCAACAACTTCAAAGCTGAGGTATTTTCTTAAGGCTTAATGTCTGAAAATACATTTAACTTTGTCAAAAAAGCTATTGTATGCACGTTCTTTTCGTGTCTCTATTAAATGTATTGAACATATAAAAACCGTAATTGTATGTATTGGGTGACCTATCAAACCCTTAACCGATCATTTTATCTCCGGCTAATTTTTTCCTGTTTCTTTGCTATAATTTTTGGTATTTTTCACGACTGACTTAAGCCTCATATGTTAACTGATTTAAATTTAAATTTAAATAAATTCAAATTAAATTACGAGGTTAAAAAAATCAATATAACATTATGTATCATCAGGGTTGCTTATGTTTTGATACAGATGTACGAAAGTGCCTTCCATCCAACCCTTTATTTTTTTAGATATCGCAATTCATCTAACAATGAGGTAGAAAGAAACCCAAATAATGGCCAACCTCTTCGTCACCTGCTGAGAGAGATGACAGCAACGAACCTTTCTGTTGTGTAAGTGGACATCGTGTTGATGCCAATGTATAAACTCTTAAAACGTCATATTGGCATTGCCAGTGAATCCCTTACTATATAAGGTGTTATTGGCTGCGTACAGAAGGTTACAGTTTCCTCATTTTTTACATAGAACCATCGAAAATCAAGTTCAATGAAGAAGAAGTAATGAGAGCTTGAGTGAGCTGAGGAAGATTAAGTTGTTCCATCCTCTTTTTGATCTACTCCAGCCTTTACTTATGATGCCACAAAAATTTTCTTATGTTTTTGTGAGATAGAGAAGATGAAAGGAATTGTGGGTGAGAAAGATGAAAGAAAATTTGATAGAATTTGTTAAGGTTTTTATAAGATATGTTCCGAACTGGTTTTTGCTGGAATTTGTCAGAGAAGATGACATGAGAACATGGTAACAGGTTAAAGTTTGAAATTAACTGCTATATCCAGTTTAACACGTTTTTTACGAGTTTTATACATTTAATAGAGGCGCGAAAAAACTATTCATAGAATAACTTTTTTCTTACTAATATTTTGCTATATCCTATTTTCTTACTAACATTTTTTAAGGAAATGAAAAAAGGTTATTTCAGTAGTACCTAAAGTAAGCATTTTGTATTTCTTTCGTACATACAGTTTCTTTTCTCTGAAATGGATGCATCAGCTTCTGTAGTGCCATTAGATTCGTACTTTTTTGATGATAAGGAGGTTCTTCCTATTGAAGCGTTTTCTAAAGTCCAAGAGATTTTTAATAGTGTGGATTGGCTAATTCCTAAAACTGATCCAGCCATTAACGTGCTACACAGGATAGCCACGTCAGATTATGACCAGGTACATAGTAGATACAATCTATTAGAGGTGTCAATTTGAACTCATTTTGTTATTAATGGGTCAGTTTGGTTACTTTATCTCACGGGTCAAATCAAAAAATTAAGCTAAAATGGAAACATGTCAAATAGGTGAACCTGGTGAAACTCGCTCATGGTCTACTTTTGATGCATACCTGATAAGCCTTTTATACAAAGATTTGATTATCATTGCAATAATGTTGTTTCTCTAATCAGAATAAAACCACTAACAATTCATAATCGGCTTGAACTTTGTATAGTGTTTGCCAGTCAACGTAACTTGACCCAATCCCTTTTGACCTTACTAAATAACCCGGTTCAACTTGTTACCTTCTTGAGTAGTAACCAACCCACCAATTTTGTTGAATCTACTGGTTCTCAATAGGGCTAGAACTTTTCTTCTTGTCTTTACACCTAAAATGTATCAGGGTAAAGAACGTATTGGATCATTAGAAAACGATCCAAAGAGCTCTACTCAATTGGCCAAGGCAAATTCTGTTGATGGTTCAAGAAGATCTGTGTCTTCTTCAAAATCCATGTCACCTAAGAATCTTTCGGACTATGAACCTGTGCATCCTTACCTTCGTGGAAACCATGACTCACATTTGCATGACAGTATAACATCTCCAATGAATCTAGTTCCTGGTGTGGGTCAATCTCTGGCCAAGTCAAACCAGCTTCTAAAGGAAACTTCTAATATTGAGGCTAGAAATCCTCCACCTAAATCACCTTCTCAGACAAGTCCTCACGCTCGGTCTCCATTTCCAACTTCCATCCTGCCACCTAGCCTGCCTTTAAAGGACAAGGATAATAAAGTTGAACCATACCGACCCTTACCTTCTCAAGGAGGTTCTACAACACCATCTAGAGAGGACAAATCTCCTAAAGCACAAATACCAACTACGCGAGTACCAGACTCTCTGCTACTATCACCTCCAACTCCACCTTTGAAAGAAAAGGTAGCTCCGGGAGGCAGGACCACTCCACCACGATCACCAACTCGTGCTGCCCCACCTTCAAAAGACAAGCCAACTATAAAACCTAGACCCTCGTTACCACCACCACCTCCTCCTCAAACGGAAACTACAAACGAGAAGCCAACAAAGAAAGTTGAACCATCTCCGCCACCACCAGTATCACCACCTCCTCAAACTATACCTACAAAAGAGAAGCCGACAGAGACACGTGAACCATCGCTGCCGCAGCCAGTAGCACCAACTCCTCCAACTGCACTTACGAAAGAGAAACAAGAAACGGTGACAGGGACAGGGACAACTAAATCTTATACACCACCGCCGCCGCCGCTGCCACTACCGCCACCCCCTCTAACTATATGTCTAAAAGAGACACCAGAAAAGACTAATGAACCCTCTCCTCCTCCACCACCCCTAGCTCCTGTAGGGCCAGATACAAACAATGGAGCTGCATCACCGACGCCCCCTCCACCCCCTCCCCAAGCTCCTAATTCCGCTTCAAATGCACCACCTCCCCCTCCTCCGATACCTTCTGCTAATCAAATTGAAAAGGGAGGTGTTGTACCACCACCATCAAAAGGAGGAAGTTTGCCGGGAGCTCCAGCGCCCCCACCACCTTTAGGTAGAGGGCGTGGTCTATCGATGACAAAAAATCAACAGGGGAAGAAACTGAAGCCTTTACATTGGTTAAAGTTAACAAGAGCAGTGCAAGGAAGCTTGTGGGCTGAAACACAAAGATCTGGTGAAGCTGTCAAGTAAGTTATGCGTTCTTAAAAAAGGATGATACGTTCCACTAACACTTGATCTCTGATGTTCTCATTGCTCTTATTTTTCGTTCACATTAGGACGCCAGATATTGATATAAAAGAACTCGAGAATCTCTTCTCAGCAGCACTTCCCAATCAAGACAAGGGGCTTGCGAAAACAAAATCTGCAGCAATGGCTAATAAACCTGAAAAAGTACAACTGGTAAAAATTTATCTTCACTCTGTATTACAGCCTACGAATATGAACCTTTCTATGAATATGCTCAAGCATCTATTTATAAATTACAATTTGACACTTGAATTGTTTTCAGATTGATCATCGGCGGGCATACAACTGTGAGATTATGCTTTCAAAGGTGAAGATACCATTATGTGAACTGATGGTAAGCTAAACTATTTACATATCATTATTACATTCTTGATTTTTGTTAAAAAAATTATACTAAAAGAAATGAATGATTAGAATTATGGAAATTAATTACAACTTAATCATATTTGCATTTATGCCTAAAGTAACTCCTAGTTTATGTTCACAGCTTATGCACACACAGGGAGTCAGTAGGTTAATGTGTCTGTACGTGTAAATAGTTTTTATAGTTTTCATGTTGGATATGAAATTCGTAACAAACTACGCATTTCTGAAAAAACAATGTGCACATATGTTTGATCTAATAGTCTAAATATGTAAATTCAAAATTTTTTATTTCATAAACTTGGCAGGATTACGTACTCGCTTTAGACGAATCGGCACTGGATGCTGATCAGGTGGAAAACCTCATTAAGTTTTGTCCTACAAAGGATGAGATGGAAGTACTAAAGGTCATTTTTTTTACTTAATTTATTGTGTTGAATAGTGGTCTTATCTTGCAGCTTTGACCCATAGTTTAGAAAAATAAAACGATATTAACAGTATAACATGTTCTAATTTCAGGGCTACAAAGGAGAGACAGATAAGTTGGGCAAATGTGAACAGGTTCGTAATCCCTATCTTCCAATCACTTTGAAATTTTGTCTGCAAAATAACTCACTCATATCAGGCGTACATTATTTTTCTGTAACAGTTCTTCATGGAGCTAATGAAAGTTCCACGAACGGAATCAAAGCTCCGAGTTTTCTCTTTCAAGATACAATTTGGATCACAGGTCAAAAAACACTTTTTCCTGCTTTTTATAGGTTCTGTATTTGATGTGATGCTCTAGCTTTCTTGTAATTTAGGTTTCTGATCTTAGGAAGAGCCTAAACTCAGTAAATTCTGCTGTGGAAGAGGCAAGTTATTTCATGTTACTTTGATACACAAATTAACAAAATTTTAATTAGATTAAACTTTTGTCTATGGTGCTTCTATCAGGTAAGGAGTTCCACTAAATTTAAGAGGGTCATGCAAACAATTCTCACGCTGGGAAATGCTTTGAACCAGGGAACTGCAAGAGGTATGTTATTTCTTTACTTGCTAAGGACAGGCTGTATTCACCGTTATATAGATTTTGTTTATAGTTCTGTTCAACATTTCCACATAAATGTCAAGAGATATTTGATTTATTTCATAAACAATTAGTACTTCATATTGTTTTTATTAGTTGCTATATACAGGCGCTGAAATTTGTTTAGAGGAAAGACTATTGACCAATTTTCCTCATTGGACAAACTCAATGACTAGACCTGGAAAAATGGGCGGGTTGGGTGACGGGTCAAAATTGATATTTTCTGTACGGGTCAGGTTGACCCAAATAACCTTTTTCCTAGACGATATAAATTGTTAATAGGAAATTAGCTTGGGAAATATGATTACAAGAATCATATGATATTCCAGTTTACCTGTAAAATATGATTAAAAAGTTTTATGTTTTAAATTTTAACAATACATATCAACCTGACCAATTTGCTTTTGAGCCATTTTCTATTTGACCAGTTTGACACTTGGAACCCTTAGAGATAAAGCAGGATCTAAATCTACATGTTCATAACTAAATCGGCTGACATACCTTCATTACCAATAACACATCTAAGATAAATAGAAAGATCGTGTTTACATCGTTAATGAATATTTGGTTCCAGTTTACTCCAAATATCCCTTGTCAACTAGCTGCACTTTGGTCTTTGTTTCTTGACTAACATAAATACTATTTTGGTTTTCGTGTTAGGTGCTGCTGTTGGTTTCAGACTTGATAGCCTCCTCAAACTTACAGATACTCGTTCAAGGAACGCAAAAATGACTCTCATGCATTATCTTTGTAAGGTATTTTTATATCTAGAAACCCTTTTCTAAATCTTGAATCTTTTTAATGCTTATAACTTGTTTATTATCAAGGGACAAGCTATCTCTAACATTAGACTGGTGACGGAACGGTTAAGTAAAAGACGATTGATAAAAACTTAGGAAGTAGAGGAAATTGTCTACATATTTTCACTTTTGTTCATGCTAGCTCTGGTGGATACCTCTAGGTGCTTGATGAAAAACTACCTGAACTCCTCGATTTTTCCAAGGATCTGGATAGTTTGGAACCTGCATCAAAGGTGGTCTTCTTGTAGTTCACATACTTTAGATGGATAGGCAGGGTTCTGTATGCATATTTACTGATTAATTCTCTCCAGGTACAACTGAAATATTTGGCAGAGGAAATGCAAGCTATTAGTAAAGGACTCGAGAAAGTTGTCCAAGAATTGTCTACGGCTGAAAATGATGGACCTATATCTGAAAAATTTCGAAAGGTAAAATTTAGAGGTGGCAATTTCAACTCATAGATGTGATAAAGTGTCAAAGCATGTCAAATGAAGAATATGAACAATAAAATGGGTCGAACGTGTTAAACAGATCGAATGGGTTGGACAGTTTCAATTTGGTCAAAAACGTAGTTTATGCAATATCTTATTATGCAAAGTAATTTTATTTTAAAAAATTATCTTATTAATCGAATAATATTTTAGAGTATTTCAGACGAAATCGTGTCAATAATGATGAAATTTGTATCTAATTAGCATTTGTTTCATTTACATATCTGTAATGATACATAACTGGCATATCTTGTTTCTTACCTTAGGCATTGAAGGAGTTCCTTTGTACAGCAGAAAGTGAAGCAAGGTCCTTGGCCTCATTGTACTCTTTGGTGGTATGAGTAATTTTTTTCTCTCAGATCTTTCATCTGTCAATAGACCTTTTACATTCCAGCTTTGTTGTAACTCCACATTGTTTTATAGGGTAAAAATGTCGACACTTTAATTCTTTACTTCGGGGAGGATCCAGCCCGTTGCCCTTATGAACATGGTATTACAAATTTGATTTTGAAATGTGAATAGTTATGATCTTAAAGAAATTATATGTAATAAAGCCCATACTCCTTTCGTTTCACTTTCCTCAAATCCATCTTACCATTTCTCTTCAGTTGTTTCAACTTTGCGGAACTTTGTGAGCATGTTCAATCAAGCACATGACGAAAACCACAAGCAACTAGAAGCCGAGAAGAAGAAGGCAGAGAAGGAAGCATCAAACGAATTATCTAGACCAAGTGACTCCAATATCGTGTCAGAACATATAAAAGACTCTCCTGTCAAATAGAATATTTCGTCGTTCTTCCCGCTTTATTTAAATTTAATTGGTCAGAATAAAAGGGGCTTCGATTGCAGCATTGCAAGGTCACATGTATCTGTATGTTAAATGGAGGTTTTCTGATGGGCTCATGGGGTGTGTTTCAACAATGTAAAGTTGTATATTATCATGTTTCTGCTGCAGGGTTTATGGCCATGGTGTTTTGCATCAAAGGTTAGCCTCTTAACCTTTCTCATATTTCACTATTCTATTCTACGGAAAGAATACGGTTTGACTTTTCAGATCAATCTAAAGACTTCCCAGGTTCTACATTTTGAAGTCTAGTGTGGCGATCAAACTTCTCTTGAGAACCTTAAAACTTCATATGAATTTTGAAATATCTCAAAAGTCATATTGTATTCTTTTTGGTTATTGAATTTGGTAAAATTTGTACTCAGTACATGGTTTCAGAATAATCAGTCAATTTACTTAATAAAGTGTTATAAAGAGGTAATGGAAAAAAATGAGACTTCTGTGAAAAACTTGGGTTTTGTACTTGCTTGGGATGTTAAGGTAGAGTTTAAGGGTCGTTTCGTTATTACGAGCAAAAATTCTGTCCTTATCCATTTGACCGATTATAGATGAAAGCTAACCTGAATTGACCCATTCGTAAGTTTATCAATTTTGATTTAAACTTTGGTGCAGCAAAGATGAATCCCGCAGGCTTTTTCCTTGGTTTGCAGTCTGTAAAATATTTAGGAATTTGAGTATCGAGAATCAAGAGCTTTACATTATAACCATGGGCTCCATTTTTTTCTCCAAATGATAGGCACACATTCTCACTAATAGTCACTGAATAAAGAGCCGTTCCATTCATCCTCTAGTTACCTTGCAGTGCCAACTATCCTTATGTTTTTCATTTGTGGCCACTTCTTATTGCTTGAATGAGGTGAAAAGCGTAATGTTTAGGTATCTCACTTTCTCAGTGATCATTACAGAGTTTGTGACCATTTGCAGAAGAGGAAATTTTGATAAAGCAAGACCTGTTGGTTTGCTTCTGTTTGAAATTGTCATAGCAGGATTCGTTAGGAATCCGTTTTCATCGATTGATGATGTTCTATTGATGTTAAAAGTGATATACAATTGTTATAATTTGTTCCAACAAAAGTTTAACATAAATTGATATATTTTCACTGCCTCTAGAATAATCAATTTCGTGAGATTAGTTTTCGTAATTAGCTCCAATTTGGTTTAAATCTCATTCTGTTTTTCATGTTCATTTCTTCGATTTTGTCTGTTCCTACTTCCAACCAATTAACTGATAATTAGTTAGCTTGATAAATGACAAAATCCCTTAAAGTTTGGGAAGATAGATACCCTTGACTGGATAAACATTTTTGTCTTTTTCTGTTTCTGCTATACCTATTAATATAATAAGTGAATACACCTTTAAGAGCCTGTTTGGCACAGAGCTTTTAGAAGCTTAAAGCTTTTTGTTTTAAAAATTAAGCTCATTTAAAAAATAAAGTTTTATTTGGATACACAAACTTAAAGCTTTTAGTTTGAAGATTAAGTTCCGATTTTAAAAGCTACTCCAACTAGCTTTTAGGAGCTTTTTGATCATTTTATTCTTTGAAATTACAGCTACAACTACTTTACCAAACACAGTTTATAAATAAAGCTCCATTTTACAGCTACCAGCTTCAGCTTACAGCTATCAGCTACAACTACAAGCTACAGCTAACATCTAATTTTGCCAAACATACCCTAAAACTGTGATGTTGTCCTAAAAATTATAATTATAAATATTGACTTGATAAATTCAGTAAATTAATTGGTACGTAGAACTTGAGTCAATAGGTTTTGCAACTATTATTCAATTATTCTCATATTTAAATATTAAATGTATTGGAAAGAATAGTGGCCTTGGCACCATGATTGACATGATCATTTAACCTACAGACACAATAATTGCTTTAAAGTACCCTTGTATCATTTTCAATCTAAATTTATTGTAGGAGAGATATGATTTGTCTGTTTTTTTGGAAAACATATAATTTTGTTTATCGTAAGCTATTTTAAAGCAAGTTTGATCAAATAACAAACACGAGAGATATAGAAAAAAGAGCCCCTTTCACGTCTATAATTAGTGAATAACGCTTGACAATCCGACATAATAAGGTCTAATGGGTCGAGCGAGCCAAGTGGTTGTAAGTCATCCAAAAAATATTTAAGAGTATAAAATTAACTAAATAGCTTAATTGAAAGAACTTGACATTATTCTTTCAAAAATACTTTTGTAATCATATTTGACCCGTTAACTATTAATATAATATTTTTTTACATGTTTGCAAGTCAGTGTTCAACCCGGCACATTTTCTTCTGTTACCCACGTCCCCAGCAGCCATTTTTCCATCCAAAATATGAGAAGAACAATAATGTCCGTAGAATGTTAAATGGAAAATCCAAGATGAAATTCGTTCTAACCATTATTCAATTCTAGACTTAACCAAGAAAGTTTTGAGGTTCGGTTTCAGAGCACAATCCTGTAGTTGAGCTGTTGAGGATAAGGTCCTCAAATTTTTTCCATATATAAGCTCGGACCGTTGTGAAGCTCATGTCGGGTGTTAAGACCTGCAAAAAATCAGTAGAAATGAGCACTAGCAGTTCCATATGGAGTTCTCACTATATGATGATATTAGCATAAGGCATTTGATCTTTTTCTATTATAAACAGATCAGGTAAATGAATCTAGAGGTGTAAGTCTGACCAATTTTACTTACAAATGAGTTGATTTGGCTTGTTTTATATCTCAAACAGCTCAATTTAAAAAAGAACTTAGCTAAAAGGGAAATAGGTCAAACAAAGTAGCCTTAAGTTTATATTATAATTAATGCATACAACCACTACAATTTGTATTAACAGATTTAAATAATTACTGAAATAATAATAATAATAATATTGTTTTTGTAATCAACCCAACTCAAGGCACTCTGTTTCGATCCGTACTGAAAAGTGTCAACCTAATTCCGTTACCCGACCAGCCCGACCCACCTATATTGCCACGTCTAACAGAAGCACAAAGAACACACCAAAAAAAAAAAAAAAATACGAACAAACCGCTGTAAATTCAGAACTTGCCTGATTATTGCACAAGATTTCTATAGCAAAAACTTGCTCTGTACTCAAGCTATCTACGGACTTGTCTAAAACCAGCTTTTCCACAACATAACTAACAACCTGACACAAAAATTACAAAAATATATTTAAATATTGAGGACCATTGTCCTGCATATCATCCATTAGAAAATACAAAAATAAAAAACGAGGAACTAGAGGTGAGAATTAATATGTTTACTAATGAGTGTGTTGATTTGGGATATATTATGTCTCTAATTGGTCAAACAAGTAAACTAAAAATCTAAGAGAAAATAGCTAAAAAAGAACCCATCAAACGGAGTGAAAGTTGCTTAGTACAAAATAGGTTACTTCAATAAAATAGTTTCTGTGATCATATTTTAAGGAATTTGTTAACATATAGGTTACTTCAATAAAATAGTTTCTGTGATCATATTTTAAGGAATTTGTTAACAATAGAAGACTTAGATATATGACAAAGATGTGCTTGCTGGTCAAACCAACCCGTACCCGAGCCCATTTTAATATGTTACCCAGCCCGCCCAATTTTCATCTCTACTAGGAATGCTAGTAAGGACCCCTTCTTTCTGTTGTCCGCTCATTCTCATTTTCTCTTAATTCTAAGTTGGCAAATTGTAAAATAACAATAACTAGGAGTCCTGCACATCCTAAACTAATAGTACAAACTACATCAGAGTAAAACTAGAATAAGCTCACTACAACATTCAGTGGGGAAGCCAGCTAAGAGCTCTTGCTTGAGGTGGCAGTTTCAACTTTCAACTAACCTATAAATGGGTTGGTTCAGGTTATTATCTCTAACGGGTCAAACCGGTAAAATAAAAATGAAGGATAAGGGGTCAACTGGATTACATGTAGCCCAACATGTTTTTCTTGTAAGGAACACATCGAAAAACATTATACTCAAATTAAATTTGACACATCAATGATTTTACAAAAAAGTTGGCGCAGTGTTTCAGGTGAACCCAATCTAACCCATAAAAAAATCCCTTTTGACCCAATGCCTAACCTGTCCCAACCAGTCCATTGGCCCCATTTTGGCACCTCTATCAATTAAATTGTATATGAATGTAAATATAGTATTGGTGGCTCTCTGGACATCATACAGGAACTTTAATAGTACCAATAAAAGCCATTGTTATCATACTAAACCTTGTGTATTCTTAGAATACGTGGTGCACTCAGTTTCCCTTGCGTCAAAATCTGGGCAGCTGAACCTTCACCAGGATGTAAATAGAAGCTGCACCTGAAAAGGGGATAATCTCAAATAAAGATTCTCAAAGAATAGCTGGTAGCCGGGTAAAAGACTAAAAATCAACAACTCTAGCATCAACATTCACAAGTTCAAATGAAACTGTGAGGTTTGATTCGTCGAAGGTGTTCTATTTCATGATATGATGGGCGGGGCGGGGTGGGGTGGCACACAAGCTTGCACAGATAAATTGGCAGAACAGGAGGGGCAGGTAACAGCTCAAAATGAGTTGGGGTTAAACAGGTAAATCAGTCAAAACGGGTTGGGTCAGCTGGTCGAGTTTGATTGACCCTCAGATGTTCCTTTATAGAGCTTCATAAATAATTGATGTAACCAACTAGAAAAGTTACATAATTTATACTTTTATATAAGGGAGAGTTGCATAAAAAGTAAGCAAATTTGGTCCAATTTCTATTTCGGGTAACCAACTTATTTGCCACATCGAAAACCCACAAAATTTCAATTTATATTACGAGTAATTTTCAGCTTCTATAGCAGATATTGGGTATAGCAAATCGCTCCATCGAAGTCAATTCAGCTGCAGCACCTCCGGAAAAGATGGTCAACATGTTTTTTTTTCCTTCCTGAAGTGGTTAGCTTTTTTGAAAGTTTATGGCTTTCTATCAAAATGTTAAAGTAAAGGATTTTTCTGGGCAAGAAGAAATTGTTACCTAATGTTCTGATTATTAAATGATTTGGAAGGTTCTGAGAATTTAAGTGAAATTTAGACAACTTTCAGCCAGTTACAACCCATTCGACTCACTTCCGTGACAGCTAATTCTTCCTATTTCACTCATAAGACTAGTTATAAAAATAATAATAATAATAATAAAAAAAAGAAACCCGAATCAAACCACTTTCATATGAAAGGGTCTAAACAGACACCTCTAAGGAAATGAGAATAAAGAATTACTTGGTATGTTCCCTCGGGGCAGCCGAATATGGAAGATACAATCTAAAACTCACCAAGGAAAGTCCTTTTCATCCTCAGTTCCATCCAGGTCTGTAAATTTCTTCCTCCAGCTAGATTATCACCCGAAGCAACCCATTTATAGGTAAATGGGTCGAACTTGCTGCCTTTATTACATATTCCTCTAGAGGCCAATATATAGTTAATCACTTAATCCAAAAACAGGTGAATAACCTGTCCATAGTCCTCAGTCACAACACCTCTAGTGATCTCACAAAGCTTCACAGAGCCAGCATTGTCCTATCAAAGAGATGATTCACATAATCAGTTTTGTGAAAATGTTCCGCAAGAAAAACAAGACAATAAACAAAATGAAAATCCAGGATGAATTATATAAACTATTAAACTTCCGAAGAGTGCAAGATACAGAACAAAATATAATTACCTTGGTCAGGACATGCCTCCTATTGTTCAATATTTCATGTTCCACTATCCCTGGAATCACATCAATAGTAAAAGTGGGCGCTCTATACACAGGAACCTACCAGTCAAATACATCAATTGGCTTGCTACGTATGAAACAGTTATACATCAACATATACATGAGTACAAACAGTGAAGAACATGCTTCCGACTACCACGAACATCTCAGCAATACAAACAGCCTTTTATCAGAACATAATAGGACTTAATTCTATTGAGATTGTAAGAAACTTGGCAAGTCACACTTATTATTAGTGTTCCACAGGAACTCAGATCATATATAGTTTCGTTTTGATTATTTCTCCCCGTTAATAATGGTATCAACCATGTCGAGTACCAGTACATTATCAAAAGCCAGCAGTATCTCTATTAATCACATACAAATGCAAGGATACAGTTGCTCCATGATGGATAAAAGGGTAAGTTAATCTAAATGCTAGTATGAGGTGTTTCCGCTAGCATGTCCTATAATCTATGTGACTCTGTCTATCACACATTGATTTTGGTCATTGCCTATAAATACAGTATGCTTGTTGGATAACTCAAGAGTCAAGACCTAAGGAGCAACATCTATCAAATGCTCTTCAAATAATCTAAGATTGCCTTAGTCCTAAAAACTAAGGCTATATGTTTAATATTGACTGCAATATCAACCCAATTACTTATGGATGGGTCGATTCAGGTTATGAATTATCTCTAACAAGACAATCAGAAAAAGTAGCTTGGAAATATGTTTGGTCAAATGGGTTAAACACATCAAAGTCACCCAGTGTGTGTTTTTGATGGAAAAACCTCTTACTATTTCTAAATATATTATTATTGAAAATATATAATTTTGACACACTCTACGTTTGTCATAGATTAATAACTTTGGACACATGTGTTTCAGGTCAGCAAGACCCGACCTGTATTGATCCATTACGCATCCCCTATGTTATACAACCTCTAACGGTCTAATTCTCATGTTATACAACCTCTAAGATCGATTGGCTAAAATATGTAAAATCATTGCGTTCCTGCTTATTTACTTCTTTATTTTCACGCATTTTGCCTTGAGTTGGTTCGGATTTATCATATAAAGGTTGAACCAACGCAAATATACGTGGAATGTGTAAGTTGATCAACAATTGAGGTTGTCAAAATTGTAGATTGACATGCTTTTAAGAAAACTAAAATATATGAGAGTAATGTGATCGTTTGGCATGGATGACAGATGAACGGTCGCATTCTAATTATATAGCCAAGCAATTATGTGACTTTATAATATTTTGGATTTCTCCTTAAAATTTAAAACATCAATGCAATACAACTAAAATGGATTTAACCTAACTTTAATTTTTGGTCATTTCCTTACATGACTAAACATCAAGGAACAATAAACAAACCTAACATTGGTAATTGTCATAATCCGTCTAAAAATGATCACACCGTACCATAATATTATAAATAAATTCAATGGTCTGGTAAACGGACCGAACAGCGAACCGGCATGATTGCTAGTCCACTAATTCAACCGGTTTCAAGAATCGGAGGATATTATAAATGGTTTTAAAATATTAATAGTACATCTACTATAGTATCTTGTCATAAAATATATAGATTTGCTATATATATATATATATACGTATGATTATATGTCTGTATTAATTATGTGTATGTATTATATTTATACTAAATTTTAAATCCATGTACATGTGGATCATTCAATTTGATTATGCTTTTTATTTGTATACAGAATAATGTACATGATAACCATATGTTTATAATTAGATTTTTTTTGTAATATAAATATAAGAATAAAATCGTGGTCGATGATTTAAGCAAAGTAGTCTTAAATAGTTTTAAACTCGTATACATACGAGTTCGTTCGATTTGCTTTTGTTTTTCATTTATATCCATTCTAACGTATATGATAATCTACCACTTAAAACTATAAATTAATTTTTTTTAAATAAACAAAACCAAATTAATGCAGAGAAAAAAAAATCTTAAACCAATCAACTGTATACCAGGTATCAGTTATAATATTTGTAAGATCTCTTTATATACTAAATTGGTTATAGTATTTATCCGGCGACCATCCTTGTCACAAATAAGAATCATTTATTTCTTTTTGATTTTACCACATGAAACATCTACTAATATAGCGTTCAATGAGTAAATCAGTCGAAGTATATATAATTTTAAGGCTAACAATGATTGTCTTTAACTTTTATTTATTATCGTTGACGAAATATACATGAAACTGAAATCGTCTTCGATTAAATTTGAACATGATCAACAATTAGTAGTAAAACGTATTACTATTCGTATGGGACTAAATGTGACTTAGTGGACAAAAGAACATATATTGGCTTCAATTAATGTTGTTTAAAAATCTCATGGATTGTTAGATGATATTCCTAGTATTTTTGAACCAGCCCTAAAAAAGAGAGGCTAAAATCATAAATTACATACACTTGTAGTAGTTGTACAATACAAGTCTAAGTAAATTTGACCTATTCAGTTACGAATTTAAGTTTAGATGTTGTACATGTACTTTATAATGGTCGCACACTTAGAGTATGTTATCATATTTAATTGTTTATCGTACCTAACATTCTTAAAACTAAAAATTATAGTAAGGGAACTTAGAAAACCAAAGAAGAATTATGATATCGTAAGTGGCTGCAAATGTTATTGATTGATTAAATATTCTACAAACAAGATATGAGAATCGCTAAAATGTTTTGCGACAGATGTGAAGGTAGGTGTAGAATACCGCACTGCTCTTCATAGATAAATATGGAACCCATGTGGTTAATTTTCATTGGTAGGTCCTTTTGAGAAGCCAATAGAAGAATAAGTGAATTTACGAGGACCACTAAATTTTTATTTATTACATGATGATGAGATTTGATGTGAATCGTACATAATATCCATCAAACTCTCTAAGAGGGTATTTGCCATTGCGTTTACAATATAATTTTTAGATTATTACATTTTTATATTGTAAATAATTAATAATAATAATTAATTAATAGTGTTTGGCAAGTCATTCATAAAAATCAATTAACTGCGATCACAAGACAAATGGTTCCCTTACTGCATCAGAACGCGGATAATCAGTTTTCGTTTCCCGACTATCTTTTTCTTTAAAATGGCCTACTTCATATTCCCATTCTTAGCTTGAATAAAATTTATATGAAGGTTTTATTTAGGAAGAAATGTTATTGTTTAAGTTATAGTTGTTAATAATTTTATATATTGAAATATAGTTCAGGTAAAATATATTGAAATTCTTGAATTCATTGATTGGTAAGAATGGTCTTTTTAGTAATTTATTTGTTAAGTTATTAATTAATCTAATTTGTCAAACACGTAGAAAACTAATTATCAGTTTATTGTGTTACTAAAGCGTATAATCAAATTCAAACATTATCATTTTATATCATATTTTATTACAACTGATTATTTGATTTTCATTGTCTAAAACATATAATTTGTTTTCAGAAACTAATTTCAAACACCTTCTAAATTTTTATTTGTCGATAAAAATATATATAAAAAATAAAATTTTGAGCTGTTGATGAATGGCAAGTGTTCTCTTTCACCAACCAAACTTAAATGACTTATTTGATTAGCGTACGACTTTTATTTTAAACAAATAAATACAATGTAAAGTATGATAGGCCAAACGACCCCTCCTTTTTTTTTTTTCTCGTGATCATATTGTGATCATATGTCATTAATGACCTCAAGATCATACAAGTGAAGATGAGAGGTGAAAACTTCATTTTTAACTTATACAACTTAATGCAACGTCAATTAGTAAATGGATGAGACTTTTTCTCTTTAGATTATCCGGTAAGAATGAATTTTTACTCAAATATATGTGGTTTAACTGGGGTATTCCATAATCATTTTTGACCATTTTTCTAACCACCATATAATGCACGGTTAGTAATACTTGAACATGATGCTTTTTGTGAAGATATGAGAACGGCAATCGATAAACCACCTTATAACGACTATCAACCGCCAACAATTTCTTATAAACCAGACCCGTTGATTATGACCCAAGAACTTTCTACGTCCATAAATTGGTTCGTGAGTCACACCCATCTCTAACCGAAGGGGACTACTATACCCACCATCACATCCATTCAAATTCAATGAACTTAACTCTAATTGTCCCTTTTAACTACTATATTTACATGTCGTTATCTTATCAAAATTATAAAAAAAATATGTACTTAAAATCAACGTTTTTTTGGATAGAACAACATGTTTAGATGACATTTTTATTTAAGAAACATATATAGAAAGTTGTTAAACAAATATATGGGTGTTCTTGGATCCATAACTAATTAATTACATATTATTAGATTTTTATATATTTAATTTTAATCACATGTTAATAAAGCATAATTATATATGATTAAAAGTAGTGTCCTTTTCTAGCTTTCTTAAGAATCAATCATCTAGAATTAATGAATTAAAGTAGTCAAATTATCGGTTTCCAGAAAGTTCTGATAAGGCGAGCTAACCAATTTGAGCAATACGGCAAAAGAAACCGATAACACTAACGAATATACAAAAAGCAAATGAAAAGTAAGTAAAAGATTCACAAACAAAAGAAAAGTCACAATGTCACAGGACAAATAATGATTCCATGACGAAATTCTAATCACAAAAGTTATTCACCTCAACTAATCTTTTAAAAATTGGTTTTACAGATGAGTCGGGGCTTTCTTCGATTTCGTTCAGACCATTCGAATCGGTCAGCTCAACTGGGTTTTAACTTTTTTTTGACCTTTTATGTTTTGTTACTTGTGTCAAAATTAATTAAAGATTAATATTTGATGATCCTTATATTAATTATAAATTTAACAAATTTAAAATACAACAAGCGTTGAATGGGTAAAGTACGTTTAAAAGTCAAAGTAAATATAAATTGTCAAAATTAAAGGTCAATTAGATCAAATTTTAAAAAAGTTTTAAAATAAATCGCCTTCAACTGTTTGCCAACAAATAAATTTGAAAAAAGTATATACAACTTCAAAAAAAGATGGTAACTTACGTATAAAAAGACGTAACATTTTAAAGCTTAAAAAAAAGAAAAAAAGAAAACTCAGTCGAAACTGATTTTGATTTCCTATTAGACTCGATCCGACCGGTAAATCAACCTGTTATTAACTTGATCAAACATGTTCCAAAATCACTATATTTCGTCCGAAATCTTCCATTTATTCAATTCGATCAATCAAACAAAATCAATCGAACTGATTTACAAAATATTGACTTCAACACATAACACATGACCAAATTCCATAATAATAATAACTTAACTTAAAATAAAACAACAATTAATTTTATATAAACCATAATTCACGTCGGAAAAGATTTACCGGCGGCAGACCTCCATACAATATCCCTAAGCGCTGGTCGGAGCTCCTCACTACAGAACTGATTATACTCTAACGTATCACCACTTGATTTCTTCACTTCCACCACCAAAAACGACGGCGTCACAGCGAATATCTCCGCCGCAATCCCTAGTCTCCCTTTCCTTCCGTTTTCATGTCCTCGCAACCTCACACTACTTTCATCACCACTTTTTTTCACACTAAATTTAGCCGATTTCGCAACTTCCTCGAGCTTCGACACCACCGCGGTTGCCGGCTCGGTAGTCACAAATCGCATTTCCTCCTTCTGCTCTCTCTTTTTCTCCTCAAACAATGGCGATAAATCAAATCCTTCCGATAACGAAATTATGTGAAATGCGTTGAATGTTTTCGCTTCGACTTCTTTTGTTTCATTTACTCCATCATCTTCAATTAAAAAATTCGAATTCTTCGGTGCGGATTTCTTAAACCAGTTTGATTCCATGATGTTCGATATTGTAATTCGAGTGCTCGGATTCGGATCCAATAATTTCGTGATTAATTTCCGCGCGTCCGATGAAAACCACGGCGGACACTTGAAATCACCGCGGTAAATTTTCCTGTACATCGCGACAATGTTTTCATCTTGAAAAGGTAAAAATCCAGCAAGAAGAACATACAAAATAACGCCACATGACCATATATCCGCTTTCGCGCCATCGTAACCTTTTTTCCCTATAATTTCGGGCGCCACGTAAGCCGGAGTTCCACACGTTGTGTGTAACAATCCGTCTTGACGTAAATGTTCGCAAAACGCGCTCAAACCGAAATCCGTCACTTTCAAATTGCCTTCTTCATCTAATAACAAATTCTCCGGTTTTAAGTCGCGGTGATAAACACCACGACTATGACAAAAATCAACAGCTGAAATCAGCTGTTGGAAATAGCTTCTAGCAACATCTTCTCGCAGACGACCTTTCGCGATTTTCGAAAACAATTCGCCGCCTCTAACGAGTTCCATAGCGAAATAGATCTTAGATTTACTCGCCATAACTTCGTAAAGCTCGACGATATTTGGATGCTTTACCATTTTCATAACGGATATTTCTCTCTTAATTTGATCCATCATGCCAACTCTAATCACCTTCTCTTTACCAACGATCTTCATCGCTACACTTTTTCCGGTATGCACGTTTTTCGCGTGATATACCTTCGCAAAAGTGCCGTGTCCGAGCTGGCGGCCGAGCTCGTACTTGCCGTGTAACATGCCGTTGTTCTTGTCTTCCATGTGCTCGATGAAATGCTTATAAAATTAGAAAACTAACATACGTAACAAAATCGTGAAATTTGAAGTATATACTACAAATTGTAAATGATTAGATCACCCGTCTTCGACGTGTTTCCGGTGGCAAGTTCTGCCGCTGATCGGACGTTTTGTCCTTCCACGGTTAGACAGCCGGGAATCTCCGCTCATTTCTCTGCATTCCCTAAGCAGAAAGAAGTATTCTTTGTAAGCTTATTTTGGTATTTTTGGTAATTAAGGTTTTGAGAAAATCTGAGGTTTATATAGGCAGGTTTGGAGGTGTGAAGTTACATTTGTACCCCTGAGATTAGAATGTGATCTAACGGCTGAAAATGAGGTTTGTATCTAGATAAGAGTCACTATCCGATGTCCAAATTGCAGTTATGGGACACTTTACAAACGAACATGCGATGATATTGAAAGGCTTATAATATGAATATGAAGGACAAAAAAAATAGATCGATACAGAATTAGTGATATTTTTACCGAACCATTAAAATTAAAATTTGCTAATTTATTATATTTTTAAGTAATTTGTAGTTCAAATTCATCTTTAATGTCATTTAAATAAAGGTTTTATAAATATAGGTACAATAATTTTATAAGAAACGATTCTATAAAAGTGTATAAAATTATGAATTATTTACTTGAAGAATCAAACAAATATTCTTGACAACAATTATGGGTTTTTGTTAGTTTCTGACTGGGCCCCTCTAATGTTACACAATTTGATTGGAGTGTGGACCTCAATTCACCTATCCTCGTAATCCAAACAACTTGCGACATCACTCCAAAAACAACTAATGACTAATTAGTGGTATATATATATTCATGTTGGAATACCAAACTATACTATTTCAATCTGAAATTAAATATGTGGGTTTGAGTGTCTTAGGTGTTAATGTTCTTTAAATAGGTCATATACCTGTTTTCGGAGAGTTTTTATTCAGGTAATTGTGTGTGATAAAGAAATGCATTTTTATACTCATAACCACAGCCTAAATTGGTTCATTATGATTTAAGAGATTTTATCTGTTAATTTTGTAAAGTTGAGATAACTACAGACAGTTTATGTGCCGTCAACAACACCAATATTACGTCGTTAACTTTTCCGAATGAAAACAAAACAATTTTTGAGACAAACAAGACCATCATGGACAAATCAACCGTCTAGATTACTTTAAATTCTTGAGATATTTAGCGAATCAAAGTCTATTATACAAGTTGTGTAACACACTGATTTTGCCACATTTATTCTCAAAGTTTCACATTTCATGGATGGAAACATTTTCACTAATGACAGATCCCCACATGTTACACGATGTTACTATGTGAAGCTCATTTCATTTACATAACGCTTGCACTAATTGTGAGTATTGATTATATATTAACTAAAAGAATAAATTCATGTATAATAATTTTAATACAAAAAACAAAGATAAAATAATATGACGGTAGCAGTGTCTTTTATAGGGTCTGAAATATTGCAGAGTACCCACAAGTTTAATGGGTATAGTACTCGTACATAGTTTATGTAACGTCACAATCTGTTGCCTCAATTATTTCACATGCGCATACCATCTTCGAAATCAGGGTCTCTACTGTCTTTTCTTTTTTAACATATCTTCAACTTTTTATATGATTTCTGTCTTCACTCATTACGTATGTCCTTAAAATAAACAAATGAAAATGGTTTCCACCATCAGGATATGACAAAAAAATTATAGACAGTATTGAAAAAGATCAATACCAGATTTAATTTTAACCCGTTAGCATGTGTTTACACTATTTGCATAGGACCTCACTAAGTCACTTTTATAGGGTCTTATATCTTTGAAACACTATTATTTAGGGCCCTCTATGATGAAATCCTTTATTAGCAAACAGTCACTTGCATTCGATGACTTCATTCTTATAAATCACGTATCCATATGTATAGCTCATCACACGTTTCGCATAAGGATGTATTTATAGAGCCTAATTCAAATAAATTGTCCTCCGTATTGAAATAAAATTATAGAAAAGATGCACATCACATTATTTCACTTGCAAAATCAGTACTATTAGTAAAATCAAACTCTTCATTGTGATTTAATGTGTAGGACGATCAATTTTAACACTTTCAAAATGAAAACAACCTCACACTTCATTAATCCTTTATTTTCTTACGTAATTATTATATTATATGTCACGTGTGCTTTTATAAAAAAACGAAAACCTTAATACCACAAGTAAATAATAATTGGACAATTGTTCAACTAATCCTGTTAAATATTTTTACAATCTATAAGCATTCCTTTCATATATATTTTATATCATTATTTATTTTGTCAACAAGTGAACTCTCTTAATGTATTATGTGGTGAAGGTATACATAAGGACAACCAATATTAGGTCAACTAATGACTTAAAGAGTGTATCTAATGATTAAATTACAACAACTAATCTTGACATGCTTAATTTGTGACTTAATTTGTCTTTTAGTTATTGCAATAGTTCAACTTAAAAATTAAGGAAAGAATCTAATTACCTACTGAAAGTGTTCTTAGAATATTGTTCCATAGCGTTGGGGAATAATTAACTAACCGCAGAATAATTGCTTAATTACGTTGGCTGGAATATAGAAAAAACAAATAAACAAATAAACCTGAACTACGTACATGTACATCAGGCCATCAGGGCTCAGGCTTACTAATTTTGGGCTTTTTTTCTTAAGAGGCTACTTATAAAAAGAATTGGCTTACAGTGAACCTATATTCATAGCTGGACTTTTTGGAGGCCCTAAAAAAGTGGGGGCCTGTGCAATAGCCCATATTGTGCAGGTTAATCACCGGGCCTGTAAGAGACCTCGTGCGCCACTCTATATGTGAAACCATTTCAAGATTTTGTATATTAATCTTATATATGTGTTCGGGTTTGAGGTTGTGTAATAACTAGTCTTCGAGAATTCTCCAACGACTGGTCCATTAGAACAATGTCCACTTGAGGTAACACAAGAACCGTAATTAAAGTGTGCAACTACTCTACATTCCGATGATCAAATGAATTGAAAAGGACCAAATTGATCGTCAAAATCTTAAAATTTTGTTAATAATTTTAGTGAAACTATGGACAATCAGTTCTGGGAAAGATTGTAGAATTAGCATGAATGATGGTCTTCAGTTTATTTTCCTAAAAGCCAGTTGAATGACTTGAATCATCCATGGGTAAAATCTCAAACTTGATATGGGAATCCACTAAATACAAGCTAGCCCATCCTTGGTTTCTAAAAACTTGGGCTGAACTAGTACCGTAAATAACATTGAGGCCTAATTGGGTAGCCAAACTTGAGGCCCATATACATTCTCTCACTTCTAGATAATACAAAATTTTATTATAAACTTGTTTTTTCATTAAAAAATATCTATAGATAGTATATAGTTTTACGCCTATATTTTGTTTTCAAAAAGACTCGCTAAAAATTATACAGAGTGATATTCCAGGTGTGTTGCTTATAAGAATTTTATTGTGATGCGTCTTTCATATATATTTGTAAAAACATATGGATAAGATTGTATGTAAAAAACTAGGGAAATGACGATAAAAATTGTAAATAATAATATTCATAAATATAAGAAAGGGAAGCAAAGTTGACTGAAGTTTAAAATGGTTGAAAATTAATTTAATTAATCAATTAATTAAATAATGTTAATAAAGGTAATGCATAAGCAAAAATGATATTGCTTTGATTTTTTACTAAATTTCAAATTTGAGACCTCCCGGCACAAACATCATCATCATCAAAGAAAATTAAAAGGTTTTTAAGATGAAAATTAAACATGTTTTTATATAAATTTTATTTTAATTGTAAGCAAGTATTACTAAAACCGGTCTTTAAAACTTATATAACTGGTCTTTAAAGCTATGTTTGTAGTAGCTAGTGTATAGTAATGATTCATAAGATAAAAGTTCGTAAACTATATGTGAATGTTCGAATTTTGATGTATTGATGCTAATTGAACTGATTTTACATAAACTAATAAATTATACATAATTTTGCTCATAAATTCGCCGGGTTGGTTTTGAGGATCTTTATGAGCTATTTCTCGTCATCTCGAATTTGGACTTTATTACAAACATCAAACAAACGTTAGAAGAGGATCCCGGGTCAAAACTTAAAAGCTCATCGGTTGACGATTTTCAATTAGTACTCACACTACATTTAAGTAGATACGGTTTATACGCCACAAGTGCCGATTACCTCCTTTTTACATAGATTAAATACCGCAATTAATATTGTTAGTGTGAGATATCTATGGAATAATGAGAGTTTAACAAAAAAAAAATGAGACCTTTTTACGTGTAAGTAGTGAGTCCTATTTATAGGACTCACTTGGGTTAAAGAATGTGTCCTAAATATATGTTATTATCCAATGGTTATTTAGATGTTTTTAAGGACACATCCTATTACTCAGATGATGTCTATAGATAGGAATCACCACCTATATGTAAAAATGTCTCATTTCTTTTCCTAAACTCTTTTTACTTTTCTTTATTAGATATCTCACACTAATAATGTCAATTTTGACATTTAATCTATATATGCACTGTATCTGCTTAAATGTAGTGTAAGTATTAATTGAGAATCGTCAGTCGAAGAGCTTTAAAGCTCTAGTTTGAGTTTTTCTTCTAATGTTTATTTGATGTTCGCAATCAAGTACAAGCTCAGAATAACGAGAAACGACTCATAAGGATCGTAAAAGCCAACCAGACGGATTTATGAAGCAACACATAAGAAGTTATTTTATTGTTTCGTTAAATATTACGTTGCTTAAAGTATATGTTTATACAATAAGATTTCAACTAATTTTCACGATATAATTAAAGAATGAATTGCAACAAACACTTATTATTACTTGCCCCTTAGTTGCTACCCACTACTTTCATCACTAAAATATCTCCTTATTCTCTTCCACCTAACAAAAACACGAAGCCATTTCGGATCAATGATTGTTTAATTTACTTGGTCAGTTTATCATTTAGATTTAATGATCGTCTGATTTAATTCTATAAAAATTTAGTCGATTAAATGTCAAATTATATGTGGTCGTCTTATCACATTGAAAACTGACGAGTTCGATCATAAAAAGTTAAGCTTGAAAGTTGCAATATAACCATCATGCATGATTTAATGTTTATGTATTTAATTCGACGTCTTCAGTGCTTATAGCCTATTTGAAAAGAAAGATTACAGTATTAAAAATTAACTTACAGTTGAATCCCACATAACCTAAGGAAGAACTGGAATTTAGAAAAGTTCTTGGTAATTAGTATGGATCAGTTTATTGGGTGAGTCGTCATCGATCTAAATAAGCTACTAGATGAACTAGATTTACCTTCAAGGACGCTTTTTGGAGACCATGGGGTTTTGTGGCCCCCTAAAACCTTGTATGCTTGTATACAAATTAATATGATCAGTCACTTATGGAGTTATTAGTACTGCACAATATGATCACTCACTAGATGAACCAAATAGGTATGCTCTGACACTCCCAAGAATAACTTCAAGCTCCGTTCCTGATTACCTCTCATGTCATATATAGGTCTAGAGTGGTATGATTTTTATCATTCGACTAGTTTTTTTGGTTTCCATCAAACCAAACAATTTTAGCCTCTAAATCTAGTCATCTAGTAAATAGTAGCTACATATCCATCTTCATAGTACTAGATTGTCAACTATAATCACCAAGCCCTTTCATCTCTTCATCCACGTTAAAACGAATGCAAAAGATATACTTTATCACTTTATCAAATTCATTGTCTTCTATTTTGATTTTTTGGTATGTCATTGCTAATTTCTTCTATGGGGAAGTACACACACAAGTACAATAATAGTCCACCAAATTTTGGTTGTTGTAAGGGGAAGAACTATTTGTTGTCTTTAGGGCTAGTTGGTGTCTTCAAATATTTAATGGCATTTTGCTTAATTATTTATGTAGTCAAAGGGACGTGGTGTTTGCATGGGTTGTGAATCGTTACAAAAAGTCCAAACGGTACAAGGAGTTTAATATTTTAAAATTATATATAAGGATTAATTTATTATCAATTTAAAAAAAATAAAGTCACATGCTCTAAAGAAAGACAAGACACGTCATATTGATCCGCAGTCAAGTACCCAAGTGACAAGTGCACTTTACTTAGATACTTAAAATATATGACAATCATGTTCAATAATGATTTAATTATTGCACCTTTGTCATTTAAAAATTAATAGATTGATCAAATATAAATGAATTTGTCGACATTATGTCACCGTTTCTCCTCCATATTATCGTATTATTTTGCCAAATATTGTTACATCTTATATTCATATTAGCAACATGCAATGGTATTGATATGTTGGTATTTGGTCATTTCGGTCAAATTTTCTCGACTTTAGGTTAAGATTTAATAAATCAAAGGGCACAAAGTCTTTCAAAAACGACATTGCAAAAGCACTTAGAAAATGATTGCGTATAAAGTTCAAGAGAATCCATAGGTTAATTTAGTAGACGGTCTCCAAAGAAAACGATGACGCCGAAGTCTTGATCTTTATCTTTTAAAAGGTCAAATGTGTTGTAATCAGATGTCAATACCGGTTAGAATCATGGCTTGGAAACGGAGGTTGTATCTTTGACTGAAGTACCTTCCGGTTGCAATACGCCATTTGCCGATTGGACAGCCAACACCGATAGATTGGGCGAGGAAGGATTGTTCCTGTAATTAGTGACGGAATTAGAAATTTATTCACACCAACGTATCAATTGCAGAAAAGATATGATATAGTTACAAAAATCAAAAATATAATACACAATATGATGTGTTATATTTATCAATTATATCAATTACTTCTTTCCTTCTTATTTCTTTTTCTCAATATCCTATCAGTTATCATTCAGAAAAAAACTTTTTGTAAATGTAACTTTCTCATAGTAAAAATACCATTTGTAATCTTGTACTTTCTTTCCCGGACAATTATACATTTAGGTGCTATTGTGTTAAAGAATAGCCGCGTCCTTAAAAGTTATATATTTGTTATTTTATCCATTTCAATACTTTTAAGATAATGTAATTCCACTTGGTTACCGACGTTAATTTATATATAACTGGCTCATCACACCCATGCAGTGTACAGTTGTGATTAAAAATGTCCGTCTATATACCTGGCGGAAGAAGGATGACAGGTGGCAGTTGAGATAGCAGTAGCTAGCGAAATCGGCATAAGACAAAGACCTTTCCCTTGCAAGTATTGCATGGCTGAACCCATATCCTCTTCCATCAATTTCACCACTTGATTCTCAGCCACTGTCATCGTTTCATTGTTTGAAGATGACGTCGGAGCATTGTTGCTTCGTTGCGCACCACCACCATCTACTTGTACATTGTCACGACCTCCCTGAATATTGCATAAAATTATACATTACGTCAATGTTTTGCATGAGGGGTAAGATAGTAATTTAACCATGGAGGTGGGGTAGAGGACGTTAGTGGAATCTGGGAAAGTAAAGCACGCGTGCTGGCTTCTTTCAATGTGTCTTTTATTTTGGTGTGGACTTGTGAAAGGATGTGGGGTTTGATAAAGATTGGTTCTTTAAGATCAAAATGTATTTTGGCTTTCTATATATAGAAATATCAGCAACAAACCCTAGATACAGTAAAATGAAAATGAACCTACCCCTAAATGTAATTATAATAAGCTCAAAAAAGAAATAGAAAACGACTCAGAACTAGAATAGAGAGAAATATTTGCTTGGCAACTAAATTCATTTGTTTAAACTATATAAATTTACGAGTTTAACGAGCTTTTATGGGTCGGTTGTGCTTGTTAAATAAACCTTTTAATTTGGAAAAGTATGTATAACATTTGTATATATATATATGATGCATGTAGTTATGTATATCCAAATATATAAAACAAATAACTTGATATATGTTTATTGAATAAGATCATCATGCATGCATCATTAGTTAACCTTAACATATGCTTATTTTATAGATAACCTTTTTTCCATGGAGAAGGTAGTGATAATTGCAATATATCTTGAAAGTCTTGTTTTAAAATATAAAGTTTATTAATTTCTATAAGTAGATAGATATGAATAATCTTTCAAGATCTAACCTCAGTGGAGATATCTGCCACAAGAGGAGCTATAGCAGATGCACCTCCCAATCGGCTCATGCTCAAAACCTAAATCAGAACAAGCCATTAAACAAGTTTACTAAAATGATTAATCCCATAATTACACGTCAACATTCTAATGAGTTAAGTAATTAATATATAATATTAGAGAGAGAAAGAGAGAGTACTTTGACTTGGAGCTGGAGGAATTTTACATAATCTATGATCTCATCTAGCATTGAAGCCTTGTCTGTCTGTCCCATACCACAATCACCATTACCATATAAAAATCATTAGTAGATAATAACAAACACTTATAAATCATCACTAACTGATCATGTCAACGCAATAAAACATTAATTTACATTTTGACTTTATGACTAATTATTCATTAAATTATACTTGATCAGAAACAAGATCCCACTGCCTTAAAAACCTCATCATACCATGACACTTAAATTAATTAGTATATCAAGTATCACAAATCTCAGGAAAAAAAAAAACATAAAAATCAATATATTTGGATCGAGAAAAACTAATTAATCACATTGACTTGATGCATCAAATTACTAAACTAATCTTCCACCAAATTATTTTCTTTAAATTTTATTGTTTACTTAAAAGTAAATCGGACGATAAATATTAAATAGATAAACTAAAGATCGGATCAATTGTAAGGTCAAAATGGTAATTAACATTTGTAACAACTTTTTTCCGGGAAATTCCTAACTACTCTTTCCCGGGAAATCCGAGTATGATCCGCAACCTACCCCGGATTTTTTGCCTACCACTTTCAAATTCAACTTTCAAGTACACACGGTATCACATTGAGTTACAACTATCCCACGCGCACCAGGCACACGCTCTCTTATTGGTTATTAATCATTACCCATTGTGTATCACGTGTCAGTGTACTCTTAACTGATCATTCACCGCCGGGCGTTAACCATTTTTACCTCCGGCGATCGCAATTTTTTTTTTCTTTTATTGAGAAACATACCTTATTTGCATTTGGAACGAGTTCTTGTAGCGATTTCATCCTTTCGGCAATTCTCTCTCGCCGGAGCTGCAGAATCCCGGTCAAGAAAATGTCCAAAAAATAAATTGAGAAACAATAAAACTACAACAATAAGTTGGTAATGTTAATGGGAATTTATTGAATTCTATTTACTCTTTCGGCGATGCTATGCGGATCGGTGGCTTGTCCCCTTCGAGCCCGAACTCTTTGTCGTGGCTGTGCTGGCGGTCCAGTACCGCCGCCACCGGGTGTAGTAGTGCCCCCGGTGGACGGTCCTTGGTTCATCAAACCACCTGCAACACCCGGAGATCCAAAGTTCTGGGCCTGCATCCAGATATATAATTTCAAATGAAGATTTTTTTTCTTGTGCTCTAAAATATGATTGAATTAAATACTAAAATAAAAGATTAGTCGATCAATTACCGTAGGATATTGGAAGTCTTGGGATTGATTGGTTTGAAGAGATCCGGAAAACCCATTGAAAAGTGTCTGGATCGAATTATCTCCATTCTATACATAATTCAATTATAATCTAGTCAATATAACAAAAAGCAATTGTAATTTGATAACAAATCGAAGGAGATCAATGAACCAAATAAATTACAGGAGATTTGAACGATGAAGCGTCAACCATATCATTCTGAAAAAGTCCAGATTCGCCGGCTCCGGCTAAGCCTCTAGAGAGCAACAACTGTTGTTGAAGAAGTAACGATTTTGCAGCCGAATTTCCGGCTCCAACGGAACCGGCGCTGATCTGATGTTGCCGGAGTTTAGTTACAAGAAAAGTTGACTGATCATCATACTGATCAACATCCCATGGGAGAGATGACTTCTTGTAAGCACCACCAACACCACCACCGCCGTTTCCGGCTGATATTTCGGGCCAAGAAACACCAGATTGGAGACCACAAAGCATTTGATCAAGAAAATCGTCATGAGAAGGTGTGGGGTCGAAGTTGTTGGTGCCGTTTTGGAGGTCATGTAGTGACATTTTTCTGTGTTTTGATTACACGCACAAAAACACACAGTAAACCCTAGTGTCATAATGAGAAAAAAACATTATACGGATTATGATGCACTTACCTGGGGAAATGTGGAATTTATGAGTAATTTCGGAAATGGGATTTCGATTTACGATGAAGATTAATAGATGTTTGTCTGGTCTGGAATGTTTCTCAAGTTTTTCCTCTTCTTCTCACTTTCATGTGTCAAGAGTATTTATAAATAACTAAAACAGGCTTCGCCTATTTTTAAATAGAATAAAAGAGTACCCTTTAGAAATTTACAAATTAATATTAATTTTTCTATATTTTAAACCCGTATGAATATTGACGTATAAAATTTAATATTTGAAAATTAAAAAATGAGAGATTACATTTATAATTTTTTAATAATATATAAATATAAAAAATAAAAAATAAATCAATTCACAATTTAATTGCTTCTTTTAATTTATACACTTCAAATTTATCTTTATTTGAAATATAAAATAAATACTCATTAAAATATAATTATTGTAATAACATAAAGTATAAATGAAATTGAAATAAAAGTTTATAATCATTATCATTAAAACGACTATCATTATCAATCATTATCATATTTTTTATTCATGAATGTTGCATTATATAAGACCACAACTAATATTAACTAGAACATCTTCGATGAAATTTTATTTCTAATATAGTTTTGAGTTAAATTGTCTTTAGGCAATGGTACACATCACGACTCTTCACTATCATTGGATGGTTTTGTAGAACGGACGACAATATTATGCCATGTTCTTCTTGTTAGGAGATTGTGATGCGTGCGCAAGGCTGATTCGCTTTCTTGCGAGTGAAATACCTTAAAGACCAATTTTAGATAAGGATACACTGTCATTATAACTCTGTTGGGCCTAGAATCAGCAAATATAATTTGATATTAAAAACTAATTGTATAACTCGCGTGTTGATTGTAGATATTTTTTTTATCAACGAGTATATGTAGTAGATTTAGCTAACACCTCTAACTATCACATGTCGATGATTGATTTTGTTCACATCGGCGAGTAATACTAGCTGTATATCTAGGTAAACACTTCAAGCTAGTTGAAGTTTGACTTGAAGATACATCTTGTGTTATCGTATAGAATCAACGAGTACGATACAATATCTACATAACACAACTCAAAGGGATCACGACATATGAGAAACGTGTTAACCCCTTGACTCTGCTATTTTCAGATGGAAATTTTCCAGTTGATTTAAATAAATATACACTTCACACCTATTAACTTATTATTTAGTTTAACTTGAAAATCCTTTTAATCTGTACACGTATATATTCATGCATATACACGCATATGTACATACACATATGGGTGAGTATTTAGGATAGAAGGAAAGGGCTTCCTTTCTCCCTCGTTATGTTCATTGATAAATATTCACTTAGTTTATATTTAGTGTAACAATATCTATTAAAATATTAATCAATAAATAGATATATAGGTCCAAAAACCTACCACCAAAATTATAATTTATCTCTTAATTCTTCCTTCACATATATTTATCATGTATGCGTGACTATAAGCAAATATTAATTGAGAATATAATTAATGGTGCATCATATAATGGTCACTAGACGATATTATTGTATTTGCGGTCACATGACAAGTATATGGGTTATGAAGCTTCTTAATTCGATCCACAAACTTCCTCATATGCATATATTTATGATTTATGATCTTGGAATCACCAAACTCAACTCAAACTTCCAATGGAGTATTAAAAATTGTGTATTCCCAATGAGTCATTCTTGCAACATGGTGTCCGATCACAATCAAACATTAATTAATGATATTTTATAATGTTATTTTGTTAAGTATTTAATTTCATTATTTTATGTATCCATGCATTGATCCTTTCAAACCAACTAGAAAGAAAAATTAAGAAGAGGTAGTTATTTTTATTTAATTCTTAAGGGGGTATACTTGGATGTTAGTTGTTCATGATGATGTATATGAAATTCAACTATGTGGTCTTAAATTGAAAAACGTAACCATTAATTTAATTATATTTTATTATTCTATAAATTAGTTCATGCTAGTTTGTTTTTAATATTTTTCTTTGAATTTTAAGTGTTGAGAGTGCATTTTGTGTGTTAAAACTCCGACCAACATAATGCTCTTGATGAAATGTTTGCAGTCGTGGAAAATTAAATGCTCTTAACTTCCAACTTCTCCAATTTATTTTTTTTAACAAATAAGTACCTTTTATTTTAAAAATAAATGATAATGATAATGGCTATTGTCTCATAGAGTTACCTAATTAGAAAAAATTGTGCAAAGTTCTTTTAGTTATTGAGTAAGAACACCGTTATTCAGTATTCGTTACTGAAAAAGCAAGAAATCACCGACGGACAAGTTCGCAAAAAATCCCTCGAGTCATGTATAAACCGCGTATGTATCTTTACTGAAATAATTCGTTAAATTAATCATGGTTGAATATATATAATTTCCCCATGAAATTTCCATTAGATCGATCAGTAACTAAAAAGGTAAAAATTAATTCAAAGAAAGTTTGAACTAAGCATTATCAATATACAGATCAAGGTTGGATGAAAATATTTTCTACCTTAGCGACATATCTCTTACTGCTTTAACTATCAAAAGTTGTTAGCAGTTACTCGATAATTAGCTCACAGGTGAGTTTTAGCGGATATATTTGACAAGTGGGTATAAATTGGGCCTAACCCATTATTAAATTATGGTTTCATATTTTACATATATATTTGTACTTTGTCTCTTGAATAATCCAATTTTCTCTTTTGTTCCCATATGAATATGAGGCTTCATCAAGATATTCAGTAAATCTTGTAGTAATCACTACAACAAAGTGCTTGATCATCCACGATTTTTTGGCCATATTTCCACAACTAAAAGCGTGAGAAATTCAATACTCCACGCTAATTCTTGTGTGGGAATTTTGTGTGATACAAATTTTCTCACACTTAGTAGTGTGGATATTTATCTAATTTTCACGTTTAAAAGTGTAGTAGAAATTCTTAGGGTATGTTTGGCGACACATAGCAGCAGTAGTAGCAGTAGCAGTAGTAGTAAGCGGTAGCAGTAAGCAGTAAACAGTTAGCAGTAGCTGTTTGTTTAAAAAAAATGTTTGGTAACGTAGCAGTAGCAGTAATTATAAAGTGTAAAATTACAAAAAAGGGCATATACACATTATTTATAATGTACTCATGTTATTTTTGAGGGTATATAGGTAATTTCAGAACCAAAATGCTAGTTGCTAGTTGAAATGCTTCCTCATCAAGCATTTAGCAGGAAGCGGTTAGAAAATATGCAAATGCTAGTTGCTTTGTTGCCAAACAAGCTTTTCAATCAAATCGTTAACTGCTAGTCGCTTGTCGCTCCAAAATGCTTCCAAATGCTTGCTACCAAACACAACCTTAATCTCCACGTTTCTAAGCGTGAACTACTGATTTGATTTTCCAAATTCTAATTTCATTTTTTTTGTCCGAAGGATATTTCAATGCTCACCTATAGGAGTGTAATTAAATGTTAGAATGTTACAAATGCATACTCAATCATTAATGACAAAATGCTCCCGTTTACCTATTTTCTCAACCTCTTCCTGCTCATGATTCAAAAAAGATGAGGACCAGGCCTACTTAAATTTGGACTGCATCATGTGCTTTTTTTGTGTCCATTTTGCTGCATCGCCATATTAGATCTAAACATCTTCACATATACTATACTAGAATCAACCATAACATAGTCAAAATGGCTCAGCTAAATCATCAAATCACTATTAATAACTGATTATTTTTTATTTTTTTGTGTACCTAGCTACTTATTTAGGTAACCAAAGTGTATTCAATAGAAAAAATATAGAACCAAGTAACTTTCATATATATTAACAGAGTAGATAGAACTTTCATATACATAATTTTTAATAATCTGATCATATAACAATTAGCAACATTATCGTTAAATAATTAACAGTTGGCACAAATTAAATAACAGTTACATAGATCAAATGACAGTTAGAAGAGGAAATAACAGTTAGTTTTCCTACTTACTACAAGTGATTAACGAACAATTAGCACTTCAAATAATTAAACACAACATTTAGACAGCTTAATAAGCTAACTTTTATATACACATTTGATCAGTAACATGAAACTTACATGACTGTAATCAAAACGCACATTCAAATGCACTGATGAAGTTGAATCAACTTACGACATATGAACCTGTACGTATATCCATTTGAAGAGCTAGAGTTTATACACTGAAAACTTTCAAAGCGATTTAAGTTTAATCGATCTGAAGAGCTGGGGTTGAGACTCAATTGCCATTTTGGAGCTTCAATTTAATAAATAAATAATCAGTGATAAGGCATTTACAAGAGCTTGAATTTCAATTGATCGGAGCGTAAGCATAAAGTCGCACACTCTCACCATCCCCCAACGTTAACTAATGATTGGTTCAATCTGTGCAACTTTTAATGGGTCGAAAGTAGTGGGCCGGGTTTTGTATTTGTTTTAAGAACAATGTCCATGCTTTTTAACGTGAGTTTGTTTAATTTTATTGTCTCAGATTCCACGGTTTTGTGTGTAACCTTCTAAAAAAGTGACATATTTTACTGTTAAAGTTGACACATATTCCTCTCATTTTATCTGTGCAAATATATATATTTTACCACGGTAACAAACATGGACAATTGTTAGTCGTAAATAACCGTTGACAAATTCTTCACACTATCGTTAGCGTGGAAATTTATGCGTGGAAAAACAACTACTTTTTTTGTAGTGAATAGAATGAAAATAACTAAATATACACGCATGGGCCATTGGTGGAAGAACTGACTTGGAAAAAAGATAAAAGAAACAAAACATTATGCTTAGTGTGAACACGTCATATAATCCTATATTTGATACTTTTTGTTATGCAAATCCGTAAATTATAACACAATATTCTAAACCTATTTAAGGTAAATATAATGTAAATGGATTATCTAATGAGTCATACTGATTTAACATATCAAACGAAATGATAATTAAACCACCATCCATTTTGGAAGGAAAAAGAATAGTGAAACTAGATCAAGGTGTTCTTATGTTGAACCAAAATCGTATTGGGAGCGATTCATATACTCTTAAATTTTCTTCCTACATCACTAGTTATGTTTTGTAGTGTTACGGTTAATAATATATGAAGAAAATTTTGTGGTCTACCGTCTACGAATCTATCACACTGAATGAATATGGAACATTGGGCTTTGTGGATTACTCGTATAACGTATTAACTTTTAAGTATTGGGCTTGTTATTGGGCTTCTATGTTCGATCATTGTTTCACACTTTCACTTTGATGTATATTTCAATATTTCTCGTGTGTTCTATAATCTTCTATGAATCTATCTACTTGTATATGATTAAATTGTATTCCAGTTACCATCAAGGGAATAATATATGTACCAACAATATGTTGTTCGTAAAGTATACTTAAGACTTCTTCTTTAACATTAAACCTTCAGATAACTAAATGTTGTTAAATGTTCGTAAGAATATTTTTTTTGGTGGATATGAACCTTAAAACATAGAACTAGTATTTTCAAACCCAAAGGTAGGGTCAATTTAATCGATTTAGGTTATGTTTGGCGCGGAACTTTTAGGAGCTTTTAAAAGCTTAAGTTAAGAAAAAGCTCTTATGAAAATAAAAGTCTTTTTTGACATGTACAAGTTGTAGCTTTAAAATCCAACCAAAAGCTCAAATTCTCAAAGCCACTAAAAGTGGCTTTTCACGAAAAACTCCAAACCAAAAGTTACAACTAGCTACTTCATCAAATATACCCTTAGAACCTATCTGACATGGAGCTTTTAGGAGCTTTTAGAAACTTTAGGTTTTAGTTTTTGAACAAAAAACTCATGTAAAACTAAAAGTCTCGTTTGTTATATACAAGCTGTAACTTTAGATACCAATGAAAAACTCCAAATTTCAAAGTAGTTTTTCATGAAAAGATCAAGATCTAAAGCTACAACTTACAACCTATAACTACTTCACCCAAATAGACCCTTAAAAACAATACTTAAACCTTAACTTCAAATAATCTGATTAATTTCAATAACTGAATTGCCTAGTGTTCAACATGAAGACATTGTTATCTCAAATGTCAACCAAATCATTGTCGTTAAGTTGCTTTTTACTCCGTATGTCATTGCTCATGAACACGACAAAACATAAGACTCGACGTCTTTGAAAATCATTAATTTCTGCCACGAAAGGACAACACTCGTTCACCATTTTTAGTAGTACTAATTAAACATTATTTAATCATGTATTAAGACTCAAATAAGAAGCCTCAATACTTGTCTTTTTCATATTTATTTCTTCAAACATATTTGATACATATGTTACTCTACCCCATGGTGTAACTTGGGGTTGGTAAGTTGATCACTGTGCTCTTGATTTTCGTCATCATATTAATACTGTTTGTGATTCCTTGCGATCCAATACCGCTGTCCTTCAAACCCTGTTAATTTAGCGTTTTCTAGAATTAGTATCATTAACAGATAAATTGAGATATTGGTATAAGTACTGTAACATATGTCTCATTTCATCACCTGAAAAGGGAAATGATCGGGGCCACGAGCAGGAGCCGAGTTAATCTGGACCGTTCCTGTCTCCATTGCGTCACTAATCAAAATCGCTTTGTTGATGTCCTTAGTGAAGACACATCCCTACATTTATGATATGTGTTATCAATGTTTTAATAGACATCTGAAATAGAACATGCATAACGGGCTTGTACCGTACACGTCCTACATGTATTTTTTGAATTGGTCACAAATTCACAATTCTCTATAATCGAGAATAAGATATGCATTACGAATTTATATGGTACAATTTCTTAATGCATGATTTCATATATTATATACCTGGAGGCCAAAATTGCTAGCATTGCAATGGTGGATCCCTTCTTCAATGGAGTTGATCCGAATAACGGGCACAATAGGTCCAAATGGCTCCTCCCATGCGATTCTCATGTCAGGTCGGACATTATCAAGCAATAATGGCCAAATGAGGTTTCCCTCTCGCTTATACTCCTGACAAAAGGTCGCCCCTTTCGTCTTTGCATCTTTAGCCAAACCCTCGATGAAATTTGCTGAAGATTCTGATACAACCGGTGTGATGTCACAATCGTCCTCGGGTGGTCCCACCTTTAATTTCGCCACCTTGGCGTTTACTTTTTCCACTAGTGCATCTGCAACTGATTCCATCACTAGCACAACCTTAACAGCAGTGCATCTCTGGCCACTATAAAGAGTTCCATTAGTTACAAAAACTGAAATGTAGCATGATTCGTAATGTACAACAACGCCTAAATTACATTTTTCTAGTTTGAGTTACCTATACGAAAAACCTCCTTTAATGATATTTGCAGCTACCAAATCAAGATCGGCATCTTCTAGCACAATACAAGCATCTTTTCCTCCAAGCTCCATCTGAAGTGGCACCATGCCGGCTTTTTTGGAGATTGCGACTCCAGTGTCACCACCCGTGAAGCTGCAAAGAAATAGACATACAGAAGT
Source organism: Logfia minima (assembly GCA_963921325.1). Taxonomy (NCBI): domain Eukaryota; kingdom Viridiplantae; phylum Streptophyta; class Magnoliopsida; order Asterales; family Asteraceae; genus Logfia; species Logfia minima. Next base: position 32,784,778 of record OY992773.1, read on the forward strand.
TAGAATACTTTTTTCTTTTTTCTTTTGCATATACCAACTTCCATGTAGTACAAAAAAGAGTGTCTAACTACCTGATACAGTTGACTCCAGGATGCATAGTTAAGAAATCTCCAATCTCCGAACCTTTTCCTGTCACACAGCTGATTAGGCCTTTTGGAAAGCCTGCTAAGTGAAAGCATTGCACCATATGAAGGCAAGCCACTGCACCCTGAAAAAATATTCAAAAATAGCTTCAGAAAAAAACGAAAACTACTTCTAAACAGCAAATTCACTCGTCATTCAGACCGAAAAACCACCTGAGTCGGAGGCTTGAGGACGAGGGAGTTTCCGGCGATAAGTGCAGGACCAATTTTAGAGACAGCAAGATTGACTGGATAGTTGAAGGGAGGTATGGCCAAAACGACTCCGAGTGGAATCTGTTATTGTTTAAGAAACTGATTATAACCCAAATCCAAAATTGTATCTTCTTTCAAACGTGAAAATTGTTTTGCAAGTTTTTGATGAAATATGGAAACTTTGAGTGCAAAATGTAATGTACCTTTGATGTAAGGCAGTATTTAGTCCTCTCATTGCCTGGAAAACTATCAGAAACCAAGAACTTGCCTTCTCCTAAAATCCTAACCCCTTCCTCGGCACAATATGATATAAGATCCCCTGATCGGACAACCTATATGACAATGTACAACTTTAGTACCTAGCATAGAAGTCATTATAGTATTATTATCACTCTCAAAAGTGACCTCATTTTACTCCTGAAATAGGTTCTTAAGACCCAAATTAATAGGTTGCTTGGTAAATTTAGCCTTTTTTAAGGTAGGAAAGAGTCCACCTTGGACTTATATTAATTGTTGAGAAGTACCTTATGGTATAACTGTATAGTTCAACAATGCATGATATCATATAAAATATGCTATGATTTACTAGTGATATTGGGTCCCAAGATTTTTGAAGTGATTTTAGTTTGCATATATGAGGTGTACCTCAGTGACTGAATCCTTGGCAGGTTTTGCAATCTCCTTAACTAGGCACTCGGCAATGGGAGCCTTGTGCTCTTTTAAAATTGCAGCCGCCTTGTGAAGAAGCTCGGCTCGCTTCCATAATGGCGTTTTTGCCCATTGCTTTTGAGCAATTTTCGCCGATTCCATCACTTTGTTTACCTCTTCTTGTGTACATGCTAACAAACAAAAACCACATCTTACTACTCAAAACTTGAAAAAATTATAAATCTTTGTAGTAATAATATTATATGTAAGTGCACTGTTTCCAGTTTACAGGTTATCATTATAACATAACATAGAACAGAATAATTATAATTAATACAAGTATAAGAATGTTAAAATAAAGAGAAAATTACTTCGGTAGCATTATTATCACCCAAATTTAAAGTTTTAGCATATTTGAACAAAAAATTGCACCCTGTACCACTATATCTCGAATCCAAATTTACGAATGAGGGGAAATTTGCATAAACCATGTAAAATGGGTAAAATTGGGACCGATTCGCAAAAAGTATAGGTTTTATTCGAAATTGAGGCCTGTTCTCAGAACAGTCTGCGAATAAGAAACAATTCGCAAAAGCTTCTACGAAATCTCTTTTGATGCTAATTGTTTCTTGTGTCTGTGAATTCTTTCTGGTAATTATCTATTATGCAAATTATTCATATAAAACACTGATATTATATAAAACTTGAATACAACTATTTGGCAGATCTTGAAGGGTTTCTACGAAATTTGCAAGCAATCAACACATACAAGTTACAAATATGTTAGAAATCTAGTAAGGTTCACTTACTTGATCATCGCTCGTTATAATGTATATATGCTGGTGCGATTTTCGAATTACGTTGAAGCTTAAGGGTTTTTCTAGTCTTTAAAGATTTCGTATAAGCGATGAATTGAAGATTCCGCAGAATGGACTATTAATCACAATAAATTTCGCATGATCGATGCGATTTAGAGGGGTATTACCGTATTGGTTAAATATATGATTTTGGCAGGTGCTAAAATGGTAATTTTCCCTAAAATAAAACAGGCTACAGTTCAAATGCCATTTGGTTGTTTTGTAACATCTGATCAAATATCTGTATATAATTGTAAATTTAATTAGTTTGAAATGTCTTTGCATAATGGGCCCCAAGATATGGAATATACCAAAGGTACTTCCTCAGCTGCATAAGGTACAAATGGAATAAAAGTTCTGATCAAGATAAACCATTGCTCTGCAGCCAACCAAGTGTCATGCTTACTTGTATATAATTTGAGTTTAGATTAGATTTAGAAACATGCAACTGTTATATAATCTGATTCTCATTAATTTGCAAATATAACCTAAATACTTGCTTGGTAATTGACTGATCAGTTTGTTCCATAACTGAATCTCATTTAAATATTATGAGTGAACTAATTAACAGTTGACTAATTAACATGTTAGTCTAGTATTTGAATCGGATGCCCATAAGTTAATCCAAGCACTAATTTAATGATTAATCAAATTAATATTTATATCATGAATTCAGTTTGTTAGTTCGGACGATAATTTTACAAGAATAATGCAATTGATACGATCATAAGACTATATGTATGTGATCGATCAATAAATTAAGAAAGTAGAAATGTTTGAAAGATTGGTAAGTGTTGCCGCTTATCGTAAAATAAATTGTATCTTTCTGTAACATAGTTAAGGCCAAAATTGTACCTGAACCTCGTAAATAAGTTTTATCTTTCTACAACATAATTAAGGCTAAAAGTTATACCTTGAACCTTGTATTGAGTGGTTCTAGTAGTTGGATTAATAATGGCAACAGATTTGCCGGAAGCAGATTTCTTCCATTCACCATCTGTATAGTATTTAAATACTTCTCCTTCTATTATGTCTTCAAACACACCACTCCCTGCCATTGATATGCTTTAGTTTTCAAGCTTTTCTGTCTTTACCCTTATCTACTCCTCAACTATGTGAAAGAGAGTGTGAGTGAGTGAGTGAGTGAATGAATGAATGAATGGTGTATGATTTTGTAGAGGTCTTGGTGTGTATAAATATTGGAGGAAGGTGAACCACACTTGGTAGCATGTATACCGATACAAGTTATTAACAACGTTTATTACAGTTGACAAGTAAGATTTTGTTTCACAACTGTTACTGTATTTATTAAGTTTTTTATAACCATATGAAAATACGTTTCTACCCTTGATCGATTAATTTTTTAACAATTGTACGATTGTACAACATAAAAGTTTCTTAATTGGTACACTACAAATAAAATGCAGTAAAAGGTAAAAACAACACACAAGAACATCTAGTGTGTATGTAGTCTAAAGTGACAAATAACTTGGGGGATGTAGAAGTTTTTAAGATTAATGAATAAATTAATAATAATGTATACCTTATTATATATATACATATATATGTATGTCCTTGTAACAACTCTATGTTTTACTACAACGTATACTTAGAGCCTATCTTTTACTACAACGTATAGACAGAAGAGCTAACAGCTTTAAATGCACAAAAATATAATTTTTGGACTTTTACATAAAAGATTTGTCACAACAACATTCTGATTTGTTTAGAGTACATGTAATCCTTTCTTCGTGCAAAATTAAACTTACATTTGTTTTTTTTTTAACAAAATAGAACATGTAAATTGTACAAAATTATCTTATATTTCATTTATCAAATTTTTAATTATTTTATGTTTCCGTTTATGAAATTTACCCAATTAAATATGGTTACATTGTTTACACTATATTTATCGTTTCAAGGAGGTTTTAATGAATTATAGAACAATATACAATTATATAATTGAAAGAAAAAACCTTGTCTCAATTATAAAATGTGAAAATTGAAAAAATATGTAATTTTGAGCTTACAAATAGAGCACCATACCCTTACCCTTTACCCTTTAACTAGCATGATAGAGAGTAGAGCATGGGGTACTTTAATTCCATTATTTTTCTTTATTGCTTTAATTAAAAAGTTGGCATAGTTCAAAAGAAAAGGCCAATCCCAGTAAATGGGATGTGAACATCGTATCCCTATCTCATCTCATTTGGAATATGCTAAATTTATATTATACTGATACTACTTATATACGGAATCTTGAGCTAGCTACAGTTATTCGGTTAAGGAATTTTACTGTAATTTCTATTAACATGATCGATCTACTTGCCAGATCTTTTTTTCTCAAGTAAAAAAAGTAAATATATATAGGTCACCATATTGATTGAATTATTGAATTATATAATAATAATAAAGTAACATTATCACATCTGATAATAATAGACTGCAAATCGCCAAATCTTATAATATTCATCCAGAGATAATTTTTGATAATATCGTACAAGTAACACTAAATGGATTAAGGTTTAAGAATCTAGCCAAAGTTGACCAATTAAGTATCATTTGTAGAATTGTTAACTAAGCAAAACAGCGTCTTTAGAGAGTGCTTTTAATGTTTAGGATCGAAATGTAGAGCCGAATTCAACTAGATTAGGTTGTTAATTACTCCACTTTATATCTTGTATACTAGTACGCTATTGACTTACATCCAAATATCATAATCCATGCATGCATGGTGTTTGTATGTCCTTAGCCATAATCATACCAAGGTTAGTTAGTTAGTTATTTGTTTATTAGTTATGCACATATTTTTGTAAGGATATATAGTTTCAAAATGTATTAAATTTTACTCATTTTACTGTTGTATGAGATCAACTTTGAAAATTAACATTTTATGTATTTATGATTCAAAAAGCGTCTATTGTATGTATTTTTGTTGTTTTTTGAAACATAAAAAGATATATTTTTGTAAATTTTATACATACAATAGTAAGTTAAATGTATATAATAAGTATTTTTAGAACTTCAATACATACAATATAACTTTTCAAAATTAGCTACATACATACAATAATAAAAAGTGTAAAGTTTATTACATTTTGGGTAAACCCTTTTTTTAATGTCATTCAACACAAATATATCTTTTACTAGTACACTTTTTAAGTTTCAGATTGCTTTATGTATTTTTGAAAAAACAATGTATTTTTTGTGGATGTTGTTTTTTGAGAGTGAGTATGATGGGTTGGATAGAGAACCACAAGTTTTGGTAGTAGTTGGTGAAGATGAGTGAAGTTGAGGGGGCCGGAAATGAATGTCTTCATTTTTACTCATGTGGACCACAACCCCTTGGGCCCCCATCGGCCCATCCATTCCATCTTCCATATCCAGTTATCCACAAATCACCATCGTCAAATATGATTTACTAATCTAACTCTATAGTTTTAAGAGAACAATGAAGGTCAAATCTCACCAACCAGTCTCTTCTTGGTTTTGTCAATAATGTGTGTAAATAATATACGTGAGTTTGGCAAATATAGGACACAAAGTTATTTTTTCATTATATTGTAAAGTAGTCATTATATCTGCTTCTTGATTAAATTTTTTTACTGCAATTAAACATATAGATAGATATTCGTAGATATATACATAATTAAGTTGTTAAATGTGCTGCTGAATGTCTTCGTGTGTGATATGTGGATGTAGCTTTAGTTGTGGAGCTAGAACACGTGTGAAGAGTATGCCAAATTTACAAGTTTTTAATTAATGATTTTGTTATGGGAAATCAAAACACGATGATGGGGTGCAATCGATAGGAAAGAAAAAAAACAATAGTTTCGTAAAGAGGGCGAAATAATAGGAGCGAACTTTGGCATAGGATCGAAACTTTTTAACACTAGAAAAGAGACGTTCAATAAAAATAACGTACTTGGTATGACTTTATATTGTCTGGGCTTGACGAGTAGAGCCCAAAATGCATATATAGAAAGTGTGCCCACAATACAAATGTTAATATTCACAAACAGTATCGATCCAACTTGATCTTGACAATCAATAAAAATAGCATTGTACACGTACGATCAGACAATAGTACTTAAAAAATGGATGTTGTCGATTAGGATATGAAGATTTTAGAGTAAAAGTAAATACATAATAAGTAATTTATCGTCTTTTTTATAATTAGAAATTCTTGAAAAAATATAATTCTTTTTAAACGACTTCAATCAAGTTACACAAGAACACTTTTCATATTACTGTATAATTTAGAGAAATCACGTAAAGGTTCCGATCCTGAAATGGAAATAAGGAAAAAGTTTAAATGATTTATAATGCAATGAAAATAAGATAAGCATGTAACATTGACATATTACTGATTACTAGCGCCGAATCTCATGCACATCAGCGAGTGAAGATTTTACATGTTGATATTAAGAGATAAATGTTTAATGGTATCTGAATGCAATAATAATTTAAACTTTTTTAATGAAAGTGATTTTTTATAATAGTTTAAATTATTGTAATTATAAATTCAATATTGTGATATAAAAGAAGAAATAAGATATTTAAAATGTATTATGTGAAATATAATATTAATTGAATGATTTATATAACTAATAAGTGAAGGGATAAAATGGTAATTCTCGATATATTTTTTTAAAGGACTAAAAAAGAGAATGTTAAATGTTTAATAAGGATATAGATAGATTATGTTTTAAGTTTTTAAATTTTTAAGTCTTTAAGGTTTTAACTTTTTGTTATATATTATAATTAATTATAATTATTAAGTTTTTGAACTTTTTATTATGTAGTAATATTAATAATATTCAGATTTTGTATAAACTTTGGGATTTTAAAGTCTGAATTTTGTTTGATGGACGTTTAGAAAAACAAAACAAAAAGATATATAAATAAATCATGCGGATGATAAAGATTTCGAACATGAGGTATACGCCCATGTAATCAAACGACTTTTCAAAACATACTAGCAAAAAAATGATTGTGTTTTACTGTATACTCAGCATTTAATTTAATGTCTATGATACAAACTGCACACATGCAAGTTACAACTGGCAAGCTAGTGAACAAAAGAGGCGCAGAGAAAGACGATGCGGTCTGCGACACCCAGAAATAACCCACCCTTGTCGATGCTGCATATCGAAAATCTTTCTGTAAATAATTAAAAACTATATTCAATTTGTGTTCGAAGGTAATTTTATGACTCGGGATTCGTAAGATGAAAAGAGGTAAAATCACATTCAAAGAATTACTTGTAAAGATAAAAACCACAATAAAATCAATAGTACGTCTAGAAGGCCTTCGTTGCATTTTTATTTTTTGGTTTTTTGTTATCAAATGATCTATGGTTTAAGGGTATCGAGATAACTCATACAATGAAAATATTGTGAGTTCAACAATCACTTGAGAGAAATGTCTAAATGATATATGTGATGTGATTAGACGATTAGTAATTATTGTAATACTATTTTGGATTAGTGATAAAAAAGTATTTAGAGCATGCAATTGTTTCTTTTGATTGCATAAATTAAATACTAATCAACTTCACGTTGCAGGAATAAATTAGTCAGAAGGGAAAATAAATATAAAAAATTGGAACTTGCAGTAAAAATGCATAACGTGTGAAACGACAAAAAAGGTCTGGGGAGCTTCTGCTATTAATTAGAGACAGACAACGGACACTTCTTTTGAAAGGATGAAGAAATTTTCAGAACAGATCAAGAACAAGAGAAATACCAAAACATAATTTCATTCACAACCAAACCGGGATCAATCCCAAAAGCAAGACAAAAAACTCTCTACAAGAAAAATACACTCAACCTCACACGTAACAATCTAAATCATTCATCAAGAACAGATGAATAATTGAAGAAGATCAGAACTAGGATTCGTATACAAAACAGAGAGATAATGAAATAATATTCAGAAAAAATAAACGAGTTACTGTAACAAATGAAGAAAAGGTCTATTTATATTTTTCAACTAAACTAATATTTACATCCAGCACCCTTTATTTTGTTACTTTTCCTGCACATACAAGTTTATAATAAATCTTACCTTTAAGTCCTCCTAGCAACCTGCATAAGACAAAAACAAATAATACAACACAAACTAACAAGTGTTTCAGGTTAGCATTACAATCTCTGATCATTTCAACAAAGGATATATACATATATGTTTGGCTCCTCTAGCTATAAATGTCATAAACGTTTTTGTTGATCTTACATTAAATGTCACATACATGTGAGTATGTGCGATCTATAAAACCATGGATATTCATCATGCAAGTAACATCATATCTTCTAATTAGCCAGTAAGTTTTGTATGAATATGATGATGATTAGCAAGCTCCTAAGATTTAGCAGAAGAAAACTTCACACGATTGTCTCAAGAGATACCATCAGACCATCTTCTCCGACTCCCCCTCATTCCAAAACATATAATCTCTCCTTGCTAGATCAAATAGCTGTAAATTCATACGTGCCGATAGTTGCTTTATACGCAAGCACGAAAGACACTTGAGTTGAAGCACTCCTTATCACAAATATTAACTCATTACTATCCATTTGCCGGTAGAATGAAGAAAATTGGCCCTACCTTCGTTGATTGCAATGATGAAGGGGTTGAGTTCATTGAAGCATGTAATACAAACTCGTTATCTGATTTCCTCCAACAATCAGAGCACGAAGATCTGGATCAACTCTTTCCAGATGATTGTATATGGTTCAAACAAAACCTTAAGGGTTCTAATAATGACGAAAATAGTAGTAGCGCATGTCCATTGACCGTTCAAGTCAACCATTTCGCGTGTGGAGGGGTAGCAGTTGCAACTTCTTTACGCCACAAGATTGGAGACGGAAGCAGTTTGTTAAATTTCATCAAACACTGGGCTGCAGTTATGTTACAATCTCGAGCAGGGAATCATCAGATTGACGCGACATCACCCATCATTAATCCCCATTTTGTTTCTTACCAACCTAGAACTTTTAAATTGCCAAACAGTTCACCATACATACCACCTAGTGATGTTGTGTCAAAAAGTTTTGTTTTCCCAAATACGAAAATAAAGGACCTTCAATCCAAAGTGACAGCCATGACAATGGACTCCAGACAACCTATCTTAAACCCTACCCGAGCTGAAGTCTTATCATGGCTTCTACATAAGTGCGTAGTAGCAGCAGCTACCAAGAGGATATCGGGAAATTTTAAGGAAAGTGGCGTGATCTCGCCAATAAATCTGAGAAACAAGTTAGAAGAGCCATTGCCTGAAACTTGCATAGGAAATCTTTTCTATCCAGTGACCTTTCCAATAAGCGATCATGGTAATCTCATGCCTGATGACTTCATTAGCCAACTCAGGAGAGGAAAACTTAAGTTTCAAAATTTAAGAAATCTGGAAAATGCATTAGGAATCGTTGCAGAGATGATTTCTGAAACTTTTATCTTGGGGACAGCACAAAGCATGGATACCAGTTATGTATATTCGAGCATCTGTGGGTTTCCTATGTATGATATTGATTTTGGGTGGGGGAAGCCCGTAAAAGTAACCGTTGGTGGAGCCTTTAAGAATTTAAGTATTCTGATGGACAGTCCTGATGGCAATGGCATCGAAGCACTAGTGTCTTTGGATAAACAAGACATGAATATACTTGTAAACGACCCTGAATTGTTGGCCTTTTGCTAACTAATCGCTTGTATCGAATTGTGATTTCTTGACTACTACCATCTGTGTTACTATTGTTTTGATTATCTACGAATAAAAGACCTTGAGTACTTGTATGCATCAGACGCTAATGTATCAAACTTCATTTCCGTGAAGCTTTCGAGCGAGCTCAATTACCATCTGTGGAAGAAAAATATGCTTTGCCTCACGAAGTACGTTGTGGATCTTATGGCAGCATAGAATGGAACATGTTTTAATCACAAGAAGCCTGGACTCAATACATTAGGTGATGATATAAATATGCTATCTTTCACTTGGATTTGAAATAGAAGTAGAAAAGTCAAATTGAATTGGACGGAGTGGACTTGTAACCCAGGTGCCGCTTACTCCAACCTAATGTAATTGTTCTTTTTTCGCCTCTGGCTCCTTGTTAAAGTGGTTAATAAAATTGCCTTTCAGAAAAGAAAAAGAAAAAAGTGCTCTTGCTTGATTCAATAATGGCGCCAAGTTAAACTTGGGTCAACTTAGATTGAATGATTTTATAGCATCCAAAACTTAGTTTTGAAAATAAATTTACGGATCAAAAGAGTTATTTAAAACTCTTCATTAGCGAATTGAAGTTTTCAAAACAATTTATTTCTAGCCATACTTTTTAAGATGTATTATGATATTTAACAAATTCTGCAGTTTCTAGTTTAAGAATTTTCAAATGCAATTTAGAAGATCAATTATCTGAACCCAATTATTTTACCTGAATTGTATTACATTACTGAGGTTGAACGTAACTGACACTGTTATGCCTAAATGGTTATAGCTGAAAGTGATGAAGTTATAATTTTTCTTATATATAAAAAACGCATGATGAAACCTAACTTAATTATAATGATATTAATATAATGTTGTTCAACCAGCAACAACATGAAAACATTTTTAGAATACCGTAAAATGTTCACTAGTTAAATTAATCACATCAAACATTAACTAAGTAAATTTACCTGACCAACTGATTTCAAGTTATTCAATAACCGAAATACAAGACAGATTCATCTTTCGATGACATTCAAGACAAAATCCAGTTACTCAAATTTTCTGTTTATTGATATGTTTTAAATACAACTCAGATATATTCGGTACAAAGGTTTTTGGTGCTTCAAATCTTTATTTCTGATTCAAAAGCTCTAAAAAGTTGGATAAGATAGAGATCTTGGACTCTTATTTTGAAAAAGGTAACCTATTTTGACCTTTTGGGTGACTTTAATAGAGTTGTAGTTTTTGGAAAATAAAATCACATAGATACTCTTAGATGATGATTTCGTCCTTTAATTATCTATCTTTTTCATAGTGGGATTGACTCTTTCGATTCATTTAGGTCCTATTTATGAAAAGACACCATTGAACCTATCAATTCTTTTCCATCTCTATTTACAGAACTTTTTATATACTCAATAGTATTTGAATCCTTACTTTGAAATAATTTTGCTATTTTTATTTAATAAATCTCAAATTTACCATCTATTCATTTATATGATAACTAATATTAAAACAGGTACAATGCACGACAATATAATATTATTTATTTATTGGATATATACAGTTATTGAAGTTTATACATTATTAAAATTATTAAAATTTACAGTTGTTTAATATGCATATACATTCCATTATTATTATCAATACAATTTTTAAAATTTAAAAAGACTATTAATTTATTTAATTTATTTTGAAATTAATTCTTTTTCCATATAAGACTTGATGACATGGAAAATTAATTGTGAAATTTTTTATGAAAATGACACATATGAATTTTATGTATTTAACAACACTTAATTGGTGCCACATAAACATAATTAAACATCTTTAACTCCACTTTTATATATGATAAACATGTGGGATAGGATATAATATAAATTACAATGATAGCAATATTAATAAGTATAAATAAATTAATCACTTATCATCTATATCATTTAGTTATATACATAGTAATGTGGGATGGATTGTAGGATTTAAATAAAACTTATTATGTATTATATATATACCATTTATCTACTTTGAATTGTACATATATCATTTTTCTTTTATTAATATAATTTAACTTACAAAAATTTTAAAGTACTAAGTAATTTTTTGATTCATACATTTAGATTATAATGTGTATAGGTTATAGGAGAGACCATAACGATAGCAATGTAAAATGTATAAATAAAACTAATCACACTTAAATGTAGATTATATGTACCAACTTGCATTGTATATATATGTGAAACAAAAAGTTAATAACTACTATTCACTAAGTTCCTAGATGTGTATATAGATTATATCTCATACATTTTCTTAAAAGTTAACCTCAACAGTTGTAGGACAACTACATACAACTTGTAGTTGTGATAATATATCGTTCTACGATTACGAGTCACGTCAATCATAACTGTATATTTTCTTACGATCAATCGTAATAAGAAAAAGAAAAAAGATAAATTTAAAAAAATAAAAAATAAAATATAAATGAAAAAAATAAATTAAATATTAAAATGAGCCAACCAGTTTTTCCTCTGAACTCATGCATTTATCGGCGACAACATGCAAGCACGGCTTATATTCTATCCGTACTCACTCCACGAATCCCACCACTACATACATTACAAGTGGTCTAAATATCTATATTACCTTTTATTTAATTAATAACGATTCCTATATACTCCGCAGTAATTAACTTTATATCAAAATCTCCATTTCTTTATCATCTATATATGTCCTCAATCACATCTAATCATTACTACATCTTAATTACATAATATTCTATAATATTAATTACTATACTATAATGAATATAATTAACTGACACTTGTATTATTTAATACAACTAATAGTTAAATTTAAACACTAAATTTTTTTAGAACAATTTCACAATAACTATGAATCAAAGTAACGCGAATATACGGAATTGGAAAATATCTAAATCGTTTAACTTGAACATGTGAAATTCAATTTAGTTTATATAAATGACGAAACTAAACGAGTATATATTCGTTGCTTTGCGAACCCTATTATGCTGGTAGGTGATAATGGAGAGAGAAACAATATAACTTATGTGTTAAAGATAGATGAAGTATGCATAATTACACGCATACATATTTTCTTAATGTTAATAACACACAGTGCCAAGCATTCGTACTCATACATTTTTTGCTCTCTTGTACTTTAATATACAAGTCCTTTAACAATTTTTGTATAATTCCCTGCAGACGGCCTAGTAGGATTTCAAAAGTTCGCTCGACATCCTTCCGTATACTATCTAGTGCTCTCTCATACATTAATCTTCTAGTGTCTCGTCCACGCGATATTTTCTTCACAAAAGTAGTCCAAGTCAAATATTCCCATAAACTAGATCATACCCTTTTTAGTATTCCCCGTCAATCACCTTAAATGCACCTGGGAGAGGTGTCATTAAAAATGTCGTCAAATAACCGCTATTAACCAAAAATGTTTGTCATTGTTCGTCTCATCTAGAATCTATGTTTATATTATTCCGCGGGGTACGTATATCGGCACATGGGCAAAATAGGAGACACTTATTGAGCTGATCTCATTATATATACCTTCTAAAATGTCTGCTTGAACTTTCTTTTTGTTGAGACAATCTCGTTCGAACAATGTCTCGTGGCATTTATGTATCTTTCGATCATGTACAACTAGCTAAATATTGTTTATTACCCACTCACCCACAATAAATATTGTTTATTACCCACTCACCCACATGATAGTTAATTTTGTACAACTAGCTAGGTCGTGACCAAGACTTTCATCTTTCATCTTTCCAACCTTAATTTTTTATAGGATTCCAGGCTTGAATTCCACTTGTTTATCAACTATCATGGTATCTCCAGGGGCTGATGATAGCGTATATGATGTCTTTCTAAGCTTCCGAGGAGATACTCGTAATTCTTTTACTGATCATCTTAACGAGTCTTTTAAAGCGCGTACGAGGCTTATTGTTCTCAAGGAAGATTTCGAAAGAGGTGAAGAACTGTGGCCAGAAATCGAGAGATCAATCAAAGGATCTAAGGCTTCAATAGTTGTATTGTCGAAGGACTTTGCAACTTCCACGTGGTGTCTTGATGAGCTTTGCTTGATGCTCGAGGAAAGGAGGAAGAGAAAGCATATCGTTCTACCGGTTTTCTATCACGTTGACCCTTCAGATGTTAGAAAACATGATAACACATTTAATATAAGAGTAAAAGACTCTTCAAAATGGACGGATCTTAACGTGGCTAGGTGGAAGGAAGCCCTTACGGAGGTTGCCAATTTAATAGGCGATGACCTTCCAAAGTATGATCAGTACCCAAAGTACGTTTTTCTGTCCCTGTAAACTCTAATTATGTATCTGTGTTGGGGAAAATGATGAAAGTCTAACAAGGATGCTCCTAAACCATCATGCATTGATAAAATAGTATATATGAAATTTAATTAACATTTAATGGCCGGATTTTGTATTGAACAAGTATTTGAGAGAATTTGATGACATATGTTATATACAAGGCTCATTCTGTTCGTCGTCTAGCTAGAATATGAAGTATCTATTTGGTTAATTACTTAATTCGAATGTGCCTTGGGCCTATGATACAACGTGGGCTATAATCCAAATACAACTAATCTAGCTTATAATGTATCTAAAACTATAACAAAAGTACATATGCATAATTACACTAACATTTGGGTTTAGAATACGGAAGTACATATGTTCTTTTAAGGTAGTTGTCACTAAGCTTTACCAAAGGGCCTTCGTCCCAGTGGTATTGGTATGAGGTTGGAAGGTCAAGTCCTGAGGATGGGACACAATTGTAAATATTCGTAAATTAATGTATATATTCGTAATGGTGTGTGTATTTGACTTTCTAAATTCGTTTTTGTCACCAAGCTTAAGTGTATGACAAACAAACTCGATTTTAGTCTATTAATCTTCTTCTGTCATAGGTTAATTTGGATTGAGTTTTGTATATATAACTGGAAGTTGCATATTCTATATTTGGTTCATTAATTAAGTTAATCAAAGTTATATGCAATAAGTTATGGAACTGCTAAACGTCAGCGAATGAATTTGCTCATTTTTCTTGTTTGGTTACAGGTCTGAAGCAGCTCTGGTGAAACTAATTGTTGATTTTACTGAACAAAAAATTGACAGCAAACGAATTCATCATCAACCTAATCTGATAGGGATAGATACCCGATCTATAGCAATCAATCCGTGGTTAAAGCAATCCAATCTCGAGTTTTTAATGATTTACGGTATGGGAGGAAGTGGCAAGACGACACTGGCAGAGTACATTTACGAATCCAATAAAAAAAGTTTTGAATACCGGAGTTTTATCAAAAACATTGGTAGTAAATCTAAAAGTCTCAATGGCTTGCTTGAACTACAGAAAAGTTTTCTTAAGGATATTTCACAGGGCAAGGAGATACTGATATCTACGGTTTATGAAGGTAAGTCCAAAATCAGGGAGGCCTTAGAAGTGAAAAAATTGTTCCTTGTTCTTGATGATATTACTGAAAAAGACCAATTGGAAGCTTTGCTCGGAACAGGGAAGATTAATGCACAAAGCAAGATTATAATTACATCACGGGGAAAAGATGCTTGCGATTGGCTTCATTCTGAAGGCTGTAGTTGTCAAAAGCATGAAATGAAATTGTTGACACCCAAGGAATCATCAGCCCTTTTTATCCATCAGGTGTCAGAACCCGTAAAGCTGAAAGAAGGTTTCCAGGAATTTGCAGCACATGCAGTAGAATATTGTGGAGGAAATCCAATGGCTTTATCTATTTGGGTCCCTCTCTGCAGCCGACGGACAAACCACTCCAATATTGGAGTAGTCAGTTGAATTTATTGGAAAATGATCTTGATTCACGAGTTGAAACAGTACTAAAAATCAGCTACGAGTCATTGCCGGATAAAACTACTCAAATGTTGTTTTTGCATATTGCTTGTTTCTTTGTTGGCGAAGACAAGGATTATGTGGAGAAAATCTTAGAGCCTGATTATTCTGCAGTATGCGGGATCAGAACCCTGTCGAATAGGTGCCTTCTGTCTGTTTCATCAAACAAAAAACTAATGATGCATCGATTGCTTCAGGAGATGGGAAAAAGGATAGTCCTTAAAGAATCATCCATCCCAGAAAAACGGAGTAGAGTGTGGCATAACAGGGACTCTTATAAGATACTGGGGAACAGTAAAGTAAGATACTTCTTACTTTTTAATGAGTTCGTGTAAACCTACTTCCCCTTTTAAACTCTCCTAGTCTGAAGCTTTATTGTTTCACCTGCTTTACTTTTAGGGTTCTGAAACAATTGAAGCTCTAGCACTTGACATGAAAATGCTGGATGAAGATAACTACGCAATCAAGGTAATGCAGTCCAAGTAAAACCTAAATCTGCGAGTTCAAGAAATCCAAATATTTATTTCTGTTTTAATGTTTTTTTCAAAAATAAAATTGAATTAAATGAATACAAAAGCTGAATTTTTCCGGCACTACTACGAAACATAGCTAAGGCACCGCTGGTAATTTTTCTAGGGCACTTTTGCACTCCAATTTAGAACAAAACTTGGTGATGGTGTCAATCAATTATATATGATCTGAAGTTCTCCTTTGATACAAACATTCACATTACTAACCTATTTTCAAGTAGCATTTTAGATGATAATTGAGAATATAATGATCAAACTATGCCATTAAAATCATGGTTCCAATGTATAACTCTTCAATAAAGTCTGGTATATGTGTAACGTAATTAACATAAAAAATGGTTACATTAGGACAGCTAATATTTTTTGTTTATTATATGTGATTTACACTTGTTCACTCTCTTCATGCTAAATTTGCAGAAAAAAGATCTTACGACAGATTCACTTAATAAAATGAATCGGCTAAAACTGCTCCAGCTCAATTATGTTAAACTGACTGGATCCTACGACACATTTTCAGAAGACTTAAGATGGCTTTGTTGGCTAGGATTCCATTTAACAAACATGCCACCTGAATTACATATGGGAAACTTGGTGGCCTTAAATTTGAGCTATGGCAACTTGGTAGTATTTAAACCTCCAGAGGTAGGGAATTTAGTAACCTCTTTTTATCAAATGTCCATTTAGTTTCACATTCTGACGTGTTTATGCTGATGTACAGTGCTAAATAAATCTTAGTTTAATTGCAACAGCTTCTTCAGGTACTGAAAATTCTGAATCTTAAAGACTCACATAATCTATCGGAAATCGGAAACTTCATCCAGATCCCTAATCTTGAGACTTTGATCCTCTGGAACTGTGACAGTCTACTTTTTGTCTGTCCAAGTATTGGAGATCTTGAGAAGCTTACTCTGTTAAACATGACAGGGTGCGAAAGCTTATTTAAGATGCAGCAACCAAGCACGTTAGCGAGGATAAGAAATAATATCTCTATGTTTATCAAGAAATTCAGAGACCAGCCTAGCTTTCCCTTACCCTATTCATTACAGAGATTATATCTCGACCACTGCCATCTAAAAAGTAATGCTGATGATCTTCTAACTTTCAAATGTCAAGTATTTTTGCAGTTCTTGAATTTAGGCAATAACTTATTTACAACCCTGCCTTCGCATAATCATCTTAATGATCTTCGGGTCTTGAATTTGATTTATTGCTTAGAACTTAAAGAACTTGCAAATCTTCCATGTAAACTAGAAGAATTGTATGTAGACTACTGTGTGTCACTGGAGACAATAACTTTTCAATCACATCGATTCCCATTGCAAAAATTTGGCTATACTGGTTGTCTTAATTTGTATGACATTGAAGGCTTTGTGAAAATGGTACCTATAGCCAAACTAGATGAAAATGATTTGGGACATATGAAATGGCTACGAGCATTTGAAAATCATGAGGTGGGCCTCTTTGGTGATGATGCACTCATCGAAGGAAAAAGTAAGAAGCTCCAGGTTCGTAGTTCTTCTCTTAAACTTATGCATAGGTACATCATATCACTATGACTGAAATCTTTTCTCTGTGTGGCACAGATGCTGTATGAATTTGATATAATGAGCACATCTCTGATATGCATAAGGGATCAAAACCTGACCCTAAGGTACACATCAAAATCACCACATTTGATGTTTAGCGTACCTTCGTGTCCCAACAATAAAAGGCTCAAAGGATTAGATGTAACATTTCAATATGAAATACTACCCTATAAAAAGGATTTGGTATGGTTTGCTAAAATCACTACGACCAACAATGTTGATCTGATATACAACCCCAAGGTCTTTGGCAAACCTGAATTGGGTGAAGTGGGTATATGGTTAAGCTATTGGCCAATTGGAAACAAATTACAAGTTGGAGATGCAGTTAATGTATATATTTTTGCGCTGGAAGGATTGAGGGTGCACAACTGTGGTGCAAGCCTTGTGTATACTGATGACGAGTATGATATGCCGGAAAATAACATGTGTGGCGTAGAACACCTTGAAAATTTGTCTGAGTATCAACTGAACACAGGAGCATACTATCTATGTCGCCATGATTTCCTAGAGTTAATGGAGGCTGGCAGACTTGATTCAAATTGGTTAGGTATTTTAGCTGGTGATGCAGTTGACTATGCAGGTAAGTCTCTCTAGTCAACCTAATTATATTCGCTTCTAATTGAGTTTAATTAAAGCTGCTGCAACTAGAGAAATATTTCTGGTATCATGCATTGTTACAGAGGTACAAGGATGGAGAAAGACAGGCCGACCTAAGCAGTTGAATCCATCATCTACAGAGTTGAGAACCGTTAGATGCACTCTAATATATTTTTTTGTGCAATGATTTTAGAAAATGAATATGTAATTATTTTTATATATTTAGTGAAAATTTACTAAACCAAATTAATTTACTTTACCTTTGGTACTTGATATTAACTTCGTTTGGATTAGTGTAACAATTGAATTATGCTAAGTTGGGTTCTGGCTTTTGGAAAACAAACAGGAGGACATTTACAAGACTGCAGAGATCTCCAGATCAACTCATCGTGATATATCAGTAAAGTTCACATCAAGCTCGTTTGAGGAGGAAAAGGAATCTGAAAGTCAGAAGCGGCTAAAAATGATTCATGCTCTACGGTTATTGAAAAATGAAGCCTTATGAATTTGATATAATTATGATTTGATATAAGTATTATTTTTCTACCCTTTTGTATGCAAAATCAATAAAGTTTGTTCAAGTTGCAATGGAGAATCTATTTTTCTAAATAGAAATATTGCTCCATTCTGTTGTGATATAGTACGTCAAATTTAGTAGTTTGTTACACATTTAGTATGTTATGATAAAAAAAAAAATCTACCAAGACGAGTGTCATTTCAAAAAAGATCACCTTTACTTATATAATATAGGGGATAGTGTGTGGGGATGGACTTAACTTATATTCAATCTCTATAGTGTGTACCCTACTTACATTTACCTTTTTTAATGTATCAAATTTCAAAAAGCATGTTTTAATGTATTTTGTTGATATGTCATTCGTTTAAGATGTCACGTGACATTCGTAGAGGTTGACACATTAGCAAAACAACATCAAAATACATTAAAACAAATTTTTTGAAAGTTAGGTACATTAAAAACACCACCCGTTAATTGGGTACACACGATAGAGATTAAGCATAAGTTAAGTACATTCCCAGATACTATCCCCAATAATATAAAGTTTTGAAAAAGGATCGAGTTGTCGACTAATTATAGACTTAGTGGGCTACATTTTTTTTTGTTCTTAATTTATATAAAGGTTTTATTGAAGTTTTTAGCTAGAAATAGAAAATAAGGCAACAGTTTCACATATTTTATCCATATAACTTGTAAATACTTTACTAATTTTAATTATATTAATATCATATATATGACATGCTTTCTTCTTCTTCTTCAAGAACATTACTTGATACAATTAACGCCTAATTTTATATGACATATAATAACCATATATAAACTAAGTAAATATTAGATTAAACTCACTCCAATTCAAAACAACTCATCTTTAGCAAAAAGTAAAAATAAAAATGCAAAACAAACATTCAGTTAATCACAAGTTATGTTTGAAATGATTGAGCTGATTATTTGAGCAATATGATAAGTGATAATACTTAAAAAAATGATTGGGGAATTCAATGTATCGTGCAAATATAAAGATTATGAGAAGATTATTTCGATGATAGATAATGGAAAACAAAGACTGAAATTATTGACATGAAAAATAGAACGTCAAAACCTTTTTAACCAAATCACTTAGAACTAAGTGACTAAAAATGGGTCAAGTCGTTTTCCTTACATAAAATGGGCATAATATTTTACGACTTACGGTTGAGGCCTTAGAATATCATTTTTTCACATAAAGTGTGCCTAGTTTTATTCTTCGAGGCCTTAAAAGCTAAAAATGTTGAAGATCATTGTCGTTATCCTATATCTAATAGATGAGATCAAAAATTTTGAGGCCTTATTACATTGTGGGGCCTAAATCTCTAGCTTCACTAGCTTTATCCTTGAATCACCCCTACTGACAGTAGATCTACATTGATTGAAACTGTGGTAATTGAATTAATTTTAATAAATAAATCATAAGTGAGTGCTTGATGTTTGCTTGAGTAGGAAATAAGTGGCGCTTTTAGTTACAAAACAATATATTAATTTTTCTTTTTCTGTTTTTTTTTCATAATTTTGTGTCCTTTAAAAACTCATGTAAATACAAAATTGCGTTTAAATGTTATGGATATAGTTTTCATTTTTCAGAATAGAAAATATAAAAAATTGTAAATTATAGTTTTTATATTTGTAGTTATAAAAGAAAAAACATAGATTTCCCTATGTTTAGAAAACTTTTCCGAAAATAAAACTTAGACACGTGTTTTAACTTTATGATTTTTAAAAAAGAATTTCGAAAGCCAGAAAAGAATTTTCATAACTAAATACGTATAAATTTCTGTCGTCAACTCATGAAACTTCCAACAACGGGGACATATCTGACGATGAGATATTTATACCGGAGCATCTCATGAGAGATGTATCTGGTCCTGACTCACATGTAAGTATGGCTCTTTCCTCAAGTATAACGGCGTAAGAAAGCTTGAACTTTTTATTCTCGTTTGTAACCAGTGTTATTTTTGGGTAATTATATGTATATCCCTAGAAAACTTGTTAATTACATATACAATAGGCTGATTCAATTTCTTGGTAAATAAATAGTCATGTATTTGATACCTGTGTTTTACAAAATGTTACATAAGTGCATTCTCAGACATTAACCCATATATATATTTAGTATCCGAATTTAAAAACAAGAAAATTTTAGGGGAGAAATACATATATATATATATATATTATTCGGATTTCAAAAAATGCATTATGTGATTTAACAAACACTCATCTATGATTCAAAAAACATAGATGTTATTAGTAAACACTTTGTTAAATCAAAATGGTTAGTTTGTTGAATCAAATGGTTAAAGAAACTCTTCTCACTTTTCTCTACCAATTTTTTTTCTTCCTTTAACTCACTCATGTATATATGTGATCTAGAAAGAAGCACTATTTTTTAGGGAAGCGGTGAAATGTGACATTCATCACGCGCAACTTAACATTCACTAATACAAATATTACCAAAAGAAGTTTTTTTTAATAAATCTTAATCAGATTAGATGCTATGAATGTTAATTTCAATGATGAATTTTTTTGTAGTTATAACATTAATTGTTAAATATTATATCAAAACTCGTTACCATTCATCATATTAAATGTTATCAAAATGAATATAAAGTTTACGAATGTTATGAACAACATATATTTGACTAATATTTATTGAAATGATATTCATTGATAAATTTCAAGTGATAAACTCATTAACATTCATCGTGACATTCGTTCGATAAATATTATTGAGTTATAACTTTACATTCATTAATGAACACTCTGCCAACGAATATTAGTCAAATGCGTATTTTTCGATGAGTTTTAACTGAGAACATCCACTTTGGTTAACCTTCGTCATTGTTGAATGTTAGTGAGTTCTCTTAATATTCCTCGACTAATGTTATAACTATAAAAAAACGTAATGTCTATAGTATGTATGCTCACGTGGATAAATTATGACTTGGCATGACATGTATACAAATATATTGAAAAAATTCAACCGTTAACCGGCTAAGGGTCGAGCCGGTTACCAAGTACATCAAAAAACGTTTTTGCAGGTTGGGTACATTAAAAACATTACCCGTAAGTTGGGTACACACTCTAGAGATTGAGCATAAGTTAAGTGCATTCCCAGACATTAAACCCTTATTTATTTATAATATATGATGGACAATTATCACAGTTTACTGCTGAGGTTATTGTCGACGTCTAATCTTGAAAACCTTTTCTTTGCTATTGTTGCGCTTGTTATATTCGGGAACAATATGAGAGTTACAACAAAGAGAGTAATGGCATGTCTAAAGCATTTGCTTCTGATCAGGTTACTGAGTCTGCTACAAGCCCACATAGGGGGACATTCAAATCGGAGGTGACACAAAAAGATATTGACCAGAAAATCATGGTAATTCAGCATTAAAGTTAATAAATTATAGTCCAGTCAGAAGGAGCATACACGTACATCCGTATACAGGAAAAATGAATTCTATGCTAGACTGTTTACTAGAAGGCATGTAGTTTACAATTTGTCATCTTTATATATGTGTGAAGATGTTAACAAGAATGTGTACATTTAACACTTTGATCCTAGTAAAATTCTGGCCACTCTTCCACATCTCTTATGAAGAGCATACAAAACAGTAGCATGATTAGCAATATGACCATGATTTGTTTGTTTGTATCATCTCCATTTTTTAGTTTATTTAAAGTACGGAAGTTATTCGGTCTCGTTTCTTAATTAACTATTCTGATCATTGCAGAAACTAGTACTGGGTGTGAATTTTATAGTCCATTTACGCAACGTAAGGCAATGAGGGAAATCGCTGAGCTTAGCGGCATTGAGTCGATTGAGGTCAATACAGAAAAGGGGACACTAACTGTCACAGGGGATGTTGATCCTGTAGAAGTGGTGTTTATATTGAAGAAATTTGATAAGGTAGAACTCTCAAGTGTTGGACCTGCAAAAGGACATAGAAAGAAACAATTTGAAAAGACATAACAGGCTGTTCGGTATGGTAGGTTTCAAGGGGGTGATTTAAGAACGTAAATGATTTATACAACGTAGATTGTTTTTGTATTAATTTACTTTATCTAATGAAACTGTGACGCAGAGCAGATCAACAAGTTAGCTGACTTGTATATGCACAAAACGGGAGCAAGGGAAACACATGAATAAACGAGAAATGTTGAAACGAGCTTAACTTGTCAACTGTCCAGAGTTAGGAAACGTGGTGCATACGGACAGAACATATCAGAACATGCAAGAAGGAAGACATGAGCAGCGTGCTCTGAAAGTGAAATATCAGTTGCTCCTCGACCGGTTTTACGCCAGTCTCCATATGCGTGTATATTGTTATATATGTTACAGTAAAATATAATTTTTTTTATCACGTAAAAGAAAAGGAATGAGCAGTAGAGATTCTACACATGTTCAATCCTTGTTTCGGTTTTTTTTTAAAGAGCTCAACAGGAAATAAAGGGGGGCAAATGTCACTTTCTTCCTTTATTACTATGTACGTTAATGTATTAGTTCGGTTTAGAAACTAAAACCAAGAGAAAACTGCATGTGTTATGAAGTTTTCGGGTGCTAATGACCAAACGACTTGTCAAGTTTTTGTGACCACGCATTCAAAAGTTAACGAGCAAAGTTAAGAAACTCAGATGGTCGAGAATATTCTTGCCACAAATTAAATCAACGTGTCTTCCATATAACGGATTAGCAAGGTTGTTAACATTCGTCTCTGACCCTAAATTCTGATGCGTCACAGATTTTACTATTTATTCGTTATTCTTGGAAATTCATGTGGACTCTCCACAAAATTTCTAAATTTCGAAACTACCAAGTTCATATCATAATGATTACTCTTCCAGAAAACTGGGTATTATTTTTGCACAAACATACCAGTTTATCATGAATTATTGGAAGTGCTATTTTTTCCTACTTTTACCGAAGATTATAAAGCAATGATTTGTATGTAAACAAATGTAGTCATATGATAATTTCGGGAAAAGTTATTCAGCTTATTTATCTGAAAAGGAAAGAGAAGAAATTACATACACAAGATGATTATTCATTAATGTTAAATATTCAATTATTAACATCAGAAGTAAACAAGTAAAACACAAAAACGAGGGAGAAAATAGATGATCTAATGGTACATGGACTGTATATGCTATAAATACATAAAATCACGTAGCAACAACCATATCACAACACAGCACATGAGTGAGCTTGCAGGTCCCAACATATCACAAAATAGATTATTTTTAATTGAATTTTTTTAACAACTTAAATTCTTTTATAATACGATATCAAAAAGTTAGTTGCTCTTTTTAGGACATTAACAAAAATCACATCTCATTTATTGTCTAATTTTGACAAATTGATTACTTTTTTGGACGATTTCCCCTTTAGAAAATCGTGATTGTACAACTCCTTATAAAAATCTGATACCAAATTCATTTCACATATGATTTCAACTAAAATAAACATTTTCTTCTTCTTGAACAAGAGCCTATGTTTGACTCATGATTGAATACAATCATCCTAAAAAATGATAAATAAATAATTAAAAGCATATATACAAAGCAATAAATTAAAAAAAAAAAACCCTAATTATATAAATAAATAATTGTGTCATAGTGAATTTAGAATATTTACACATTTATATAAATAAATACATGAGTCGTAGTGAATTTAGAATATTTATACATTTAAATTTGTAATACAACATCTTCGTCTAATAGAGTTCATTCTATTGTCTCCTCACTTTTACTCTCAAGATGGTTGACAACAGTTATCTAAAAGTCTAACTTTAATATATTGATTTTGGAGTCTTGGATTAATTGTCATAACGTTGATGACATTCATATTTTCGTTGTATGAGTTGTTGCTGATATTAAGTAACAAAAAGAAAAACAAAAACATACGTTAAGATCTAATTCAAAAATTAATAAGATGATATGGAGATGTGTAGGTACATACGTTGGTAATACATAAGACCGGTTGCAATAGTTCGTGGTTAAGCCCAACACGAGCTAGGATGAGCCACCACAGACGGTATGGGTCCAGTCCTGGCTCGTTCTCATTCTCCACAGCATGCACCCAGGACGAAATTCAGTGAGACCCACGAGCCAAAAATCTATTTTCATCCAATTAAAAGAAAACTTTTTTCTTTTTTACTAACGGTAACATTTCAAAATATATATATATATATATATTAAATATATATCTGTTATACATCGAACGGTTATATATATATTATTTTATTAACTTTTTTTTACTTAAATCTCTATATATACACATACACTATCACTCTTTTAAACACAACAACAATTCACCTACATACATATCCACATACAATCTTCTCCATACAATCTTTACACTATATTCACAAACCATATTTACCTACATACAACCTTTTACATATGAGAGAAGAGGCCTAAGGCAAGGTGATCCTATGTCGCCTTATTTATTCATATTGGTTATGGAAGTATTATCCCTTATTCTTAAACGCCGAGTTCGTGAACAGGATGGCTTCCAATACCACAATTGTTGTAAAAAGTAAAAAATTATTAATGTTTGTTAGGTAAATTATTTTTTTTTTGCTCGTTAATTAGTGGCGGTGGTGGTGTGGATGTGATTTATGAGGTGGTGGTGGTGGGTGGTGAACTACTGGTCAAGGTGGGTGGTGGACAACATGTACAACGTAAGGTGGAGGGTGGTGGTGGACTACTGGCGGTGGTGGAGGGTGATGGGGATGGTGGTGGGGTGGTGGTGATCTTGGCATCTCTTTTTCTTTGTTTAGGTTGCCGGAAAATATGAAAAGTGTTGATATTTGTGGCTGTGGTAGTTGGATTTGAGAAATGTTGTTTTATTGTGAGTTTATAATTTGTAATGGAGAAATGGTCAAAAATATAAGTCAAAGTAAACGTGTATGTGGATTGGTGTTAAGTAGCTTAGCCACGAATTTAACTGGTGGCCAAGTTCATCGGCTCCGCGTACTCTTTTAAATAATTTATCATTTTGGATCACATCTCTGTATAATAAGCACATATATGTAGATGAGTTGAGTCAAACAATAGTTTAATTAGGCACTCGCACGCCTCGTTTAACAAGTTCAAGTTTTGACTTATTTACCATACGTTGAGCTGAGTCTGAGTCCAAATTCAATTAGGCTCTAACACAGCTTGTTTGAAAGGTTCAATTTCAGGTCGTTTAATTATATAAGTTTGAACTCGATTCTACCTCAACTCATTATATATCGCAGAGATCCGCACAAAGCAGCGGAATACTTATTCATTTAATAATTTTATAAATATGTTTTTTGTAGGTAATATGATATAATCGAGTGCGGAATCCTCGATTATACTAAACGATAACAAACGAGATAAACAAATGTATAAATATCATTTTTATTGAATGTAAACAAGGTTACATTCGAACTAACATAGAGTATTCGAACTTACAACTCTGAAAACTCAGTTTCTCCACCCAAAACTGATTTTCGGACTTGTGTATATATAGGCAGTAAGTTCGTACAAACTTAGCTGCTTCTAAGTTCGTACGAAAGTAAGTTCGTACCTACTCTAAGTTCGTACGAACCTACACAATACACAAACAAAACTTAAGTTAACGATTACAATGATTAACAAAATGACTTCTAAATCTAACTATTACAAACTAGAAGCTGTTGTCACAAAACATGCACCAACATTTTTCAAATGTACACCTATTTATTTATGGACGATATTGCATTTCATTTACTATACAATTATATCTTAAATATATATATCGTTTTCAAAATTAGATAAGAGTAACTTGCTCTATTTCATTGAAGATAAAGAAATTTATATCATTTTCATTCTTAAAACATTTAATTTATTGAAGAAGATAGTTAAGCCCTTTATAAGCGTATAAGATTATTCCATTATCGTTTATCTTATTTTGTGTAATGCTTAATTATATATAATAACTTCTATTATTATTTAAGTGGTATATATCTCAGTTCTTATTATATAATTATTATTATATCACTATATAAAAAGTCATCATTGTAGATAAATAAAAAACTCATTCACATTTGCAAATTTGTTCAAATTTGATATAAAAAATTTAAATGCGAACTTATTATTAGACAAGCTTCAAAATATATTAATTCTACAATTAAATTCGACAGAAATTAAACTTTTGATGAGCCAATCTAAAATAGCTCTCTAATAGTTTATAGATCATTTACATTTCTAATACTCGGTAACAAATTTCATCTAAAAGAACTACATAATTATTAGATGTATGCGATCAAATATGATGACAAATTTCTAAATTATGCAAAATCATTCCCATCATAACGCATTCGATTATTCACTACGACGAAATCTTCATTATTTGATATTTTGGCAGCGCATACCGAGTGTAAAAATATATTATATTTTGCTTTTGTAAGTGTAGAGAGACTATACGATTATGTGTTAATTTTATTATATACCTAATTCATTTTGACAGTTAATATATATCTATATAAGGGAGGGTTCAAATAAAAAACCTAAATATCGTGAGAACGTAGGAAATGACTTCAAATTCATTTTTAAATATCTAAAACACATTTTTCTTCAAAACCTTTCTAATGATTATTACTAAAATAACTTTTGCAGACTATGATAAAAATTTATTTAAAAATATTAACTTCTTTTTTTTTGAACTTTTTTTTACATAAGTTACTGTTGTGATCATTCAAAATAATCACAAAATATAACATGATAATCACATGTGATTATTCTCTAATATAATGTGATTATTATGTGTTCGAAATAATTACGAAATAGAATTTTGATAATCATATACTATTCATGTGATTATCTAGTTAAAAATGTGATTTTTATAAATAAAAAAACTAATAAAAAATAATTAAAAAATAACAAAAAGTCGAAATTTTTTTTATTTGAAAAATAGTTTCTAAAAATTATTTGAACGAGGAGCTATGAAGAATTTTTGTAAAATAACGTGTTTTAAATATTTAAAAATGAGTTTAAAGTCATTTCTTACGTTCCTACGATATTTAGGTTTTACATTTGAATCTAGATCTATCTATATATATGTATATATATACACGTTACATCTATTCATTTTCACAGAAAAAATTAATCTGTCTAGTTGAAGCACAATAGTTTTAAATGGAACATTAATTACGGAGCTTGTAACACCTTACAGTGGTGGTTCAAATTACTTTAAACAAATGTATATCTTACAGTTGACAATTCATATAATTTAACTTGAAACACCATTTAGTGAAACATCATTTAGTCTCGAGTTTCCAGTTACACTGAAATTATCGAGAATGATCATGAAACACCATTTAGTCTTGAGTCTTTCAAGTTACACTGAAATTATCGAGAATGATCACATATTGACCGCCTTACCCATCATCGAAACACAAGTTGAAGACGTATCAGTCTACATTCCTAGTCTACATTCCTACTAATGTGATTTTCGACGTATCAATCTATATTCCTACTAATGTGATCCTCATTAATGATGAACAAATCTGTTTGAAAACATAACTCTTTTATCGCGAAATTAGATATGCTACTACCGTATGCTTATAAATGAAAGAACTATCACTCTACTCGTATTATATTTAATTATCGTGTATAAAACTGAATCTACAAGTATCTATTAATTTAAATTAATAAATAGTTCAAATCACTCGGTTCGCAAGAACATCTCAATAGCTAAAATTAAAGCACTAGTTTGTCTTATATATTTTTCACAAGTTTGTCTAGTATATATTTGTAGAACATTTTAGTAACCACATCAACTAGCAAGTCTAATATCTTTTCAGAACAATCTGATAATAACATTATAGGCGTTTATGTTTCTTAGCGGTTCATCCATATATCTTGAACGTGATAAAACAAATTTCTTTTGCCATGATCACTATCTTCAATTATCTCTAAGAGATGACAAGAAAAATGATAACCTCAGAGATCAAAAGCTAATTAAATTACATAACGAATTGGTAAGTACGTACTAGACACTCGATCAAACTAATTTAAACCGTCACTAAGATTAAAAAACTATGAAACGACTACAAAATCGCAAACTTATGAGCTAGTAAAGACAAAAACATAAAGTTCTGGGAAATAAACTATCAAATAAAGTTAATAACAGGTAGGGGAAGAAATATCAAATAACTTTACATGCTTAACATAAGATGATTATGATAATAAAAGTTAAATATTCGGATTACATAGCGACATATATCATAATAATATACAGATCCACAACCAACACCTTTATTAACATTAAAAAAGAAAACAAAGGGCCTAATAAATCAATACTACATGGATCAACCAGATATGCTATGAATACATAATAAAATACATTAACACAACATACGGTTAGCTTGTAGATCTGCAACCAGCCGTTGGATATATAGATCTTCTTAATTAGTGGTGGTGGTGTGGATGAGCCTTACTTGATGGTGGTGGATGGTGGACGACTGGTGGTGGAGGGTGGTGGACGACCGGAGGTGGTGGGTGGTGGACAACTGGTGGTGGAGGCGGGTGGTGGACCACCGGTGGAGTGTGGTGGTGGTGGTGGGGCGGTGACTTGGGCATCTTTCTTTGTTTAATCAGCCGGAAAATAAAATACGAAGGATGGGTGTATTAGCTTTTGTGGTGGTAGTTGGCTTTATATGGTGCGAACTCAAAACAAAAAGTCAAAGAAAATGTTTGATATTAAATAATATAGCCACGAATGTAAAATGGTGTCCATGTTCATTTAACATGACACCAAAACATTTTTTTAACTTTTTTTCCTAAAAAAGATCAGATTTTAGTCCAAAACAATTTCACCTCTTATCATCTATATTGGGTAGCTTAAATAAAACCGTTCAAGTATAAACCGACGTAAGTGTTTTAAGTTATCTATCTTTTATCCAAAAAATTTATATTGATCGAGACAGATGGCAAGCAAAGACAATGAGTCCTGAGTGAGTAATCTTTTTGCGACACGTGTCATAACGCAACCATGATTATTACCGTCTTACAATAAAAGTCGGCATTGGACACGTCAATTGATCAAAGAAGGAAAAAATTAACGTGCACGAGTGTGTGATTTGTGGTCCTTGGAATTAAAAAAAGAATAGAAAAAAGTAAAATTATTTGTTAGAAGTTGAAGGAAAATTTAAATTGCATAAATTATTCACGATCAGTCCACTTGAGCCATCTAAGGTAGATATCTAGTAAAGTTTTTCATAATTCATGTAACGCGTAGAAACTTCAAGTTTATGTGTTACAACTTACAAGAGATCAAAAACTCTAACTTTGGTTCAAGGGATTACCCAAAATAGAAATCCTAGCATCCATAAACTTTCAAGTTTATTTCTAAAGAATTACAGAAAACCTCAAGAATTCAACAATACACAAATCAAACTAATTCTTAAAATCCTAACATAAACCTCCCAACATGAACAAAAGAATATAGGATAACTTTCATACGAATTAATCAAATAACATAGCCAAGTTCAGATCTTGACTTAATAATCAAAGAAAGGGTTGTTCTTGAACAACCTATCCGTACTGTTTCTATCTCTAGAAACTCGAACGCTTCGATCATCTTTCTGGAATCCAAAACCTGATGAAACTGGAGTCCGATCAGCGAAAAGATTTGGGTGACAATTCTCAAAATCATCATCAAAAGTTGTCCATTTTTCCTCCACAATTTTCTGTTGTTCCTTCTTCTTCAGGACAGAAGTTGACATGTTCTTGATCTCATCAACATGATCCTTATACTCTTTTCTCACAACTTCTAACACAGTTTCTCCATGTTGATCAACCCATTTCCTAAAATTTACATATATAATAATAAGATAACAAATGGAGAATAGTAACAATTTTTTTGCAAGTATTATATTCTTACTTGTTAAAGAACTTTTTCAGGTCAGCTTTGTCGATCGGAAGCCTAGTTGATATCACTTCAATTTGATCATCCCTGAAATAGTTTAATGGATCATTAAAATTGGTTAGCATGTTGCTTTAAATGGTTAAAATAAACTAGAAACAATGTCAAGAATAAAATTTACTTACGATAATTGAAGTTCCGATTTGGTTTTCATTAGTTCCTTTTTTATTTTGTCTCCTAAAACCTGAGAAAACAGGTGTGTAAGCACAAGATATTGAACTCATAATGTAGGACTAATCGAACCAAAATTTTCAACTAAAGTACCTTATCAACAAAGAAATCAGACGATGATCCGTCCGTATGAAGTTTTCTCTTGATTTTAGTATCTGGTCCTTCTCCATATCCTAAATAAGTTTGGTTAGCCGAATCGTGTAATGATAATGGAACTGTATCTTTCTCTGCATCTTCACTCTTTTTCCATTTCATCAAACTATTAAACGGCCTTCTTTTCGTCTTCTTTATTGTTGATGATTCCTCAACCACCACACTTTCGGACATGAGAATTGTCGGTTTTTCTTGTTCTTTTTCTTTGATTTCACAATTCCAAAAGGGGTTTTCTTGTGATACTCCAAGATTCTGAGTACTCACATCAGAAACACTCTTATCTTTCCCATTTTTATGTGAAGAGGACGATAGTCCGAAAACTGATACAGCTCCTTTGACAGTTGACTTCTTTGGTTTTGACTTTGAACCGGAATCTTTCAAGTCGATTTCAGACCAATCATCGCTTGGGTTCTTTTGTTGTGATCCAGCAATGACTACATCTTTAGGATCAATTTTAGCTCCTTGAGCTGCTATTCTTTGCAACAATGGAGCCTTTGATGTATGATATTCCTCTTCGGATATGCAGTTTGCATATAATAACTCCTGCAACCAAAATGAAAATGAAAATGAAAATTGTCAACTTTCTTGACAACCAGGAAACGCAAATCACAATTTGTTCAAATCTTACTACAATTTCAATTACCCACCAAAATAGGCAAATCTACTAGTAAAAGTGAAATAAAAATAATAAAATTAAAAACCCTTTCTTCTGAAACCCAAGTCATAATTTGTTCGGTTCTTGATACAACTATATTTATCCACCAAGAAGATGCAAATTCAGTGGAAGTAATAAAAAGTATCAAACTTTATTGAAATCCAGAAAACCCCAAATTATGATTTGTTAAATTCTTGATAATACAATTATAATCCACCAATAACATGCAAATTAAGCCTGAAATACCCTAATAATAATGCGTTTAAATCTTGATCTTAGTACAATTATCCTTCGAGAAGATATGAATTTACCTATAGTGAACAAAAATTAACTTTTTGAGACCCAGAAAAAACCAAATCACTATCTTGATACTGTCACAATTATCAGCCATGAAGTAAAGTCACCTAAAGTCAAAAAGAAATCAACTTTTTCTTAAACCTAGAAAAACCCAAATCACAGTTATTCAAATCTTAATACTATTTCAATAATCCTAAAAAAATTACAAATTCCATCTGTTACAAGTCAAATATCTAAAAGGTGAGTCAAGTTTAAGCACTAACCTG
This sequence comes from Logfia minima, assembly GCA_963921325.1. Lineage (NCBI taxonomy): Eukaryota > Viridiplantae > Streptophyta > Magnoliopsida > Asterales > Asteraceae > Logfia > Logfia minima. The sequence continues at coordinate 32,816,969 of OY992773.1, forward strand.
TAAGAAGATCAATTTATCTCTTAAAATCACAGGCTGCTCATGATCGAAAGGCGAAGAAATTAGCATCTCAAGAAGATGAGTTCGAAAAGCTGAAACTTCAGCCTCAGCCAAAATACCTTCTTTAAACAAACCCATCAAATTCAAGATCTGATGGAAAGACTCTTGTTGCCATTTCAAGTTATCAGATTGTTGCTTCCAAAGCCTTTGTTCAGCAGCAGCAATCGCTGGAAGCCGTCGTTTCTTGAACGAGAAAGGAAGGATGTTCTTGCACATGGAAGTGATCGAATCTTGTAGAGATGAGTAGTATGTTGGTGTGTATGTGTACACCATTTTTGTAAATTACTTTTGAAAAAATATCTTCTTTAAGATTTTGTGTTAGTTTTTGTTAATGGAATCAGATATGTATAAAGACGGAGTCTAGCAGGTGATTGATGATGAATAAAAATTATGTTGAAATATTTTGAGTGTTTTTTGAACGGTCATGAGAATGAGAACTAGCCGTTGAGAGTTTTAAAAAATTTAAACGGTAATGTGGGCATGAAAACGACATTCGTTTGACTAAAGCTTTGGGCCATGTTTATAACTATTGGGCTTTGTAAGTGGCAGTTCTTTCAAACTTTGGGCCATACTGATTGAACTTTATCGTGGATATTTTTCGAATTTGTTTTGTTTTTTGTTTTTTGTTTTGTTTGGTTCTTTTTATTTTTATTTTCATTAATTATTATTTTTTATTTTTATAAAGACATCAAAATTATAAACTAGATACATGAACAAGAGATGAATCAAAACAAATCTTAATAGGAAAATGTTAGTTTCCATACTTTATGTGTTATTAATATCAATTATGCTTTCAAGCAAAAAAAGGTAATTAAACTAGTATAAATTTAAGAATGAAAGTATGTTATTGATATTGTGTTCACAAGAGGTACAAATATTGAACAGAATAATGACCTATAAACAAAAACACAATTACAAGGATAAATTGAGACAAATTACCAACTACCCAACATGTCTAGAAAAAGTCATTGGTTCTTTTGTCCATTGTGTTTCTACATTCTATGCAATTATGATCATATTAAAGACAAACTTTAGCTAACACTCTACCACCAGTGGTTTGTCAACATATGTCATAGTAGTAACGGTAAGATTATATATGCCTCACTTTTCAAGATGATTCATTGGATCTTAAGCCCAAATAAGTACTTGCATTCTTTAATTTTTATTTTATTTTATCAAGATGACAACATATAGTTAGGATGTTTTACTAGGACACATTTGGCTCAAAGTATTTCTTATATCTTATAAAAGGACAATAATACCCTTAATAGAAATGTTGTTTTTGCCGGCTTTCCTAATCCTTCTTTCCTTAGTTGTTTCCCACTAATATGTTCAAGTCATTGTTGGTTGATTCTATTTGCCGTCTTAAAGAACACGAACTCACACACCTTATAAAACACACCCACAAAAACAAACAAACAAACCTAAACATCTTTTAACATGGCCAAAATGCAAGCTTTCGATATAAGCAACACTACGCCACCATCAATAATTATGGAGCACGAACAAGAAGGAAATGATCATGTATCTAATGACTATTACACTTACGACGAAGAGACCATTTCTAGCAACGGTTGTGGCTGTTTCCGCCTTTTTTCATATTTTGATACTCGCCATCAAGATGGAGAATCAGCAGCATTTATTTACCATAGAACGGGAGACGTTTTGGACAATGATAGTTGGTTGATGAGTCGTTTCAAGACATTGAAGGAGTTTTCGGAGGTGGTGGCCGGCCCAAGATGGAAGAACTTTATAAGAAAATTTAGCAAGAAACCCAAGAAGGGGAATTCACCATTTCAATATGATCCAGAAAGTTACGCCCTTAATTTTAACGATAGCAATGGTGGTGGAAATGGCGATGATGATGATATGTTGCCTCACAGTTTCTCCACTAGATTTGCACCTCATTCGCGATGAATGGCGAGTTAGGGATGTTTGGGATTGGTTATATAATTAAGCTTTTATACAAATGATAAGTTCTGTTTATATAACAAAAGGTACAATCAATAGTATTCAAACAATCCCAAACACTCCTTAGATTTTTTACTCTTTTATTCCTGTTATCTAATTTATTAATTTATTGTTTGTTTCTAATTTTTACTGTAATTATGATCTTTCTATTTAATTGTATACCTCAGCACCAAAAGTTAATTACATTATTCAAGTTGAAACATGAAGACCGAAGACAGTTGATTAACAGTTTTATTATTTTTGTTGTTGAATATTATTTCTATAAATATTAACATCTACTGTAATAAATATATGATCATTATATCATTTTAATATAAATAATTATTTTTATTTGATTATAAGACTCGTGCCAACAATGAAGTGTTGGGGATAACGGTATGTTCATCATTTTCCGGTAAATCCTAAGGTTTATTGGATCATTTGTAATATAATGAGTTGTTTCAGCAAGGAATGACTAGGTAAAAAGCCATATGATTCCACAGTTTGTCGAAATGAGTTTGCCAATATTAACATATTTTAAACCTGAGTTAGATTTGTACACCATGAAAAGTTATGCATATATCATAAAAATGCATGTAGAGTGTTACCCCGTATGCAAGAAAATCTAAATTAGAGCTTAAAATGACGAACTTTGAGCACAACAACTAGACCAAAACAGCAAAGCTTTCTTAATCAATCATACATTCGTACAACAGGGCGGCACATTTTTCGTGGGCTAGTCATGAGTATGGTAACTACTTTCAAGTAGAAGTTATTCGCACTTAAAGGGGTTGACAAACAATTTTAAGAAATCCTCAAAGCCACAAGCTCAACAAATGATAATTATTGTTCAATTCCTTCATGTAGTTTCTTCAAATCAATTAACTTTCACAAATTAAGAATGTTTAATGTTATAAGTACTCTGTAAATTTACACCATATTAGGTATATCTCATTTACAAATACATGGAAGTGATTAAGGTAATGATGGTGAAAGAGTAGGCTTTGTGACTTTAACTTCTCCACAGTTGCTGATATATAAAGTTTTTTGAGGCCTATCCCAGATCGCACGCGCATTTCTAGCTCTTTCATCTCCAAAAAACTCCGCCAAATCATTATATTGTCGGACTCTTTCGCCTGGTTTATATGTCGGGATCGAAGATATGTTGGCCACAACATCCATACCTAAATAAAAAACGCAAAAAAGACCAAGATCAAAGTTACTTAACAAGTGGTCTTTTAGGATCAATAATCACCCTTATAGGTAACAAATGTAAAAAACACAAGATGTTGACTATTTAAACGAATAATACATCAAATTTTGAATTCCAGTTATCCATTTCATAGCTAAGAAGTCAAATCAACAGAAAACGTAGAACAATAAATCAAATTTACCTTCAAGAACAGTACCAAAAACGATATTCCTCCCATCAAGATCAGGGCAAGGACCTGGACCAGTAGTAATCATAAACTCCACATTCGAGTAATTAGGATCAAGTTTAATGTCATCATCATCATCATTCTCCGATAAACATAACGACAAAACACCACCCTTGTTATGCCTTAACACAAACGCCTTTGGATCAATACTCTCCGTATTCCTAACCAAATTAATCGGAGGTTTCACTTCACCTTTATCCCTCCTCCCCTGTTTTCCTGCCATGAAATAGTTTCCAGGAAATAGTTTCTGAACCAACGTTCCTTTGTAGTATCCAGACACACCTGTGTACACACAGGGACAGATAAAATTAGTCAATGTTAGTTTGATGCCATAATATATTTGCTTATATGTATGTGTGTAACTATTTATTCCTCAGCCATGGCCTGGTCATGACTGAGAACCCAGGGCCAGCGACCTGGTCGTTACCGAGTACTCAATCACGACTTCGTGTACATTCCCAAAAGAAAATGTAAGTAATTATGTATCATCAACAAGAAATTACTACCATCACCAATCACACATTTATTTACAGGCAAAAATAAATTACAAACAGAATTAGCAACAATAATTAAAGGATAATTCAAAATTTATTAAGTCAATTACTTCTTCAAACACTTCATCCGTCCCAAAATAAGTGAAAAATCAAATATTTAGTAAAATGTGCAATCAATTATTCCATTTAAAAAATGTAACTGGTCTCAGAAATTATACAACAACTAATAGGTACTGAAATAGAAAGATTGACATTTATTTACTGAACGCAAATAGTAATGAAGAATTACAAACAGAAAATAAAAACGTTCAATTTCCGTCATTAGTCATTACCTGTACACATAGCTTTAAAATTGGAAACGGTGATCGGGACAAGGTTTCCATACAATCCAAGAACGATACGACCAACGGGTTCAGGGTCGGGGCAAGAAGCAAGGTCGGATCCGAGCGTTCGGGTTTGGAAGTAGCTAGGACATATACTGAAGTCCATAAAGACACGGTCAGTAATAGTGGTATCCGGTTGCTGTTGTTTTGGTGGTGGTAAGGCGATGGAAATGGATGGGAGGGAAAGGGTAGTGGTTGTGGTGGTTAAGAGGAGGAGCGAACGACGGGGGAGATGGAGTTTGGTGGGGTTGGAAGAGAGGGTAGCGGTGGTGATGGTGGTGGTGGTGGTGGTGGTGGTGGTTGAGAATGTCATGGTGGCGACGTTGCATGACGGAGGGGAATGAAGAGATGATGATGTAGTTGTGGTTTTGTGTGTTTGTGGATAATACACGAAAGCATGAGTAGGACCACTTGCAAGAAGCTATTTTTAAAATTTTTTAATTATGTAATCTTGTAGATGTTAATTAATGTTATAACTATTTATTATGTAACTTATGTTGTATGTGTCAAATTTTATTGTGTACATATCATGGCATTTTAATTATAAAAATTGTGCGATTTGTTTAACAAAATAAAAATCATGTCTAGTAGAGGAAATATCCAATAAAATCAACGATATAACAAAGTAAAATAAGTTCTATAATTAATTAATTTGAACCATATTAGTAGACTTTTGATTTATTTCATATTTTATATTATTATTGATTGATGAAGAATTCAATAAGAGTAACATTTTGTACCGTATTTAAGTCAACAAAGTAAAATAATATCTTTTAATTTGCGTAGATATTTTCGATGCGTGTGTATGATCTACTTTCAGTACATTTAAGCAAAGTTGTGCATTTAAAATAAATGTTTTACATGAATCTCAAACAAAATTATTTATGGTTATCATATACTATAAAGATTGTTATGGGAAACAACACAATAAAGAATAATAATTTAATTACATATAAAAAAGACGAAATCACGTGGTTTGTTCAAAGCGGACGTCAAACAACACAATTATAATAATAACAAATTTATCTATATCTATCTATATATATATACTAAAGAAAAATAAAAGGCTGATTAATATTTTGTTACATAGGTAAAATGACATGTGACGGCTTCTCATAATTTAAAAATAAATAATTATTTAAATTTAAAAGATAAATTACAAAATAGATTTAGATAGAGTTAGATAATATTTGAATGTAATATTAATTAATTAAAAAATTTATGAATCTTACTCAAACACTAATTAAAAAATAATATTAAACTATTAAACTTATAAAAATTGTGAATTAAAAATTACTTAATTTAAAAACTATCAATAATAAACAACACTATTTCATAATCTATATTACCTTATATCGTAAAGGATTAAAACTAGTAATAATATATAACTATAAATCACAAACCATACCCAGAATAAGGACCAATGCGAAATAAAACCCAACACAAAATCAAGATTCAAGGTTATAAGACACAATAGGATATATTAACATCAATTAACCAACTCTACTCTGTACCAATCAAAATGACCACACCCCTCTATTTTCGGATTCCAACTAATAAACGGAAATGGAACCTTTATATCACGATCACAATATTCCAATTTACCTTTGAATTTTGACGTAGTAGCCCACCAAACTTTAAACCTAATCTTCAACCTCAATTTCAAATCAATACTATAAACATGATCATTATTCTCCAAATTATATTTTTGATTTCTCTTTATCATTTAACACCACTAGTTGCTCACCTTCTAAAAACCACACTAACATTATTACTAGTATTATTCTCCTTATACCCTAAATAAAAATGCTTGGATCTCGGTCGTACCCAATTGTTGTCCTTGATACATTGCGTCGACTTCAACTTTATCATGATAGATTCCATAACCATTGTTAGGGTTTAGAAACATCATGTTAATCACAAAATCATAGTATAGATTATGGTTGTTATCAGAGATTGTGAATCGAGTCAAGCTAATTGTTGAAACTTGAATTTCGGGGATTTGTGTACGAATATGTTAGCACATATGATCATGATCAAGCAGATAAAAGCGAAAATAAATATTATATGAAAAGTGGCTGACAAGCACATACGAAAACGGTCGTCGGAGAATTCGTTGCAATTGGTTGGTTGTTCCGGCGTTGGTGCTATTGTCGAAACTAAAGAAAGGTTTGTTAGGGCGTTCGAATTGAATGTACTTTTGAAGGTGATAGCGAGTGCATGTTAATGAAAAAAAATTCCTTTATTTTAGTGAAAAAATTTATTAACTAAAGTACTATGTTATTTTGTCTAAAGTTGATCCCCCAACTTTTATATTAGGAATTCCTCTTTATTTTATTAAGAAAGTTAACTAACTATAAGCAAGTTAAGAATTAATTAGTTCTCTACGGAAATCTATCTATCTAACTTAATTATGAAATCTACCCATTAAATATATTTTTAAGCCTATTATTGAATCTTTTATTTAACATTTAAATTAAAATGGTATTAGATATATGTTCAATTAATTTAGATTTGAATATCTTGAACAACATATCGACTTCAGGATAAATGTTTCTTTTAAAAGATTTTGTGACGTGGCTTCTAAATAATAAAATGTAAATCTAAATTAAAACAAGAATACTCAATTTCTTTATTCTCTGTTTCAGTCTGACTAGTCCTTAAATACATTTCAAATACATATCTGATTAACTTTATTGACTTTATTTGCCATGAGTTGCCACAAACATTCCACTTTCTGTCTATATTTCTAATAATATTAAAAAATAAAAACATAACAGTAGAAAAATATTGAGAGCAATTATAATAATAATATAGTATTAATTAATAATAATAAACAAATTACATTATCTCTTACATTTGACCAATTCAACGTCACCAATCAAATTTGACATTTATTTTCTTATTTCCTAAACACAAGTACGTAACACGATCTATAAAGATTTTAACACTTATCTAATACGGAGTAACACACAACCAATTCTCCTTCAACAAGGTCGTTGAAGCTTTCATGATTCTACTTAGATTAACTCTAGTGATCCGATTAGTATCCATACCCAACGACCGATTTACTATAATATCCATTGGTTAAAGTGGTACTCGTGGACCCACATTCGCTTTGGATAAGAGACACAGTTGACTTGTCAAGCTTGATTGACCATGGGTACTGATTTTGTTGACCACCCGAACCAACGTGAGACGATGAACGTTGCATCCTAACAGCTCGTGGCACGTTTCTCCCTTCAAGAGAAGACCTACGCTTAATACTACTTACAGACTGTCTTTCAGGGGCCCAAGCCTGATCTGCAGGGCGCTGCTTAGGAGCACTATGAGATCGGGCTTTAGCCCTTGAGGACTGAGTGTTAGCCATATAACTTGGATACACCCCAAATTCTTGAACCGTTTCAGTATAATCTCCAACGGAATAAACAGAATTTGGTCTAGAACTATAGGGTTTTGAGTAGTATTCATTAATATCACCGGTTTCTATAGGCTCGGATAACATATATTCGGATGGTCGTGCATGACCAATATCCATTTCCACAATCTTAATGTTATCTTCCATCAGTTCTTGATTATTGACACCATGATGAAACATGTGACTTGATGTTCTTGAACGTTGAGCACGAGCTCGAGCTTGAGCCGTCACTAGAGCATGCATGCATCGAAGAGTCTCGGCTGCTTGTTTTCGCACCAAGTGACCCCTAACTAATGCTTGCAACTTCACTAGACCTTTTAAAGCGGATAAAGCTTTCCTTGCTAAATAAGACCGAAAAACCGATTGGATCTTTATGGCAGCCAGATCCTCTTGGACGTCAATGCCTGTGGTGACAATGGTAGTGAGAGGTATCACGGCGGCGGTCGCCACTTGTGGCGCCGCAATTGTCTTATCATGGCTCCTTACTTCAAATTTTTCGGATTGGAAAGTAGGTGGTGGAGTGAATGTATTTTCCGTGGTGTTTGGATTCGTGGTGGTTGTAGCGGTGGCCGATGATCGCCGGAAACTCCATCTACGCTTCTCTTTGGGGGTTGTGGGCTGGGTGGCAATGGGTGATGGTGAGGTGTCTTGGGTGGGGATTGGTGGTTGAGTATTGGTTTTGTCTTTCTTTCCGGTTAACAAGTTTTTGAGCCATTTGCTTGTTTTTCCCATTTTCTAAAGTATCATTGGATCACACAAAGGCAATAATTTGTAGATCTGAATCTGTCCATCTATCTTATTGATTTCTTGGTCACAAAATCATTCGTATGTTTATTCAATTACTATTTGTAGATCCCAAGGGAATACTTATATGTTTTTCTTCAACTACTTTCTTTCTTTTATATATATATTTTTTGTTATTATGTTAAGTTATTACATTGATAATTGAATTTTATATAAATATAAATCATTTTGTTGTGGTGGAAGTGTTATAATTATAATTATAGATTGATGTACATTGTACGTTGTCATAGATGACAGCTTGAATAAGCATGGAGGTAGCTTAGAACAGACAAACATGACCACGTTCTACTTAGGCCACTTCATCCCAAAAATGTAAGAGAATATTTATTACTCCGTATCTATGCACACATAAATTTTCGTACTAATATAATATATTTAGCATAACTGGTTCATGAAGTTACAGATCAATATTTTAACCAAACCAAAACATTTATGATGTAGACATTTAATTTAATTTCTCAAAATAATGTTCATTATAACTTAAAAGCAAAAAAAAGGGCTTCACAATTGTTATTCTAAATGGGTTTATAATTAATCGCTAATAAGTCAAAAACCTTGAAATTATAAAATGGCCAAAAAGAAATGAGTTAATTAAAACAAATTATAGAACGCTTTGCTTGATAACCCTTAATTAAGATCGATTGATGAAAACCCCCCAGGTATTGGGTTTCGTAACCCGAACTATCTACTTAAACCTTATTGGGCTAACATTAAATGGGCCTGTGTACTAGATATAAGTCTTGGAGAGTTGGAGGTCTCAAATCTTTTTTGTTTTCTTTCTTTTGTTTATCTTTTCAACAATCTTCAACTCTTAAAGTTTTCACTTACATTTGTGTATATAACATAAACTTTGTCTTATGACAATAGTAAATATGTGATGCTAAATATAATCAATACAAAAATACATTACATATGTATTATTATTGTAGATCCATATGTGTTACAATCGTTGTATGATTCGGCAGTCTAAAATCATCTACTTCTATTTGTATTTCGAACACGACTAAAACCTAGTAACTATGACCTGAACGCTATCGATCTAGAGTTTATTATATACAACTTGTAAATCATATTATACAGCATGAATTAATATCATAGTTCTTTGTGTTTTCGCCTACTATAAAATGCAAAATTACGAAGAATTATCAAAGTTCAAATCGGTATTTATACACACCCGTTTAATCGTTTATTTATTAACATATACTCCGTTTATAGGAATTTAATGCTTAATTTTAATTCATCACTATAGAAATTTAATGATTACGTCACCAATAACGGAAATTAAGGTCATCATATCATGATTAATCATTTAATTTTTGTTACTAAAGAAAAGACAAAACTACGTTAGTTTGCCGCGCAAAATGCATTCAAGGTATGCACCAAGATAGCTAGTGATCAGTATAGCTTTAATTTACAAGTTGCCAACAAGTTGCCAAATTGGTTTATGTTTTCAGATCATAAGCATATTCTTATTTCTTAATTTGAATCGATAATCTGCTTAGGATGAAATGCAATAATTGTTAATGTGGCTAGTTTCATATTATCCTCATGTTATATAAAAATATAATGAAAGAATGTAAATTATATTTGTTATGCAACTGTTCAATAAGAAGCATTTTTCACACATCTGTTTCAATTCTAAAATGAAAACATCACACTTTTGTAATAAAAGCGATGACTTAATGTGCTGTTAACAACAGCTAAGTTACGTGTTAGGAAGACAAAATTGAGAGAGTGAATTTGTATATATCTGAAACTTGATCGATTGATAATATAAAATTGATATTTACTAATCGGTCAATACCTCACAATTAATGTGTTGTTAACGACACCAATTAAAAATTTATATTCTCATACTATAATTATGAAAAATGAAAACAATATGTAAGAAGCGTTCGATCAATGAATAATAACTTTATAAAAAGTTTACCTCCCGAACCATAAATAATCGGATGAAAGGGTTTGATTTATTCACAAATACCACGATCCAACACAACCCATTTAATCAGAACATTTGAATAAAAAAGGAATAAGAAAAAACACAACAGCAATGTTTTATTGTTCATTTTTTGGAACGTGTGTTGGTAAACTTGCCGAACTCGACTCCTTAATATTCGACAAAGAAGAAGAAGAAGATATCGATTTCATAGCCAACAATGAACCTTCGCTCCAAGAGCGCCTAATCGGGTATGATACTAATTTAGCCACATGAGAGCAATGACCACCACCGGATTTATGAAGAGCACAGCTGCAGTTACTGTGATAGGGCCGTCGTTTAACACCCATGTCATCGCTAGATATACAACTGCCGTATAGTCCATGAAACATCCCATCTCCGGCAGCTCCCGTGGCCATGATTTGATGATCTTTAATTTCTAGTTGGCAATATATGCTAAAAATACTTTCTCAACAAGAAAGTGGATATGGTGTGTGGAAATACAATGCTCATAAACTTATATACTTATATGAGTATAATGATAATGACATTTTTTTAATGTAGTTTATATCATATGTGTGAGGATATTTACAATACAAAAAAGAATTTTTTTTGTCAAAGAGACTACGTGTTGAACGAGGAGACTTGTTGATCACTAGCAAATTGTCATGTTTGTTCATGGTTTAATTTGTGGCAACTACTAAGCACAAGAAACAAAACAATAACAAGTAAAATCAGAATGGTGATTTTTATATTATTAGTAAAAACAATAAAGATTTAAAAGAAGAGGGCGCTAGATATTTGTCATGTATGGTATACAAGTTAGAGTACTTTATTTAAAATAATAATATGGTATATATAGTTAAATTTTTATTATTATTTATTTATTATATTACCGATTGCATAATAAGTGATCTAGTTTTACGACGTCATGGTGTCTCGACAAAAGATTTTAAGTTCAAACATATAGGAAGTGATCGGGCAAATGATGGAAATGCTCAAGGAGATGTTGCGGTTAGACATTGTGTGTTTAAGTAAAAAAAGACTCGCACTTAATCGATGATCAAAACATAGAAAACCTATTTCATTTATTACCGACTTCAACGCCCAAATGGATTTTATTGAGCTAAATAAATTTCTAATATTAAATATATTTTGAATAATCAAATATTATGTATGTTAAATAGTCTTTAAATTAAATTATTAAATATATGTTGCGCAAAAATTAGGCTTCTTGTAGCCGACTTAATTTGCCGCATATGCGGCATCTAGAAAGACCGGCATAAATTAGGCTTCTTGTGGGCGTATGATTTATGGCGTGACCCTGTACGGGTTACACTTACATATGAACTCTCACCTCAAAAGTGTTCATTTTTCTATTTTTCCTAGGTTTTGTAACACTTTAAATGCTTTATTTGACCACAAAGTAATTAATGATTCTGTAAATGAGTTCATTACTAGATACTTTTATTCAACTGTGGTTTAATTTGACCCTTCAAAAAACCATTAATCTTTGTGGTTTTGAAATAAATCGTAACAAATAGATTTTATATTACAATGCTAATCTTACTTACATATAACTCGTACCATAATGAAAATCAGAGTTCAGAAAAAGGATATAAAATGATTAACAAACATGTTAAGTTGGGGTATAAGAAGAAAAGTGGTTGGGAATTTTAACGATAAAAATTTGTAAATGACAGCGAAAAGATCTCGATTTTGTGTTATAAAAAACGCCAACCTAAATCTTGTTATAAATTAACAAACGCACACCTAACTTTACCTTAATTAAATTGGTTTTTCTTGTGTGATCCACAAATGAACGTTTGCATACGCAATTAGAATTCCTTACTTTATATATATTTTACACTTGTGTTTATTTTTAATAATACATCTTTCACAATTTAAAATATATTTTTAATAATTATAAGGTAAAGAAAAATAAATTATATATGTATAACTTAGTTTCATTAAATATTCAAATGCTATATTCGTTATTTTCATTCATTTAATTAAATATTATTTTTATGTTTTTCTAAAAATGTTATTCATATAGATCTTGAACATTTCATTTCATTGAATCGTGTCAATCAAATTCTATGCTTGTAACATGAAAGATCGTTGAAGAATGAAGAAGTCAATTCTGTAGAAATAATTTCAAAAGGAACATACATTATGTGGGCATAATACACTTAAAAACAAGGGTCATCAAATGCAAAAACATACATACGTATATAAAAAGGAACAAAAGAAATCAAACATGTGTGCACATACACCAAACAATTTTCGTTTAGAATTATTGTTCTTCACACGAATCACAAATCAAAAGGTGACACCACTCCACGAGGGATCATGTTAGCTGTGGACGTCGTCGCAACTGGAGATGAACAAGGCGAGTTATTCGTAGAAACCATAAATGCCAATAACGAACCTTCACTCCAAACTCGTCTAATAGGATACGAAACGTTGGTTATAGGTGAGACATGAGAGCACCTACCATGCATATTATGAAGGGCACAACTACAATTACGATGATAAGGTCGTCTTGTAATCTCCATATCGCCAGATGTAATACATCCTTCGAATCCACCAATATTGAAAAACCTATCTCCGGCAGCTACTCCGGAGGCCATTCAATTCGTTGTTGATATTTAATTTGTCGATTATTGCCTTTAGTTTCTTCTTTGATCACTTTTGCAAGTTTGCACTTGTTTTTCGGGTTTGTTATATAGAAACAGACATGAAAGACCTTTTTTTAGGTCACTTAAGAGTGTGAGGTAGAGAATGAATCTTATAAATATTTGTGGTAAATTAGGGTGTGTGTTACATTGAGTTGTCAATATATGCTATTTTAAGGTGATGTACGTATCGCTCAAGTTTTTTCCTATTTTAAGTCATACTTGCACCATACACTTCTATATATTTGTCCTAAAAAATCCAAGTTTATTTTTAGATAGTGTAAATTTGAAGCTTAACTACAAAATGTTAGAGCGGAAGTTTTTACCCCGTGGACTATTTTTTACCAACGATGATGGTCAAAGTTGAAGGATCGAGTGAACCTTCAACGTTGAATATAAGAAAATTCACAACTTTTTTTAAAAGAAATATTTATTTTTCTATTTCAATCTCATGAAAATAATTTTATCCATTTCATTTTGTATTCTTCATTAACACTGAACGACTCTCGCTAAAAATACACTCAGTAATATTAATATTGCTTTTGGTTGACATTGTCAATGATGAATTAATGAGCAACCACTGTACGTGCTCTACTATTTTTACGTACGTACACTATTTTTATGTACATAACCAAAGGTCACTTTAATGCACTTAGATGAAAGCTTTGTTTTGCAGAAACAAGCTAAAAAGTGTAAAAAATATATTCAAAAACTAAATCATGCTTTTTTCATTACAAACTGAATTCTGAAAAGTTAAACTAAATATTTAATTCATAATATCAATAATAATATAATCATTTAATAATTAATAATTAAAATTAATAATAATAATAATAATAATTTCGTTTGATTGATTCAAGGTAGAGAAGAATAGTTGTAGAGTGTCAAAAATATATCTAAGGTTTCACTATCTTGTAATAAACGTTTAGTTTTATCGAAGTTTATGGAACAATATTTTGTCTGCACAATCACGAAATTGTATAGCGGTTTTTTAAGGTTTTATCTAGAAACTCACAACAAGTGATCGAAGAAAAAACTTATATTTATTTATATCGTGTTTCATAGTATTTGGTTTCATTGTGTAAATGAACAAATTCTTTGTTTCTTGTTATTGTTTATTATAAATGACGTAAGTGAATGTGTAAATTGCAAAAAGCGATATTTTGTAATTTTGTACGAGATTTTTCAGAACGTACCTTAGTTTTAAATTGGAACAGACGAGGCCAGCTCAATTAAAGTTAGACGAGGCCATATAAAGAAAAAATATAAATTAAATTAAATAGATATATATATAGTACTAGAATTTTAAAAGAAAAAAAGTTTGGGGAAAAAAGAGGAGAAAGATATATTTAAAACTATGATTAAAAAAAATAACTATAATTCAATAAAAAATAAATATAATTTAAAACTGAATCAATGAGTTATTTTACTGAATCGAATGGTTAAAAAAGCTTTTTCTCTTTTCTCCAACAAATTTTCTTTCTCCCTTAAACCCACTCCATATATATATATATATATATATTATTTAAAAACCGATTAAAAAAAGTATGGTAATCATAATTTATTTGATAGTGTAGTACTATAAAAAAATAGTTAGGCCATAAACTTAAGGACAACGGAAGGCACTGATTAGTTAGTTACATCTTGTTGAAAACAAACATGGTTTGATGTTTGAGTAACATAACATAATTTTTGTGGGCAAAAAAGTTAAGTGGATACAATTATTCAACACCCACCACCACCTAATTTATATTTCTTTATTTTTCACACAAATATGTTTTAATTACTGAAATAAAACTTTTAAACGTATTTTAATCCGAGTCTTCGTGTGATTAATTTCTCCTTTCTTCTTTCTTCTTTTAACATTGATATGGTTAATTGTAATAATCAGTATCATCTATTCACAATTAAAAGATATTATAATGTACAAATTTAATATAATGTAATCATTAAAATTAAATTAAATCATTTGTTGACTTGATCTAGTGTTAATAAACATGAACAATCCACATTCCACCCTAACTCAGCCTACTTAGCAACAAATTTGTACTTCGTGTGGGCCTTATTGGGGATGGGCCGGTTCGTATGGACTTATATCCAAGGAACATTTTATATTTAGATATATTACTCGTAATTTTAGTCTCGACTTGAAGATAAAATCTAACAAGAGTTCGTTCGCATTTTGTGACATACTGTATGTTAGTTCACTAGCACAAAATTTGACAAGAATTTGTTACAAACTTTAACTACATAAATTATTATTATATTAATTATATAAATCAAGTTAAGTTTGTCTATATTTCACTGGTGATTTTTTACAAACTTTAATTATATAATATAAATCATTATTACTTTACAAACTTATTGCACTAATGATCCTTTATACTAACACTAACAGACGTTAAGTCTTTCAATTAAGTTATATCATGTGCAACTCATGTGAGGGCAAAAGGCTCAAACAAATCGTTACTGCCCGACCTCACTACCATGGACGCCGATAGACAAATCATCACCAATCGACCGACAAGCGGTCTCTTTATACTCCCATATCTGTATATTTCCAAGAAAAAACGGAATGTCACCGAGGTAAATAAAAGGAAAGGAAGGTTGTCGGATTTTAGTCAGAGCAGATGGCTTCAGGTGACGGCGAAAATTGATTTGTAGGTTTATTGTGACCGAATATTGGTGGGACTAGATTTAAAGGTTTGTTGTTTATTCTAACTGATATTCATGTTTGATAGTGAAATATCATTCTGATTGTCACATAAAGTATTTGGTTTGATTTGATTAGGTTTAATGATATTTATTATTGATTTAATGATCTAACAATCTTGATTATTGATTCTGTTGGTTTTGATTTTAAATTGTGGGTTTTGTTGGTTATGATTCGGTGATGGTGGGTGTTTGATGACAATAGTTTGAGATGATTTGAACAGGGATATGATGGGAGTGTAATCGGAGATTTACTCATTTGAAAAACAAAAATCAAATGGAAACGGTGGTGGATGAACAACATGGAATGTGAGAGGGTGAAGGAAAAGGTTCAAGGAATCTGAAGGAGATCAGGAAAATGTGTAGTTGATTTTTTTGTCTATCTTATTCATTGTTTATTAGAGAGTAGTTTTTATTTTATTAAGGAACTAGGGTTATAAATCTGCGATAATGCATGTCAAATTTAATTTTTATTTATATAGTTTATAGAGCGCGATAAGGTACGACGAATTTAACTTTTATAAATGAATAAAATATTTAGTCACCTTTTTTTATATTGTAACCGACTTTTAAAATTTTAAAAAATACATCAAATATTTAAGGGCCGAAAGTGTAATTATATGATTTTTTTTATACAGTCTATAAATTTGCGGTAACGCCAGACGAATTTAATTTTTATAAATAAATGAAATAGTGTGACCGATATTTTTATATAGTTTATAGACCAATTATAATGCGGAACAAATTTAATTTTAATAAAATAAAAAAAAATATTAAATCAATTTTCTTATATAATTTATAGATTTTTAAATTTCTATAAATTAATAAAATTTAGTCTAATTTTTCAGTTTAAATAGATACATTAAATAGTTTAGGGGTAAAATTGTAATTATATGAAAGAAATTAAAATTTAATATGGGTAAAAAATAATAAATAATTCAAATTGTTTCGTGATATTCTTTTTTAATTATATATAAAGATAAAAATAAAAATATAAATATGAACATATAAAAGACCATTGCATCTCTACCTAAGTCGCACTTGATATAACTTATTGAAAAATTTAACGCTCGTTAGTATAAACGACAATTGCTATAACGATTTTATAAAATAAGAATGATCCGTATAGTCAAAGTTTTTTATAGACTGTCAATTAGATTTGAATCAAATTTAAAGGATAACTTTGTAATTTTCTCACGATTTTAGTGTAAGCCGATGAATGAAAGCTTACCACACCACACGTGTCACATAAATTTTCTAAACATACAAATATCAAAGATAATTAGTAATAATATCCCTTTACAAATAAGTCGTGCAATATTCGATGCACATGGGTATTTCATGTCTATAACAGATCTCGAAGTGGAAGACGAGTGCTTTCCTTCTCCTTTTGTATGTTTGACTGTGAATAACAAACATATATACATTTATTTATGTTTTCATTTTCTCATTGGGAATGAAAAGAGACAAAAGTACTATATTTTAAACAAAAGATCAAGATTCATGCAACTACAAAAAGTGACGTATATACATATGTTAGAAACTCATATATTTAAGTAGCAGATCTCTATCTAAGAACTCAAAAATAGTTACTATAACTTCAAGTAGTACAACTAATCAAGTGGTACTTATTTAACTTACATGTTTTGAAATTGACAATAAAACTACAACAAATAGATAAAGTAGCCTACATTTTCACTTATATTACAATTACAATAGTGTTATCAAGAGACCGTTTAATGGTTGTTTTCGTTTAAATAGTGATATTAATTAAACATCAGTCACTTAATATCGATCAATAATATTGACCAATAAATATAGTAATTTAAAACATAAAAATCATTTCAGAGGTTTTAATATATTCCAATTAACTACTAGCACAAATAACATTACATTACACTACCTGTGAAAAGAAATAATTTTTAAAGTTAACCTTATGGTTTACAATCTTACTCAACAACTTATTATGGAAGCTATTATTTAAACACCCCTATTATAAATTACAACTCACACATTTTATTATGGGACCTACTATTTTATGGTTAACCTTTCGTTATTGACATACGAATACAAGCAAAATAAATGCGTTGTTTGAACTTTTAAATGATAAAAAAGTACTTTATTAAACATATCGATCAAATCAAAATTATGTTTCAACTTTCCAAGCCGTAAACTCTACTACAAGGTTAAAATGGTCAATTAAATGCACCCAACGTAATGTGTCATCAACGACGAAATTGATATATCGATATCATCACTTTTATTTCTCTAAACACTTCGACAAAAATCAGAAGCAACGGCAACAAGAAAGAACCTCTTCTTTCCTAATTCTTCAAACCCTAAAAATCAAGGTAAGTATTCATTAAATTTATACATACAATCTTTCATATAGATTCATAGATCATAGATTGACAATCAAAATGATTACTTTCCGTCTTAATTAACCTTTAATCTTTCTTGATTTATATATCTGAACAAAAAAAATCCCATTTTTTTACTGTTTTATTTCCTTGGCAATTAGGGTTTTCGAGATCTGACACAATATGGAAACTTTTGATAAATTCAACATCTGGGTATTGTTGATCTGCTTGATATCTCAACTGGGTCATGGGTTTTATCTTCCGGGTAGTTACCCACACAAATATATAGTAGGTGATCCGTTATCTGTAAAGGTCAACTCTTTGACTTCAATAGATACAGAAATCCCATATAGTTACTATAGTTTACCCTTCTGTCAACCCCCGGAAGGTGTAAAAGACAGTGCTGAGAATCTTGGTGAGCTTTTGATGGGTGATCGGATCGAAAACTCGCCTTATAGGTTTAAAATGCACACGAATGAGAGTGAGATCTTTCTTTGTCAAACGAAACCGTTGTCAAGTCATGAGTATAAGTTGTTAACTAATAGGATTGATGAGATATATCAGGTTAATTTGATCCTTGATAACTTGCCTGCCATTCGGTATACTAAAAGGGATACTTATTACTTGAGGTGGACTGGGTACCCGATAGGGATCAAAGTTCAAGATGCGTATTACGTGTTCAACCACTTGAAGTTTACTGTTTTGGTTCATAAGTATGAAGAGACCAATGTGGCGAGTGTAATGGGAACAGGGGATGCAGCTGAAGTGATCCCGTCTATTGGTGAAAAGAAATCTGATGTTCCTGGATATATGGTTGTAGGATTCGAGGTGACTCCTTGCAGCATCAAACATAATCCCGAGTCGTTGAAGAATTTGAAAACTTACGGGAAGTACCCGTCTAAAATCACTTGTGAGGAGAATACTGTTAACATGGCTATAAAGGAAAACGAGCCGCTGGCTTTCTCTTATGAAGTTGCATTTGTAGAGAGTGATATCAAGTGGCCTTCAAGATGGGATGCCTACTTGAAAATGGAGGGATCAAAAGTACATTGGTTCTCGATTCTTAACTCACTTATGGTAATTACCTTCTTAGCTGGAATCGTTCTCGTGATCTTTTTGAGAACGGTTAGGCGAGATTTGACTCATTACGAGGAGTTAGACAAGGAGGCTCAAGCCCAAATGAATGAAGAATTGTCGGGTTGGAAGCTCGTTGTGGCTGATGTGTTCCGTGCTCCTAGTAATCCCGCACTTTTATGTGTAATGGTGGGAGACGGTGTTCAAATTCTTGGAATGGCGGTTGTGACCATCATGTTTGCAGCTCTCGGGTTTATGTCACCGGCTTCCCGTGGGACCCTCGTTACTGGAATGCTTATCTTCTACATGATTCTTGGTATTTTAGCTGGTTATGTTGCTGTACGCATGTGGCGAACAATCTTCTGTGGAGACCACAAGGGATGGGCCTCGATTTCCTGGAAAGTCGCGTGCTTTTTCCCTGGTATCGCGTTCTTGATTCTTTTCACTTTGAATTTCCTCTTATGGGGTTCACAGAGCACCGGAGCCATCCCGTTTTCATTATTTGTCATTCTCATTTTACTATGGTTTTGCATTTCTGTTCCTTTAACATTTGTCGGTGGTTACTTTGGTGCAAAAGCACCTCATATCGAATATCCAGTTAGAACCAATCAAATACCCCGTGAAATCCCAGCCCAAAAGTACCCATCTTGGCTTTTAGTTTTAGGCGCGGGAACTCTCCCATTTGGTACCCTTTTCATTGAGCTTTTCTTTATCATGTCTAGCATCTGGATGGGTCGGGTTTACTATGTATTCGGTTTCTTGTTTGTTGTTTTGATCCTTCTCACAGTTGTTTGTGCTGAGGTTTCACTAGTTTTGACCTACATGCATCTTTGTGTTGAGGACTGGAAATGGTGGTGGAAATCTTTCTTTGCTTCAGGTTCAGTTGCATTGTACATTTTCTTGTACTCGATAAACTATCTCATTTTTGACCTGAAGAGCCTAAGTGGACCAGTCTCGGCTACACTCTACTTGGGTTACTCGCTCTTGATGGTCTTAGCCATTATGCTAGCCACAGGAACCGTTGGGTTCCTTTCTTCTTTCTGGTTCGTGCATTACTTGTTCTCATCCGTGAAGCTTGATTAAAGAAGTTTGGCCGTTACACACCGTTTTATTAATCTTGTACTGTTGATTTCTAGGAATTTGGTCGGATATACGAATAATTAAGTTGAGTTATTTTCTTTTCTTTTTCTTTACTTTCTGGTATTATAGGCGGATACCAAGAACTTAGTTACATATGACAGAAGATCATCGGATAGGTAGTTTATATGTGGAATTTTTTTTTTCTTGTTTCTGCTGATTGTATGAATTTCTATGAAACATCGTCTCCATTATTCAGGTGTTGTGAATTTTTTATATAATTATTGAACAGGAACTCATAAACTCGAATTTGAACTAAACCTTCTTCCCACAAGTACAAGTCTAAGGGGTTGTTTGGGCTGTGGATGAAGGGAATGGGCATGAGGGAATGGTATGATTCCTTGTACCTGTGTCTGATTTATATAATTACTTTAGATTAGTGAACACTATTTACACTAGTTTTAAAATAATGAAATAATCAATCTATTAAGTTGTTGCACGAGTTATCTTACATTTTTTTCCCTATTTCTTTTAGAAAGAATTATATTATATTGAAATAATAAATAATTATAACTTACATTTGCTACAAAAGAATTATCAAAACAATATAACAACCTACAAAAGTTTATCCGGTGATCTTCAATTAGAATTAGATTTCTTGTTTATCAAGTTTGTTTAGCGTATAAATATAGGATCTTGTAATTTACTTTATTGAATCGATAATACTCTTTCATTAATTTACACAGTGTAAGCAATCCACAATAAATAAAAATTAATTAACGTGGATTCCTTTTGAAACAATTACGATCATGTACTCCTTTAACGCAATATATACAATCTTAGACCTCTCCTAGACCTTCAATATGGCTGCAGCGACCCAAGGCAATGAAAATTGACACCAAAGTTATCTCTTATCCTTTATTGCAAAAATTCAGCTAACACGTAAGATGATCATATATACCTGGAAACATTATTGATACACAGGTTAACTGTTGTAATACAAACACTTGGGGGAGCTGAGGTTAATAAAATCTAATTTCCATTTGAGTATCCTTTTTCATCATTTAGTACACCCGAACCCATTATGTTGGTTAGTCAAAGATACGAAAGTATGGGAAAACTGCAACCCATTATGTTGGTTAGTCAAAGATATGAAAGTATGGGAAAACTGAGGATGTGAGATGAGTGTGTGAGGTAAAAGTGATTTAAATATACTATTTCACATGTGCCATATAAAAATAAAAATAAAATGATGGCCCATAGTCTTGAACATGCAACCTCCTTAGAATTAGAAACTTTAATTCATTAACCACTCAATTACCCTCTCTTTAGAATGAATAGGTTATGTATACGAAAAGTATCTTTGATAATGGTATTGGTATTGGTATTGGTAATGCTAATGGTAATGCATAGAAGAGGTTGGTATGAAAACCCATATCAACCTACTCTGATAATTAGTTCATATTGTGATCTACCTAAGTTGTAGTCGTAAAGATAGTATTTTTTATTTTATTATATTCTATTATATTATACGGTAGTAGGTGTTTGAGATTGTACTTTAAAATATAATGATTTTATTTTCTAAGTGTGTATTATCGGTTTCAATTGTTTGGATAGAACAATTTCATTTTGTTGATTTGGGTGAAGTATTTAGCTAGCCATAATCACTTGTAGTTGACGTGTTCAAAGTTTATCGTTGTATTTATTAATTTTAAAGTTTATATCAAAACACATTTTCTGTATTTTCTTCACTAGTTTTCTAGTGGTGAAGTCTTGAGTTTTATTCTATGGTTCGTCAAGATTAAGGTGAAGGGTAATGACAACACAAAAATAAAGGAACAGAGTTGAATATGTAAAATTTCTTAAATATGTGGCTGAGTATCTTGAGTATCTAGATGTAAGTGATTTGATCGGAGTATTTTCGTAACCGTTTTCAAATATTTTTTTATTGTCTTAAAATGTTTATATACGGTGGTTCAAATAACTTTGATAGAAACAATACGCTATAGTTTCTACCTAACTTCTACTTTTCTAAAAGTAACAATTTATACCTACTCATCTCTTTCTAACCAAATGACACCTTCGATGGTAGTACATCTTAAACCCAGTCATCAGATGGCCCGTGCTCGATCATTAAATAATAGGACGTACTTAATAGCCTGCCAAGTTGGCCCATGAAAAATAATAGCTTGAGTAATAAGTGAAATGATCTCTCAACCGTTCATGGAACTTAAATCCAACATGGAACACATTAGGCTAACACAAAATTTAAGAAGAGTCTATAATATAGATAGAAAAGCCCCGATTTCCTACACTATATCCGTTGATTATGACTTTTTGTTTCTTCTATTTATAGATTCACAAAAGACAAAGTTTACTACCGTGGTTGCAAAATAATGTCTATATATATTTCTATTTAATTTTGTCCTATAAAGAGCTTCACTCCATCATAAAAAAAAACCTACTCCGTATTAACTGTCTCGCTTTACCTTCACTCAATGTTTGTCTTACAAAAAATAAAATAATTACATATTTTTTAAACCGTATCTCTTGTGTAATGAACACTTACTTTAACACCGAGGCAACTACCAAGAGTTGGTGTGTATTTGTATATTTTTATATAGAGGTTAGTGCGTACAAATTCACTTAATTTTGGTCGAATATTAATAGTATGTACTCAACTTATAGGTAGGGTTTTTAATGCACTTAACCTGTTAAAAGTAACAAGAAACGCATTTTACCTGCAAATGTCTACGTGGAACTCAGTTACCAAATGTCTTGCCATGTTAGATTCAGTGAAAAAACACAACTGGTGACTAAGGGTCGAGCCGGTCATAAAGTACATCAAGTAGATTTTTGAAAGTTAAGTGCATTAAAAACATTACCCGTAAATTGGGTATACACTATAAACATTCGATCAAAGTTAGTACATTCGTACGCACTAACCCCTTTTATATATACCGCTTCATTTCATGATTGACTACAAATCTTTCGCGATAATCAAATTATTATGGAAAGAACAACAAACTTGAGCCCTCTTAGGAAAATTCAAACCACTAAACTTGATATGAAGGAGAAATTTCTATATCTTTAATTCAGCTATATTTCACTAAACTTGTATTCGATGTGTAGTGTGCTCAACGTACGTTTGCTACTTTCAATGCATTTAACTTTTAGAAAATGTGTTTTAATGTATCATGCAATTTTTTATGATATGTCAACTTCTATGGATGTTACGTGACACCTTAAGTAGATGCCACATAAGCAAAATACATAAAAATACATTTTTTGAAAGTTGGATGCATTAAAACTAGCAAATGTAAATTGGATACACACACAATAGATGTTAGGTATAAGTTGGATACATTCTCAAACACTTATTTTTTTTATAAGTATATTTTACAGGTAAACTTGCTATTAAACATATTCTTAGTTAACTTTTTCATGATTTTAGGTGATATTCGGTTCGATATTGGGTTTGGTCACGAGTATAAGTATGAATTAGTTATGAAAGATAATTAGGAGAGAGAATTAAAAATTAATATTTTTTTTTTCTTCTTACTTTAATAATATAGTAAAAATAAACTAAAGAATGGAAAATAACAAAAGAAAAATGAGAGTGGAGTCATGTGAGTGAGGAAGAGATTGACAGGACTTATTTACCAATAAACCAGGAAAAACTCACAAATGTTAAAAGTTTTTATAAGCACTCGGTAATTTTTAGTTTAATTCCCACTTTCAAAACCTAACACCTTATTCCAAACATATGTTATCATACCTATGACTTTAATCACCAAAAATGAAGTAATTAAAATGCTCGGTGCTCAAACACTAAAAACATAAGATTATCGATTGTTAAATATTGTATTAAAGCATTTGTTTAGTGATGTAGGTTTTGGATTACTAGGACCTGTATTGGGCTTGTGGTCTTGTTGTGGTCTCACCACAAGCCGTTGTCATTATATTTTGTGGTGAATGATTAGCTTGGCTGGTCATAGTGATAACGACCGAGAAGGAATTCTTAATTATTGTTATTTTTTGTGTATATTATTTTGTGTTTAATTATTTTTTTTTTTAAATACGAGTTTAAATTTTAGTATAATGGTTAGAGTGCTTATAAGTCAGTCAATTGTGTATGGTAGTCAGTTGTGCACGATGTAGTGTCATAACTACAAATGGTTTAAAATAACTGAGTTTTCCCACACTGTATGAACATAGTTCATTTTGTTTGGATGGGCGAGTATATATCGATGTCACCGCAAAATTTATTCACAAAAATTTGTTATAAATTACAAGAATAAGAATGATGACTTGGTATCGCTTTTGTACTTTGAAGTACCAAGAATATATCCCCAAGTTAGATACATCAAATTGTGAAGTCTTCAAGTAGGCCAGCGCATGTGATGTGTTAGAAAAAGGCATCAATCATAAACGATTCTCAACGGAAAGGATAAGATTTTATGAATATACCAAAAAGTAGTGTTCTGGTTTTCTAAAAATCTTCCTATTTTACATGTCACAAAATATATAAACTTTTACATTTTTCGCAAGCATTTTTATTATAAAACCCATTTAAAGAATACAATATTTTTCTACATTAAGACCATATACATTTCTTTCCGTCAAGCTATCAAAGAAAATCCTAACTAGTAGGAATCCTAACAAACATCCATCTAAATATATTAATTTATGAATAAATACATGTATAGTTTTAAAGCTACCTCTTTCCTCTTTTTATACGAAAACTAAACCCAACAAACTATCTTACTGAACTCTTACGGGTTGATTAAGTGGTAAATTTGAAAGGAGAATAAATCTTTTATATTTGAAGAAATCAGGGTTCAAATTTCACTTAGTGTAAAAAATTTCTAAAGACCACGCTAACCTAATTAAGGAGAGCTTTATCCAAACTAAATCTGCGTGGCGATAAATTTGATCCCTGTGAAGCAGTCAAAGGAGATGTCGAAACTACAGCTAAAAAAAAGGAAAAACTATCTTACTTAATTACACTAACTTATAGTCACCGATAATTAGTAAAGATACGCTATAATATATATATATATATATATATATGACATCATGCAGTTTCAAATGAACATGCCAAATTGCTAATTTTAAATGCTAAATTGCTAATAATAAAAGCAAGAACAAGTGGGTATTATATAGTTGGTCATTTCCTTATTTATCCCAGGATTACATGCATGCTATAGTTGCACAAAATTTAGTCAAATGTCATGTAAATTCCAATTTTAATACATTTAAATTGAGACTATTCAAATACATATCTTAGAAGAAGATATTATTATTTTTTAAGAGGTGAAGGGCTGACTTTTTACTCAAATTTTACTTTGTGCAAAGTTTACTTGGTGCAAATCTGAAAGGAAAATAACTCTTTTATATTTGGAGGAATTTGAAGTTCAAATTTTATTTAGTGCAAATAATTTTTAAAGACTACATTAATCTTTTTAATAAGAGTTTTGCCTGAATTAAATTTGTATTGCGGTAAGTATGATCCCTGTGGAGCAGTGGTCCATTAAAGGAGGTGTCGAAACCACAACTAAAAGAAAAAAAAACTGTCTTACTTAATTAAACTAACTTGTAGTCACCAATACTTCATAAAAATGCGATATGATATATATATATATATAACTTGTAGTCACCAATACTTCATAGAAATGCGATATCATATATTTATACATATATGACATGATGCAGTTTCAAATGAACATGTCAAATTGCTAATAAAAATGCTAAATTGCTAGTAAAAAAGCAAGAACAAGTGGGTATTATATAGTTGGTCATTTCCTTATTTATCCCAGGGTTACATGCATGCTATAGTTGCACAAAATTTAGTCAAATGTCATGTAAATTCCAATTTTAATACAAGCAAATTGACACTATTCAAATACATATCTTAGAAGAAGATATTTTCTTTTTTTTAAGAGGTGAAGGGCTGACTTTTTACTCAAATTTTACTTTGTGCAAAGTTTACTTGGTGCAAATCTGAAAGGAAAATAACTCTTTTATATTTGGGGGAATTTGAAGTTCAAATTTTATTTAGTGCAAATAATTTTTAAGGACTACATTAATCTTTTTAATAAGAGTTTTGCCTGAATTAAATTTGTATTGCGGTAAGTATGATCCCTGTGGAGCAGTGGTCCATTAAAGGAGGTGTCGAAACCACAACTAAAAGAAAAAAAAACTGTCTTACTTAATTAAACTAACTTGTAGTCACCAATACTTCATAAAAATGCGATATGATATATATATATAACTTGTAGTCACCAATACTTCATAGAAATGCGATATCATATATTTATACATATATGACATCATGCAGTTTCAAATGAACATGTCAAATTGCTAATAAAAATGCTAAATTGCTAGTAAAAAAGCAAGAACAAGTGGGTATTATATAGTTAGTCATTTTCTTATTTTTCCCAGGGTAACATGCATGCTATAGTTGCACAAAATTTAGTCAAATGTCATGTAAATTCCAATTTTAATACAAGCAAATTGACACTATTCAAATACATATCTTAGAAGAAGATATTTTCTTTTTTTTAAGAGGTGAAGGCTTACTTTTTACTCAACATATACAAAATACAGGATAAAGCAGACAGCCTACACACATATATGACATCAGTTTCAACAAGCACTCATATATTTCTAGGACCCTCAAAATCACAAATAACAATTATTGCATATAACTCAAAAACTTGAGTCTCTCTTTAAAACACCTCTATCTTTCTCTCTCTAAGAAAACACACACACAATTTGTAAGGTGTGTGTAAAGATGGCAGGAGGGTCTTTTGGGCCAGCAGGAGTTGCAAAGGAAAGAGCAGAACAATATCAAGGCAAAGTTACAACTTACGTCATCATTGCTTGCATTGTTGCTGCTGTTGGTGGCTCTATTTTTGGCTATGATATTGGAATTTCTGGTAAGTTCTTGAACTTTTGATATCAGGGAGATTAATGAATCCTTGTAGTTATCTGTTTTGGTATGTCATGGTCAAGCTCTTGATAGGTTGAGATATGGGCAGGGTACAGGCTTATTGGGTAATTGGTCAAAATGGGTCACTTTTAATCCTGATCAAAATGATAATATATAACTCAAGTCTACAGATTCATCCAAATCTTGATCATTAAATCTTTTAGTTGAATTATACAAAACTTTAATTCAGTATAGTGATACAAAAGTACAAATACTTTGTGGGATATCTTGTAAAGGGAAAAACAAGAGAGGGCTGGACCAGCTTTGTGGGCCCGCCTGTTTGATATGTCACCTACAGGGGCAATATTGATTGCATTGCTGAAGAAATGGACTTAAAAAGTTGAAATCAACCAAAAAGTATTTCAGATACATATTTCTTTTTTTAATCTCACAAATTGTATTTTGAATGTATTAAAAAAACAGATTATTATTGAAAGTATAATACATACGTAATTGCATATGAAAACTATTTAAACTGAAGTGACAAAGATATTAGACAAAAAACACTTAGGGGCAAACCAACAGGACACGTACAATAAGTTCCGGTGTCGGTTTGGACCTGTTTTGACCCATTACCCGACCGGTCTGTTTTGCCATCTCTACCATTCATGTACTAATCATGAATTCACATACCAGGAGGGGTGACATCAATGGATGCATTCCTTAAGAAATTCTTCCCCTCTGTGTATGAAAAGAAGATGCATTCACATGAAAGCAACTACTGCAAATTCAATGATCAAGGGCTAGCAGCATTTACCTCATCTCTGTACTTGGCTGGCTTGGTTGCAACACTGTTTGCATCTCCTGTGACACGTAATTATGGGCGTAGAATCAGCATAATTTGTGGTGGAATCAGTTTTCTTGTGGGTGCAGCGCTCAATGCTGCAGCAGCCAACTTTGCAATGCTTCTTGCAGGACGAATTATGCTTGGTGTTGGTATTGGTTTTGGTAATCAAGTACTTTGATCCTCCATGAACTTATTCTGACATTTACTTCATCCTAAATTGCTTTACTAACTAACTGTGGATCCTTTTTTAAGGCAATTCCACTCTACTTATCCGAAATGGCACCAACCCATCTCAGAGGAGGCTTAAACATGATGTTCCAATTAGCAACAACTCTTGGAATCTTCTCAGCAAACATGATCAACTACGGAACTAGTAAGCTCGACCAATGGGGATGGAGACTTTCGCTGGGCCTAGCTGCTGCACCAGCTCTTCTAATGACCCTAGGTGGTATACTTCTTCCTGAAACACCAAACAGCTTAATCGAACAAGGATCAAAAGAAAAAGGGAGGAAAGTTCTAGAAAGAATTCGTGGTACCCAAAATGTTGATGCCGAGTTTGAAGACATGATTGATGCAAGCGAGTTAGCTAACTCAATCAAGCATCCTTTTAGGAATATTTTGGAAAGGAGGAATAGACCACAGTTAGTGATGGCGATTTTTATGCCCATGTTTCAGATTCTTACAGGAATTAATTCTATTTTATTCTATGCCCCAGTGTTGTTTCAAAGTATGGGTTTTAAGGGGAACGCCTCTCTTTACTCGTCTGCTTTGACTGGAGCTGTTCTTGCTTTATCTACTCTGGTGTCTATAGCAACAGTTGACAAATTGGGTCGAAGAGTTTTGCTTATTGGTGGAGGCATTCAAATGATCGTTTGTCAGGTAAACTCAAAACAGTTCAGTTTCTCTTATTTTCTATATTGTAGCAGGCTAAGACCTACCAAGTGGATAGTAGTGACAATTGCAACCCATTTACCTACAAACGGGTTGATTTGGCTTATTTGTTATCTATAATGGGTCAAACATGATAAGCTCAAACATTTATAAAAATTGGTTACAGGTCAAACATGTCGAAAGTCAGATGAAGTGTATTCAAATGCATTAAACCTCCAAAAGTGCTTAATTAAAAAACTTAGGTTCTTATTTTAAAAATCTTTTTTTCTGTATTTTTTTTCTTGGTAATTACATTTTATACCTTGATGATTTACAAAAAGTTCAAAAGAATGGATATAAAGATGTTGCAGGGCACTTAATCTTGCCAAATCCATTTTACAGGTTACCTAACCTGGCCAACTTGCTCATTTTGTGCCAACTGTACTACTGCAATTTAAGATGCTACTAACTTCTGCTTTAAAACAGGTCATTGTAGGCATAATATTAGGGCTTAAGTTTGGCAATGATCAAGAACTGTCCAAGGTTTATTCAGTTGTGGTGGTGGTTTTTATTTGCCTCTTCGTGGCGGCATTCGGATGGTCATGGGGCCCACTTGGTTGGACAGTACCAAGCGAGATATTCCCATTAGAAACACGGTCATCAGGTCAAAGCATTACAGTTGCAGTCAACCTCTTCTTCACTTTTGTTATAGCACAGTCTTTCCTATCACTCCTTTGTGGTCTGAAATTTGGGCTATTCTTGTTCTTTGCTGCATGGATTACTGTAATGACAATCTTTGTGTACGTTTTCCTACCGGAAACAAAAGGAGTTCCTATTGAAGAGATGATGCTGATGTGGCAACGCCATTGGTTCTGGAAGAAGATCATATCAGAAAATCCAGAGGAAGATGAGAGTTATGAAAGGCAAAGAAATTCATTAGTATTGCCACAACAAGCTCAATCATAGTTGCATTTAAATTATAATCTTGTCTTCTAAAATTTTACTAAATTTAGATAGTTTACAGGAAACAATGGCTATCAACAATTCAACATAGTAATAACCGATACATAAAGTTTCTTTGTTGATTAACACAGTTATACAGGTGGCAATTTCAACCCGTTTAACTGTATACAGGTCTATTTGGGCTGTTTTGTCTATTAGCATATCAAATGTGTAATTTTTTTTACGTCGCACTTCGTCCAAAATGCATACAACCTTCTAAACCTCTGAATTCAATCAACAGATTATTCTCCCTTATAAAAATACAGGACATTTTAGGTCAAAATAGACCAAGTTTCCTACTTCAAAGAAGTCTTGATGATTTTGAGAAACATAACTTATGACAATGAATCGATTAATGATATATAGCAATCATCGAATTTTGAACAAAACCGACATCATATTTTGAATTAACAGTCTAATGACCTAATGTTTAACTTTCTGAAAGAACAGGGACCAAATCATGGATTTTGACAAACTAAATCCGGTTCAATCAGAAAACCCGGTCTAAACAAATTACATTACCCAAATAAAAATACCAATGATGTTCTCCGCAAGTGTCATGTTCCAACGGTCTAAACACTTCCATAAATTTCATGAACAACAATCGTACATTGATTTCAAGAACAACTTGTTGTAAAATGACCCGCCAAATTTCTGGGCAGAAGAAGAGGAGAAAGATGGCGGCAAGCGAATCAGCAAAATTCTTCCCCTTGGTGTATGAAAAGAAAATACGTTCACAAGAAAACAACTACTGCAAGTTTAATGACCCCAAGGACTAGCAGCATTTACCTCATCTCTATACCTTGCTGGCTTGGTTGCAACGCTGTTTGCGACTCCTGTCACACGTAAGTATGGGCGTTGAATCAGCATAATATTTGGTGGAATCAGTTTTCTTATGGGTACAGCACTTAATGCTTCAGCAGTCAGTTTTGCAATGCTTCTTTTACGACGAATCATGCTTGGTGTTGGCATTGGCTTTGGTAATCAGGTAATTTGCTCCTTGATATACTCATTGCTCCCAGGGACAATTTTGGCCTAAATGGACAGCATTGGGTCAATTTGAGCATTTTGTCAATATTCTGAGTTGGTTTGAGTGAAGTTGAGCTATAATATGTGTATCAACAACATTTTTCTTCTGATTGAAGGCAATACCACTCTATTTATCCGAGATGGCACCAACCCATCTCAGAGGAGGCTTAAATATGATGTTCCAATTAGCAACCACTCTCGGAATCTTCTCAGCGAGCATGATCAATTACGGAACAAGTAAGCTCGACCAATGGGATTGGCGGCTCTCACTAGGCCAAGGGCCTAGCCGCTTTACCAGCACTATTGATGACAGTGGGTGGCATACTTCTTCCAGAAACCCCAAACAGCTTAATCGAACAAGGATCAAAATAATAAGGGAGGAGAGTTATAGAAAAAATACGAGGTACCCAAAATGTTGATGCCGAGTTTGAAGACATGATTGATGCTAGTGAAATGGCAAACTCAGTCAAGCATCTTTTCAGGAATATTATGAAGAAGAAGAGTAGACCACAGTTGGCGATGGCAATTTGTATGCCCATGTTTCAAATCCTCAAAGGGATTAATACTGTTCTCTTTTATGCCCCGATATTATTTTAAAGTACGGGTTTTAAGGGGAATGCATCTCTTTACTCGTCTGCTTTGACTGGAGCAGTTCTTGTTCTCTCTACAGTACTATCTATAGCAACGGTTGACAAGTTGGGTCGAAGAGTTTTGCTGATTGGTGGAGGCATTCAAATGATCATTTGTCATGTAAGTTGAAAATTTTTCAGATCGTATAGAGGTGGCCATATCTAGCCTTTTTTACTCATGATGAGTCGATTCGGGTTTTCTTTATCTCTAACGGGTCAAATGGATGAACTCAAAAAACTATAAAGAAAAACCTGAAAATGGAATGGGTAGAGAGTCACCACAGTTTAGTTATGGATCAAACCAACGTGACCCGCACAAAAAGTTTCTTGTTATGACCTGAACCACCAGTTCTGATGGCTTACCAAACCTGCCCATTTAGTGCATGGAGGCAACAATTTCGACCCGTTTACCTGCACGTGGGTTTGGTTTATTTGTAACGGGTAAAATAGTTTAAGCTAAGAGATATAGCTAGAAGGGATAAGAGTATAGTCAAACTGGTCAAAAGTTGTCTACAGTGTATTCAAATGCATAAAACCTCCAAAATCATTTTTATTACAACTAAAAAAAGAAATGGATTTTCATTGTAATATATAAATATTATAGATATAGATTTTGGTAATTATATTAAATCCAATAATGATTTTTTAAAATCAACAAAAATGGATAAAAAGTGTTGCAGGTCATCCAACCCAACCCGGCCTGTTTTCACTCGCACATAAATATTATTCACTTTGAATCGCAGTTAACGATAACACATATTAACCGAAACCTGATTTGACAATTACCCAACGTGCCGGACCCACCCATTTCTCCTCTACTACTGCATTTTAATCAATTACGATATTTTTTTATGAAACAGGTCATTGTGGGCATAGTATTGGGGCTAAAGTTTGGCAATGATCAAGAACTCTCTGAGGGTTATTCCATAATTGTGGTAGTTGTCATTTATCTCTTTGTGGCGGCATTCGGGTGGTCCTGGGGCCCACTTGGTTGGACAGTGCCAATTGAGATATTCCCATTTGGGCTGTTCTTGTTCTTTGCTGGATGCGTTACTGTAATGACAGTTTTTGTCTATGTATTCCTACCGGAAACAAAAGGAGTTCCTATTGAAGAAATGATGCTGGTTTGGCAACGGCATTGGTTTTGGAAGAAGATCGTATTAGAAAATCCAAAGGAAGAAGAGAGTTAAGACGGACAAAGCAATTTATTAGTATTGCCAACACAAGCTCATTGGTGGTAAATATGAATTCAAATTTTGTTTGTTAAAAACTATCAATTTAATCAGATAGCACTGCAAGCGGTAAGTTTGCCTTTCTAAACAAAATAGATGCGTTTGAAATTAACTTAGTAATAACCAATAAAAAAGTTATCTCTTGATTAATACAGAATATATTTTTGCAGTGGCAGTTTCAACCCATTTAACCTGTTAACTAAAAACTTATAGGAACTTCCAGAATACATTTTTGAGCTATCGAAATATCATATTGCATATATGATTCTGCTCAAATTTCATTAATACATGTTTCGTATATATGAACTTCCAACTCGATAGATTCTGAAATCAATGAAGAATAACGATTCTAAAATATAGCCACTCAGCGTACTCTTTCACAAGGTCAAGATGGGTGACTCATCAACCAGAATGCCTTACTGTAACAGTGTAACCCATCCAACAGGAGTACGTTTATTAGCTTAATGTAAAGTTTGTATGATATACATCCTGATCAGTTATCATACTATTATATTTTTTTCATTATATTTTTTGTTTAGAAAGTAAAATTTGACGAAAAGGTCTAACGGTCAATCTACAGTAACGTACAACTTTGACCACATGGTGTCACTATCGATTTACATGATCATCGAACTCTCGGCTTCAAAATTCATATCCAACATCGAAAACTAAAAAAATTATCATTGATTATTCCCTCTATCACCAATTAATTTTATAGTAAAATCGCAACTAAACTTACATATTAAACATGTTGTTGGTCTAAAAATCGTCCTAACATATTATATAAACCACGATGTTTTCCCGAACGAGTTACAAGTCATTATGAAACTCTCCCTTTTTTCTTTTTCCTTTCAATGCATTGTATAAGATGCAAGGGCATCAATTACTATAGTTTTCTGTGATACTTTGTAGTGATATTATTTAATCATATAGGAGGATAATGATATTAGAAAAGGTGACATTTTGATCCACAAATCTTGTCTTTTTTGTTTTTTACTTTAATTTTCCTGAAAAGAAGAGTTGGTTGATTTCTTCTAATGTTTCAAAGCCCCACGGTGGGTGAATGTCCTTTTCAACTTATCATGGAGAAACTGCTTTCCTCAAGATTCTCATACATGTTTATAATTAGATAAGACCGTTAAAGTGTCAATCATTCCATCACATTATTCTTTTACTATCAATATTCAATACCATAAATAAGGGGGAGATTATAAACTTAATAAAAGATGTTTTCAGAAACATATAAATGTGTTTGAAACTACTTATTTAACTGTTTATTTGATTATTTACTTATTTTGACAGCAGATATAAAAATATAAACACCTTTATAAAAGCTCTTTGTATATAATTTTTTAAGTAATAATTAGTTTAAAATAAGTTACTTAAAAATAAGCATGATATGACATGCTTCCCCTAAGTGTATGAGCAACTTATATTTGTAAGGAGTATGTTAGGAATTAAGGATTATGTATTTCATCTTCTTGTTTTTAAAAACTATAAATAAATAAAAAAAATGCCTATTTAATCTCAAAAAGATTAAACCCAAGTATATGTGTTAGAAGTAGAACCAAATTCATAATACCACTTGAAACTGGTTATAAGTTGGACACTAGTGATAGCATGGTTACTTATGTCTTTTTAATCTCTTGAAAATTAAGTACTCTAAAAAAAAATAAAAATTAAAGTCATGTTTTTCCAACATATTATATGTACTTTTTATGAAGTTTTAATTCTAATCATCAGCACTTTGAGTATTGTTTATTAGTGTTCTTTGTATGTCATGCATTAACTACGCATGCAGTTAAATATTTTGGTAATGAAAAATATAAACTAAAACTACAAATAAGATGAACGAAATCTAGTCAATTGATTAGTTGTAAGGTTTATTTTTAGTGGAGTAGTTAGTGACCTAGCTAGTGTCTCTAGATTTTGTGGAAAAAAGTTAAAGCTTGATTGAAGGATGTCTCCTTGTGTTAAATGTACTTTCTTTTAATTTGTTTCAAGGAATGAAACTATTTTATATTAATAAATCTTTATTTTAATTTTATAAAATTGCATTAACAATTTAAGGTATGACCAAATAGAAGAAAAAAAACTAATAACTTCAGCTTGTGTTGAATGTACTTTTTTAAAGGTATGAAAACTAGTAACAAAAGCTTGATTATCATTTTTATCCCACAAATTAAAATTGTTATTTTAAAGTATTTAATTTATCATCAAACGTTAAAAAATTATATTATTTTAATATTATATTATAGTGCGTTCAATGATTTATTTGGTGGTAATAGTAATTACTTACAGTACTTACTTTCCACTTCAGAAAACGATAAAATAAAGTAGATTGATAGATTTTTTATAAAAAAGAAAACGTTATAATTTAAAAGAGTTTTAAAATCAATTATCAGCTTAGTTAATAATTGTTGTTAAATCATAAGTTTACCAACTATAGAATTCATGTATTGGGGGAGTAGGTTTCATGTCTAGTTGATCCTCGGTTTTAGTTAATTTAGAGAGTTAAAACTATAAATTAATATTATATTTTTGTTTTTGTACAGAAGTAAATAATATATTCAATTCAATATATTATTATTATATTATTATTACTTATTAATGTAAGCTATTAACTTGTGTTTATGTGTTTATATAAGTACACAAAAACTTTATTACCTGATTATTTTTGTTTTGCTTATGTGGCATTGACATGGCAACCACATGGCAGTCATGTAAGATGTAACTTCATCTTCTTTATTCCACTATTTTCCGGCAGCCTACCATTTTTTCACCCCCAAATCACCATTCTTTCCGACCCGTAACTTTAAAATTCATTTCAAAGTTTAATTTATCCAGCCATCAACTCATTTTATGTAACTATCTTCTCCGATTTTTACAGGTTGTACTAAATCAAAAATATCAAATTGACAACACAAATTCCAATTCAAATAACGTAAAACCACTGGCATCATTAAATTAAAACCATCAAAAAATCGAAACTCAACTATTACCATCTAGAATTTCAACATAAGATTCAAAACATAAATACACTAACAAAATAAAACCGAAATATGGGTTTTAAAATCGTTATTATCACTTCGTTAATTAGATCTAAAGGCGACGCAAAAGATGTGGAAGTTGAAGCTTTCTTCACCGGCCGTCGCCGAAGATTTAATCGCATCTGGGTGGCGCCTACGAGCTGTTTATATCTTCCTTTTTCCACATGAATTTTTGCATATTCTGTGATTTTTTTATGTGGGTATTTCTTGAAAATTCATATCTTTGGCATTAGGGTTTTGGTTATACATAGATTTGTTGATTTGGGTAAACCTGATTTCTAGTTAGGTTCTTATTGGTGGGTTTAATAAAGGGTGACTCAACGGTAAAATCAATAAAGTAACCGCTTTAGACCCTGTAATTTTTAAGACCTCATATATATATATATATATGTATATATATATATATGTATTTATATATAAAAACATTTATTATTGTTTATATATCTTTTTATAATTATATATAACGGATAAATTTTTTTATTTATTAGGACACTAAATTAGATAAAGAAAAAAATCATACGTGCACATTTTATTAAAGCTTCATTAGATTAAGGCCTCATTTGATTAAGACTCTATTTGATTAATACCCATTACAGCCCACCTTCTGTTTTTCCACAATTTCGAACGGCTGTGAATAACATATATCAACAATTGCATTATGCTGCTCCTTTTTTAAAGTTCTTTATTGTGATTAGTGTCTAATAGATATTTAGATTTATCAATGGCAACTCGTAAATATGAATTTGGTTACTCGAAATTGTAAAAGAAACGAAAACAATAAGCTTTAGTGGAATCTCAAAGGGGGGGGGGGCCTTAGATAAATTTGTAACGGCCACAAAAAAAAAATCAAATAATATTAATGAATGTCTTTCAATTGATCAAACTAATATAGATGATAATGAAGTGAATGTGGAAGAAGAAATAAATAATCAAAAGAATGATTTTGATCCTAAAAATCAAACTAGCATAGATGTTAGAAATAAATATTTTGAGATTGTAAACATTGTAATCGATAAGTAAATGGTTTGTGTGAGGAGTAAAAATACTCAAACTTGTACTCAAACACTAAGAACGCTTGTATAACTTTTGACCATTTGCAATATAACATATTCAACCAAATTCTCTCTATATATATACGTACACATATACATAGATTGTTCTATCAATTATCATCAAAAACTCAATTTCGATTCAACAATTGGTATCAAAGCAAGGATTATCGAGTTTAGGATTGATTTTAACTAGTTGATTAAACAGATTCAAGTGGGAATTAGAGGAATTTGAGCAATTTTGACCAAAAATGGGTATTTGAAAGTTTGTACTACTTTGATCATCAAAATTCATCAATTCATCATTGAATTGTGAAATTGATCCGATAGAAAGATTCATCTGATTAAGTAGTAACAAAATCAGTTGAATTATGTTAATGATTCTCGTAACAGTTGCTTCAACATAACGAAGTTTTTTAAAGCTTAAAATTATGAAAAACTATATAAGATCGACAATGTCACAAAAAAAGTTAAATGGATTAGCTACTTTATCAATTGAAAATGAGTTAGTAAACGAAATTGATTTCAATGATGTAATTAAAGATTTTGCATAAAAAAAAAGCGAGAAAAGTAAATTTTATATAAAATGAAATAAGTAAAAATTTCTAGTAAAAAAGATCCCATTTTAAAAGTTCACTTTAGACCTTCAATGGACTTGAACTGGTTCTGGTTTAATATTAAGATCCTAGGGACGTTTGACTTTGGTTTACCAAGAATTTGTTGCAAAAAAATTGGTCAGACATGGCGATGGCGGCTACTCGTGATGTTGATGGTGAAATTTTTTCCTTTTTAAGTTTTCTTTTTTTTTTTTCTTTTTTTTTTTTCTTCTTTTACCACGTTTCAATCAATGGCAAATTTACATTTAACCAAAAAATTAAAAAGCCAAATAATTATTTTTAAATGCCACATAAGCAGTAAAACTGTCAACTTGTCAAACGTTAACTGGTTTAGCGGGTATTCCTTTAGAGCAACTCTATACTTACATAAATTTTATAAAATAAAACACAAAAAATAATATAACAATTCTTAAACTTTATTTTCTCTCTCACATGCTTCTTTTACTTGATTTTATTGGTACACGATTATAATGTTATAAATTTTTGATGATTTTATTATTTCTCATGACTCATCATGTTAACATATTATTTACATTAACACAAAATTTAAAAGTTTCTACCTCACATTAATAATTTATTGGGTATTACTTACATTAATACAAAAAGGAAAATACATTACTAATCTATAGCTTTAACTATAATTTGAAGGAAATTGTTAAATAGCTATTGAATAAAAGCAAAATGCCAAGAAAGGATTATAAGAACATGGAATTAATATATAGGGTCGACCGTAAGGAATCTAAATGACACATTACCAAACACCAAACCCTAATCGAGGATGACAACCTACTAACTACACACACCATATTTTATGGGTCTAGGTCTTGTCCGTCATTAAGGATGACACACGTTTATTCTTTACTACGGAGTATTATTTTATTTAAAGGGAGATCTGCAATGTATTATACGACTACCTTTTATGTACTAGCTTAGCGAGGTTTATTTTTATAATCTATTAAATAAAAGTTTCTCAAACACCGTTAACCAAAATCCCTTTAGTAATTAAGGATATAATGACACACTTTTTCATATATAATTTGTGTATGTACGTATTTTTATTTATTTAAATATGACACATTCATTCACGGGGAGGAATCGTGAAGTTTAAAAAATGTGTGTAAAACAATAAAATAGACTATTTGACTGTTGTTCACTAACCGATCCTACAATCAATATGGAAGAGATAAATCGTATAATTCGTAATTAAAATAACATGAGAATGAAAAAGGTTGTAAAAATGTGTGTATATTATGTAAGTTATTTAATAATAATAATAATAATGGATGTGGTTATGTATAAGATGATTCAGCTCAAAACTTTAGTTAACTTTTATAATACATCATGTAAATTATAATTTAGCTTAGTGTATACAATTATAATTAACATTATTTTGCCTAAAACCTTCAAATCGTACAACCTAGTTCATTCATACATCTGTACATAATGGTATGATTAATATAAGAGGTGATAGTTGAGAGCAGGGCGTCAATGGATGAATATGGATTGGATTTTAGTTCGATCATTAGTGATCCAAATTAAATAAATTATTATCCGATTCATGATCCAATCAAATGGATTGTGATCTGATCTATGTCCAGCTAATTTAAACGGATCATGATTCATCCGGATTGATTTGTATAAAAGAACATTCAAAGTAACTTCTTTAAATATCATAATTTAGTTTATTATCAATCGAAACGAATCTCATCAGGTTAGTACCATCCAAGTAGAAGCATTAGAAAGTATTGAATAGAAAAAAATAGAAAATGAATGTCAACTAAATATATAAAATCGATAACTGAACAGAAATTGTGGTGTGGATGTGTGGGGTTTTCCACGTTGGAATAGCACTTGCATGCATATAGGCAGCAAAATCAACACGAACATCCGATAAATCAACAAAATTGAACACAAATACACAATAATCAGTTTTAAATTCTATTATCGATTTTGTTAAAGAGTAGCGAAGGACCAGCAGTGGTAACACTAATTACAGTAAATCAAACGATCTAAGTTTAGAAGTTTTAAATGGATCGATTTGTTGGATTATTGGATTAGTTTTTTGATCAATAGACATGGATTAAATCGGATTAATTAGATCTGGATCAAAATTCAATATATTGACACGCCGAGTTGATAGTGTTAGCCATTCAAAGACTTATAAATATAAATAGTAGTATAACTTTTGACCGGCCTCATCGAACGAAGTAAAACCGAAGACTTCGAAATGAATTGATTTGACTTTTGCATTATATAGACTCACGAGGTGTGTTGAGCCTTAATATTAACCAGCTCTCCTAACCTCGTGAATGGAATATAATGTGCAATTCAACAAATATGAAACCGTACGTGTAAAATATCGAAACTTGTTCGATCCATAAAATATAGATAATGCCAAGATGATGTATCTTAATTATAATTTCAAACCCTTATATAAAGGATTTAGATATTATTCTTAATATTTTAAAATTTTAAATATCAAAAATTACGCTTATATCTCTACTATTAATTACATAATTATAGAAATCAATAAAAATAAATCAATATATACCTACTTGCTTCTTTCAATGTATACATTACACATTTATATTTATATCTATTTAAAATTTAAAAATAAATAACAAATATAATCAAATCATTTATTATGTTCGATCAATCCAATTTTTAATTTATGATACATATTCTAAAAGTGCTTCGATATATATTAAAGACTTAAATAATCAATATATTTGTTGTTCTATCACTATTATTATTTTTTATAACTATTATGATAATATAAATCATAAATCAATTGAAAGCATATAAAAACAAATAAATAATAACAATATAAGTTAATACAACTATTATCGTTACGCCAATCATCATTGTATACCACTAAACATTTTTCTATTCATTACTGACGCATTGCGCAGGTTCTTGACTATAATATATAATATGGAGCAATTAGGAGGGAAACAATACTTTTAGGGAAAGGGAAAAACGTTAATATTTATCACATAACATCTTACATTTATCAATAAAAATATCAACAAAAGATTATTTTTATCAAAGAATATTAATCAAAATAGATGTTGTATATAATATATTCACGGATGAACTTTTTTTAAGTCATAATATTAATTGAAAATATGTATTTAACTAATATTAATTGAATAAAAATCCATTAATGAATTTTAAGTTGTAAATTAAATAATATTTATCCGAACACGTGTTATGATGAATAAATGAGTTTATCACTTAAAATTTAATAATTAATATTCATTCAATGAGTACTAGTCAAATATACATTCATGATAAAATTCATCAACTTTTATGTTAATTTTGATAAATTCACTGTGATGAATTCAAACGATAATATAATATACATCAAATGATATTATAACCTAAAAAAAAGAATTCATTAAATAAACTTGATATTTGTAGCATCAATATTGATCTATATATATTAAATTTTAATTTCTTCATCACGTCACAATGAATACTAACGTTTTAACCTTTTTTTCGGTTCTCTCGAAAGGAGTACTTCCTTCAGAATTAAATTGATATATAATTATATTTTATAATGATATATCGTTTGAAAACATTAAATCTGAAGAAGAAAAAAACAATATTTGAGCACTAAGATTGTGTAATTGGATTCTAAAAGAAAGATGCCTTGGCAAAAGCCAAAAGTAAAGGAGCTTCTATTCCCTTCCACTATGTCCATGGCATCTTAAAAATTCGTGTTTAACTATTTTAATTTTTCAGATCACCTATTTTTAGTTTTTGTTATATATCGATTAATCATTTATATTTAAAAATATTATATATATATACTCACTCATGCTTGAAGTAGGTGATACATGTATAATTTATCCATCTGAAAGATACCTATCAATTATATATTGGGTATATATAAATAAGAAAAAATTATCCGTGCAATAAATTATACGGATATTTTGAAAAACAAGATATAAATGATAATACGTATATTTTAGAAACTTTGGAGATTAAATATATAAATCATATTTTGTTATAAAAGCTAACTACACTTATCATTAATGCATTGAAAAACATATTAATATCCCAATATAAATATGCCCAAATCTATATTTGACAAAGATGAGCATCTTGTTACAACTCATTAGCACTCTTATCCGAACCGTTTTCATATGAATGATGCTTGAAAATTTGTTGTGGACATTCCACGAATTTAAGACACTTTTTAACTTTTGACCAGATCTACTTCAATATGGAATTTACAAAAACACTTTTATGTTTAATCAATACTAATTTGAACCCTTTTTTGTCCCTATTCTAATTTATGTCACAACACTTGTTAAATTTGTTGTGACAAAAAGATTCTCAATTTGTCAAAGACAATATAAACAAAAATGTTCATGCACAAAACAGGTACCAAAATAAGCTCAGATACATATACATGTATCTATGAAATTGACTAGAGTAATAGTAGTAACTTTAATATAATAGCGACGTATTTTTATGTATCATATCATTAGGAACTTGGCAGTATTTTATACTAAAAACGATTAACTTCTAATTTCTTCCATTGTAAAATAACAAAAATATGTTGTTATTTTCGTAATAAAAAAGTGGATTTAGAGAATACAACGATAAGCATACTATATTTAAACTTGATTTGTCAATAAACTTTATTATTACATATTTTTTGTTTAGGATTTGATTGACTATCTTGTGACATAAAAACATATAATAATAAGTGATTAATGAATTTGAAAATCTCTCATTTACTTTGAAAATGCAAATATTATGCATAATTAAATCAAAATTTTACGCATTTAAATTAATCTTTAATTTAATAAAAAATCAACATTTATTAAGTACTTCATATCCTATCCTATCCTTCCTATATACCCTTAAAAGGAAAACTTAATCAAACTTTCTTATATATAAAAAAGTAACAAATTTTTAGTAAGAGTAGATAGTACTTCACAATTAATTATTCAGGCCCCATATGCTTCCAAAAGCAATTCAAAACCCCAATAGCATACAATACTCTGCCATACACAATATTATGTCATTCCCTCCTTTTTCTCAACTTTTTTTGCAGTCCCAATGCATTAATAAAATCACAATAAATAATACTAGCATAAATTGACCTAACTTTCTTCATCAACAACA
Organism: Logfia minima; assembly: GCA_963921325.1. Taxonomy (NCBI): domain Eukaryota; kingdom Viridiplantae; phylum Streptophyta; class Magnoliopsida; order Asterales; family Asteraceae; genus Logfia; species Logfia minima. Next base: position 32,859,752 of record OY992773.1, read on the forward strand.
GAAAAACCCACTTCAATTCTTGAATTCAAATATGAAGATCCTCCATTGTTACATCTTCTTTGTATTTATATTCATCTTTTCAGTTTCTTCTGCTTCTGCTGCTGATTCTTTCTCAGAAGCATTAATAAGCTTAAAATCAGAGTTTATTGTACCATCAAATGTTTTAAATGATTGGGTTATCCCTGAAGAACAAACCCCATCTCAGAAAATCATATCTTGTTCATGGTCAGGTGTAAAATGCAATCAAAATTCCACAAAAATCATATCTTTAGACATGTCTTTCAAGAATCTTGGTGGGGTTTTATCTGGGAATCAATTTAATCAGTTTCCTGATTTAATTGATTTCAACATTAGTTATAACTCATTTTCTGGAGAACTCCCAATCGGGATTTTTAATCTCACCAGTTTAAATACTTTAGATATCAGTAGAAACAACTTTTCTGGTGTTTTCCCACTTGGGATTTCTAGTCTGGAGAATTTAGTTGTTTTTGATGCTTTTAGTAACAGCTTTTCAGGGTCACTCCCACTTGATGTTTGTAAAATTCCCACATTGAAGGTACTCAACTTTGCTGGAAGCTATTTTAGTGGTAACATTCCTGGTGAGTACGGATCATGCAAAAGCCTTGAGATTTTACACTTAGCTGGTAACTTTTTAAGTGGGAATTTACCAGTGGAATTTGGTATGCTTGAAAATATTGTTCATATAGAAATTGGTTATAATTTGTACCAAAGTAGTATTCCTTTGCAATTTGGTAACATGAGTCAGCTTCAGTATCTTGATATAGCTGATGCTAATCTTTCGGGTTTCATTCCGAAGGAATTAGGTAATTTAACTAAACTTGACTCGCTATTTCTGTTTAAAAATCATCTTTCTGGGATGATTCCAGTAGAACTTAGTAACATTTTGAGTCTCTCAAGTTTAGATCTTTCTGATAATTTACTTTCTGGTCCTATTCCAGAAAGCTTTTCAAATTTGGAGAATTTGAAGTTGTTGAGTGTTATGTATAATGATATGAATGGTTCTGTTCCTGAAGGGTTAGCTAAGCTTCCCAACCTTGAATCACTTCTGATTTGGGATAATTTCTTTAGTGGTACACTTCCATTAGAATTAGGCAAACACTCTAAACTCAAATGGGTTGATGTTTCAACAAATGATTTTGTGGGTATCATTCCACCTGATATTTGTTCAGGAGGGGAGTTGACTAGACTAATGCTTTTCTCAAATTATTTTTCGGGTGGACTTTCTTCTATCTCCAATTGCTCTTCTCTTGTTCGTGTTCGACTCGAATATAATTTGTTTTCAGGTGGGATTCCTTCTGATATATTTCATGCTTCAAATCTTGAGCATTTTAACGTGTCTAGTAATCCTAATCTTGGAGGGATACTCCCTGAAAAAACATGGTCTTTACCCGTTCTACAGAACTTTTCAGCCAAGTTTTGTAATATTTCGGGTACCTTTCCTGGATTTCAGTTCTGTAAGTCGTTATCCCTTGTTGAATTGAACGGGAATCACTTATCGGGAACTATTCCTGAAAGTGTTTCAATTTGTGAGAATCTTGAAGTGTTAGATTTAGCTGAAAATAACTTTTCTGGTGAAATTCCATTGAAGTTGGGAAGCTCGATGAAGTTAAGATTTCTTAACTTGTCTTATAATGATCTCTCGGGTTCGATTCCTATGGAGAATAGTTTTAAATCAATGGATAGTAGTTCATTTCTTGGAAACCCAAATCTTTGTGGTGCACCCCTTGTGAAACCATGTCATCATGGGAATGGAATATCTGAGGGAATGGAATTGGGGAGCAGAAAGAATCATAAGGTTGCTTGGGTACTTGTACTATGTGCTGTCGTGGTAGTACTCTCAGGCTTCCTATTTGGAATCGTCTACTATCGTAGACAAAATGTGAATCGTCATTGGAAAATGGTGTCGTTTGGTGGGTTACCTGAACTCACAGCTGCTGATGTTTTAAAGAGTTTTGATTCCATTGAAACTGTGGAAACACCATATTCATTGAATTCTGTTTATAAAGTGGTTTTGCTTACTGGGGTGACAGTGATTGTGAGAAAGATCGAATGGGGAACAAAAAGTTCAAATCTTCTGATGGATTTTATAAGCCGAATAGGTAATGCAAGACACAAGAATTTGATTCGGTTGTTGGGTTTTTGCTATAATGAGAATATTGGTTATTTGTTGTATGAATACTTGCCTAACGGGAATCTTGATGAAAAGATCGGAATTAAGAGAGATTGGGGTTCAAAACACAAGCTCATGGTTAATATCGCACGTGGGTTATATTTTCTTCATCATGATTGTCATCCTGCTATTCCCTACGGGAATTTGAAGGCAAGTAACATAGTTTTTGATGAAAATATGGAGCCCCATTTAGCCGAATTCGCATTCAAAACAATATCTGCAATGGAAAGAGGTAGATTTTCAGTTGTTACCTAAAAAGCCTTATTTTAAATGATTTTCTACTTTAGAAGTACCAAATTAACATGATTTTGTTTCTAGTCGAGGTGGCTTAGTGGACTGGTCGCGGGGTTGGGTACCGGGTCGAAACTGGTGGGTGGGTTGACCTGAGATAAATGTTGTTCTACAATATTAATTTTTATAAACATAATTAGTGCGTCAAGTACTATTGTAATGTATCTTATTTCAACAGAAAATTAAAGTGTAACGATGTAGGAGGTTTTATGTGTTAGAAATACAACTTGGGCGACTTTTGACCTGTCTGATCCATTTTTTTATTATCTAAGGTTTTCTTATTTGACCCACTAGAGATAAAAACATAAGCTGAATCGACCCATTCATTCACAGGTATATGGATCAATTTTATCACCTCTAGTTTCTGTTCTAGAGAAGTAGAAATCATTCACTTCACAGACCTTGAAAGCTATGAATATTTATGACAGGTGAATACAAGGGTCTCATGGAAGATGAGCTAAAGGAAGATATGTTTGACTATGGGGAGATTGTTTTGGAGATTTTAACAAATGGAAAGCGGAAAAATGGTGGAACTAGTTTATACAAGACACCGAAAGACGTTCTATTGAAGGAGATATATAATGAAAATGAAGTAGCTGTTTCTTCTTCATCTTCAAAGTCTGTTCAAGAAGAGATAAAAGTGGTTCTTGAACTCATTATACGTTGCACGACAAGCAAGCACTCAGATAGACCTTCCATGGAAGATGTTCTTAAGATTCTTTCTGGGTTGAAGCCGCAAAAGAAATGAATGTGCTTTTTCACATATATAAGTTAGTATTGGCTTAAGTAATCTAGCTTATTAAATGTTGATATATGGTTTGTAAAATGGCTTTCTTCTCTTGTATTAGATGGTTATGTGGCAATTTAAGCTCCTAGTGATGTTAAAAAACATGAAATCAAAGCTTGTATATCTTTTCATTCTTATGGTGAGTTGAACGTTTTACTTTATATGCGTCTAAAGTTTACTTAAAAATCTTGAAATCTTGAAATTGATTCTGATTATCTAAAATAAAGGTTAGATTTTATGTTTGTGGGAGACAAAAGAGGAATGCATTATTGTTTTGGACTATCACGTACACATCATGACATCATGTAAAAGTTTAATGCTGTTCAATTCTGTATGTAAGATTATTTTATATAAATTATAAATGTACTGTTTTAGATATGTACTCATATGTAGGATATACATATACGTTTTAGTGCATCTCTTAGTGGTTATATCTTGGAATCATTAATTCTGGTATCTTCATATTATGTGTCATCTAGTTTTGAGGGTTGATGTTAAAAATCTATTAAAAAATGAAATGTCCTCATTAAAGTTTATTAACGATATGTTTTGATTGAAATGGAAAATTGTAAGGTTTATTAATTATGCAAATCAAGGAGTGTCTCATGTTCTTTCTTCCACGTATGGTCTCTGCAGTCTTCATGTATGCTGGCTACATTAATAAATTATCTGCTTTTGCTCTTCTTTTTCCAGTTTTGTTGGAATTTATATGCGGTGTAATTAGAGTTGGCACTTCTTTTTATTATCAATTTGATAATAAATGCACTGATACGTGTTATCTTTTAACGGGTCAAGTGAGTAAATTCAAATACCTTTATCTTAACATGAAACGAGTCAAAGAAACAAGTCAAAAGTCTACCGATGTGCATCTTTTAATGCGCAAAAAACCTCCTAAATCTTTTTTATTACAAAAAGGAGATTACTAATGTATTTCTATATTTATATTTGACACACTAGTTGTTTATAAGCAAAAATTGGGCAACTAATGTTTGGTCAACCGGTCAACCCAACCAGACTCATTATTATTAACCATATGGACATGGTCCCGAACTTGTTTTAACCCATTACTCAAGTTATCCAATTCCTAAGCTCTAAGTGTACTACTGTATTAGTTTCATTATTTCTGAAATGAAGAAAATATTGAAGTCAGTTCTTGTCATTTTGCGTAGAAACATGGTAAATAACGTCTCTCTCATGTTGGGCTAGGGCGCTTCCTCCTACCATCTTCAGGTACAACCATTTTATTAACGTATTCACTCTATCACAATTTGAGACTTTGAGAGGACTATAGTACTATCCCATGCAACATAGGGACATATCTTATAGTACATCTAGGAGAGAGGGTTTGTACTCCTCATAATTCCCTCCCTCCCAGTCTCCCACTAATCAATTATGCACCCAAATGTTATGAATGTGGCAATAAACAAACCGCATGAAGTTCCAATTCGAGTATTCATTAAGTAGTAGTGGTCAGATTGTGTATCCGTTTAGTATGTCTTGTTCTTGATCATGATATCTAAACAATGTTAGAATTTGAAATTGTTGATTGCTCGGATGATACTGAAAGTCGTGATTCACTTTCAGATTGAAATATTTCGTCGGTACACACGAAATTCCAATCGGATAAAATTCAGTATATTTTCAGAGAATTAGTATGTGAATGTTATGATTTTTCTGTACCAAATGTGATGAACAAAACTGATCAAATTGGCGGTTACAAAAACCGTTTTTCAAACGTTTTTAACCATTTTCAAACTTGCGGGTCAAACCGTGTTTCATTTCCAATTTCGACCCCAGCTAGGGGCTTTGCCCCTTGGACCCTGCTACCGGGGCGCTGCCCCCGGACCCCCGTTGGACCTAAACGAATTAAAACAAGCGGGCACTTCGCACCACCAAACTTGTTTAATATTCATTTAGATCAAATTGGTCAATAAGTTTAATCCCATTACACTTAAATCATATTGGTGATGATAAATCACCAACAAACAAATGTCAAGCGAATGATGAATTTGAGGACATCAAGAGGGAAGTAGGTAACGATACTGAAGATCCAGATCGCTGCAGCCCATCCCCATCCGATTCCTTCAATCCTAGAAAAGCTCCATTTAGCATATACAGAAATTAAAGTAGCCAACTGTATGAACAAAGAAACATACATGTGTTATTTTAAGATAGAAGATCGTTGAAATGATAGAGTTGGCAAATGACTGGGTCAGCTGAGTTGTGCAACTTGTCCTTTTGTTGTTAAATGTTAAACCGACTAAAAGAGCCCCAAACATTTTCTGTCAAAACTTTATGAAATTTGTGTATCAAAAATGATTTAGTTATATTATTTTGATTGGAATGATTTAGGACCTTTAAATATATACCTTGGTTGACTCATTCATAAGTGAAATAAGTCAAGATTGCCACCTCTAAAGTCTAAACTGCATTGAAAAGCATAGAATATATTCAGAAAAGGCTACACTATTTACCAACTGGACTATTGCGAATTCCAAAATAAGCAGGATACCAAGACGTTCAACAAATGACCAGCCACGAGACCTTGTCACAAAAATGAGTGCCTGACTGATGATGCTCCCTTGAAGGTAAAGTGCAGCATTAATCTTATCCTCATTTCCGATAATCGATTGAATACCGAAGAGATCCTAGAAACAATGAAACGTGCAACACTTAAGCAGCTGCAAAGGAACATAAGAGAGGTGGGCCAGGTGGAAAAATAGCGGGGTTGGTTAACGGGTCAAAACAGGCTGTTATCTAATGAGTCCATATGGGTCAGGATGGTTTGACCGGTCAACACATTTTTGTCCTCTATTATTTTAGTTTTATAAATAACTAATGTATCAAAGAGGATTATAAAAACCCACATATGAAGCTATTTAGGAAGTTTAAAGCATATAGAAACACTTTTGGGTGACTTTAGATCTATTTGACCCATTTACCAGTTTCAATTTCTTAATAAGTTTCGTAAGTTTTTAAATTTACTGTTTTGGTCCGTTGGAGGTAACTACGACCCAAATCAACCCATTTTTAGGCAAATGGGTCAAGATTTCCACCATAAATAACTTGCAAAACGGGATACTTACGGGAAAGAAGTCCACCCGAGCTGTAAGCCAAAAGAAGATTACGGACCATAGCGAGATAAGTTCCTAGGACAACACCAGTCGCAACGATTTCACTGAGTTTCCATGAATCAGGCACAAGGAACGGCTTGACTCTATCCTTCAATATTGTCATGAGGCTCCATCATTCAGGATGGCTATAATGAGGACCATAAAGGGTGAGAAGTGAAATTCCCAAATGAGAGTGATAAGCATGAACCCGAGTACAATACGGATGGTGATAGAGACAGCATAGGTAGTGCAGTTCTTCATTTTTCGGAGGATGGCTCGACTTGTTAACGCAGCACTCACGATCACTCATGATGGCTTTTACTACACCCTCATAAGGGATGAAAATATGGCCAAATGAATATGGGCCTGTTGTGGTCTTTATGTTCCCTCTTTAGGTGTCTTTCCACCATAAGCAAGCAAGCACACGGCAGAGGTGCAAAGGAGAGATCCCACACAGAACCCTTTCCCCAAACCCCTCAAAAATAACTAAATTTCAACTTTTATACCATGACCCACAAATATTCTAGGAGGGAGACAAGAAACTAACGGTAAACCATTATTTTGTTTAGACTTCTAAAATTAACCACCCGTTGACCTAGTCAACCCACATAGTTTTAGGTTACAAATAAAAATATATATCGTAAACATCGCTTTTATAGTTAAATATGTGGTTAGTATTAGGTGTACAATTACCAAACTTGCATCATTTAATAGGAAAGTCTTTCGTATTATAAATCGTATGTGTATATTTTGACAGTTATTCATTTTCTCATTTACACGTACCGTTCAATCACCAATTACACAATTAACATCAAAAATCCAATTTAGTTCTTAACATTTAAAACTGAAGATTTTGTAACATGGAAAGCTTTTCTTTTCATGCAAAGCTTTTTTGCCAATTATTGTATATATAAACCCTTTATTTTGTTAAAAAAAGATTTCAAAAAGCTTTTTTACATTGCATCAAATAGCTTTTCTGTTAACTTTTTTAATGTGTCATGTAAAAAAACTTATGAAACCTTTTTTTCGTGAATGCTCTAAATGCCAAAACTTATTCGCCAAAAAAGTGGATTGCAAATACAATGAAGCCGTATAACGTATAATTTCAGCAGGAAATAAGTAGTCAATGATGTACTAACATAGATCTTCAGTGGTCTAATCATGCGATGCTGGTAAGAACAAGAAGTATCGTTTGCTAGTAAGAAAAAAACACATTTAATTGCACATTGTGAAATTTGTTCTGTTAATTGCATTATCATTAGAAATGCATCCAGTATTTGAGTTGTTCACTCAGAACATTCAAGTTGAGAATGCAACAGTAACCAAAACCGATTCGAACATAGAAGGTCGCACATAACAGAAGGAAACTACAAAATACTTTGCCCATAAACAAGGGTGTCATCAAAATCCCCTGGTAAAGTAGGAACCATAAATGCTTATAATTTGTAAGCTAAATTTGAAACTAGGAAACATAAACCCTGAAGTCCTTCGAGTCTCTGAGTTAGACGAACAGCAAAAACAACACCTCAAAATCCAAGCTTAGTTCTGCGCCAGTGCCTGCGTTTCGCATTGTACCTAAATCAAATTATAAACAAGTCAGAACAATCAAACAAAAAAAATAAAATCATAAGCTCATTCTCGGAACTATAAACATAGTTTAACAACTGGTTTTTACCTGATAGTGTTATCAGTCCTCATGCGAATCCAATTAGGAATGGGCCTGTTTTGCCTCATCTTCTTGCCAAGCTTCTTCTTTATCATGAAACTCTTGTGTGACGGCTGCATACAAGAAACACATTTAAGTTTGAGTAAAGAAAATTGCTAGATAAACTTAATTAGATAAACCTAAAAGTTGGCCTAACAACAACAACACGACACATGTAAAATTCAACCAATAAGATTAAGATAGATAAAATATACAACCAATGAGTGAATTAGGCCAATGTTTAGGTCTATCAGATTAAACCTATGTAGCATTATTCTTGAATAAAATTTCAGCAACATGACATCAATGCACACTATCTATGCATATATATAATGGTTGTTAAGCATTGCGATTTAAAAATGAATATCTAATAATCAGTTTTTAGTGTTTGTGTTATGATTCTTGATTTATTTAAAAGTCAGATAATCAAGTTTAAAGTAAAACTAACTGTTATTATTTCAATTTCTTTTTTGGGTCATATTACTAGTAAACTCATAAAATTGTAGTTTTCAAAACACTTAAACAACTGATTAAATGATCCAAAAACTATTTACCAAATCCCAACGGAATTTATAATTCTAACTATTCCAGATCACATAATCAGTTTAAAAATAAAATAAAAAAATCAAACAAGCTCATTCTTCTTTTTTCTAAACCCCTGAGAAATTCTATATATTGAGAATTTAATCAAAGCTAAAAAAACCCATAAACATTAACGTATAGTGTACCATTTTTAGCAAAAATTATAATATAATCAATCTATAAAGCTACATCAGGAGTGAAGATCGTGTTCTGATACCAAAAATCAAATCTTAAACCCCTGACTCCCAATTCAAAGCAGCAACAATTTACAGTGTTCAAGTACCATAACCATACATGTATACATATATATGATACGAATATGAAATGAAGTAGAGTAGTAGATTACCATGGCGGAAGTCGAGTTTCTCTGGTGCTCAGACGGCAAAGGGGGACTAAGGTTTTGCAATGGGTTATTATGTTGCTAGGGTTAGCTTGCATTTACATGGGCTGGGCTTTAAGCCCAATGGTGCCACTTTATTCTTAGACCGACTGATGGAATTATTATTATTTTTATTTTTTTTGCTTTCATTGTAATAAAAGTTATGATATGATGTATAATCTTGTTAACTATAGTGTTCAAAAGGGAAGTCTATGATATTCTTTTTGGTCCATCGAATTAATGAAATTTTTTAATGTTTTTTGACCATTGAATGACAGCCATTGATAGTCCTACGATTCGTAGATGGGCTATTATTTGTTAGGGTAACAAGAAAATCAAATAGATAAAATGATACCATCGACTATATTTTGCAAACAATTGACCCAAGGCTCACCATCGATTGGGTGCGCACCGTTGACTTACATTGGATTATCAAATTAGCATTTAGGTAGAACATTTTCATTCACATTACATTTTATTTTTATCGAGTTACTATTTTTTAAAAGAATATTTCTAATATAGTGACATTTAAAAGAGAAGAGTTTGTACGAAGTAACGAAAAAAGGAATAGCAAGGATTATGATGGTAGCATTTATTGTATTAGGTTGTATTTAAAAAATAATAATTAATGTTGCACGAAGTTTTACTATTTAAATTTGTGTTAAAAGATTATGAGAGGTGGTAGATCCATCAGGTATATTAGTTGATTTATACACCAAAACATTAAGTGTAGTACAATTCTTGTGTGATTTTTAATGTATACATTGAAATAAATAATATACTTAGAGGTGTTCGGCTTAGCATAAGGAATCATGCCTAAAGCTTTTAACTTATTAGCTTATCGGTTTGAAAAACCTTATAAGGTCGAAGGAGTTGACTTCAAAAAAGTATTCATTATTGATAAACTGACGAGTTAAAAGTATTTTAAATTAAAAGAAAATATTTTAGGGATGTTTGTAGGTCGTTCTGACGGCAAAACTTCGACGATGTAAGCTTTCATATGTATAAAAAAAACACAATAAAAACTTTTGAATCTAATAAGTATCACAACAAATATTTTAAATTGAAAGAAAATACCTCAAAAATACGTTTGTTTTTGTACCGAAGGTGTTTTATGGTTAGGAGTTAACAGAGGTGTTTTATGGTGGTGGTCTTAGGTGGGCGGTGGCAGTTTGATGGTGCTGGTGCGAACTCATTGTCGGTGGTCATTAGTTGTGGTTAGGAGGAGTTTTGATTGCGAAAATGAAAGAAAATTTTTTGAGAGATTGAATAAGGGATGAAACAGAAATTAACTAGTTTTAGAAAATATAAAAAAAATATATCGAAAAACACTCGTACAATTTAGAATACGTCTTACCATTACTACATTACTTAATATTAATTGTATTTGAACTTCTATGTTATATAGACTTTTTAGATTAGATTTAGATGGATAGAAGACAGATCGATTAAGATTTATATAAACATACCGGAATATATATGAAGCATAAACTCGGGTAGATTTAAAATTAGATCCAAACGCCCGTTTTCCTTCACGAAAAAGAAAAAGAGAAAAGCAACAACAACCTAAAGAAATTATTCGACCCCGTGAGTATAACGCAATTCACAAATCCATTTATATATCGATCTACAAACTCTTTCACAGAGCACCCAAGACATCGTCACTAATTATTTCGTTCTGGAAACCCTAATCTTGATTTATTACAATGAAGATCACAGCTTTACTAGTATTGAAGTGTGATTCGAGATCAGATGGATCGGATCCTGTAATCCTTGCAAACGCAACCGATGTTAATCATTTCGGTTTTTTTCAAAGAGTCACCGTTCGTCAGTTCATCGTTTTCGTTGGCCGGACCGTCGCTAAACGTACACCGCCTGATCAACGTCATTCCGTACAGCACGAAGGTCTCATTTTTCTTTTATTATTTACGCATGTATATTACACATCAAGAACACCATCTGTACACATAAAGTATATACTTAGAAAAAAGATAAACGTATACACAAATTTATTGAAGCAGATAAAATCATAGATGCACATAAGGCACTTGATTAAATGCACAAATCAAAAACTGTGATTATACGATTATTGTGTATGTGCATCAACTTGTGTACGTATATTTGGGTTTCAAAACTTGAAATATTATGAATTTGTGGACTTTATGTGTGCATATGGTTGTGTTCTTATCGGATACTAAATACTTACCTTGATTAATTAAAAATACGTTTTTATGATATTTGGTGGTTTTGATTTTAGTACTGGATTAAAGTTGATAGACTGTAATAATTGTGATTACAGAGTATGATAAGAAATAGGTTGTGTTACAAAAGGAAATATTCTAGGAAGATTGTGTTTGGATTCTTATTAGGTTCAATATATATTAAAGAAAAGAAATTGATTTGTTATTGTAACAAATATGATCGTTAAATCTGGTCTAAATAAGTTTGTATCAGATTGTGAAATATTTCGAAGAAGTCTATGTCCGTTTCATGCAGAAAGGATTTGAGTAGCTTATGAACAAACTTTTGAGTTTGTTGAATTGAAATGGTAAATTTGTGGTGTTTTGACAAGTTGTTGAGTCGTTCATCTAATTATATATGTTTATTTCATGATAGAGTATAAGGTACATTCATATAACAGAAATGGTCTATGTGTGGTGGGATTCATGGATGATCACTATCCTGTTAGAAGTGCATTTTCTGTGCTGAACAAGGTATGCTCATATTACTTTCATCTTTATTTAAGTATTTGAAAAGATCCCAGTGTCTGCAATTCTGCTGAATCCATGAAAGTGTAATCTTTTGTTGATATTTTTATTAGAGTCCAGACTTGGGAGGATATTACAATTTTTATGAACTAATGCAAATGAGAATGTTGATTAGGTGATAGATGAGTATCAGAAGTGTTTTGGTGATTCATGGAGAACCATACAAGCAGATAGTACTCAACCATGGCCTTATCTTAATGATGCTTTAACCAAGTTTCAGGTACATATTGAGTTCTCATTTAATCAATGTACTACACCTATTAAATTCTTTACTTTCTAGTTGTAACTTCTGATTGCTTTTCATCGTTACTGGTTTTCCATTTCTTCAGGATCCTGGGGAGGCAGATAAACTGCTGAAAATTCAGAGAGAATTAGATGAGACCAAAATTATACTTGTAAGCACTCATAGTTTAGTGTCTTTGTCATATGTTATGTTTACCTCGTCTTCCATATTTCACGCGTCCAACTCTGTTTCTCCGTATAGCAACTGTAGTAAGCATCTAAAACAGAAGATTACAACCGTAGTCCCCATATAGCTACAAAACTTAAGAATGCGATGTGGGGTCTTAATCTATTTTTTCCCACCTCTAGTCCTCGTTTTCCCGATCCACCCATATTGTCACCTCTTATCCAAATTCGTAGATCTTTTACATTATTGAGAATCTAGTTTTACATGTGACCTAATGTTATTTATTTTTGCCATGTGGTTCTATTTGTCACAGCATAAAACCATTGATAGTGTCCTTGAAAGAGGGGAAAAGCTGGACAGCTTAGTAGAGAAGAGTTCAGATCTCAGTGCGGCTTCACAGGTACATGTTTCAACAAATAAAATTTGTCATGGTATTCAATCCTTGTTGAGTTTGATATGATGCATTGTTAGTTTACTTTAGGGATAAAACATATTCTAATTGATGTAGCTATTAAATAAGTAGCAATCTTACCACTATGGCATCAAGTTGAGTGATCTGGTGGCAATATTCCTGACAACTTGCAAATACCCCTTTTAAGCATAATGCATGTAAGATAAGTAATGAGATTTTCATTCAGTCCTTTTTCACATTTAAGCTTGCATTTGTACCTCAAAAAGAGCGCTACCACCACAAAGTTTGTACTTATACAAAAATTCATTCAATTTTTTATAGAGCTTTGGTGCTGTGAGAAATGATCTAGGGTTGGGATGACATCCTTAAGTGACATGTCTCTAGATGGTAGATATCCAAATGTGGTTTATATAGCCTTTTATACAGCACTACATGGGAAAATCAATGGAGAACCCTAATCGAAGACTATGGCATTTAGTAAAAGATATGACTTAAAATGGGATAAATAAGATTGCCGATGAGAGCTTGAAACATTATGTAGTAGAATAGGACTTGGGATAGAAACATTGAATTGTGTCATTATGAAATATGCCTCTTATGTAAGTGAATTTATTTAAAGGACTGTTCTGCCTTAGAAGCAGTTGTTTGGTGCCCAAATAGCTAAAAAGGTTTATATACTTTATAGTTGGCAATCTTAATGGTTATGCTAGTAAGAGATAATAGAGGTTTCAAAAGACTTCCTTTGGTTTCTGATGGTGTAATAATAATCAAGAGGGAATCCTAAAATGTTCACGTTAGGCATGATGCTTGCATGTAAGGAGTACCAAAGTAATATATGTATGTAAAATGATAAAATGATTGAAGGAAACTTCACATATCGAAGGGGAAGCCATTAGGATGTTGGACTAGATTGAAGTGTTTATACAAATGGTAGCAAAGGAGGTGTATGGAGAAATTGTAAGGAGTAAGATGGTTCCATTTTGTGGAGAAATATGCATCTTAGAAACTTTTACATGATAATAAGTGTAGAAAATGTAAGAATGTCTAAATTAGTGAAGATGGTGTTTGGAGATCTCAAGGTATCCTCTAGAGTCATGACTATAGTAACTAGTCAACTAATCCTGGTTACATAAGATCAACATATAGCAGAATTAACAGACACAGTGATCATCTCAAATACCATTGGGAGTATGATTGGTTTAACTTGTTCAGTACAGAGAATGTCCTTTTAAACAAAATAACCTAGTTCTACACTTCTATCAAATATCCTCCCCTATTAGTATCGTCCAATCACCCAAACAATTGCAACTGATAGTGGACAGGGTAATTTATACATCCCCTTCCTATTACCACATTTTTGTGAGGATTAAAGGGACAGAAGACAAAGAGCATTATTATGGATTTTTTCTTTAACCCATGATGCGAAAATTACATAGTATATGTGATAGCTCCACAACTGGATATTGCTATAGCATTAAGATTCTGAAAAACTTCAAAACTTAACCAAAAATCAAAATGATTAAATTCTAGATTACCAATGGTTCATAACACTCTATCTAGAACCAAGTCAGAGAAATTGCGAACGATCATTGTTTAGACATGTTTTCAGCTGCCCTTTTTTTAATTAATTAATTATTTATTATTATTATTATTATTATCATTATTTTTTATGAGGTAAGATAATAACAAGAATTGTCTGGTTGTTTGTCAACACAGATGTTCTACAAGCAGGCGAAGAAGACAAATCAATGTTGCACGATATTATGAGAACATTTTCCACCTTCCACATATGGTTTAACGTATGATTTTTCATTTTCACGTGTCTACTGTTTGAAGATATACTACATCTCGCTCTGATGTGAACACAATATCAAGTCTTATGGCTACTGTTCTCATGTAACATAATACACACTTACAGTGTTTGTAATATTTTTCGCATTGCTAAGAGTGGGATGTTATATATTTTAATCTTTTGCACTTAACTTGCATTGTATGCACAGTAAAAGGTGTAGAATGCACCAAGCAATACCATGTGGTATTTACAGAATTATAGTAATAAGGTACCACCTTAGAAGTTAGAACACATGTTTCCACTAGCTGTGGCAAATTAGGCAGTGGTTTCAGATCATAATTTTTCTTTCATTGATGGTTTAATTACACATTTTCTTTTATGTTAATATATTCTTTTAACACCAGTTGATACTCGATACCAACAATTTGCAGCTCCTACATAAATTCAAGTCAACCAATCAGCATATATAATCAAATTCAAATCATAAACCCTAATTTCAATTTCCAGTTCAGTATTAACCACAAGTACATATGATTTTGATTACCAAAAAAATACGTCATAATAAACAATTAAAAAAATGAAGAAGGCTCAGATTCGCCTTTATTCAGACATAAATCGACAGTGACGTCAGCCATGGCTGCGAAATTACTTTCACCACCCTACGACCACCGTCACCGCCGTGTCTGATAATTAAACATGAAATCAATCGTCACAGCCTCCGTAAAAACACATACACAATGTGAAATTTAAGATCATCGACAGAAGAAATGAATTAAAATTTCTCGTAATTTCATTCTTCTTGCCTCATACTTAAACTAATGAGATTCTTTTTGCCGTTTATGGATCTGCATGAAGTATTTATATCTATCACCTGATGACGATGATGATGGTTTGACCTAATAATTTATAGGCCTTATTCACAAATTACAAGTTTTAGAAATAGCCCCAAGTTCTATTCAAATTGGACCAGGCCAGAATTTGACAATGGGCCCAACACCCAAAAGCTTACAATAATCTTGTATAAAAATGATATACTTACAAAAAAGCCCAAAAACATTATACAATTATATAGGACATATTAAGTGTGACCAACTATATTAATATTTAACCTTGTAATAAACGTAGACCAGCTACATGAAGGTACATGCATGATATATTAGAAAAGACAAGGTAACTAAATGACTAATAAATTCTTATTTATTATAACACGAATGTAGTATAAAGCTTTACTAGCCAATAAGTCAAAGAATTACATAAGTTTAATTACTTTCTTGAAGATGTCAAAGTTGAGATACTTTGCTCATTTCTAAAAGAAATATTTAATTAAACCCCATTAATTCAAAGTCTTAAATATATATCCTATAATTAAATAACACAAAATGATTATAATGAAGCTTTACACGCTATTTTACAAGCCAATAAGTCATATTTTCACATAGGTTACTTTCTAGAAAATGTCAAAGAAGGGATACTTTGTTCATTTCTAAAAAAGTTATCAGGATCCACCATTGTTTTCACTTTCACCAATCTTAGAAAATTAGTCTTTTTGAAATATTTGACCCCATAAACAGTCCCTTCAATAAAACTGTTGTTCCCATTATCAGTAACACCGATGTCCAGATCCCTGTAGTTCAAGAAAGCTTCTCTAGGAGACTTTGAAACAAATGGTGTCATGTACTCATGCAAAACCCTAGTTAGGTTTACGTAATAGTTCGCAATCTCGACTCCATTTTCATTCCAATCCGCTGCGTATTGAATCTTTGCGATGTTCCCAGCTCGATGGGGGAACGGTTTAGCAAACTCGGAGATCTCAGCCATGCGTCCACCATAAGGATTAAAAGTTAAAATCGGACGTTCTAACTCGATCATTTTCTTGAAAATAAACCCTAATCCTTGTTTCGAAATAGGCTTCTTCACATAATCTGATTTTCTTTTGATATGAGTGAGAGATCGAGGGATTCGACTAAGAAGAGTTGAATCAGGCGAATTAGGAGGGAAACTATAGTACCATAAAACTGACTGAGTCCAATTCATTTCCTGACAATCTGATATTTGTAACCCTAATTCCGGAAAACTTTCGTTCATTACATTTAACAAAGTTGTAGTGTTTCCAAGAAACAAACTTGGAAACGATGCACGAATCGTCTTCTCACCATTCGTGTTGTTCACAACATCGAGAACCATACGAATAAAAAGATTATTATCTAATTTATTCGCAACTTGTAACCACCTATGAGCAACATTCGTAACATTTTGTTCCGAAATTCTTCTAGGTTGAAAGACAGTAACAATTTCCGGAACACGAACTATGTTTATTTTGTATGAAATAACCACCCCAAAACTCACACCTCCACCACCAGTAATAGCCCAAAACAAATCTTCACCCATCGATTTCCGGTTCAAAAGTTTACCATTAACATCGACGATTTCAGCATCGATGATATTATCGACAGAAAGACCGTATTTTCTCATCATGTTACCGTATCCACCCCCGCTAAAATGTCCCCCAACACCAACTGTAGGACAAACTCCAGCAGGGAAGCCATGAGTGCTACTTTTTTCAGCTATTCGATAATAAAGTTCACCTAAGGTTGCACCAGCTTGAACCCATGCAGTTTCGTCTTCAATCGATACATTAATTGCTCGAATGTTAAATAAATCAAGGATAACGAAAGGCTCTTTGGCGTACGAGACATACGATAGACCCTCGTAGTCGTGACCACCACTTCGTGTTTTCAGTAATAAGTTGTATTTTTTGGCGCATAAAATGGAGGCTTGAACATGTGAAAGATCTAAAGCGGTGACGATTATAGCCGGTTTTGGGGTGGTGGATTCGTTGAGACGAAGGTTACGAATGTAAGTTTGTAAGACAGTGGGGAAGGAAGAGTTGGCTGGAGTGTAGATTTCTCCGGTGATCGGAGTCGTAAGTTGTGTTGAATTGATTAGGCATTGGATGAAGTTTTCTTCAGGAGTATTTGAAGTTGTTGCTAATGAATGGCTAAAGAGGAAAAGAAAAATCAGGGCAAAAAGAGACATTTTTGTTTTGATTTAGGAAACATGCAATGCAATGCATAATATGAAATTATGCATGCGTATATATAGACACAAAATGATATACCTAAAGTCAAAATAAAAAATGATGTATATATTAGGAAATTGATGTAGCTAAGTTGTAAATGATATAGTTACATTACTAAAAAGTCGAGATATAACACTCTTCCAACTTAAATATATTCCTATTGTTACATATATCCTTAGTTTTATTCTTTAGTTTTAAGAATGTAACAAATACTTTTTTAATATCTGATTAAACGTGTCTAAGTACGTGCGTACAAGCATCTTAAGATTAAAATAGTAATGGTAAAACAAAATAGATAGATCGATACGAGGATGGTGCAAGTCTGTAAGTGTAATGGTCATAGGACATGGTATGTGACAACATTATTATAATAAGGCTTTGTCAAGAAAGATTTCTTTTACTTGATTAAATAATTAAAATAGAAGACTTGTTAGGTTTAATTTATTTGAGATATGATAGATAACTATTTTTTAGTTCATCTAATAGGTAAAACTTGTTATTTGAAAATATTGATTAAATAAATGAGTGAGATGATATTACAAGTATTCAACTTTGACCATTGAAATTGTCAAAAAAGAAAAGAAAAATTAAAAACGTCATAGTTGACATTTCACGGTTTATCAACTCGATATTAACTATTGAGGATTGCACTTGAAAGATATCGAATGGCGTTAATAATCTAGGCTCGATTGCCAGAATAGGCAAGTATAAACGTGTAATAGTTCAATGTAACAATGAAACGTATATATAGTTTTTATGATGATTTCTAGTAATTTTACATTTGTCAATACGAAATTAATACTATTATGGGTTTTCGTACCGGTGAGTGTTGACACATCGGCTGTTTAATAATCAACCAGTTTAATGATTGGTTAACGCAAGGTTGATCATTAGTAAATCTTCTGAAGTTGATCAATATTTTACCTTTTCTACCGTTTAGATTTGACTCAATTTCTTTGAAAATCTACCAGATATGGACAAAGCAAACAAATTTAATAGTTGACATTTCATTGAGAAAGTTGAATCCGATCTACTGTTCCTTTAAACTCAAATTAAACGTTGCTTTTCCTTAATTTTTTATTTTCTAATTAAGGAAAAAAAAGGAAAAATCTTATTTGATTTATCTTCTGATTACACTTTTGCTTGCTTAGTCATATGTTAATCTGAATACATTTTTTAATATATAAAATATATATATTTTGAGATGAAGTTAAACTCCACTCCATTAGAAACTTTAATATATAATTGTTTGATTTTTCTTTAGAAGATTTATCTACAAAATATATCAAGATGTGACAACTTTTTTGAAAAATATAATTTTGGTTTAAACCCCACAAAAATGGTGACTGTACTGCAAATATTATAAACGATCGGATTAGATATTATGACCACGAATCTACATCACTTAATAATACACATCCAACATTAATTAGTATACATTTCAATGTTTACAGGGCAAACAAATATTGTTGTTTTCAGTTAAGTAATATAACCACGTTTTTAGGGTTGACAATCTTTTCATATCAAGAGCAGAAATGAGATTAGTACTTTACTAATGTTAGATTTTAGATATAGCTAAAGCATAAGTACTTGCAATCAATAATTATAATGACATTATATATAGCTGACCATTACGTATATTTCGTCTATAAATGTCATTATGATATATAATAGCCCGCCACCTTGGAACACATAATTAAGGGTGCGATTAATGTCAAATTAAATTTGCTTATAGTAAATTTCTTTGTTTATTGCCATATTTTATGTTTGCGTTAGCAAGGCTAGCTACTTGTATATATATATATATATATGTTTCTAATAAAACATAATAACTTGTTTAAAGCATTCATAGTTTATGCAAACTTACTATTATAAATTCCTCATTATTGATAAAGTATAATAATGAAGTAAACTATTGCAAAATATAGATGAAAAGAAAGAAGGAGAATGGGGAATGACTCGTTCATAAAATACCATTTGTGTTACGTAATTATTTTGAAACATATACATGTCAACGTATTGACTCTCAACACAAAGTGGAAGTTTGTGTATCTTAATAATTCAAATATATTAATGTTGCAATAGTGATTTAGATATAGCTAAATTAATTTAATCATGAATATAATATTAAATTATTTAAATCCGTGGAGAAAATTCTCTAGAGTGTAGACGCATTTCGATGCAACTTTGAAATTTCTTTATACAATTTATACCAACGGGACCCAAATACGAAAACAAGATGTTTTAAATTTTATATTGTAAATTCAAGATGACTCTCGCAACTAGTTAATTAACGTCGACTCAGACATTTCCTAATGGTTGATGTTTTGACGGTTACTTTCGCACAAAAAATTATATGTAAAATGATGTAATTGGGGTATGTATAGAGTATATCTTTTATGATGTAGCATTTTGTTACCTTAAACTATGAAATCCATCATTAAATTAAGTTAAATTATTGTTTGTAAGAGAAATGATATTCGTCTTTAATATAATGACCAACATTATGTTAGTCATGAGGTACGTGTGAAATAATTTATATGATGTAAAAAGTTGATCCCTTGTCTAGATAGATCACATCACCGTTTCTTGATTTCAAGGTTTAGCGATATTCATTAATTGCCCCATTGGCTTTAATCAATGGTCAAATCTGGGTCCTGGATTTTTTGATGTGCTGTATATTTTATCCTGGTAATGGAATGTGGAGAAATTCAAAACAAATTCATTAGCCTTTTCAATAAAATAGTACTAACAAAAGTTTAACATTCAATATTTTTTTAGATTAATATATACTTTCAAAAAAGTCATAACATCAACCATCACTTCCAAACTTGATTAAAAATCTAACCTAAAAGTTGATCAAACAGTTTGCAAAACTACATGAAACTATTAGTCTATTACAACCACCATGGATATGATCTCAAAAGCTTTGGACCAATATTCATATATCTAAAGTTAAAAACGGCTTCATTTCTTGCTTTCCATTTTGCCAACATTGTACACGGACCGGACTAATCACTTTCCATGCCTCAGCAGCGTTGAAGGCATTCCAACTTTCCCATCGTGCACAAATTATGCGATCGAGTCTCGGATCACCCAAACCACCTGCCACCAACTAAAAAGGCTTCCCAATAGCATATAAGACCATTGACGTTCCAACAACAGGTTGTTTACGTCTTCAAGATAAGGGCTTCCTCATAACATTTGTAGGTGTGGTTGAGCTTTCTTTTGAAACTAGTTGACCAATCTCATCCATGGTTTGCTTAAATTCTGGTAAGAAACTTCTAAAACAGGGCATGCTACGTGTCATCAAACTGCCTCTAAAAGGCGCTAACAACCGATTTTGCAGTTTATGAGCATGATATTCAGCTTAATTTTCTCAGCTGATGTGGCATACAAAATGCCCATATAATTCTAACCAAAAATCTACATTTAACAAATATATGATTTCCAACAAAGAAAGTACCTTCACGACATCAGTTGACAAGTGCCCGATTATTAGCGATTAGAATACATTTCAACTTCCTCAAGATCATCTTTATCAGTATGCTCATTTTTCAAAAAGATTTAACTGTTGATTAGAATCTTGAACCAAAAATAAAAACAAATTCTTGAACATAAGTAAAAAAACAAAAGGTAACGATTTCAAAACTGCAAAAACAAGAATACCATGAGGCTCAGATTTGTTAACGAATCAAACAAAGAGGATCAATCTGCCATGGCTGCAAACTTACCAACCCAGTTGCAATGTGACATCACCATCCGGATTCGTACTGCCCCGCCATGATACAAATAATCTCTAAAACTTCGCTCAAGTTCCCTCAGACGCATTCATTCAAATTCATCATCACAGCCTCTTAAAATTAACCAAATATCCATCCATCCAACTGAAAGAATTAAAGGTTGTAGGTGAAATTTCGATATAAACCACAAGGGCCATTCATGCAATTTACTCTGTTTTACCCTCCTTTGCACATGACAGGCTTTTAACGGCCGGATACAATGTCCATCTAAATAAAGGACTATCAGTGGAAATGTGTGAAAACCACAAGGATGATCAGTGAAATTTCTCTAAGGTGTTTAATTCGATTATTTCCGAATATTGAACACCCCGGTTGTTGAATTACAAAAGAAAATCATCAGCAACAAAACAAAGATTGATGTTTGACCAAGTCAAAATCAGAAGGGGGCAACAACCCTTAAAAACCATTTTTTTTTCCCATCTGAAAATTTTGCCTCATTCTTTGCGTCTGAGAGTGATTTCTTATTATTTTTTCCTGTAATATTTAAACTCGAAAACACAGCATAAATTTCGGGTCAGAGGCTCAGATCTGCAAAAATATGGGAACGGAAAAGGGGATCAAACACCGCCATGGCTGCAAACACAACAAATGAAAGAATCCGGGTTGCCCCGCCAAGATACGGGCCGAATTTCACCCAGATCCGGTATCCTTTTTAAAATAAGCTCGGAAAATATTTTGCAGAATTAATTAATCTTCATAGCCTCAAACATTATTCATAATCGTAACATACAGACAGCCAGCCAGTAAAAAATAAAATAAATAAATAAATAACCATATGATCATAAGTACTCATATCATCCAGTTTCATCTGATCTTTAAAGGGTTGTTGATTTATAAAAACTAGAGAATAAAATGGGGGGAAATGAAATCATGGGCTCAAACATACATCATTTACCGATTAATAAAAAATGATGGATGATGACGTGGCAAAAGAGAGGTGGCAACCACCCTTTTGAAACCTACCGACTCTTTCGCCGAAGCCTCATTCGATATTTTCCGAGCATATTTTTGTTCCCCCAATTTTTACCCTTGTTCAGGACTGTGATAGTCTATATAGTAATGAGTAATTTGTTTTTTCACCCCAGCTTTTGATGGTTATTTACATTTTGAAGACTGGATCATTTATGAGCTACTATCAGGTCCAAATTGAATAACTTTTTCGATTTAAATTGTATTTCAAAATTTGTTATTTGAGAATTAGTAACTATGAAATCGTAAACATTGCATAAAAATGTTAAAAAGTAGAGTGTTACCTACACGGATCACTAATCGGTGAACAGGAAAAATGTCTCACGGATCACTAATCGGTGAACAGGAAAAATGTCTCAAATGACTAAACGACTCAACCACAAATCATAAAACTTGAAACACAATTATGAGTCGTACAAGTTGATACACAATCATTAATCAGACCAGTTGCTATCCAACCGTCAAGGAGCCTCGTGGAGCTCAGCACGTGTCGTAATGATGACCATCGTGAGTTGTTATCATGGTGGGAGGACAGCGACAGCACTGCAAAGCGCAAGACCAACTCTAATATTTTAATACTTTTCAATTCATATTTGATTTTTATAAATAAATAAAAATCTTGTTCCAACGATAATAACATTTAAATATCTATATATATATATGACCGTTTGGTCCTACCGGTAGAAAAAATATATTTTTTTTATTTTTTAAATCTATTTTACTCATTGTACACACAACAACTACACAATCTTTTAACACACCAACAAATTCATCAATTCACATATATACATATTTACAAACACTATAACTTTCGATAATCATGTCTAATCGAAACTAAAACTTCTCATACACAAATCTTTTCAATTTCAGCACTCCGAATACACCGGGTTCGTCACCATCAAACCCGAATCAACAACAACAAAAATTTCAACTCCGAATACCCCGGGTTCGTCACAATCAATCCGCCATCGCTGCAAACTTACAACTTTAAATGTGAAAGAATCATGTAGTTTACCTTGCCAAGATGCAGATAATCTCAGCTTTGCTCGAATCCATTGAGAGAAGTGATGAAATTGATAATCACAGCCTATCAAATCATACAATAGAAACTTTGAAGTTCGATACATACAACAGAATTATGCATAAAGTTTGATACATTTCCAAACAATTAACCCAATGTGTAATCAGGAGGCTGTTTGGTACTGCTTATGCTTTTCTGAGACAAAACTGATAATCGAGCTCAATGAAATGCACTGTAGAACGTGTTTGGACTTGCTTCTGCAATAGCAAAATCAACCGTGTGATTTTGGGTGTTTGAAAAACGAATCAAACAGGACTATAAAGTGAGACAAAAGCATTATGAGAATATGAGGCTCAGATGCGTAAACACCCGGACGAAGTAGATAGCACTGCCATAGCTGCAAACTTACCGGTTGGAAAATGTAAAAGAAGAGACGGGTTCTTTCTCATAACCATCGGAGTTGCCCCGCCAAAATGCAGATAATCTCAACTTTGCTCGAATCTATTACGATACTAATATTCATCATCATAGCCCTTGCATCTTAGATCTTACAAATAACAAGAAGTCAAATATGATTTAGGAGGTTCATGTTTTAATGCATAAAACGTAAACCTTGGATGACTTTAAAAGCTTTCCACCCATCATTTAAACTGCTAGAGATATTATATACTCCAAATCAACCCACTCATACAAAGAGGCAGGAATAAAGAGGATATAGCTCAGTTGGTAGAGGGAGATGACCAAGTTGAATATCAATACAAATAAATTACATAAATAATAATCTAACTTCACAGGCACATTTTATCCCCTTAGATAAAACATACGCATATCAACAACAACAACAACATATGGAAATGGAAAATGGGGATCAGACACTGCCATGGCTGCAACACAATATAATTTGGGGTTGCCCTGCCAAGATACAGGTTGAATTTCACCCAGGAACCGCTAACCTATGCTAAGGAAAACCAAGGCGTCTAAATTGCCGTGTCAAGATGCAGATAATCTCAATATTGCTTGAAACTATCCGACATGCTAAAACTCATCATCATCGCATCTTACATTTACCATATCTCATCAATAGTTGTATGCATCATAAATACTCTTTGGACGAGTTTCAAAGTATTGTACGGTCATTCGACCCGCTAGAGATAATAAATAACCCGAAGCCAACCATTCACACGTAAATGGGTCGTAATTATACCAAAGGGCCTTTGGCTACAGGTACTTGAGGAACCCATCAACCAACTAGTTGCGGGTTCAAGTCTCATTAGAGACAATGTGTTTATATGGGTGATTCTATATGATATGTGAGATAGATTGCGGGTTTGCCGTTGTAGAAAAAATTGGTCATGATTACAAATGGTAATATGAAATGGGGATCATATATGTAAACGATTAACGAAAGAGGATAAATCCACCATGGCTGCAAACTTGCACATTGCAAAGCGAAAGAACATATTTCTTTCACATAACCATGCATGTTGCCCCGCCAACATGCGAATTATCTCAACTTTGCTCAAACCCACTCAGTCATATTCAAACTCAAACTCATTATCATTTGAAAACAGTTTGGCCGAGTGGTCTAAGGCGCCAGAATTAGGCTCTAGTATATTTTAGGTTTTGTATCACCTCCTTACACAGCCACACAGTGAACACAAAGCGAACTATTGTTTCATCTTTTACTAAAGAAATCAACTCCTTCATTAGGGTTTAGGGTTAGGGTTTAACGAGAAATATGAAATTAATCAATCCATAACCTTTTGTAATTCATTACTCTAACAAGAACATCAGTAGTCACCATGTATAACAGCTTACCCGTTTGATTTTTGAAAGATTTAGGCCTTGAAGAGTGATGTTTGACTAGTTAAAAAAAAGTCAAAATCAGACTCCATTTTAAACGTAATAATGTGGCTCAGATCTGCAAAATATATATAACTATAGAAACCGAAAAGGGGGATCAGACACCGCCATGGCTGCAAACACAACAAATTAACACTAATTCGGCTTGCCCCGCCAAGATACGGCCGAATTTCACCCAACATCCGGTAACCTTTTTTATACTATGCTCGGAAATACTACTTTGCAGAAAAATATCATCATCGCCTCGACACTTTTTCTCATACATATAGATATAGAGTTTATGCATGTGTTTGTGTGTGAGAGAGAAAGAATGGGAAAGAGATCAATATTTCAGAGCATCCCCAAAACAATAAACTTCTACATTTCATAACTTTTTTCGTATAGAAATTCTGTATTGGAGATGCTTTTCACACAATAGTATCTGTTCTTTCAGAGACTGCTTCTGCTTCTGCTTAAAGGGCTGTTGAGATTTTAGAGAGAAAAAAAATGGAGGGAAAGAAATCATTGGGTCATACATGCATCATACATCGAAGATGATGATGACGTGGCAAAAAGAGGTGGCAACCACCCTTTTGAAACCGACTCACTCTCTTCGCCGTAACCTCATTCAATTTTTTCGAGCATATTTTTGTTCCCCATTTTTATTCCCAGTAAGGCAATAACGGTGATAGGGGCCATCTTTTTGTCTGATTTATACCCACTTTTTTTGTTTGTTTATTGTTTATTTACCTTTGAAGATTGGATCATATATGGACTCGGCCCAAATCCAATACTGAAATTAAAGTATTAAATGATTTGAATTAAATGCCAATGGATTGACCATTTTGTACTCTTGACTCAAAAAGATCGAGCTGCTCGAGCAGACTCTCGAATCGAGTTTGAGTGTTAATACTCGACTCGAAAGCCTCTCGAACATTATCGAACTTATACCATTTTACAAATTTACCCTTTAGTCATACGTATAATAATAACAAAATTACATAAGCTTACAATAAAGTTCAAATCAAGTCAAACTCGAACACATCGAGCCAAGTAATACTAACATTAAATATATTTATCGATAATTTCAAATTCTGATAATTAAGTCGAGTCGAGCTGAGCTCGAAAGTATCACATACATAATCCAGTCAAGCTTGAGCTTTAAAATAAAAGCTCGATTTGAGTTTTGAGCTCCGAGTTTCCAAATCGAGTCGAGCTAATGCTTGACACTATATCGGCTCGACTCGACTCGAATTGATTACACCTGAAACTGAAATTTTGTGAAGATAATAATCCAAGGAGGAAATAATTAAATGAGGCTCAAATGTGTAAACAATGGAACAAAGTACGTAAATCCACCATGCCTGCAAATATACCTATCATCGTCACATCCTCTTTAAATTCTATCAAGTCTTCATATCTTGGATGATGGAAAATGATGATAGTTGAAGAATGACCAGAAATAATAAATCCACTCAATGCCAATGACTCCAGTAACCACGCTTTAAAACCTTTCACTTGACCCCATTGTCACATCCTTTGAGCCATATTGATGACTACAATTTCTTGGATGAACAATAAAAATCGTTCTACTCAGCCTTTAATTTTTATATACAACAGGTCATTGCAATACATACGCGGTTCCTCGGTTACCGAAGAAAGATTGTATGTCGTTGGGATTAAACTTACTACGCTCAATGTAACTTTGCATACCAAAGATGGGGAAATAAGTTGATCGGAACAAGTCTACCACCAGTGGGAACTGTAGAGTAACAAAAATAGAAATCGGTAGGCATGTAAGTCCACCTATTTGAGCCAGCATCCATGCTCTTTGATTAACAAAGACAAGGTACAGAGTTGCACTAAAGGCTATCATCATCGTAGTCGTTGACAAGAACAATGTGAAGAGACCAATGATCAATTGTCGGGGTAAACTCACAAGAAAATCTTGCTTAGAAAAACGTGCAGTGAGGATTGATAAGAACACTAATAATGCAGTAGCAGATGCAAATAGTGAAATTGCATCCGCTATGCAAACATAGTGAAGGCGATATTTTCTGTAAAGAAGGGGATACCTGTTTCTTGATTACTTTCACCTGGTACAGTAATTGCTCCTGCAAATACGATTGTGGTAATAAGTGCAGCAGTGATATTGCATGATTCAGCTGTCGTTTTCATCCACCTTTCACCATCCTTAACTAAATCTTTGTGTTCCCTAGTAAACACCATTTCTGGGGTCTCCTTAAAGATGTTTTCTTTCGTAAGGTATGTAGGAAGCACGAGCCTTTCCACTTCCTGCAGAATTCAGGTAGGTCAGCTACTCAGAGGTTGCAATTTTGACCCACAAAACAAACGATGGGTTGATTTGGGTTATAATTTATGTCTAAATTCTAAACTGTTTTATTCATAATATATTATATTATAATTAGTTAAATTAATCATACTTCATCATTTTAAAAAGAAATGTTTGCGAGTCAACCCAATTCCCAACTCGACCTGGCCTGTATGACTTGCACGCACGTGGAGAAAAAAAATGATGAATTATAAAACTTGTTTGGTAAGTACCTCTCCCGTTGTAACTGCAGCGCTGCACCCGTGGTATGACTAAGTGTACGTGGGTGACCTAAATAGAATCTCATCCACAACCTCGTAAGCACCTTGACATGCAGCCTCAAGGATTGGCCTGCTGTAACATGGATGGTGAGTACCCGAGAAGCTTATCTTGTCGATTTGATTACATACCAAGTTCAAAATCTGTTTAGCTTCTTTGTAGTCCTTCTTCTTCTTCTCGATATGTTTAATCGGGCCCACTGAAAATTAGACAAATAAATTACCATCATGTAAGAGTTCTATCTCAAAACCAGCTACTGGTGAGAATATTAACACCCTGTAACCTCTTACCTACAGTTGCTAAAACCGTCCACAGAAGAAAATAAAGCACAAAGAAGGGGGAAAATAGCAAGAAAGTGAGGAGACAAATCAACTGATATGTTGGATAAAACACAGCTGCTGGAACTGTACAAAATTCAACACGTTTATTAGATACGATTTGAACTAGTATTGGAATATGAACTATCCCAAGTAGCATTTCTAGTTATTGAAATCTCACCAAGTAGTGTCATGACAATTTCTGGCAACAACCAGCTGTAATAGGTGTTTTTAACCTTCTCAATACCCATAATATTTCTTTGGTCCTTGTATACAAAAATTCATGTGAATACAGCAGCAACGAACTTATGCTGACTATTTTGCGACGGACATTGTTCAAGGCTGCAAGACAAATACAGTTGTATCACCATCAGAGACGTCAATTCTGATCCATTTACTAATGAATGGGTCTGTTTTGGGTTCTGTTTCGTTTATAACAGGTCAAATGGCTAAAAAGGTTTAGCTATAAAGGAATTGTGTCGAAAGTAGCCTACACTGTTTCGTGTATACAAGCTCAAAATTCTTTTCTTTAAAAGAAAATATTACGAGTATTAAAACAACAAATTATTTTATAATCATATCAGACGCACTAGTTATTTGCTTTTCATAAAGAATAAAATAAAACAAAAGACACACTAGTTAGCTATACAAAATGAATAAACAAAGTTGGACAAAAGGTTTTTATGCCAACCCTACACGCCCAATTAACCAACAATGTGGGTATGCATGCATCTAAATGCATCTTCAGGGTTACTAGCAATAAAGTTTCTCTGTTTGAGGAAAAGGGCTTTGAGACATACATTGATAGATCAATCTTTCCCCAAACTCAAGCTCACTTGGAAAGGTTCTAGCCATAGCCATTAATACTTGATCATCTTTTGTAGCCAATTCTGGATATATGTTGAGTAATGCCGATGCTAAATCTGCAAGTATATGAGACAATGTTGGAACTTTAATTACTTCATCAGTAGTTTATATACGCTCACTACTACCTATAAGATGTGACAACTTTGACCTATTCACTAATAAATTGTTTGGTTTGGGTTGTGATTTATTTCAGGTGAAAATTATATTTTATTCTTATATTAACCTCTTAGAATGTACTCATAGGATTTGATTATTACTGTAATAATATAATAATTACTAATCAAAATTAACACAATATATATACGTATAGAAAATGGATAAAAGAAACTATATGTGGTTCAATCCAACTTAATCCCAGTGTGACCCATACTAAATTTGACCTGATTCGCCTAAACCAGTATAGACGTGTTACTCAACCTGTCTGACCCACCCATATTTCCGTCTCTACTCACCATATTTTTTTGTGAAGATAGCAGTAATAAGAAGATTGACACCCATTTGGACACCGGAACCAGGATAAAGGCCAAGAGGAAGTGGTTGCTGCTTGATTTCGGTGGCCTCCAACAAATATACAAATGTATTAAGCTGCATATTGTAATAAACACTGAGTAATGGTACAAATGCTTTGTGATCTGAAATTCCCAACAATTCTTTCCCTTTTAAGACTAAGAGTTCTGCTGCGTACTTATTGCCTACGATTGCAGCAATGTGAAGGGCAGTGCGGCCATCTGAATTTTTCTTTTCAATATCTTCCCCGTTCTGTATAAAGTTGAGCAACTTCTCAACAAAGTCATTCTGGCCTATTCCAACTGCTAAGTGAAGCATTGTGTTTCCATCATTGCCGATCGCCTTAGTGGCTGCATCCTTATGCCTTTTCAGTATCGATTCTGCTTCCCACCAACGCCCTTCCACCGTAGCTTTGCGCAACTTTTTATTGCGTTTGGTGTTGTCTTTGTTTCAGTTTCTGAGTCTATTACTGTCACTATCTCTGTATGCATCACTGGTTCCCCTGAAGCTGAACCTACATTTCATTTGTATCTCCAATTCAATGGTTAGGTTCTACTAAGAGATTCAGTAGATGCCATAGGGTATTGATAGTGATGGAAACAAAAAAAAAAAGACGAAACTAATGGGGAAAATCAAAACCCACAAATGTTGGTTCTGGTTGGGGATGACTTATCATATGCACTGCGGGTATCGTCTCAAAATGGGGATGTTTATCAGGTATGAGGCAGGGAGTACAGGGCCTATTATCCCTGCCTCGCCTCATCCTGACCCAAAATATATCTAATACGTTTAAAAAATATTTTATATAAATTAATGTTAGTAATTGTACTAACTATATGTCTATAATATCAATGTGACTCATCAATATAAGAGTAAAATGAGGTTATACACCAATATGGCAATATTCATTTGGTTTAGAAATACCAATGTGACTCATCGACCAAAATATTATGCATTCATGTTCCTGTATAGATAAGTGTACGAGTATTTTTCATTCAAAACAAAAGTTAGGTTGTACAACTAAGTATGTAATCAGTTCTGTTGTTATTTATCCAAAACATCATGGTCTACCATAATGAGAAAAAAATATGCTGAGAAGAAAATAGAACCACTTTCAATAGAAAATACAGACATACCTTGTGGGGAGGTTATTTCAGGATCATAGATGGATTTTAGTTTTGTCCAAACAGCTTTTGCTGATTCGAGGTCAACAACAGTGCTGAGTACATTTTCACTGAGTGAACCCAAAATCCAACATCTGAGAAAGCTATCGTATTGTTTCATGATCTCCACACTCGTAGCACCGGGACCCTCAAACTTGGCATCCACGATTCCACGCATCTTCTGACTTTCCATTAGGCAAACCATCTGCACCTTCCAGATGTGGTATTTCCTGTCATCAGAAAGCTTCACGGATACAAAGTTGGAGACGTTAACATTTGAGGCATACATATGCTTCAAATCTTCTATTCGTGTAGATACATCAACTACATTTGAATTGGCCATTTCTACTTGATGTGTTTCCATACCATTTGATGGGTGCAGGTATTTAAGTCTAGAATCCGAGCTCAAACGTCCACAACTCCCAAAGACTTCTCGCTATCGTGCATTAATGATTTATTCATGGGATAACTTAGTACGTTCAAGGTTTTTACGCCGTAACAACTTGTTTGTTGTTGCTTTACATAAATATTATTTGATGATTTGTCTTTATTACTCTAGTTTTCTTTATCAATTACTCTTTTCAGACCCAACCACTCCTTATGTTGAATATTAATTAATGTAAAATATTTTATTTATATTATTATATCATATAGGTTACGGCTAAAATAATAACGTAACTTTGTATAAGAATTTTTTTTTAAAATACTTTTAAATATTCAAATCATGACATTTATAATTTTTAATTGAACTTTAACCATATTATATCAGTAAAAATGTGCAAATACATGTATATATGTGTGATATTAACAAAGGCAAAGAGATAAAGCTTAGATAATACAATTTTTATATCATTTTAGAAGCAAGTCTGTTCTATTCAATCTATTCTCCTTAGTTTATCCTTAATCATTTTTATTACTTTTTAATCTAATTATTATAACCGTTATAATCATTAGGAAAAAATGACAAAAATATAAAAAGGTAATTCTCCTACAGTAGCAATGTCCTTTTTTTTTTAAAGATATGCAGAAACTTTTTGTACCTGAAAATGATAGTAGTATATAGGTATAGTTTAGTTCTAATTTCTAAACCATGCAGTTTATGAGAGGAAAAAAGAACTTGATATGCTTTAAATAGCTTTAGG
The DNA here is from genome assembly GCA_963921325.1 of Logfia minima. Taxonomy (NCBI): domain Eukaryota; kingdom Viridiplantae; phylum Streptophyta; class Magnoliopsida; order Asterales; family Asteraceae; genus Logfia; species Logfia minima. The sequence continues at coordinate 32,891,502 of OY992773.1, forward strand.
TAGAAGTATAAATGAAAAGTACTGATGTTGGGTAAGCAAATAATTGATGAGGGAAAATGAGATTTTTTTAGTGTAAGCAATGATGCAATGTGCTTGTGCAAGAAATCATTAATCATAACTTCATACTCTACTTTTCAAATCTTTGTATTTGGGTATATAACTTTTGAGGTCTTTTGAACGATGAAACTTTCCAAAAATCCTTTTCATGAACCGAATAACCAACGTTCCTCAATACATGTATCGACCCACTAATATGTGGTACTGGTAGTACATTCGTTGCTCAACTACCAATTCCAGCCATCCATTTGGTCTAAAATATAACAGCGTGCAAATCTCTGAGTAAACGAACAAAACCATAAAGCCAGGCCAAATAAGACCAGAATTTTGAACTGTGTATTTGTAAATGTAGAGCGAACTCAAATATGCATAAAGTTAACAATCTGATTTGGGACCAAACCAGTTTACAACGATTCAGGTTACTTACTGATTCTGGTCCAATTCGCAGGGCCACACGTTTAACCCACCGAGGTACCACTCTCGGCCAATGCTTCAAGAGTTCAATCTCTACCACTGTGTATGTCGAAACAAGTGATTTTAGCTTATATAGACAGCTGCAAAATCTACTTCCATATAAAACTTCACATAGGCTCTTGATTTTCGATCGTATCAGCAGCATTCCAAATGCAAAAATTATTAAATTTAAGCCAAAATTCATAAATATTATAACGCTAAAGAAGTTAAAAATCAACGGATGTAAACCACAATAGAATAATGGAAGCCACAATGTGCAATCATTTAAACGAAACAACACAAAAATCTTAAAACTAAGAGATTACACATTTTGTTTTGACAGAAAATAAATGAAAACATAATATCATTAATAAAGGATGAAATTGTGTAAAATGCAGATCAATCGATCAAGTGAATAATAATAAATGATAAAGGCTCAGATATGTAAAAACACGAAACAAAGAGGATAAATCCGTCATGGCTGCAATATTACCAATCCGGTTGCAATTTGAAAGTATCAATTCTTACTTTCACTGTTTCACATCACCATCCGGATGGATCTTAAACTGCCCCGCCAAGATACGAATAATCTCAAACTTTGTTCGAATCCACTCGGAAACATTCAAAATCATCATCACAGCCTCTTAAGAAAAACCATGGTTGGATAATGACCATAAATCTTTTCTATGCAATTTTCCCTTTATAATAATAATAATAATAAAATAATAATAATAATAATAATAATAATAGCAACAGACAGAAGCAACTAGTTCGATCCGGAGAGAGGGGTTGTTGGATTTATGAAGAAAATCATCGGCCATGAACAAGGACTATTTTGACTAAATTAATAGAAAGTCAAAACTGAACCTTTTCGATTTGGATAGAGGGAGGCAACCACCCCTAGAAACCTTTTAGATCTCCTCTTGATTTGGCCTCATTTCCAGCCCGAGTGGAAATTGTTTACATTCAATCTTTTGGGTAATGACAATTGTGTTTGAAGTTATATGTTAAAGAGAAAATTACAAGTTAAGTCTAAGTATTGCTCAAAATGTATTTTAGTACTTTAAGTTGGGTAACCCTATAGTTCACCATCCTAAACTACCAAAGACGATTAATTTAGTACCCTCAACTCGATTTATTATCTTGATCACACAAAAACATGTAGCTCGCACTCCAATTGAAACCAGAATCAAAACAAACAAGTAAAAAACACATGCATTCCTTTGATATTCTAGATACCTCTAAGATAAAAAGTTGATTTTTTGTGCGAATCAAAACTCAAATGTTCGAAAAAATGAGACCCTTAAAGTTAAACTTTTCCGTCTTTCACATTTAGATTTAGTTTTTCTTCCAGCTATGGTTATTTAGTCATAGAAAACATAGTGTATTACATAAACGACCCGTGAGGTTTATTCAACCTATCGATTTTCATTTTTAGCATTTTGAAGTTACATGGATAACTTTTATATATGAAACCCCATCACCAGTGATTCTTAAAACGAAAACCATTAACTGGAGTCACAACCCAGCTCCTACACCACCATAGTTGTCGTAAACCTTGTATATCTTTTGGCCACAAAGCGTAAACACCAACTTTGAGAAAACAAAATCACAAACACAAAACATTATATGGACACTCAACTTTGAAGATAAAACATTTATTACTTGATGTTCTTTCAAGGTGTACATATGAGCCCATTCTAATGGGCAAGTCTAGTTTTAAACAAACATCACCAAAAATGTTGAACATTAAAACTTATGCTAAAAGCAATAAACATCCAATATAATGCATAAGTTATTAAGTTAGGGGTTTTTGCCAATCAATGAGATAACCAATTCCACAACCCATACAATCATCAACTCATCATCCAACTCAAACCATGACTATTCATGTAGCAAAGCATACAAACTCATATGTGCTCAAATAGCCAAATCAATTATTGCAAAACTCCCTTAACTGCCCACAAACATATCTCATGGTGAACATCAGCATACACACACATAAAAAAAAAAAAAAAAAAAAAAAAAAAAAAAAAAAAACTCATAACCTGATCCCACCATGGCCTATGAAAATCATACAACCAAAAATAAGACTCATTTCGTTTTCAGACTTCACATTCCGCTTTCCGCTTGGTCCCGACACTTTCTTGGACCAAAATTACTCCTAAGAAAAACACAATATCAAAGCAACCACAAGAGATTGCAACATAACACCCTTTCTATACAAAAATCTCAAGTAATTCTTATCAAAACCCGATGATAACTTGCATTAACAAAACTTATCATCGCATCCCTTCCCTTTATATGACCGGCTGGAATCACCGAATACATCTACATTATCACCGAATACATCTACATTATCAGCCAACTACCATTATATTCCGAAAATCATCCCACAACCAACGCTTATGTCGATATCCATCAACCTACCACCGGCAACAACAACAACTACAAATTCTCCAGCGAATTTATCTTCAATTTTAAGGATAAATTGGTAGGGTTTAGAAATGTTTTTTGAATTAAAAATTACAATTTGGGGTTGATATGTACGGTTCTATAAACGTTTAATTTTCTATTAGAATATGCAAACATGAGTTTAGGGTTGATAAATAGGATTTTAGAAATGTTCAACGACTATTTTATTAATGGTGTATAAAATTCGTTTCGCTTTTCCTTTTAAAAATTTCCACAAAGTTTAGTCTCATTTTGAAGAGGTAAAAAAGATGATTAATTTTGATATGTTTATTTTTAACTTGAAACCTATTTATATTGTAGTTATGTTCAAACAAAATAAATGGGAATAAACTTAGTTATATTAGTTCACTGTTTACCTTAACCTTCTTGTTGCTAAGTTAAATATATTATTATCAACATATATTTCATATAATATCATAAGCTGGAACTTCTAGAAAAAGATTGTTCAAGAAAATCGTAAAGAGAATTAATTTAAGAATTTTGCTAAAAAATAACTTTTAAAGCTATAATTAATGTTTCAACATCCATTAAAAATCACCTAACTTTCTTTAATTGGGTTCAGTTGGCGTGTCCGGGGGTCACTACTCGCGCCCCGAATGAACTCAAGCACCACAGTAAGCTGCCAGCTTACCCGTCCCATGGTGGACTCTCGAAGTAGTGAATTCAACCAATGCCTTCTTATGTTCCTTGACGGTATAAATTGAAATGATCAAATCAATAACAATTGACTTTTTAACTATAACCTATCACAGTATCTTCCATTCTTAAAATATTGATTGTTATCATAACTTTTAAGGATATATTTACTAAAATCGTTAATTTAATTACTTAGTTTTCAGTAATTCGTGAACAAATTTTAATAGTATATTAATCAATTAAAAATATATACATATCATAGAAAAAATTGTGCCTAACAATCATCATCAATATGAATATGAACCATAATAATAATATAAAAAGAATTTGTTGAAGGGATTTTATTTAGGGTTGTGCACGTGGTTGCATTTCTACTCACATGCTTCATCATCGCCGTCGTGTCACCCTTGAAAATCTAATCAAACGTCGGTTAATTCAATTTCAATTTTAACTAACAATTTATGTTTTAATTTCTCCAATCTCCATCACCCCTAAAACCCTTACACCGCCATTTGCCCCCTGCTTCAAGCAAACTTTCAATTCAATATATCTAAATCTGTCTATACACTAACATACAATACGATACGATACCATATTTATCAAAGATGTTTTTTTATCGAGGAATTTATAGGATTTCAAAAACAGCAGCCAATTACAAACGTTGTCGATGGCTCTATTCCTTTGCTTCGCATCAACAATTGTCTCATTACAGTCGATTTACGTCTCCAATTGCGACCTCTCATCAGGTAAAAACGTTTACAATTGTTTTCTTAGAACGCAGTATATGAATTGTTAGATATATCATTTATTTATATTGTTATAGAATTGTAGCTTTACTGTTTAATTGTAAGTTTTGAGCTGAGGAATGATACAAAATTTTCGGCTTAATGAGATTGATGCATATAGGTTATACTCTTTAAGGTGCAGTGCGTACCGATTAGCGTTGCTAGTGATCAAAGTTTTGATTTGTTGTTATAGTCTTATAGCTAAATTAAGCTTTTTAGATTTTAGTGGGACCAAGGAGGATCATTTTTGGATTTGGACCGTAGTAGGTTTGGTTGATAAAAAGTTCATATGTCGGTACTTTTTCGTAAAGGGATTATGTTTTATCTCTATTTTAATGCTAGATAAATTACCATATCATAATGTGTTGGTTACCAACAATATGGGATACAGTTAGGTATAATTTGGTTGCTGGTCAGTGGTCATACTCAGAAAGTAAGAGATTTGAGAAGACAGATCATTAATTGTATATATGTTAACGATGCGTACAAAAAGTTCAGTGTCATTTCCCAAAATGAATGTAATTTATTTTTGTTTGCTGTGGGATGTCTCAGAAGTTTTTTCTTTTTGGATAAGTGTTAACTTAATTATTTATGCCATGGTTAGGGTTGATTTTAGTCAATAAGACTTCTGTTTTCTCATTATTAGGCGATATATAGTTATTTTCAATTGATGATTGTATATTTTCACTGAACTATATGTGATGTAATGAGATGGAGAGATCCTTGTAGGCTGTAGCCGTACCTTCTAATTGAATTGTAAAAGGTTATACCCTGACTTAAAATAAAGGAAGAAGCTAGGCCACTTGATTACTTCCACTTATGTATTTAATATTCTAAACCAGACTCAATGGCGGAATATCCTGATTCGTGATGCATATAAAAATTTGAACGTTTCACTATTTGAGGAGCTGTTTTCTGGCGGTATTCGATTAGTTGGGTCAAGTCCGAATAGCCTTAATAAGACTCCAATAACTGCCCTTGTGAATCCTTACGAAGTTAGATAATCTAATTGTAGAGAAAAAGAAAAAAAGGGGGGGGGGTCTTATATTCTTCTATGTGTTTTGCCGATGAAAGAAACTAAAAATAAAAACAGGAAACAAGGGGTCTATGAGGTAATTAGGAAACGAAGAAGTATATCCAATGTCTAAATAGTCCGTTAACTGCGTAACAATAGTTTGGCTGTGGCATTCCAGCTTCTTTCTTGTTCTTTCGTGCTTTTGATATAATGGATTGTTTGTACTACATCAGTATTTTAATCTTAGTATTCAATATTTTCTTGATGGTAATTGGTTCTAGTGCCACAGTATCATGGTTTTTTATGTCTATCTTGATTTTTTTCCGGTAATAGTAGGTTTTGGGTTGCAGTGTAAACAATTCCTGGATTTCACGCCCCTTCAGTTCTGGTGGACCACAACCCCAGTACGAAGGATCTTCAGTTGACGTAAGTGCAATTTTGGATGTCATCTTCTCCTTGGTTTTCCCGTTCGTAGTATATGTTATTTGAGAAAATTTCATTGACTTTGTTGTTTCTTTAATCATATCACATGACGCTGTGTGTAATCTTTGTTCAGTTCATCTATTTCTCAGCTTATATTTTCTTTTCCTACTGGTCTTCAAGAAAATATCAATAACTTATTATAGAATAACAAGATAAGTTCTAGCCGAGTAGGCTTCAGCTATCAGATGTGCTCGTAACTTTTAGGTTGGACATTTTGATTTTGAAGTGATAAAAGAAAATTAAAACTCAAATGATATTTTCCTCTTATCCTCTATGTATGTTTCTACTGTGCCGCAATTTTTACATGTTTCTACTGTGCATGTTTTGTTGAGTTCATCTGTGAGTCTTTTCCCCTTTTTTCTTTAATATCCAGGATCCAGTAGACCCATTTTCCCTCGTTGCTGATGAACTATCGATTGTTGCTAATAGGTTGCGAGCGATGGTTGTTGCTGAGGTATGGGTGCAATAACTACTGAAGAACTACTTATCTCCGTATATGGCTCCAACTATTCATTGTGGATATGCTTTTGGATGTAACTGACTTCAAATGTGTGTTCTTGTAGGTGCCAAAGCTTGCGTCAGCAGCCGAGTATTTCTTTAAGATGGGTGTTGAAGGAAAGAGGTTTCGCCCCACTGTAAGTTCAATTCTTCTATTTCTTTGAGCCCTGATACCCTTTACATAATTATAGAAGGTATAATTTATTTTTCAATAATGGGATAATATTTTAAATGTATTGATTCGGAGGTTTTATTCAGTAGAAAAGCACCTTGGGCCACTTGCGATCTGTTTGACACATTTGACCTAAATCATTTGAAGCTGTTTTTTACCTGTTAGAGATAAAACATAACTTGAAGCAACCCATTCATACGTAAATGGGTTAAGATTTCTGCTTCTAGCTCGACCCGTGCTGAAATTCTTGCTCTTTTGCATTCTTAACCTTTTGATTCATAATTTATCAAGTTATAAAGGAATTTGGACTGCTCATCATCCGAAACATCATTTAATTTTGGGTCTAACAATGTAAACAGATGCATGCATGTGTTTGCTTTTTTTCATGCATCATGTTGTTGTGCTCAAAGTATTGACATAGTTTTTCCTTTGCAGGTTATTCTGTTAATGGCAACAGCATTAAATGTTCAAATCTCCAAACCAGCTTCAGAAGGGGTTGCCGATATGTTTTCAACAGAGTTGCGTATGAGACAACAATCTATTGCTGAAATCACAGAGATGATTCATGTTAGGTTTCTTTAATATTATTATAATTATGTTGCCTGCTGTTGTAAACAATCATCTACCATGTTGTGCATGGAAGTGATATGAACTACAGGTGTACGGGAAAGGAAAAACCTTAGAAGAATTGAATACAATAAGAGCCTGAACTCCTAGACGGGCCAATTAGGTAGGTTGATATACCAAGAGAAAATAATCATCAAAAGAGCATGACTGACAAACACATCCACCACTAAGCAACAATAAAGTAACTTATATAATTGAACCAAAGAGTTAAGTAATAGGGGGCACATGATAATTTAGGTGTTCTTTTTACACCTGCTCAGTTTTAAGGAGATGTTGCATGCATGGAAGTTCTCTGTACTTGACATGTGCTAGATCTAAGGGGAATTTGTTTTAGATGCTGGGGCACTAAGTACTTCTTAACATTTTCTGTTTTATTTTAGGAAATAAGATTTTAAAACAAATGGTTTCATTTATATAAAAATTAGTTGTTGGAACTTGGAATCAAATGAAAGGAAGCCTTTGAGGACTGTGCTAAGGTTGCAACTCTACTTTATTTCACTTCTGCTTGTACGTTATTTAGTCAATTATCCTAAATCCATAACGTTAGTGTAGAAGCGATATTCACGAGCCACCTTATTAGTCCATCTTGGGTCCCATCTATAAGCACTCTGTTGTGTTGTTTCACGATACAAATTATATCTGAATGTAAAGTAGCTCATGAAATCATATATCTCTGCCATGTGCTATTTCAGAATACTATTTCGAACATGAAGTGCTTTGTACTTGATATCTACACTTTCTTGAGTGAGAGGCTTCTATTGCCCCTAAACGTAGCACTTATTTAATTTAAAAGCTTACAAATACGAGTGTAATTCTAATAGCACAAGTGTTTCTTTCTTACTTCTCGTGATTGGGCATGTCTACACTTTCTAAAGAAAGAGAATTCATTGCTCTTTCAAAGTACTTATGAATGCTGTAGAAAGAAAATAACCTTCTCATTGCAGGTTGCCAGCCTTCTTCATGATGATGTGCTTGATGATGCTGATACAAGACGTGGAATTGGATCACTTAACTTTGTAATGGGAAATAAGGTGATATGTCTTTTCCTGATGAACGCTCTAACTATGCTACTGCCATTCATCTCGTGGGAGTTTTAAGCTGCTACATATAATGGAAACTTGGAAACCAAAGGAACATAAAATAAACCACCTTTTTTAGTTGCTATAGTGCTATACTTTCTGTGATCAATTCTAGCTTTGTTCTTCCTCTCAATCTTATATATCGACCAATTAATGTTGGTCAAAATAAAGTTGCCATTTCTATTGTGCGGTTGCCCCGTATATTGGCTTGCTCTAATGCGGTTGTATATTTTGGTGAGCTGTTCTTCTGATTGTGCCTGGAATAGACCAGCATTGGCTTAGGCCCATGCATTGGTCTAGCAGCTACCTAAGAGTTCTGTTAAATTAGTTGATAACTCAAAGTTCGTTGTTAATGCTCTCGAATTTCAATCCATTCAGATGAAGCAGCTTGGAATACCTAGTCATATGCATTTTGAATTTGATGCAGTAGAAACTAAGCAACTAATCATTTTTAAGTAAGTGCTTAGCTTGATGTGGGTTCTTACGAATGACACCACTGTTTTCATAATGCAGATCTCAGTGTTGGCTGGAGACTTTTTACTTTCTAGAGCTTGTATTACCCTTGCCTCTTTGAAAAATACGGAGGTAATTTGTTTCTCTCTTTATTTTGTGCAGCCCTTCCCTGTTCTCATAGTGTCATGTGCAAGTGCTCACTCTATTCTATCGATGGTTGCAGGTTGTATCACTAATAGCAACAGCAGTAGAACATCTAGTCACTGGAGAGACGATGCAAATGAGTACGTCAGCCGAGCAGCGTAGTAGGTATGCTACTTCTTTTCTGGTTGTATATTCTGCCTTGTAGAATTTTGGTGCAAGTTTTGCTTAGTTTATGCATGGTCTGCTCTAAAATATGAACATATTTAAAGGATACTGATCTATGAAGGCATCCTGGTAGTACAGGGATTATAATTCTTATATTTCGTCCATCCCATAAAATTTGTATGGTGTTGTCGTTTTAAGTTCAACCATTCCAGTCCAGAACTTTATTGTCAATGTTATAAGCTAGTCCTTGTCATGGTCAGTAGAAGGTGTCATAATGTTAGTGTTTGAGCTTGGAGAAAATTGCAATATCTCAGTGATTAAATCTTTTCCTTGTAGCATGGATTACTATTTGCAGAAGACATACTACAAGACTGCATCTCTGATTTCGAACAGCTGCAAATCCATTGCTCTTCTTACAGGCCAAACTGCAGAGGTTGCTATGCTGGCATATGAGTACGGGAAAAATCTGGTGTGTAAGCATTGACAATGTCATTATATGTTACAGATACCCTGCCAAAGCATATATGTGTTTGGCTTTGAAAATCTGTTTACTGAAACAGATACGAGGGGTTTGGGTAACGGTTTAAAACAGGCAATCTGTTGGTATTGCCGCATTGGTTGAAATGAAGTTAAGAACACTTCCCAAATTCTTTTCATAAATAATTAGCAAGTTATATATGATCACAAAATTTTGTATTATTACACTTTCAGCAAGTTTTGACCCATTTTCGTTTCAGGTGCAATTTTTGATTTTTGCTATTTGACCTGTTCAACAAACAATTTTACTCATTTTATGATTTTACTGAAAGCTGACCAATTTAAAAACAAAATGGCTCGAAATTGCCATCTCTAGTTTCAAGGAAAAAGCTTATACATCCACATCCAAGTTTGTCTTCTTAAACAAAGAAGCAAATAAATTTTGTAAAGGTTATAATGAACTTGTACATTGTTACTCACAAGTATCAGCATGTTACTCGAACCGACCATTATGATTGTAACTCTAACTCATCGTTGTTACTTTTCTGCAGGGTCTGGCTTTCCAGTTAATTGATGATGTCCTTGATTTCACAGGCACATCAACATCTCTTGGGAAGGGCTCATTATCTGACATCCGCCATGTAAATCGCTCACTTAAAACAACATATTCATATATTTTTAGCAAGGATGGTTTTCTCCATACGGTTTTCTCTATCAAAGAACTATGTGATGTGCTGCAAATGGTGTTCACTTTCTAATACCTCATTTTGCAGGGAATTGTCACAGCTCCGATATTATATGCAATGGAGGAGTTTCCAGAATTACGGTCAGTTGTTGACAGGGGATTAGACAACCCTGCCAATGTTGATCTCGTAAGTTTATGTCACTATGCATAGCATACGATTGTTTGTCTTGTATCCAGTTACTCCGTATTACCTGTGTCCATGATATCCTACTATGTGCATATATGATCATTATTTTGCAAGACATCCCCTTTCATAAAGGTGATCAAGTGGGCAGGCCGTTACAAATAAAATCTCTATATTTGAATAAAAACGTTTTAGGAGGGTTTAGGATGCAACAGTAGAATATAGCCGACTTCCAAGTTACAACCTACATGATCAGTTTTTCTTTTAGCATAATTTGGGGATTTGCTCCTTTTGAGATAGGGAGGTGAATAGGTGATACAAAATTACTTTTGTACACCAACACATCATATCAGACATGCAGTAGTGTACACACAGTTATTGGTAATATAAAGTAATTTAGTGGTGGACAAGTTTAGATAAAGCACAATCCAAAACAACCAAATGGTGAGTAAATGAGTTGAGATTGCCACCTCAACTTTGCATACTGTCCAATGAAATCTGCAAACATTTTCTTTCTCGGAGACATTTTCTCATCACAAACAACGTACTTGGAGGAGTCCAAAAGATCACTTTTTTTTGTCAGACTTTCTAAATCTTATCGGGTGGTGTAAGGTTCAAGTCTACCTGTAGGAAACACTGTCCCAATAGGATCAATTTGTGATTCATAATTTTGACTTCTAGTGACTGACGGTCGTCAGTTATTTGGTTAATACAGGCTCTGGAGTATCTTGGTAAAAGTCACGGAATACAAAGAACTAGGGAACTAGCAGCAAAGCATGCGAGCCTTGCATCGGCTGCAATTGATTCCTTACCAGAAAATGATGATGAGGATGTTCAAAGATCAAGGCGTGCACTTATAGAATTAACACACAGGGTTATCAATAGAACAAAGTGAAGAAGAGAAGTTACCCATAAGCTCAAAGAAGATATATATGTGGAAGATTTTGTTTGAATTAATTGTAGTAAGCTTTAGTACTTAAAGCGCTTCTCAGTGGGTTGAGTCTTCATTTTCGTGTTCAGTAACAATTACTCAATAATGATTTATTGGCTAGAAGATCTTAAAGAAGAATTGTGATTGCAATACGATTTCATAATTCTAAAGGTTGATTTTTTTTGTTTGTTTGTATATTTGCGTAACATTCTACGTTATCTATATGAACTTCGCTAATTGACTTCGCCAAGTGTTCAGCTGTTAGACATCATTCACGTATGTATATTCGAAAAAAATTATATTCATTTTTTTTTTTTTTAAATTGAAGGGGCAATTTCATGGAAAAAATAAAAATACAAAACGATGCAAGTGGAAGGGGATGACCGTCGAGAACTTGCGAGTGTAAAGGGAATAATCACCCCAAAAATAAAACTCAGTCCCTCTTCAAACCCTAAAAATTAGGGTTTGTAGAATGCTGTAAATAAAATTCCACTCGGATTAGAAATGAAACGAGGCCAGAGGAAATTGGTTCCGAGGGGTGGTTCATGGTTGCCTTCCTCCGTTCTAAAACAAAGTTCGATTTTGACTTTTATTTAGTCAATTAAATCCTTCTTTGTAACCAATGATTTATTTTTTCTTCTCTTTCAACAACCCCTTTGTTTGGATCATATTCCATACAACCCGAATTACACAAACACGTAATATGTACAGGGCGCGTTTGGGAATGCTTATTTTTGATTTACAAAATTATTTATTTGCTTATTTCAAGAGGCTGTGATGATGATAAAGTTCAATTTTTTTACTCCGAATGCATTCGAACAAAATTTGAGATTATTTGTATCTTGTCGGGGCAAATATATACCCGGATGGTGATTTGAATATTACAACCGGGTTGGTGATATTATATGAAGCCATGGCAGATTTACCCTCTTTGTTGATTGTTTACACATGTATGTATATATCTGAGCCTCATACATAATTACATATAATTAATTTTATGATTTCTTTTGCTAGGATGATAGCTTATTGAGTCTCACTGGTTGTGCTTTAAATTTGTTGATGTTATATGCTTCTGTTAATTCTTGTAGCTTTTATATTGGTTATCATGAAGCTAAAAACAAAATTTTTGTCGTATGGTATTAGGCACATCATTCAACGAAGCTATCGTTGACTAACTTCATATTCTTGTTTGTAACAAAAATTGCTGTTCAACATTGTCAATTAAGTGCTTGGAAATACATACAGGGTGCTTATTCTTGTGGCTCATTGCCTTAATGAAATTTGGGGAAGCTGTTGAACTCATCTACCAGTTTATTGAAATTTTCTCGTCAGATCAAGTTGATAAGCTCATAGCCATAAAAACTGAGTTTGTTCAAATATACGTAGATAATCTTAAAAAATTGTTGTTTTATATAATCTTAAAATGAGTTTGTTCAAATATAAATAGACTTAAACTTTGACTTATTAGATTCATAATATAGGTTTAATTATTGTTTTCTCCAACAGTTTGAGCCTCATACTTGAAATTCATCGATTTTAATTGCTTTCATAATTCTTGCAGCTTTTAAATTTGTTTTCTAAAAAGTTAAAAGAGAAAATTGTCTTACTGTTTATACAGGTTCTTCAAAGCCATTGAGAAGGTTTAAAAGCTCCTATTACTACTGGTTGCTTGCTGCCAGACACTCGCATGATTTATTTGGTGAGCTTCGGTAACTAGATATGCAACACAAAAATCAGTGCTTCTATTAAAGGTTTTTGACCCGTTTAATTACCAATGAGTTGCTTTGTGTTATATGGGTCATATAAATAAATCTCCGCATATCTGTTTTCAATGAAAAAATAACTAACCCGGTAGTAGATGTGAATAGTGAGATTGCGTCCGATACAACAAAGATAATGAACGCAACGTTTTTTGTATACAAGGGGATGCTTGTGTTTTGATCACTTCCACCGGGACAGTCATTGCTGCTGCAAAGACAATTGTGATAATCAATGCAATGGTGAGGCTAAGTATATGCCAACAACATAAACGTGCAAAGAACTATTGTGGTTGAAGAGATTTCTACAAGAGTTTGGTTTCAAGCAAGAGCGCTATGTGGTTCGTTGTGATAATTAAAGTGCGATTCACCTTGCTAAGAACTCTTTGTTTCACAGGCGAACAAAACATATTGATGTGTGGTATCATTGGATTAGAGATTGTCTTGAAGATCGTTTGTTGAACTTGATAAATTTCATACCAATGATAATGGTTCCGATATTTTGACAAAGGCTTTGACAAGGGAGAACCTCAAGATATGTTGCTCGATCGTCAGGATGGCGAACTCTTCCTCATAATTGGAAAAGGGGAGATTTGTTGGGTATTTTAAATGGGTTTCCAAATATGAGGAGGACTTAAAAGACCCAACAAATTAGGCCCAATACAAAATATATTTAGTCTTGTGGGCATTTTAGAGTAGAGAGAGTGCAACCACTTTTACAAGAGAGAGAAAAAAAGAGCGAGAAGTACACATTCCCGATTTTGTGTACATCAACCAACAAAACTGTCGATTCTCAGAGATTGAACCGTTGGATCATCCCCATTTATGGAAAGAAGCTTTGCAACATCTAGGCCAACATTTTAGATAGTTGAATTTGTCTCGGGCGGTCTCAAGCTCGAGTTACAGCAATTGGAACTGAGGGGAGTTTTGGATGATGTTATTCCTCTTTTGTCTTTAAATTGATCTCATACTTGTTGATGTTATAGAACATAACCGTTATATTGCTCTCTTGTTGGTATTAGTGGATTTTTAAGTGGCTTACGCATCCTGTGATTTTTACTCTCGCATTGAGAGGTTTTCCATGTAAAAAGCCTTGTATTTTTTATATGTAGTTGATTATCTTTATTTTGTTGATCTGGGGCTCTTTTGGGTTGCATTTAGGTTACCTTATTTATTTGCATCCTCATAGGTTAATACGAGTCAGAAAAGTGTTGTTTAACGAAGATTTAATTCCGCATTTGTGTTACCGTTGTGACATATTTCCCATCAGCGAAAAGTTTTCTCCACTCCAAATTTTTTTTTTTAGTAGTAAGATGTTTTGAAAAAGTTCTTGTTATTTGTACTAAACTATTTTAGCTCACCGAATTTTGATTAGATAAAAGTAGATTAAACATATTAATAAGACCTAATTGCATGGTTCGTCCCTGTGGTATGTTAAAAATGACACTGGTCATCCTTCGCAAGTTTTTTTGACACTCGTCATCCCTGTGAGTGCAAATTCTTGCACGAACAATCCTTCTCGTTAACGGCCGTTACCTAAATATGTTAAAATGAGTCACCTGCACGACATGTGAGGGTATAATGGTCATTTCAGTATTTAAAGGACTACGAGTGTAATTTTGAAAAAACCACATGGACCATCCATGTAATTTTTATTTTTCATTTTTTAATTCATTTATTCTCTTTCATCTCCACCCTGTTGTTTTCATAACCATCAAAGATGGTTTTGCCGACCAAAGCGAGATCCAGCATCCCCGAACCTAAATCGCCGCTACTTTCGGATCTGGTAGCAAACACCTACTGGATCTGCCAATAACCACCCGATCAACTTTCAAAAACCCTAAATCGCGTTTCAGAACCTCATAAATCGATAATAGTGACCATCTAGAACTCCAATCGAAAAATTCACCATCCTCATCTACCTCTGACCGCATCGCAGATCCAGATGCAGATCGTGAACTTCCTGTCATCTCGCAAACTTCCTGCAAAAACCTTCGGGTTTTGATAATGTATCTATTTCGTGTTGTTCTTCGATTGTGTCCATTGAGTTACAGATCTATTTCGCCGATGGTTTTGGGGTTGCGACTTGCGACAACCGGTATTTGTTTTTAAAGAAACAACCAATTGGGGAATTAAGGGATGAGTAGAAAAGGTTCCTTGAGTGTATGTATGTGTATGTAAATGTATACATATGTGTTAGTTATAATTGATCAATGAGCAGTTTGATGATGATTAGTGGGTTTGAATATGAAGATGGGGTGATTGTGGTTGTCGGTTGCGGTGTACCTTTGATGGTGATGAAAACAAGAGGGTGGACATCAGAGAGAATAAAGAATTAAAAAATGAAAAATAAAAATTACACGAATGGTCCATGTGGTTTTTTCAAAATTAGTCCTTATATACTGAAATGACCATTATACCCTCACATGCCGTGCACGTGACTCATTTTTTAATAGATTTGGGTAACGGCCGTTAGCGAGAAAGACTGCACGTGCAAGAAGTTTCACTTACAGGGATGATGAGTGTCAAAAAAACTTGCGAGGAACGATCAATGTCATTTTTAACATACCACAAGGACGAACTAAATAATTATGTCTATTAATAATCATCATCCTGGTATATGTGTTTGATAATTGATAGCTGGCAGTGGACCCCAAAAAACTTGATAATTTAGTATTGATAATAACCACACATTTATGTTTTGGGCTTTATAGTTGCCTTTTGAGTTCTTAAAATATTACATCTTCACAGGTCTTTGCTTCTAATTTAAAATGGCTTCCTCTAGTAACATAGCTCCTCCTAGGGCCAATGGTAGCAGTTATGACGTATTTCTAAGCTTTAGAGGCGAAGATACTCGTCATTCTTTTACCGATCATCTCTATGATGCATTAACTCGTGCAGGAATTCATACTTTTAGAGATAGTGATGATGCCAGAAGAGGTGAAGAACTGAAGCAAGAAATCGAAAAAGCAATCAAAGCATCTGATGCTTCTATAATTGTATTGTCTGAAAACTTTGCAACTTCTACATGGTGCCTTGACGAGCTCACGTTGATCCTTGACCAGAGGAGGGATTGCAATCATTTCGTTTTACCGCTTTTTTATCATGTGGATCCTTCAGATGTTGGTAAACACAGAGGAACTTTCATGATTGCAACCAATCCATCCAGACGGTGGACAGATGAGAACGTCAACAGGTGGAAGGCAGCCCTTACGGAGGTTGTCAGTGTGATCGGCATGTCTCTTGTTGGGTATGCTTCTATTTTCTTGTAATATAATCTTTTGGGTCGAACAGGTCAAAAATGTGTTCAAGGCACATAACCTTATGAATCGATTTTCATATTAGAAAGTTCATATTCAGGCAGATAACCATGTGAATCGATTTTCATATTAGAAAAATGCATCTTAAGGATAAGGACATTTGTGTGACCTTAACATATAAAGTGCTATACTTGGGGTGACCTCTATGTATTACCCTTTCTTTTCTTTTTTATCGTATAATCTTTTGATATTGCTTACTTTGGATCAATCAATCACAAATTAGGAGGGTGGGCTGGGTAACAAGCTATAAATTAGGTTCATCAAGTTGTAGGTTGGTTGATTTTTGTTTTGGTCAGGGTTCCTCTTTAGAAACATTTACAAATATATCAATATGATGTTTTGGTATATACTTCAAATAATTTGCAGTTCAAATTGTGACTTATTATAAAGTTCATTTTGAACATAATCAATTTTAAGCATACATTGGTTAGTGGTTCATTACATCTCACTAAATTTTATCAAACAACTCCGAAACTTGACTTGCTGAACTCATTAGTTTGCTTTCTGCTGTTACAGGTCAGAGACTAAATTTATAAAGGAGGTTGTGGACACCATCTACAAAAGACTTGATCGCAAATAAATATATATTCCACCAAATGTAACAGGGATAGATGCTCGGTATAAAGAGATCTTCAATTCCTGGTTAAAACAATCAAAAGATGATTTTTTAGTAATTTATGGCATGCCAGGAAGTGGCAAGTCAACATTGGCGCAGTACATTGTCTATTTGTATGGTCAACATTATGAAAGTAATAGTATTGTCGAAAAAATTGGAACAAGATGTAAGAACCCACATGAAATGGTTACACTACAACAACAACTTTGCAGTGATATTTCAAAGGGTAAGGACGTAAGAATACACAGTGTTTGTCAGGGTACAGCTCAGATTGAAGTGCTTTTGGAAAAGACAAAAGCACTTATCGTTCTTGATGAAATTGTTAAAGAGCGTCAATTGGAAGATTTACTTGGATCCGGGTATGTTAACAATGAAAGCAAGATTATAATAACCACAGATACTGATATAAGTAATTGGTTTATATCCAAATCCAAGAGGTACCGCGAGTACGAAATGAAATTACTGGATAATGATGAAGCGTTAGAGCTTTTAAGTCTTCATGCCTTCCGATCAAAAATTCCTAAAGATGGTTATAACGAGCTTGCACAACAAGCAGTACGGTATTGTGATGGAAATCCATTGGCGCTTGAAGTGTTGGGTTCCTCTTTGTCACAAAAAAACACCATCACATCCTGGGAACGTGAATTGAGTTCATTTGAAAGAAGTTTTCATGATGATATTTATGATGTACTGATAAAAAGCTACGATTCGTTACCAGACTTCGAGAAGGATTTGTTTTTGCATATTGCTTGTTTCTTTGTTGCCAAAGATATGGCTTACGTTGTTAAAATATTGGAGCCTGATTATGCCGCCGAATCTAAGATCAAAAACCTAATTAAGAGACACTTTGTGTATGTCACACCAGAAAAAAAACTGATGATGCATAGATTGCTTCAAGGCATGGGAAGAAGCTTAGTAGATCGAGAGTCGCGTATACTTGCTGAACGTACCAGAGTTTGGCGTAACAAGGACTCATATGATATGTTGAGAAGAAAAAAGGTAAGATGCTTCATAGGTGTATATATGTTTAAGCTTACTTTCTACTTCAGCCTCTCCAGTTTCTTCTAAGAGTTGGTTCTTCCATTTACATTTTCATTTGTGTTTAGAGTTCAATGACAATAGAAGGTCTAGCACTTGATATTCAAATGATGATGAAAGAGGATGGTTTCGAATCCAGACAATTAAAAGAGGTATAGTATGCTTCACATCTTACGGTAATAGTATTTTAAATTTGTAATTTGTTAAGTTTTAATTTCCAATTTTGTTTAAACAAAAAAAAAAAAAAAAAAAAAGAAAAGAAAAAAAAAACCCTCCTATATCCTGCTTAGTGAGATATGCGACTCACTAATAAAGTACAATTTAAGATGTTTAGTCAGACTCCCCTGTAGGCGAAGCCTTGCCTTGCTTGATTATTCATTTGTTAGGCTGAGGTATTACAAATTTTTCTTTATGTTCAATAGACATTGGTTCTTTTTTAATGTTTTGGAGTATATGAGAATGTTGCATAACTTTAAAATATGTTGCAAATGTTGTATGTTGAAAATGCAGCTCACATATCGCAATAGGCAACAGACATAGAGTATGCTAGGCAAAACTAGCTAGTAGCTTTAACATATTTTTACACAACTACTCTTCAGCATTCCTGATGTTTACTTTCCCAATAGAATGATGAATCTTTAGTCAAATACTAACTTCTTCACACTTCCATACGTTTGAGATAGACTTAGATATACTTGTTAGATAAGTTACAGGTCAATAAGAGGCAAATATTGGAATTTCATATGTTATTCAGTGGAATTCAACTTGATCTTATAGAGATGATACAAGAATGTTAAGAACTGTATAGCTAGGGGCTAGGAGGATCACAACTATAATGAACATGGAGAGATATCTGGATAACTAGAACTTACGAAAAAACTTATGTGGATTTTCCTCCACCAATGTTGACTCATTCTTTAACAAGAATTCATACATAATTGTAAGTTTTCAAAACACTGTCAATCCAATCTGCTGATTCTTACTTGTTTGACCATCCTGATTTTGTTTTGCATTTTCTGGATTCAACAGCTTTCAACTGATTCACTTCAACAGATGGATCAACTGAAATTGCTGAAGCTCAATTTTGTGAAACTCAAAGGACCATACAACGATTTATCTGAACATTTAAGATGGCTCTGCTGGGTTGGATTCAGCGAAAGCACCATACAAACTGATTTGTTCATGGGTAACATGGTCGCTTTAGATATGAGCTATAGCTGCTTGAAAGAATTTGAACCACCCATGGTAGGGAAATTACTGTTATGTTTTTATGGTGTGGCCATCCCAATGTGCCGTGTTAAATATATCCGATGTTACTTGTGGAACAGGTTCTTGGATCACTGAAGATTCTAAATCTTAAGGACTCACATAGTCTCTTAGAAATCCGTAACATTGACCATATTCCTAATCTTGAGACTTTGATTATCTGGAACTGTCACAGTCTGTTTCGCGTTTGTAGGAACATTGGAAACCTTGAAAGGCTTGTTTTATTAAATATGACTGGGTGTAAAAAACTGTGCGATAGGGTGCACGTGTATACATCGGTAGAACTCTATGATTCTACTTTCGGTGGAGGAAGTATACAAGAGCTGGCCTTTCCCTTGCCACGTTTGCTACAGCGATTATTCCTTGACGACTGCAATCTTAAATGCACTGAATATTTCCCTCTAAGTTTCAATGATCAAAAATCTCTACAATACTTAAATTTGGGCAATGGTCTGTTTGAAACCCTACCTAGTTATAATTGTCTTAAAGATCTTCGGGTTCTCGACTTACGAAACTGTTCAAGACTTAAAAGGCTACTATGTCTTCCAAGTACACTTGCAGAATTGTATATAAATTACTCTATGTCAATTGAGAAAATAACTTTTGAATCAGGTCGATTTACATTGCAAGAATTTGGTTATGAAGGCTGCTTTAATTTATGCGAAATTGAAGGCCTGGTTAAATTAATGCTGGTAGCCAGACTTGACGAAACTGATTTGGGACACATGATTTGGGTAAAAGAATATCAAAATCATGAGGTGTGCCTGGTTGGTGATTATGAGCTCACCAAAGGCAGAAGTTGCTATCTCCAGGTCTATGATCCCTTTTTAAAACACATGCATAGGCACACACATGCACAGCGAGATACCACTTGCAAATTTATAAATATATGAACTTATGAATATTAGATTATACTAGCTAGATGTATGGTTCTTCAAGTCTATTAACATTAAATGAGCATTTTTGGTTGTGTGGCGCAGATGTTATGTGAATTCAACATAATGAGCACATCTCTGCCAGACATTAAGCATCCAAACCTGGTTCCTGAATATACATCACAATCCACGTCTGTGTCTTTTGACGTGCCTTCCTGTCCAATTAGTAGTAGTCTCCGAGGACTAAATGTAATTTTAAGATATAAAATATCAGGCGACGATTGGGCTTGGTTTGCTAAAATCAGTATGACCAATGGAGATGATTTGATTTACAACCCCAAAGTATTTGGCAGACCTGCCTCTGGTAAAGCTTGTATATGGTTAAGCTATTGGCCAATTGGAAACTTATTGGACGTTGGAGATGAAGTTACTGTGTCTATTGTTGTCATGAGTGGGTTGGAAGTACTTGAATGTGGTGCAAGCCTGGTGTACACTGATGATGATGTAGCACGTGAAGCTTTTGAAAATAAACTGGGATGGGTAGAAACTGTCGGTAGAGACTTGTCTGGATTTCAACTAAGCAAAGGATTGTATTATCTTTGTCGGCGTGATTTCTATAAGTTAATGGAGCTTGGGAGACTGACTCCTGGCTGGTTACAGAGCTTAGTTGGTGATACCATTGATGATGCAGGTATGAACCTCTTCCCAAATTCTAACTTTTGGGCGTTGCAAATTAAATCTAAGCTGCCAAAAACAGAGTTTCCTGATATCACCCATTGTTACAGAGGTACGAGGATGGAGAATGGCTGGTCGACCTCTACAATCATATCAATCATTTACAGAACTGAAAACCGTCGGATGCATCATCCACTGTCCTGATACGGTAAATATGTTGTCTCTCTCTCTCTCTCTATATATATATATGGATATATATAATATATACATAGGAACAATCAAAGTAATAACATTCTTATCATTTCAACATGTTCTCTCTCTATATATATTATATATAATTATATATGTATATATATATATAAAAGGAAAGGATCTATAGGGAAACTCCAAATTCTAGAAAAGAAGGAAAACAAATCTTAGCCATTGATTTCATCATATATAATATTCATTCAAGATGAATGTTAACTCATATTTTGTTATTATACATATATGAATGTTACTTAACATCATTTCTTAACGAATTTTTAGTGATAACATTTAACAATAAATGGTATAATCAGGGGATAATAACATATATGAGTTAATATGTATCATAAATTAATGTTTTAAAAATATTAAGTTGAAATTTTGACTAACATTCATTACAAATGAATGATAAATGTCGGTTTCGAGAGTTTTTTTTGTTTAAAACATAAAATTATAACAACATTGTTTGATTAAATGATGTATATAATCGATTCATTTATATTTCAAGCCTTAATTTGATGAATCTTGCTTGAAAATTATGTTTTGATGGTAAATGGGTATTTGCTTCCCTCTTTCCTTTTTTTTTTGCTTCTCTCTTGATCCTCACCCTATATATATATACATACAGAAGAACGATCAACTAAGAATATTCTTACCATTTTAGCATGATAAAACGAGATAGCACAATTCTTCTAACTATTGTTGATTCACACGAATACCAGAAACAATTCTTCTAACTATTGTTATTAAAAGAATACCAATAATTAGGATAATT
This sequence comes from Logfia minima, assembly GCA_963921325.1. NCBI lineage: Eukaryota > Viridiplantae > Streptophyta > Magnoliopsida > Asterales > Asteraceae > Logfia > Logfia minima. The sequence continues at coordinate 32,913,389 of OY992773.1, forward strand.
CAACTCAAATGTATAAACACAAATTTGAGAGAAAAATTGAAATTTCAATAATTTGATAGCTGCTTGTTCCATGCCATAGAAATGACCTAAATAACACTTAGAATTTCAAATGGGCCAAAAAAGATAAATGGACCAGATTCTAGCCCAAAAACAAAATCCAAAAAATGAAAAAAAAAACACATAAAATATCCCGTAACTCAAAAAATAATGCGCTATTGAGCCTGAAAGTTGCACCAGAACGTGCTCCTCTGCCCGAGCTTCGATTCACCGGATCATGGGCCTAAAACGGAGCATCACAGCTCAAATTACAATTTTTTTCGTGAAAACTCTTTTGTTACGTGATCTTGAACCTTCAAAAATTTTAACAACCATTCTTCCACACTTTGAGCTGCATCAATAAAAATAAATCTATACTACACATCTAAAAAATAATTAGATGTATGTTAAATTAAGAGATAATGTCAAAAGGGCATAAATATAACATCATCAAGTCACACCCACGTGTTGTAGACTTGCATAAGTCTACATATAATAAATACTAGAAAAATTATAGGATGTGTTAAAACACAGCTCAAGAATATAAATGTTAATACTCAAGAAAATAATATGTCAAAAAAAAGATAAAATGATGACAAAAAATAATCGGAAGCTCAAGTCTCACGTGCAGTGTTACAATGCTACAAGCAATATATAAGACTAATCACCTTTCATAATACTATGTCTTAAGATTGATATCAGATTTCTTGCTTCATAGAATTTGGTTGAATATTATATGAGAAGGAAATCACAGACAAGAGCATAAAACATATTACATGTAGAAGAAACAAGTTAGGTGTAAGATACCGATTGAAACTACTAATTAGCTGAAACTGAGAGGGATTGTTTGATTAAATTAAGAGCTGACTTTGTGCTCCATGCATAGAATGACACCAATAGTGGTTAAAACTCAAAAGAGTTCACACCTCAAAAACAATACTAATTAAATGGGAGTATCAGACGTGCCAACTAAGATTAGATCATTGTGCAGAAATGCTGAGATGAGATAATAGCCAACATTGAAACTTTGAATTGTTACAATATCGATTATAGAGTATGTGTGCTTCATAGAATTACATTATACATCGTATCAATTATAGAGATGTTAAGGATTAGTGCAGTTTGTTTTTAGAGCCTTGATGATAACCACCATTGAAATCCAAAAAAACATGTAAAAACGAGAAAAACAGATTCAAAGCTCACAAGCGTACTCGGCATTAAGCAAAAACAGATTATTTTGCTAATGTTTTTTTACAAGAAGACCAATCACACTATAGTATGAACATCCGCATGAGGCAATACCAAAGAAATATGATAATCTTAAAACATTCAAAGACAAAAACTAAGAATTAAAATGATAATACATAGCGGTGGATTTAAATATATCGATAATCTTTCAACTACAAAAAAAAAGGTTGAAAAGAAATATCCATATCGGTGGCTTAGATACTCTAATAAATGGTTATTTAAAGTGTTGGCGGTGGGATGGATATTATCAAATGAATGATATAATTCAAATTAATTAGAGGTTGATCAAATAACTAATGTAATTTAATAATCATAAGATTTTATTTGATTAAATTAAATATTGTATCTCACACAATTCTGTTGAGAAGAAGCGAACAGGTGACGTGGTCTTTTATTTTGCATTATAGTATGTAATTTTCTAATTGAAAAAACTAAATATTTTAATAGGCCAATAAAAATGTAACATGTGTTACCCATTTGAAGATGCTACAGCAAAAAGTAGTCTCTTTACATAATAGAATAATATATATATAGTAAACTGGTGTAATAACGACAATTTAAATATTCGTTAAAAATTGAAAGATTTTTTACGAGACTTCCAATTCTAAATTGATGAGTTACATATCATAATATATAGAAAAACATATCAATATATAATCACAAAAGTCATAATGAACATAAGTCACTCAAAGTAAGCGTTAGATGCATCATAATCTTTGAATAGAAACTGATCTAAAAAGAATAATAAACACTTGAAAATAGTTGACCATATTTATAGTACCTGTGTGTTTTACAACATGTGTCACCTAACATGTTTAATTACTTTCTGAAAAAACTTTTAACTTTGTAATGCAAAATCAATAATACATTACCTTCCAAATTTTCTTCTCTATAACACTAGATGTATGCACCCTTGCACATCAAATTCTTAATCAACTCAGCAACTTCATATATATATATATATATACATGAAATGTGTATTTTTTAGCCACCTTTATATTAGATTATAATTTAACATTAAATGTTAATATTAATTGTCCTTTCTTACGTTAACATTTGAACAAATATATGATGTCCACTTTTCAAAAGTATCATTTTTCTATATTGAAAAGGGTTGTTAACAGTTACATTTTAGTTTGAGCTATTTTCTTTTAGGTTAATTTTCGTTTTACTTCATAGAATTAAATCCTATTTACTATTATCCTCATACATAATCATCTCTTCGATCTAGAATATGTTATTTGCATCAACTTTGACACTTTGAAACGGTAATTAGTATCATTTTTTACCTACATTTTGATTTTCCACCGCAGAGTACGAGTTTTAAAGTTAACCATAACTAACAAATTAGTTTTATTTTTTCATCTATCACTTGTTAAGTTTATGTAATCCGACAGGATCCCAACCACACCCCTCCAACTTCCACGGCTGATGTGGGCTCCTCTTCAAGATACAGGACCATGAGAACGCCTCAAGCTTCAATCACAAAGGGTCAAAATACCATCATTCGTCGTAAGTTCTTCCTTTTTGAAACAAGTTCACTCGTTCTTAGTTAATGTCTTAATTTGCTTATATGAACCTTCTCAGCTCCGGAAAAAAGGACACGCGCTCCATCAGTATATAACCAGTTCATCAAGTAACAAGACTGATGCTCTCATTTTTTATAAATAATTTACAGCGTAAAGTATTTACTTAAGTTAATGCAGTTCATAATTTAGACAGGAAATTCAAAGGATTAAGGCTTATGATCCAAATATTAGTCATAGGGAAGCTTTTAGTGCAGCGGCAAAAAATGTAAGTATACTTTTGTCATAATTCAGTTTAACTAATTTTATGTTGTCCTTTTTCTTGGATTTTTTTATCTTTGGTTTTGGAATTAAAATAGTTTATTTGTGATATTTTGCTATATATATATATATATAAAGTGGGAACATTTTCCTCGTATGATGTTGGAGGACAAGAATCGTCAAGATGAAGAACCTGATGAGGTGAGTGTATTATGATTACTTTTTCCAATTTTAATTGATGAATTTCATCTTGTTGATATTAATAATTTATACCATCTTATTATTTCAAGACATATCATCATTATATTAAATTACATATTAATACATGTTGATATTATCATACATATGTAATAAATTAAATAATAGGAATAGTTAATATTAATACATGTTGATATTATCATATGTAATAAATTAAATAATAGGAATAGTTAATATTAATACATGTTGATATTATCATATGTAATAAATTAAATAATGGGAATAGTTAACTTATTGGAACATCATGAAATTATCTTTACTTCTATACTGATATATAAAATATATTAATATTTTAATTTTACAGGTTTTAAAAATAAGATTTAATATTTTTATATTTAGTTATTTAATTTTCATTCTATAATATAACCCTATCACTTTTACATCTTTTCACTTTTCACCAATTATATCATTAATTTTGAACTCTACAAGCAAACTACAATTATCAACTCATAATCAAGGGTAATTGATGTGTGAAATCTAGTTATAAAATTTATAAACTTAGAACTACCGAAATTAGACTATCACACAACCGGGCAGTGAACCTTATCAATGTAATAGTATAGCTAAGGAAAGAAGGGAACGAGTACTTCCCTGGGGTTGAGCAAAAATGAAGCATGACGGAAGACGGATGTCGCTGAACTTACTGCCAGCATAAGCATCTAATCAACGGGACCTTGAAGCACAAGACTAACCAAGAAACAAAGACATTAAACTAAACAAGATAAAACTAAATGTTCAAACAGAAACAGAAATAACCAAATCCAAACAAAATACAAAGACAATAAAATAAATGTCTAATACTGGGCACGCAGGCCTCAAAATGGAAAACCATCATAAGGAAACTGGGGCGGCGGCGGGTCAGAAGTGCCCGCAGAATACTGCCCGACAGCGGCGCCAAAAACTTGATGTGTGGAATCTAGTTATAAAATTTATAAACTTAGAACTACCGAAATTAGACTATCACACAACCGGATAGTGAACCCTGTCAATGTAATTGTATAGATAAGGTAAGTCCGAGTCAAACCAAAAGGACTGCAAAACCAAGAGTATTAAGCGAATGTAATTTAATCTAACAAGTAAGTAAACGGGGGGGTTTTTGCAACCGAATTGTTTCTTTACAATTATAACTAATTAAATTAAAGTAAACAAAAGGCAGTTGGATACTGAAGTATCCGATTAAATTTATCAATGGTAAAAAGGCATTCACTTGGATTAGTTCACTAATGATGTCGGGATGTTTGTTAAATCGTGTTTACCGATTGTTGTTTATTAACTAACTTAAGAATAGGATTCGCTGTCACTCCTCCCGACCAATTGGTTATAAATTATCCTTCGCTTTCACTCCGGGTTTCTAACCAACCTAAATCTCAATTCAATTAACTAATTTACGATCTAATCTTGTAATCTACGTTCGCAGAAGTACTAAACTTAATTTGATGTCTCTAGTTAAGCTTAATCAAATACAATCAAGTTCAATCAAAGTATATTATTTAAACTCTCGCGTTCACAATCATCCAATAATTATTCATGGTCAAACAATTAAAACAAATCAGTTAAAGTGTAGAAGCGGTTCACTATAAACACCAATTAATTCATCAATAATATAAATCAATAACTAGAACTTGATTACAAATGGTTTTTCAATTAAACGTGAATAAAACAACGGGAATAACTAAATATCAACACCCCTAATCATAAGTTCACATCATCCAAGTGAATGTTCAAGTGTTTAGCTCATAATCAAAGTAAACATAGCAAAACAAATCAAATAACTCAAATTTAACATCTTTAAGAATGAAAGGAATAAAAACCGAGTTAATAACGTGTTCCAAATAGCTAATCTTCAACAATTAGATGGGAATGAATGCAAGAATGTCTTCTATCTTCAAAAACCCCAAAAATCGCCTTTTATATGAGAGAAAACGGCTACCAAAAAGTCAGGTTGGGGTTCCTCATGTTTTTAGGTTTAATTAGCAAAAACACCCAGAAATGGCCACTCACCCGGACGGGTGAAGTGATATTTTTGGCTCCAGTTCTGATCATCAGCCACCCGGACGGGACAAGCAAGAACACCTCACCCGGACGGGTCAAACTTCACACGATCCAACATAATCACCCGGACGGGTAATGAGCTCACGCGGACGGGTGAGGCTTATTTCCATCTTTTTCACTAATTTGACATTTTTCGCTCGTTTTTCCTCGCGATCGACTTCTAATACCTGAGAATACATTTTCATCCTTTTAAGCACCGAAAGTCCAATAATTAACAGGAATTATCAATAAAATCCAGGGATATTTCATTATATTATAATGTATAAATCGAGCAATATCAGTAATCTACCAACGAATAATCTATACTAATATATAAAACATCTTAGTATTTTATTTTTAGAAGTTTTTAAAATTAAGACTCATTATTTTCATATGTAGTTATTTAATTCTCATTCTATAATATAACTCTATCATTTTTACATATTTTTTACTTTTCACCAACTATATCCTGAATCTTGAACTCTACAAGCAAACTATTATTATCAACTCACAATCATGGGTAATTCGCCAACGAATAACTAAAATAATATATGACTATCGCTGAGTCATTGGTTACAATAAATATACTAAATTTTGCTGCATAGCGCGAGTGTTATGCTAGTATATATATTTATATATATAATAAGTGTATCTTAAAGTTTGTTTTACAATAACCGATATATCTATATATATATTCATATATATATTTTTATATAAAGATATGTATATCTAAGTTAAAATGTGAAATCTAAATATCGTGACAATGTAGGAATGACTTCAAAATTACTTTTTAAATATTTAAAACACAATGTGTTACCAATTTTCTTTGCAGCTCCTTATTCAAATAACTTTTAGAAGTTATTTTTCAAATAAAAGAAAATTTGTTGTGTTTTTATGTTTTTTAGTTACTTTTATTAATCTTTTATTCATTATAATCACATTTTATAACTTGATAATCAAATGAATAATATGTGATTATCAAGTCCTATTTTGTGATTATCTCGAACACATGATAATCACATTATATTAGAAAATAATGACATGTGATTATGATATTATATTTTGTGATTATCTTGATTAATAATAAAAGTATCAACTGTAAAAAAAAAGTTCGAAAAAGTTAATATTTTTATCATAACTTTCAAAAATTATTTTAGTAAGAATCATTGATAAAGTTTTGAAGAAAAATATGTTTTTGATAGTTAGAAATTATTTTTAAAGTTATTCTCTCGATATTTAGCGTTCTCACAAAGTATATTTATATATATATACTAGATTTAAACCGTGCGATGCACGGTAATTTAAGTTAAGCAATTTTTATAGGTTTAATAATTTAATATTAATTTTCAATTAGTGTTTCAGTAGGATTCATAGATTTTTTAATTAATTATTATTATATTCAGATATATGTAACTCTATCTAAATTTATTTTTTAGTTTATCTTTTAAATTTAAATAATTATTTATTTTTAAATTATGAAAAGACGTCACGTATCATTTTGCCTATGCGGCAACATGTGACAAAATATGGAGCAACATTTTATTCTCCTTTAATATATATATATATATATAATATAGATATATCTACTAATAAGAAAGAGACCACTTTCCACTGTAGCAATCGTTTAAAAACAACACGTGGCCAAACACAATTGGTGAACATACATGGTTCACACTAACCCAATACAGTTTCTTCTTTTCTAAGCTTTCAGCAACCGCTTCATTATTTTCTGGCACTCACTCAAAATTTACACCCCTTGAATAAATCTTTTCTTCTATCCAAACTTCAAGGTATTAATAGACGTGGTTCTTCATCTTCCTCTTTCAATCCCTTTCTGAATGTTTGAATTTTATCTCTTGAACATCCTAATATGACAGCGCGGTCTCTATTTCTCCCCGACCATCGACAGTTAGAAATTTTTACAAATAATATGTCAGGGCGTTGATTCGGGTTATAATTAATGCTTTGACTTTTTCCTCCCGTTGTTAATGGATTTTGATGTTGTCCTTATTAACATCCTGCAGGTGGTGCTTAACAAGAATCGAAATGTATCAAAAGCTTAGGTAGCTTTAAAAAATCAGTTCAAGATGACATTGACGCCTCTAATATGGTATGATATAGACTTTATGCTTCCTATAAGTAACCAATATTGATTTTTGTTTTCTTTTTGTATGGTGCTAAATTCTTAGGGTGCACAGATGGAGTTTGCTAAATTGTTTATGCTAATGTTTTGATAGGATTTATAGTTCAAGCTACCAATTGTTGCTCAAAGCCACATATGCTTTTCTAGGATATACATGCATGCAAATTGATCCCTCTTTAAGTCTTAATTTGTGACTTATAATTAGATCCATGATGTTCACAAAATCAGTAGCAATACAGTTAATTTTTTTGCTAAAAGAAAAATGTCACCTTTTCTTATTTTAATTGCATATATATATATTAGGTTTTTGAACTCGAGGTACAAGAAAATTGAAAAGCTCATGAAAGTGTTGTGTTTTCGGTTTAAAACGCGACGATTGGTGTTCACCAATTTGTGAGCACATTATATGTGACACTTGAGGTCTCGGTCTTATGAATTTGTTTTGTTTCGATTTCAATTGGTGTTTATTTTTAGGTTAATAAACTTGACGTGCATTTGGTCATAATTGTGAAGTTATAGAAGTCATCGGTGATGCAGTTCTTTTGATTCTATTAGGTATAACTATAGTCATCAGATGTCCCCTTATATCCATTTACATGTTTTTTGACTATCTATGTCAGACACACTACTTACAAGAGCTCAGGTTAAACACGTTAATCCCGATGTTTGAATTATTATCTATATATCATTTATCTATTTTGAGTTTACATACATGTAGTATAAGTTGTAAAATTGCAAAAAACAAAGAAAAAAAAGGTTTTAAGTAAATGAAAAAAAAAGTTATGAATATTTACCTGTCGCTTGGTTCTAAGTTGTATAAATACCAGAACTGTGATAAGTTTTGGTAATACAATCTCTTAATATATACATTACACACATACTTGTGAAACACTTGTTTGGAATTTATCTTGGCACACGAGCTTTTCCAAAATCTATTCAATTGTTTACACTGTTTCATCATAATCATCAACTTATGGTGTTTGTTAAATCCATACTGACCTTATTTGATCGACGTCAAGACCTGGGCTGTGCATTTGCACAGTCAAAGATTACCTAATATATATATATACATATATAAAGGTTCACACTTAAAAAGCTTTGTGAAGCCAAAAAAAAAAAAGTAAGTAAAGCCTCACTACTTTGTAAATTTATGTGAAGCAAAAACTGATAAAGATTTATAATTAAATTTTTTTGTGAAGCAAAATCGAAAATTGCTTTTACTGTCTTTTTTAACTCTTTGTTTTCACCCTACTTAGACATTATATATTATATTATATATAAAAGTTCAAATAAGAAGGCTTAATATTGCTAGAACGTGACTTTAAAAATATTTTTTAACTATCCAAAAGACATTTTTCTTCTAAATTCAATGAGTATTATTAAAATAACTTTTGAAATCTATGATAAAAATATAATAAAAAATATTAACTCTTTTGAACTTTTTTCTTTTAACCCCTAATGTTGTGATAATTTCATAAAATCACAAATTATAAAATAACTAGCAGACACCCACGCAAAAGCAGCGGAATACTTATTTCATTTATTCATTTTACAAATATATATTTCAAATATACACTTGTTTATTTATGGACTAAATTAAATTAAATTTAATTAATGTCTATGTCGTTTTCAAAATTAGGTAAGGGTATTTGTGTCATTTCCGTTCTTTAAAAATTGAACTTATTGAAGAAAAGGGTTAAACAATTTATAAATGTGTAAGATAATCACATGTGATTATTCTATAATATAATGTGATTATCATGTGTATGAGATAATCACAATAAAAGGGTTAAATGACCCTTTGACATCCCCCCACAGACCAGTCCCACGACCAATATTACGAGAGGTAAATCGCGTAACCCGTGGTCAAAGGAACATTGGGATTGAACCCATAATCTTCGCATGAATGTTGCATATCCCCTACCACTAAGCTACCATCACAGGGACAACAAAGAACCTCAATTTTAAAGAGAACCATATAACTTCTAAAATTACACTGATTCATCACTACATATTAATTATAGGTCATATTCAGATATTGGTTTATCAATATCACAAAAAATATAATATATTCATCGATGAATATTGATAAATCAATATTCAGTGTAATTTGGAGGGGTTCTCGGTTTCTTTTTAAATATTTGGTTATATGTGGATCTTTCCCCCACACACATTAATATATATATATATATATATATAAATATATGGAAATCAAAATTTTTGCCCAAAAATAAAAAGTTCAAAAAAATTTGCCCTAAAAAAAATACTATACCAATTTGCCCCAACCGGTAGCAAATCGACCAGGGATTTGCGACCAGCGTTCCCGATCACCGTGGCCGAGACGTAGCCGAGTACGCGGGTCGCAAGCTTCCTTACAACCCGGCTAAGCGATTTGCGACTTGCAAGCGGCAAGATTATTAGATTATGAGCATTTACCTTCGATTTTGATCTTGATTTGGATCTTGAGTAAGAAGGTACTAAGAAAATTTATTTAAGTAAGGAGGTGCGAAGAAAATTTTCTAATATAACGTGTTTTTTCGATATTTAAAAAGTAATTTTTGCATTCTCACGATATTTAGCGTTCTCATTTGAACCTCTCTCTATATATAAATATGTATATATATGTTTGTTTTCTAGTGAAAATAAGATGTTAAAATAAAAACGGTGAAAACACTTTCGTTTTCACGATTTATTATAATTTTGAACCTTTACTTTTTTCTTGCTTGACAGAAAATTTTAGTTGTGAATCTTTGTTATTTTTTGGCTTCACAAAAAGTACAAAGGAGTGAAGCTTTATTATTTTTGCTTTACAAAGACTTTATACGAACCTTTATTGAATTTTTTATCGCCAAAAAAATTAATTGTGAACCTCTATTATTTTTTACTTTATAAAATTTTTTAGCTGTGAACATTTTTATTTTTCTTTTTTGCTTCACATAAGTTTACAAAGTAGTTAAGTTATTTTTTGTTTTCATCGTTTTCATTTTAATATCTTGTTTCCATTGGAATCCAACCATATATATATATATATATTTAAATTAAAGGGTTTTTATACATGTAAATGCAAAAATTACATATAAATGTTATTTAATGTTCGGGTATGTTTGGCACAGAGCTTTTAGGAGGTTTTTGTAGTTTTTAACTTTTGTTTTCAAAATAATAAGCTTCTTATTTTTAAAAGTTTCGTTTGGATAAAAGAGCTTTGAGCTTTCAATTTATTTCAAAAGCTCCAAAAAGCTTGTAAATGAAAAGCTCATCTCACAAGCATTTAGAATTAAAAAGAGCTTCTAGTGAATATAATTACATGATTGCCTTCGCCAATATCACAATTTGACAACGGTTGGATTGTCGGTACTAGTTATCCAAATGATCAATTGAAGTTATTGTTCTTTTCATTTTTAATAAATTAAAAGTGGTGACGTCTCACAAAATATTAGATATACTTTTTAAAAAAATGAAAATGTTCATGTTACGTAACCACTCAAGGAAATATATTATGTCCTAGTACATGAAAACAAAATCATTTTTCTATCAAATATTTAATACATATAATTATGATATTAAGAGGTGATACTTGAATTATGATTGTTTATTTTTACACTAATCTATTATTTGTTATTTTTTTTAGTTTTATTTATTTTTTATTTTTATATTCCATGTCCTTTAATGTCATTTTACACTTCAAAGTTACAGTTACAACTAGTTTTCCAAACAAGTTTATACAAATAAATTTACAGCCTACAACTACAGCCTACAGTTACAACGTACAACTATAGCCTACAGTTATCTTAAGGGGTTAGTGCGTACGAATGCACTAAACTTTGGACGAATATTCATAGTGTGTACCCAACTTACGAGTAGTGTTTTTAATGCACTTAACTTTCAAAAATCGTTATTTGATGGACTTTTTGACCGGCTCGACCCTTAGCCGGTCATGGGTTGACTTTTTTGAAATAATGTGTACACATGACATTACACGTCACAGTACACACAATAGACATTATATATATAAGCTAGATGCATTTCCAAACACTTTGTTAGCCATAAATTCTGACGACCTCGATCTTCTTCGGCGAGCTCGAGACCCTTCGGTCACCACCACCACTAGGTTTATTGGTTTTACATAAAAAATTTATTATACACCATGCATGTTCAAGTTAATTCAAAAACCAAAATACCACTAACAATCTATATACCTCGTAACAGTTGAAAAATTCGATCCCTAAGAGTCCAATTGATAGTAAAGGACTACATGGACAAGCTAAAACCGTACTTCCCGGTTCATGACCTTCGAATCCGGTCAAGAATTCAATCGACTCGAGGGTCCAGATTGAAAATGAAGAAATGGGTTTCATAAATTTCATAAAACTAGACGATTGGGTGGTGATGTTGTATGAGAATGTGATGGATTTGAGGTCATAAGAAATGACTGATTTGAAAAGATGAAACTTTTGTTATTTTACAATTGATTAATTGTTGGTAGTACGCTAGATGAAACATTCGAGAACATTTTTTTGGGTTATTGTTTAGCTAGTGCATTTCGTGTGAGTTTTAACATGTTACGTACATTAAAAACACCAATCGTTAGTTGGGTACACACAATAAATATTTAGAGAAAGTTAAATGCATTCCTCTGCATTTCAAAATAGTACGAGGCATCGACGTGTCTTTATACGTGGCAACTGACTAGGCAACAAATATGGTGACCGGTTACACGTAGGAAGGTTCCATGTAAAGTGCGTTTTTTGTGACAATTAATAAGTTAAGTGCATTAAAAACACTATTCAATAAGTTGGGTACACACTATAAATTTTCAACCAAAGTTTAGTACATTCGTACGCACTAACCCCTTATCTTAACAAACAGACCCTTCATATTATTGACAAACAAAAGTTAAAAAGAAAATGCATGTTAAATTATAGATTATATGAATGTTTACATGATCACTTATCAAATGTGCACATTTGAACGGACAAAATATAGATTTAAATATAAAAGTAAATTTGAAGTTTTTTCAAACTATTTTGATTTTAACCTTAATGTACATCAATACTCGCATGTGATTGAATCCACTCACATGTGAACTTCCCTATATTTTAAATGTTTTTGTAGTTCTGTACCTTTTTGTGGTTCTCATTTGAACCTTTGAATATATATATAAATTTTAAGTTTGTTAAAAATTTTATTGGCAATATTTTATGAACTTTAATTACACGAGTTATCATTTATCTATAAATTTGTTGCGCCAACTGTCCTTCCATTGGATGTCGATTAAAAATTGATGTTAACTAATACCAAGTGTATCTTTCATTGGATGTCCATTAAAAATTGATGTTAACTAATACCAAGTGTATCGCATGTGAAGGCAAATTTGTCATTTCCTCTGCTTTTTGCTTTACTCTCTCTTCTGTGTAAAATTATGAAAAGCCTAACCATGTTTCTCCCCTACAACTCTCACATGCTAGTTAACTCTTTTTTCATTTCCTTCGTTTTCAACTCAAAATCATGGATGAGCATAAACACCGAGATTCCAAAATTGAACCATTACTGTACCGGTACCAACCGAAGATATACGGTCCGAGATTCGATTCTCAGTATAGCTGAATTCAAGATTCGGTATTTAGTGGTACGGTACCAATATTTTACCAGGTTTTGTACCGATCCCGGAAAGCCCATTAATAGTCATTTTGGACCATGCCTAGTATGAAGTTTGTACTTGATTTATGCAATGGTGATTCCACCCCTTCGGAAGAGTTAGTTAACTTCATATTCTTGCTTCCGTTTCTGTTGCACTTGTTCTTTGAGTTATGTGAAGATGATTAGTGAGTGTTGGTTACTAATTTTAAGTAGTAATATATATTGATGTAGAAGACAGTAGGAGTATAATATAGTGTTAATCTTGTTTTGTTGAATGGATATACTTACCGATATGGATTATGTAGTAGGAGTGTAATTTGATATAGTTTTCATTAGCATTTAGAAAGATTGTACGTATCCGGTGTAATTTTATATATATTTGTGATACCAAACAGGTATAGTACCATTTTTACCATTTTTACTGAACCGGTACCAATCACCTTCAAACGATTTGGTATTTGATACTTACTTTGAGGCACAAAACGAATCAAGTACCAACCGATTCGGTACGGTTCAATACCGATTTCATCCCGAACTCACTCCTGATCATAAGAATTCCTAATAATTTGATTTTACTCCGGCTTTTATTCCCAACACAACGTCAAATTAGATGAAATCCACAACAACGTTCATTAATTTTAGGAAACATTATCAACTGTAGTAATTTATTTATGTTAAAGCTTCTAATTTGGGGCAATGTGCTTTGTTCCCCATTAAAGAATAACAAAGATTCTAAAAAGTACGAGTAGTTTTTACAATACGTCCAAAACGTAGCAACCACACCTCTCTTAATTTCTTAAAATATCCACACAAAAAAGAAAAAGAAAAAAGAGACATGACAGACTGACAGTTCGTTGCAACAATAATTGGGTTCACTTCAACTCCATGAGAACCAATTTTTTCACGAAGTTTATAATCAAGATCAAGTAGGAAATTCATTATCTCTTTGTGATCTTCCCATCCACAATCCACATCCACATCCGTGAGTGACCCGAGAACAATCCTGTACAAACCCAAGATGCGGAACCAGTTCCATTCTCACCCGAGTCCATCACCACATATCCGGAGTAAAAGATTCGGGAGTTATAATAGTAGTAGTAGAGTACTAGTAGCAATATGAATAGTACTATCGATCAAAACCAAAATGAAAGCCGAAACAAAGAATGTATAAGAAAGAATAGAGGGCAATGCCGCTTGCGGAGGGTCGACGGTGGTAGCGGAGGCACGATGCCAACAATCAATGTTCATGCTGTCGTACTATATCTCTCTCTCTCACACAACTATATTTTGTAGCTGTACGGTGCAGATGGCAGCTATGGCACTTCCTGGTGTTGTCGATTGGATTTTGTGTTTGTATTGAAGATTCAAAATATGGGAAGTTTGTGTTTGTTATAAAAAACAGTGGCGATTCAAGAATTTGCCGATATGCCCAAAGTTAATATAAATTATAATCGGTCAAAACTTTTTGTTCGGGTTTTTCTCGGGTCAAGTTTTTTAAAGTCAATTCTCGACTCATTTAGTATATTATTTATACAATTTGTGTTGAATTATACTTAAACGTACTTCTTATTATGGATCATCCAAGTACTATTGAGCTACAAATATACATCTACACTTGATGAGTTGATGATATGAGCTATAGTCTATTGAAACTTTGAAACCTAACCTGGTCAGATGTGTGAAACTTCTAAATGCTACATAAATAACCTGTTTTAATATTTTGCCTATAAAAACCGAAATCAAATTGAAATAAGCCCGTTGACTTTAAAATTTTGTACAATTATGTAATTTTTGAACGCAATTAAAATAAAATAATAACTACGTTGAAATCCTTAAGCAATCAAGGGGCTCAAAGAATGGTGGTCGGTTAATAATAGTTATAAATACCAAAGACACATATAATGATATAAGTCAAGGGGAAAATATTATGAGTAATAATTAGTTGGCAAGATTTGAGTTGATAATAGGAGAATCTGAGTATCGAGAGAGGCCGAGCGGCAGCGGCGGAACTTGCACAGAGAACATACCTGCAAGGCGACAATTAGTGGACACGGAGAGGGACGAAGCACGACTACCGACTAGACAAAGCGAGGCTGCAAGGGGGCCGAAATGCTAAATAAAAACGTCGAGTTGGTCGTTTCGTGAGAAATACATTAGGAGACGATGCTGAAGCTTACATAATCTTGAATGAAAAAGTTAGGAGAGAGAAGAACAACATTAATATTTGTCAATTTCCCTCTAATTGTTAGCTTGGGCATGCACTTTCTGTCTCTTTAAAGTGGGTGCGCACAACTTTTGTATAGAGACATGCACTTGGTGTTAATATTTCAAAATTTCACATACATACCCTGGTTCTTACGTATGTCCGCCACTAATAAAAAACTTGTTAGATGAATGAATTTGTTTGATGAGAGGAAGAAAGAGAGTACATAGATGTGTATGGTGTGTAGGCTAAATATTTTTATTTAAATTTAATTATTTAATATATGTATTGAAAGAGTATGGATCAAATAAGAATACTTCAAAAATAAGAATGGTAAGAACGCTTTAAATTTGCACTTATACTCGACAAAATCGTTGGATTCACATTTGTATATCTCAAATATGCAAAAAAAAAAATGAATGCACGTTTCTAGAAATTAATACTATTTGAGAAAAATGATTGATGCACAATTCTACATTTTTCATCTAAAATCGTGCATCGATCGTCTTTTCAATTTTTATAAATTTATAAGGATGCACATCTATTTTTCTCCACATATTTGAGATGTATGAATGTGAATCTATTGATTTATGGGATACATTTGTGAATATGAAGTGTTCTTATCCGTTCTTATTTTTAAGGTGTTCTTATTGGAACTCTAAAAGAGAGCAAAGGGCAAATGAAATGACAAATTTGGTCTCACATGCTATTAGTTAATGGCAGTTTTTAACGGACATAAAATAAAAGGACCATTAGCACAACGAGTTTGTAAAAAAATATAATTTATATAATTAAAGTTTGTAAAGGACTGTTAATAAAAATTTTAGAAAACTTACAGGACAATTAATTTAATTCACTCTTATATATATACATAGGATTGGGTTCAAGGGAGAAAGAAAAATTGATGGAGAAATGGGAGAAAGGTTCTTTAACTCTTTGATTCAGCAAATTAACTGTTTGATTAATCAAATTAACCATTTGATTCAAGAAAAGTGTTTATTAATGAAATTTTTTTGAATCATAAATAAATATTTATTGAATCACATAAAAAAAAATTTTAAATCATATTTATTTTTTTGCTGAATCATACTTGTTGTTTATTTAAAAATTTTCTTTCTCCCCTAACATTTTCTTCTTTTTAGATCCTTTTACTATATATATATATATATATATACACATATAAGGGTGAAATTGATCCTCTCGCGGCCTTCCACCGACCGGTCTCACGATCAACATAGGAGAGATAAATCGCATAACCCATGGTTAAAGGAACATGGGGATGGAGATTGAACCCACAACCTCCGCATTTATGTTGAATGTCTTCCACCACTAAGCTACCATCACAAGGACTTTATAAATATATATATATATGGTTTGGATCAAATAAAATAAAACTTATTACAAGAACATAGAAATAGTATGTGCGACATCGTACGTCAACATTAAATAATGTGTGCATCAAAAAATAATATAATTTGAAATTGTGCATCAACAGATATTACAAATTAAATATTTATATAATTGTCCTTCTTACCCTTTAGATATTTAATATTCATTGGTTTTTGTTGTTATTATTCTATTTGAAAGTTTATTTCACAATATCCGGTCTCTATATACATGTTATAATAATCTAATAAAAGTTTAATGTTCTCAGGCTTTCATTCTTGTCCGTATACATGCTTTAGATGAATGCTTATATATTCTTGAAGTAGACAAAAGGAGCATCGGAGATGTTCTGAGAATGGATTGGCCTGCGTTAAATTCAAAGATTAGGACATGGACAAAAGCTTTGAGGATCTTTGTAAGGACTTATCTTGCAAGTGAGAAGCTCTTGTGTGAACAGATTTTCGGAGACCGTGAGTCTGTAAGCTCATTTTGCTTCTCCGAGTCATCAAAAGGTTCAGTCTTGCAGCTTTTGAAATCAAAAAGCGATTTCTGTTGGATCTCACCAACCCGAACAATTAGTCAGGATTCTAGACATGTATGAGACGTTGGCAGATCTTACACCGGATGTCGAGTCTTTTTACCCTGATGATAATGGCTTATATTTAAGAACAGAATTCCAAGATGTTCTTACTCGAGTAGGACTGTAGGAAAGTGTGTAACTTCAACATTCCATGAATTCAAGAAGGCAGTGGGATCCGAGTTGCCCATTGTGGCTTTACCTGGAAGTGGATTCACCATCTCACTCGCTATGTGATTAGTTACATTAGAACTCTTATCGAGTACAATAGTTCTCTAAACACTCTCCTAAAGGACCATAGTGAAGCGGATGATCAAGGATCATCGTCTTCACCAGATGTATCTCCTGCCATTGAAGATGATAGTACGAATGAGAACTCACCATTATCTCCGATGGGGTTGCATATCCGATCACTGATGTCAATTCTGGAATCCAACCTCGAGGAAAAATCAAAATTATACGAAGAAGACGCATTGGGACATCTTTTCTTGATGAATAATATCAATTACATGGCTGAAAAAGTGAAAAGCTCAGAGCTAAGACACGTTCTTGGTGACAACTGGATTCGTATACGTAACTGGACGTTCGAACAACATGCCATGGGTTATGAAAGATCCATGTGGCAATCGATCTTGAGTCTACTTACAGACGAGGGGATTCATCATTCGAGTAATCGAGGTTCAATATCCAAGACTCTGCTTAGAAAGAGGGTGCAGGAGTTTTACACCTCGGTTGAAGAGATCTACAACAGTCAAACTGGATGGTCAATACCGAATACTCAAGTCTGTGAGGATTTGAAGATCTCAATATCAACAAAGGTGATTCAAGGTTATCGAACTTTGCTCGGTAAGCATGGAAGTAAGATTGGTGTTAAGTATCTTAAGTATACTCCTGATGATCTTGGGAACTATATCTTGGATCTGTTTGAGGGAACTCCCAAGATCATTTAACAGTAGCAGTTTTCATAGAAAGTGATTTCATTAGCTTATGTATTCTTTTTATCTCTATATATGTTCGCTGTAAAATGTATTTTGCAAGAGAATTGTGTTACTGTAATTCCTTTTCCAAAAAAATAAAGAAAAAATTGTACGTTTGAAAGTAGTAATGTATTTATGTTAATCAGTATTAACATTTATTTTATTTTAATTTTTAAAAGTTACATCGTCTCTAAAAGATCTATTCAATTATTCTATACCTTCAATGCGAAATCAATATTTAACATATAACTTTTTAGTTTTTCATTTTTATATTCTTAAAACAAAAATAAAAATTAATAGATACTCGCATATTGCAAATCAATAATAAATATATTTTTTAATAATTCTAATTTTAAATTAAATATAAAAGTTATTTGAATATAGACAGGGAATTTGAGAAGACGATAATGGTGTTTAGATGTTGAGTTACATGGATGGGAATCTTCAGAAGCACTATCACAAGAAAATATTGTTTTTATAGTGAGGGGATTTTGCAATAAATTAACAGCTTCCTAAATATTATTTACACAAAAGATGATGATTAAATAGTTTGTTATATCGAGCACCATGTCATGACCATAATTCTGATTTGCCGTCTGTTTTAATTGCTTCTCTCAGATTCTGTTAATTAAGGTGCAATTTTTGTATAAAAGAAAAAAAAATAAAGTAACAAAGTAATGCTGTAATCATTTTTAAAAGTCACTTTCTGCTGTTTTTTGGTGGCAGAGTTGATAATCAAATCACACTTTATTTCAAAGGTAAATTTAAAATGTAACCAACTCTTTTAGATAAGACCTAGAGTTCTAAAGTTCATTGCCGCCCTGATGAATATTTAATTTAGGGCAGATTGGATTAATTATATCAATAATCATAAAAAAAATATAAAGTATGGACTTTATTTGTACCAATATCAAATGAAGAATAACTTGTATAATATTAACAATAATAATGATTACATCGTATACAAATGATTAATGATCATAGAACATGTATCGTTATCATTGTAGTTATAGTATAATGATAATAATAACGATGGAGTGAAATGTATGTTTCATAAAAACAACGGTCTGTGACAAGGATCCTACCCCACGGACCCACTCCATATTTTGAAAACACATCTACAATTGTCCTGTAATGAGAAGACCATGACTTAGCTTTTGATTCATGTATATTCTTCAATTCTGCATTGTCCCTTCCTTTCAGATTTCACAGCGTCTAATTAACTATCTAATTTCAATGACTGTTATTACTTCTACGGCATCATCATCTACTTCAGCCAGTTGTTCTAAGCCTATTCGTACTTGTAGGTTTGATGTTTTTTAAGCTTTAGAGGCGAAGATACTCGTCATTCTTTTACAGATCATCTGTAGGCTGCGTTAAAGCGAGCAGGAATTCCTACTTTTAGGGATGATGATGAAATCAAAAGAGGTCAAGATTTGGAACCTGAAATAGTTAAAGCAATTAAGGAATCCAAGGCTTCTATAGTTATATGGTCAAAAAACTACGCGAAATCCAGATGGTGTCTCAACGAGCTTATGTTGATCCTTGAGCAAAGGAAGGAATGCAATCATTTCGTTTTACCAGTTTTTTATGGCGTCGAGCCTTCAGATGTCAGGAACCAACGACGGAGTTTTGAGATAGAAGGGTCAAAATGGACAGAATATAATGTGAAACGGTGGAAGGCAGCCCTTGCAAAGGTTGCTAATTTGACTGGTGTGGTTGTTTCAGGGTATGATCTATCTACTCATGCTTAAGAAACCATTTATGAATTATTTTAGTTAGCAGCCGACGCTAATTAATGATAACGAATTCATATAATTTTATGTTTTCAACTTTATTCTTTAAGGCAGGTCATTTAGGGTGTATTTGACATGCAAGCTTAGTAGAGCTTGTGGGAATTCAAATTTATTAAAGGAGAAATTACATAAATACCTTTTATCATTTATCATGTATTTTTTTATCATTTTATGTCAATTTACATTTTTAAATTCCAACTAATTTTTACTAAAAACTTGTAAAAGAATAAGCTCCAGCTTCTAACTTCAAATATAAGCTCTACTTATAAGCTTCCAGCTCCGACTACTAGCTAGTTTTGTCACACACACCCTTGGTAAACAATTTTGTAGTCAGCCCAAATATGCAATTTATGTGTTTTCATCTATACCAATTATGGTCAAATGTATACCGGAAATTTATAAATTGACAAAAACACCCTTAACATTAACAAATCAAAATGATATTAACAATAATTTATATTCGAGATTCAATTTTAACCTTCGTTTAAATGCATTTTTCCTTGCTAAAGATTTTTTTAGAAGGGCATAATTGGTATTTCACACTGTGTTGTAAAAGTCGGGCGACTTGGTTGATTGGTCGGGTTTTGGGACTAGTCCAACTCGACTAGGTCAAAATCGGTCAACGAGAGTCAATGTTGGTTGACGGGTCAAAGGGGGATTTAGTTGAAGAATAGTCAGATTTATTCGGTCAAAGTCGGTTAAAATTGGTCAAAGTCAGTTGGATTAATGTTTCTAAACAATTATGTTAAAATTATGTTTGTTTATGTTTATGTTTATGGTTCTCTTCTATATTTACACATATAATTTTGAAATTTATTATTTAAATGTAAAATAAAGTAAAAAGAAGTCAAATCCGATTAGTTCGCGATTAGTCCGACTTGTCCGATTAATTCTTAAAATGTCGGATCCCGACTACAACTTTACAACCTTGATTTCACATGTACATTGTTATTCATTTTTTTTTATCTATTAACATTTTAAATTTTTAACTTCCGGCACACACTTAGCCCGTAATTGGCATAACTAAAGATTTTCTGTAGCCGATAAAGTTATTCTTATAAATGGATGATTTTAATAACCAAATTGAAAACAACAATATAGGTATCTTTTACCAAAAAAAATATAATCCATATTCTTTTTCTGTTTTTTGCGCTAATGTTCTACTTTGTATTATGATTAAATTCTTTCACGAAATACAAGATAATTGTTACTCTGTAGCCCCATGAATATTTAAACGGTCACCTTTTGACTAGCATTTATTTGAGGATTAAACGCCCCATCCAGTTGAAGTATAGAAAACCTTCTAATCATTATCATAATAATAACTACAGTTACCAGCAACAGCCAAACTCTAATTTTAGGTTTGACCCTAGGGATGTTGAAGATATATATGCGGAATTGTTTAGGGAAACTGATGCAAATAGTTGGACCGGAAGGAAGTAAAGAGATGGAAACGTTTTTAGGAATAATAATAATAATGTGAATAATGGTTATCCCGGAGAGAGTTCATCTTCTAGTTTATGATTTATGATAATAATAATAATAATGCTTGAAGTAGAAAATTTAAAATGGAGTTAGTACTTTTTAGAAGTTTATGCCAAATTATAAACATTTCCATACAAGTTCATGATATTTGTTTCTTTTGCCTCTGTTAACATCGTATCCATTATTTCTTCTCATAATCCAATTGCAGATGGATAACGAGTTCATTCTTTAGTGTTGTAGTTGTCTCGTGTCCCTAACAATGTTGGACTCTTTCATTCTGTCAAAACAAAACTATTGTTCCACTACAAAATTAATTTTACACAATGGAAGATGTAACTTATTTTGTTACTTGAACATAGATATTGTGTCAGTTCACTTCTTCATGGTTTATGTTAAATATACATTAAAAAAGAAGAAGAAGAAGAAAAGAAACATATCATTAACTCTATTCTTTTTTATCCAATCATCGAATGAAGTGAAACACCTGCACATTCGGAAATGTATGTACTTCAGTTTATCCTTCTTAAATTCTGGATTTAATCTTATTGCATAAATATTTTTGTGCCTACTTCTTTTTGTCGTTTTTGGTGGTCTGATAACAGTTGCAATAATAATATAGATTTGCTAAAGCGTTTATATGAACGTAAACTGAAACAGCTACGTTCTTGAAAGGTTCAAATGTCACACTCTTAATGTGCTCATTTTCGTTCATCTTTTGATCCAGGTCTGAAACCGAGTTCATTGCAAAAATTGTTGATATAGTTTCCAGCAAACTAGATTTGAAACTACTTGGTATTCCGGCCCATTTAACTGGTATGGGCATTCGAGCTCACCGGATCAATTCTTGGTTGAAAACTGGGCAATCGGTTACCAACATTCTAGCACTATTTGGAATGGGAGGAAGTGGCAAGACGACGCTGGCCCGATATGTTTATGACTTAAATAAGCACAATTTTGAAAGCAGCAGTTTTCTTGAAGAAATTGGAAAGCATAGCGAACAACCTTCTGGTTTACTTCATCTTCAAAAACAACTTCTCACAGACATTTTAGGGGAAAATATTGAAAGGATATCCAGTGTTTATGAGGGTGCAAGTAAGATTGAGGAGGGCTTGAAAAGGAAAAGAGTGCTTATTGTTCTTGATGACATTGATGAAAATGACCAACTTGCTGCTTTACTTGGAGTAATGTGTTCTATAAGCAGAGCAAAATCATAATAACAACTAGGCTTCTAGATGTACATGCATGGTTTGAGTCCACATCTAGGAGGTGTCAGGTGCACAAACTTGAATTGTTGAATGATGATGAATCATTAGAGCTTTTAAGTTGCCATGCCTTTGGATCCAAAATTCCTATGGAAGGTTTCAAGGAGCTGGCTATAGATTTAGCAGAGTATTGTGAAGGAAATCCACTAGCTCTTAAACTGTTGGGTTCTTCTCTATTTGTTAGCGCTGAAGACCCACGGGAAAAAAAATTAAAAATTTGGACAAGCACAATGAAATCACTAAATTCGATGAAAGGAGATCTTGATCGTAAAATCCAAGGTGTACCACAAAGGAGTTTTGACTCCTTACCACGTGATAGTCACAAAGAGTTGTTTCTGCATATTGCCATTTTTTTTGTTGGTGAAGATGAGGACTATGTGGTAAAGATATTGGATCGTGAATGCCATGCAGAAGCTGGGATTATGACCCTCATTAACAGATGCCTTCTTACCGTTTCACCGAGTAAGAAATTGATGATGCATCAACTTCTTCAAGATATGGGAAGAAATATAGTTCGTAAAGAGTCCAAAGATCCTGCAAAACATAGTAGAGTATGGTGCAATGATGAAGCTTATCGTATGTTGGCAAAAGGAGAGGTAAGATGCTTCTTGTGCGTATATTAAAACTTATTTTCAATTTCCCAACCACCTTTGTCAACTTTCTTTATCTCATTTCATGCTCTTTCTTATCAGGGTACAGAAACAATTGAAGGTCTAGCACTTGACGTGAGAAAGTTAAACAAAGGGACAACGGTTAGCCGGGAAGTAAATTAATGTCGTTTTTTATGAAATGAGAATAACTTGGATTATATCGATATATCATAATTGTCATACATCAGTAGTATCAAAAGAAAATCTTTTTTTCCTCCGTTCCGTTGATTTGATGTATTCTTCTCCAATTTGAGTAGCTATTATACTTGATATATACAGTAAATGAGACTAGGCAATTTGAAATTTGAACCAACTTGAAATGAAGTCAGGCAAACTAATCAAATCACTTCATGCTAAATGTTCAGGTATTATCCCTTAAAACAGATTCACTTGCAAAGATGCACAAACTTAAATTACTCCAGCTCAAATATGTGGAACTCAGTGGGTCCTACGAGAACTTTCCAGAATTAACCTGGTTATGCTGGCATGGATGTCATTTAAGGATTTTACACTCCAGCTTATTGACAAGCAGCTTGGTGGCTATAGATTTGAGTAATGGAAAGTTGAGAAGGTTTGAACCGCCGACGGTAGGTATTCGATGTTTCGTTAATCCATTGACATTATAGCTTCGCTTGTATTAGACAATCTTCATACACTGATAAACTGAACTTTTTTTCTTTGAAATAGGTTCTTAGTTCACTGAAGGTTCTAAATCTTCATGGTTCTAGAAGGCTTACGAATATCCGCCATCTCTACCGGCTCCCTAATCTTGAGACTCTGATTCTCAAGAAGTGTATGAGACTGACTCGTATTTGTGAAACCATATCAGACCTTGAGAGTCTTGCTCTACTGAACTTGAATGGGTGTAAAAGACTGTTGAAAGTTTTATCGAATCAGAAGTATGTAAATCAACTAGAAAGGCTAAAATCTTTGTGTGTTGGTCGAGGAATTCCAGAACACCCTTGGTTTTCCTTACCTCGATCTTTAAAAATTTTATTCCTCGATTTCTGCAACCTTAAATATAACAATGATGTTCATATGGTATTCCGTGGCCCATTATTAAGCATGAGTTTAGAAGGGAATCTATTTCAGTTCCTGCCCAATAACATTGATCTTAAAATGTTACGGGTACTCAACTTGGCTTACTGTAAAAACCTCAAGTCCATTCTATGTCTCCCAAGTACGCTGGAGGAGTTGTATACATATCATTGTACGTCACTAAAGAAAATAACATTCCAATCAGCTTCTTTCAGACTGCGGAAGTTCGGATATAAAGGTTGTTTCAAACTGTCTGAGATCCAAGGCCTTATTAAATTGGTGTCCATTGAAAAATTTGATGAAGCAGATTTGGGACATATGAAATGGATCAAACGGTATGGAAATTATAAGGTAGACCTGGTCGGTGATGATATCACTGAAGGCAGGATTTGGCATATCCAGGTTATCTTTCTCTCTAGTGTGCCATACACATTCTTTGCATATTCCGCCTGCAAACTGATTATTATAGAAAGCTAACTGGATTTTCTGCATTTTGTGTGGCACAGATGTTGTTTGAATATGGTATAAGGAGCACCTATCTGCAAGGCGTAGAGGATCAAAATTTTACATGTGAGTATATGTCATCACATACATTCGTATCCTTACATGTGCCTGTGGGTCCTACGAAATTCAGAATCAGAGGATTAAATGTGACCACTTTTTATAGATTATCAGGTGAGGATGAAGTTATGGGGGCTGTTTTCGCAAAAATCAGTAACAAAACCAAGGGTCTTACATGGATATACAACCCTCTGGTCTATTGTAAACCCAAATATCATGAAGAAGCTATTTGGTTAAGCTATTGCCAATTGGCAACATATTAGACGCTGGTGACGAACTCTGTGTGAATATCATCGTGGGGAAGGGGTTAATTGTGAGCGGATGTGGTGCCAGCCTTGTGTATATGGACAGTGAATTAGAGCAAGAAAACTGGGTAAGTAACATGAATAAGGAAGAAGTGATTGGAGGAGATCTATCTGAATTTGAGCTGACCAATGGAATGTACTATCTTTGCCGTCGTGATTTCTTCAGTTTAATAGCCTCTGTTTCGTTAAAGAGGTTGTTTGAAGATACCCTTCACTATACAGGTAAGTTCCTTAATGCTGATTCTTCTTCTTTTTCTTTTATTATTATTATTTTTTTAAAGCTCCAAATAATGATAGATGATCATGATATCAAACCTTGTTATAGAGTTACAAGGATGGATAAAATCTTATCAATCGCAGCAGGTAGAATATAATCAGGAGCTGCATAGAGACACACTTCACAAAGTACGTATATACTCTAATCTTCTTTTGGAGATGAATCATACCGTGATTTATCTTCGATACAGGGTTTTTTATATGTTGCTTAAATCCCTTTCGATAAATACATGTGGAAGACCAAAGTCGTCATTTTTTATTGTAAAAATTGCACGAAAATGCTAACTATTTCCACATTACTTACCGGTTTATGCGACATACTTTTCTTTATAGCGAAAAACATAAATATACTGAAAGGGATTACTTTAACAATGACTAAAACCTTGAAGAGAACAAGATATACATCAACCCTGAACCCTCGTATTGTATAGACATATCATCCTGCATGTTTTCTTATTTCTTGTCCCGGCGATATTTTCAGATCCTTTTTGTGTCTGATTATTTCAGGATATTGTGATAGGATTCTTTAACGATGAAAGTGAATACCGCATGATAGTGAATGCAGTATTAGGGGTTGGGGGCGTTGACTTTGTTTACTTTGATGGAGGAAAACAGACATTGTATGTATCAGGGCATTTTGATACTATGGCAGTGGAAACCTCTGTGAGGGAATTTGAGAAGACGGTAATGATTGTACGTGTTCGCTACATTGTTGGTCATAGTCTGATACGCTACTTCAAGAAAGGTTTTGTATGGGGCGGAATCAGATGCGTAAAATATTATTTTGGATTCCGCATAGAACTAGAAAGGAACTTTTCTAGGTACTAATTTTGTCGGAAAAGTGTAGAAAAATCGAAAACTTCCTGTTCTTTAACGGTGGAAGGCAGCCTTGCAAAGGTTGCTAATTTGACTGGTGCGGATGTCGGTGTCAACAACGGTGGGACGGGTCGGAACTTGTCATGATGTAACAGATCACCTCTTTCGATATGAATCTATCTGATTTAGAAGGGAAGTTGATCTGCCATATATACTTCCGACTGACACAATCGACAGCTTGAATAGATGGGTCTAGATCTAATTTTTTTGTTAATGGATTGTGATTCGACATAAAATTATGGATCTTGATCGATCTATTTAATATACAAAAGTTATTTATTTTTTCACTTTTTATATATTTTTTTAATTTCGATTTTTTTAAAATTTGTAGTCTTTGTAACTTTGTTTTTTCATTTTTAAAAGGCTTTTTTCGTTTTCTTTTTTGTTTTTGTCTTTTTAATGTTTCTTTTTGTTTTTAAAAAGGTTTTTTTTGTTTTTTTGTTTTATCGTTTATTCTCATATTTAAACGGTTTTTTCATATTATTTTTTTCCATTTTTATTCGTTTATGTTGTTTTTCGTTTTTTAAACCTTTTTTTCCCCTTTTTCGTTTTTTTTTTCTTTTTTTGTTTTTTTTTTCGTTTTCAAAAATAGAATCCAATAAAAGAAAATTATTAAAAAATGTATTGAAAAATGCAAAACAAAAGTGAAAAAAAAGGTAAGAAAATGAAAAAAATAGATGATTTTTTAATTATATTTTTAATTGTCGACCTAGACGGGTCGTGGGTCGAAGTAAAAATTCATCTAGATGAGTTGACCCATTGGTACACTTGTTAGGTCCATACAATAGAAAATTTATCTCATACAATAGAAAATTTCAAAGTTTAACCCATACAATATAAAAATGTGAAAGTTAAACGTATCACGAATCAATAAACCCTATATTTAAACATATAGTTTTAACATTCATTATTTATACGTAAAATAAAGTCAAATCCGACTAGTCCTCGATTAATCCCGACTTGACCAATTAGTACCTAAAGTCAAGTCCCCGACTAGAGACTTTACAACTTTGATTTCACATATACATTGTTATTCATTTTTGTTTGTCTATTAACATTATAAATTTTGAACTTTTGGCACACATTTAGCCGTAATTGGCATAAATAAAAAGAATTTGGATAGCCTATAAAATTATTCTTATATAAATGGATAATTATAATAATAAAATTGAAAACGGCAATATAGGCATCTTAGGTGTGGATCAAGAGGGAAGCAAAAAATTAGGGAATGAGGGAAGCAAATCTCAACCCTTGATTTCATCATAAATGAATTTTAAAAGTCACAAATAATTTCAAAATTTTAACATTCATCACAAATGAATGTTAAAAACATTTACTTATGAAAAAATTAATAGTTAAGATTTGTTTCCCTCCTTCCTCAAAATTTGAAGCTTCCCAATGGATCATTTCTTTAGTCATCTTTTACCAAAAATATATAATCCATATTTTTTTCTATTTTTGTGCTCATGTTCTGCTTTGTATTATAATTAAATTCTTTCATGAAATACAAGATAATTGTCACTCTTTAGCCCATGAATATTTAAACAGTCACCTAATGACTAGCCTTTATTGGAGGATTAAACGCCCCATCCAGTTGAAGTAGAAAATTTAAAATGGATTTGGTACTTTTTAGAGGTTTATGCCAAATTATAAACATTTCCATAGAAATTCACGATATATGTTTCTTTTGCCTCTGTTAACATCGTATCCATTATTTCTTCTCATAATCCAATTGCAGATGGATAACGAGTTCATTCTTTAGTGTTGTAGTTGTCTCGTGTCCCTAACAATGTTGGACTCTTTCATTCTGTCAAAACAAAAGTATTGTTCCACTACAAAATTAATTTTACACAATGGAAGATGTAACTTATATTGTTGCTTGAACATAGATATTGTGTCAGTTCACTTCTTCATGGTTTATGTTAAATATACATTAAAAAAGAAGAAGAAGAAGAAAAGAAACATATCATTAACTCTATTCTTTTTTATCCAATCATCGAATGAGGTGAAACACCCGCACATTCGGAATTGTATGTACTTTAGTTCTTAGCCGCCCTGATGAATATTTAATTTAGGGCAGATTGGAGGTATTAACGCGCATATCTCAGCTCCATGGATGAGGACCCACCCGTGTTGACAAATAGTCACATACACTTGCACAAGCAGCCATTATTTTTGTCCAGTTTTACATTCATCATAAGATGTTCATTGGCACTTTAAAAGAATCTCATCAATTTAGAATTTCGTATTCACATCTTTTATATGCTACTAAATTGCACATACTTCAGTAAGTCATTTTAGGATACATAATTTATAAATCAGACATATTACAGATATCATGAACCGACATTTTGTATATACTTCTAGCCCAGAATTATTATTTTTTTGGGTATTCTTGGTCCAAAATAGTTAGACTCTTACCATTTTAGTGTAAAATTTTCCTCGTATCAACAAATACACAACACATGATCCTTGTTTCGAGACAGTTTAGTTCACAGTTTTTATAGGTAGTATTTGCTTGAGACATTTCTCGTCTCCCTTCGCACCGTCTAATCCTCAACAGGGTCAGTAATGTGCACGACCACAAAGGATGATAAACTTGAAAAAGATCCGAGTTTCCATTGCTACGTGGAGCACCATGTCATGACCATAAATCTCATTTGATCGTTAACAACAACAAGTATTTCAAAATTATGGAACAAGTTTAATTTACAGATGATGTTTACCCTGCGCTAGAGATACAATTAAGTGGCATCTAACCTCTATATTTATTTCCTTCCCTCACATGAATGTATTTACAACGATCACTTAGTTTTTCATCATCATCTCCAAATTGTTCAAACAAAGATTC
This sequence comes from Logfia minima, assembly GCA_963921325.1. Lineage (NCBI taxonomy): Eukaryota > Viridiplantae > Streptophyta > Magnoliopsida > Asterales > Asteraceae > Logfia > Logfia minima. The sequence goes on from OY992773.1 coordinate 32,942,772, forward strand.
AAAAACGAAATCCTTTTTACCCATCAAGATGGAATCTAAGATTGAGCAGCCCTTCCGCAGAAATACTCCTCCTTACTCTACCTCTCTGCACCACCACTTGTGGTGGTGGTTCTGCCTGAAAACATACAATAACAACCGTCAAATTATCAAGTGCTCCTCTCTTGATCGCTTCCTCCGCCATCTCCATGCAGCAACGTTTCACATCATTATGATCCTGCAGCCTCCGCCTCACAAAATCCACTGCATTTTGGTTCCTGAACACATCCCAGATCCCATCACTTCCAATAATCAAGAACTCATCTTCTTTTGTTAGTGTGACGAGTTTGAGCTCTGGTTCAGCACTCAATGGGCCAATGTGTTCACCCGTTTCTTTGAGCCCTTTAATGTGCCAGTTGCCTATGGCTCGAGTTACAGCTAACTGACCGTTTAAATAACCGTCCTCAACGAACCCACCTAAGGATTCGATCCGTAGTCTTTCTTTGTCATAACACGGTCTATGATCTTTTGACATCTCAAAAGCTAGCCCGTGTCTAGAAAGTATTGCCCGGCAATCTCCAGCATTTGCAACTAGTAGTGATCTGTTAAAATAACAAACCTTAGAATTCATGACCGAAGAAGCCATTTTAAACTTTCAAATGATAAAATGTGGGTGATTTTCGAGCCATTTGACCCTTTTGATCTATTTCCTTTATTAAGGTCAGGGGCGGATCTACAAGTGGGACAGTTGCCCTTCAAGAAATCTAAAATTACGTTAAAAAATATTAAAAAAAAAAAAAAAGATTTAAGGTATTATTGACATTTTAAAACTTTTACCCCTTCAAAATGATATAATAGAAAAAAGAATTTGCCCCCTCGTGTATATTGTTCTAGCTCCGCCCCTGATTAAGATACTTCTTTATGATTTTATCCATTTGGGCCTTCAGAGAGAAAACATAATCCAAATCAACTCATTAATAAGTAAACCCGTAATACTTGCCGCCTATATAATTATTAATCATACGTATAAAAGATTTTTCGATTTTGCTTGCAATCGAAATGGATAGAAGGGGAGTAATTTGACCAAATGAAAAATGTACTATTAAAGAGAAATGAATTGACCTTCCAAAAATCATAGCAGTAAGTGCAGTTGTGCCGGAAGAAAGAGCTGATTCAAGAGCACAGGACCTGGCAAATGCAGCATCAGTCTCCATAAACGATCTTGTGACTACTTTTTCAAGTTCTAATGGAAAGTTAGCATCATCGACAATGATTTTTGGCAGATTATCACGCACAAATTGTGATGCACCCTCTCCTCCATGCCCATCAAACACCTATTTTTTCCACATATAACATACTATTTTAGCTATCGAACATCTTCAAATAAACAGGGGACGTAATGCTCTAGTTAATTACTCTGTAACATACGGAAAAAAAAAAGGAACTTACCCCATAAAATGAGACGGCTTCTTCACCAAGAATTTTATTATTGAATTTCCTAGCGAGATCTGGAATGCATATGTGAGTGTCCTCCATATAGGGTCGATGACCAATATCAGACCACTCTCCAGAACGAAGCATCGGGATAAAACTATTTTGTTTCTCTTCTGCAATAACAGTATCCTCACAAATACTCTCCATCTGATGATAATGAAATATGATTAATAAAGCTAGTTATCTATCATATGGTTTTCAGTTTGCTATAAGAAACATGTAGGCATCTATAAAGTTTATGGAGTTCAATTAATAGGGAACGAGTATGAATCAAGAATACATGTGTAAATAATGATAAATCACAGGAAATCGGAAAATAATTTTGTCTACGTTAAAGAAAAATAGACAAGACAGATATAAACAAGTAAACTAACTATCCTATTAATGTGAACATGTTAGACTCACGAAGTTGTAGACAGCTTTGCAGTACAAATGATGCTTCATTTAATAACAGTAAATTTATCACATTTTGTGTTTGTAGTCAAAGTACACAATTAGCAAGACGACCACTACGAATAGAGAGAAAAACCATTGATACAAGTATATTACCAAAAAATAGGATATACAATAGGAATCCTGTCACTGATCGTAGACAAACGCATGTTGAACAAGATAACTATTGGGTGCATTTGATTTTCAAAACCTACAACTATCACTGTGAGTGAAAAATTGGAAAAAGCACAAAGAATGGAACTTTCTTCAATATGAATAATGACAATTAAGTCAAAGTCATAAACAAAACAAAATACAAACTCAAAAACGTTAAGAATCAAACTCACTTCAACCCAATTACAAATTCCCAAATTGAACTAAAAATAGAGATAAAAACTTCACGAAAAATGAAGGAAAGTTTTTATCTTTCTTCCAAAACAACACTTAGACAAATTATTCTTGCAAATCTAGTAAATATTTCAGATATGTGGCTTATAAGAAAGATGGGTAGTTGGTGACTAGATAAATTTGTGGCCACTTAATAGCCACACAAGTTGGAAATGTGCGCAAATTATTCACAAAATATGTAATCAAAAATAAACACAACCAATTTTCAGTCAGCAACTATATGAAAAACAAGAAGACATCCATGAATGTAACTGAAGTAAATGGATCATAATTAATAGTGATTATAATAAACTACAAACATGAAACAACAACCGAACAAGAAAGTAACAATCTTTTTGCGCTTGCACAAAACACATAACCAGCAAGTGCGATCATACCAGCACTAACGCACAGGATCCCATCATAACCGGCAGGTTATATTATATACATCAAAAGAAAAAAAGTAATCCAAAATAAACAGAACCCGTTTCAAGTGATCAACTTTATACAAAAGAAAAACAATCCCATGAAGGAAACTGAAGTAAATTGGTCAAATTTAATGGTAATTATCAATTACAAACAATAAAATACAAGAAAGTAACGACGTTTTTCCACCTACACAAAACACATGAACTCTAGCTTCTATTTACATCAAAAGATAAAAAGTAATCCAAAATATATAACCCATTTCAATTAATCAACTTTATGCAAAACAAAAACAAACCCATGAAGTAAATTGCTCAAAATTAATGGTAATTATCAATTAAAAACAATAAGAAACAAGAAAGTAACAACCTTAATTTACTGACCCACAACACATAAACAGCAGCTTTTATATATATATATATATATATATATTATATATCAAAGATAACAAAGAATTCAAATTTGTATTCACTTACAGGAAAAGAATTGGAAATGGTGATCTGATGAGAAGCAGATTGAGTTGTGTTGTTATGATCTGTTGAGAGACCTAAATGGTCTATTTCTTCACAAACCTTTTCTAAATCTTGTACACACATATTGGTTTGTGTTTGTTTATAACAGAATTTTTGTTTCTCTCTCACACACAAACACTTAAAACACACAGAAAAAGAGAGAGAGAGAGAGAGAACCAGAAAAAGGAAATTTATTGGATTATATGAAAAAGATCAAATTAAAAAGTTTGTTATGAGAAATGGGTTTAAAGAAAGAATCAAAAAATTGGCATATAATTGGACTATAAAGATTTAGATTCCAAGAATATTTTTTTATTATACTTTTGTTGTGGTTGTGTGGGTAGTTCTGTTTCTGGCAATTTTATAGTCTTTCTTTTTTGGTGACGTTATTGTTTTTGTTGTGCGTGTCTGCGTGAGAAAGATGCAGAATGTTCCAGATTATTGTTGGAAATAGTCTTGAAAATATTGTGAAAAACAGATAAAATATTATTAAACTGGGTGATAATTCATAATTATGTATTTTCCTTAGAATAAAAAGACACTACTTTTGGGTAACAAAAGAATGGTATGGAGTGACTTTATTCTTAGTTTAGTCTATTTGGTACGGAAGTTTTAAAAATTTTAAATTTTTTTTTGAATATTAAACTTTTTAAAAAGATATAGTTTTATACGAATGCACAAGTTTAAAATTAAAAATTCAGAAATTAAACTCATAATTTAAAACTCTTCCAACTAGCATTTAGGAACTTTTTAATTATTTTACACTTTGATATTACAGCTACAACTACTTTATCAAACACAATTTACAAATAAAACTTCAGTTTACAATTACAACTACAAGTTTCAATTTACAACTAACAGCTAATTTTGTTAAACATATCCTATATTAAAATGAAATAATTGAACGAGATCCTCTAAAATTGTATTACACTTTTGTTTGTTCTCTATTTGCCTTTTCATGCATCATCTTTTAAGACAAAAAAAAATATCTAGAATAAAAGATCTTCAAAAATTGATAAAACGTCCTACTTTTACGTATAAAAAATTAAAAATTTATGAATTAAATTCATATATAAAAAAACCAAAGACCACTTACCCATTTTTAAAGATTATAATTAATTTTGATTATAATAATAATAATAATAAAAAATAAGCACCTAAGTTTTAAGATAAAAAAATCTACAATTTACAATTCAGTTTTCTTTTTATAAAGTACTTTATAATTATAAAGATATCTGGACGTCAGTGTTTGACTCATATTAACCAAAATCAGGCATTAATTTTGGTGAGCTATCATCAATTGTAGGAGGCATTTTCTTCATGCCTGAATTTATTTCACGTTTTTCATGTGACTTTTCACTTCAATTAATATTTTATATATTTCGAAAGGTTAACCTTTTATTATTTATTGGATAGAAAAAGATCAATCTAAGTCTGAACAAACAGACATACAAATTATTTTTCATCTATTAATAACTAAAAGAGGATATCAGTTTGCTTATGTGGCTCCAATCATATCTTGTCACGTATGCAAAAATCTGAGATGTCAATCATACAATTTTTTTAGGTTTTTTTTCATATATATACTGCTGATGTGTCTTCGTATATCATAAAAGCTAAATTAATTGCAGCGTTGACTATATTAATTAGTAGAATTAATAACTATTATTAAATAAATTAATGACCATAATGAATTATTATTGTTTTTTTTTTCATTTTTTGAATTAATTGTATTAATACCTTTAGTATATTGATTAACTGTTCAATTCACTTTTTTCATATGTTATAATTATCACATAGTTAACTGTTAATTAGTTAACTGCATAATTAAATTGTAACTTGATTAACGCATAAATTTTACTAACTGCATACATTTCACCCAATAAGTAAACAACATCACATTGCCGTACATCACACGGGTTTTAACACTAGTTATTTAATATATAAACATTGAATCTAAGTGTCAACAAAGAGACAAAATAGGAGGAAAAAAATACGCTAGAAGGAGGGCTTGAACCTCCGACCTTGTGGTTAACAGCCACACGCTCTAACCAACTGAGCTATTCCAGCTTTTTGTTTATTTCTTTTCAGAAATTATAAATCTCTCAGGTGAAACATAAAGCTTGTATTTATTTATTTCTTTAATTTTTGTGATGTATTCAGAAATATTTCTTAATTGAAGAGGCTCCTTCTCATTCTTTAAGTTAGCATGTTCATCTAACCAAATCGTCAAACTATTTTATGACAACGAAAATAAACAAAATTGACCAAAGAATAATATTTCAAAATTATATTGATAGATTTTACTACGATGAATTCGAAGTTGGAGATATATGAAGTGAAATTCTGTTCTATCAAGTATTGCACGTATAAATGTATATGTATATGAGTTCACGATAAAAATATGTATTTCCTATATATTTTAAAGAAAGTTAATTACTTTATGTACGTAGACGACAACAATCGATGATCTATCTATAAAAGAAAATGAAGTGGGATTTTATTTGGGTAGTAACGGACATAAATGCCCATAATAAAATACAACTAAGAAATTGACTTACGTGACGCCGTGTGATTGGCAATACTTTTGCCACGCTTACTCACGTTTATATATTTGTGGATGCGTGTGGACTCCAAACACACATGTATTCACATTTTTAACTTTATTTGTTTGCTAGATGGTGACACGAAAGTTACACTTTCAACTTTTGTCTATTAACACATTTAAATATATGCAAAATTTGTTTTATTGGAATTGATCAATTTTAGATATATCTATGATGATTATATACATTTGATAGTAAACAAAATGTGAATTTGAGAACACTTGTGATTTAGTTAGATTCGGTTACACCAATATTATAACTACTTTTTAAATTTATATACACACAAGCCGTTTAAAATAATTATGGTAAATTTCTTTAAAAACATAGTACCGTAAATTCGTTTCCTATATTATTATAATTAAATAAATTACTAAAATAAGATAACAAATTGGAATGTGGTATAACAACTTTGAATGTTATATGTACACTCAAACCCTTTTCTCCTAAACGTCAATTAAGTTATTGATGTGATTAGATGAATTTTTAACTGATATAAGCCACATTATTCTAGAAAGTCGGGTGGTCGATGATTGTATGAATTACTATACTTTAAAAAATGATAACAACTTTCTTTTATAACAAAAGAAAACTATTGATAATAATATAAATTAACACGTATTGAAATGGTCCAAATATCCTTTTTGCATTGGGATACCTAGAAGTTGGACACCTAGAGTCCATATTGGATTACCACCTTTTTGTTAAACGTTATGATTATAAAATATCCGGTGGTTTAATTAATGTTTGGTTCATATAATATATAATCAACAATGGTATAACTTAGAACGAAACATAATTTTTGACCATAAAATATGTATATTTTGTCATCCATTTCAAGTGGATTCATAATTGTTTTATTATATGTATAAAGTCTTTCGATAGCTGGGAAATCTGTTTTTATTTCTTGTTATCTATATTAATAACCCGAAATTTATTGTTAAATAGGACATGTAATCAAATAGTCACGGTGCCTTTTTTGGTCATGATAACTACAATTACATTTAATACTCTTTGTTCATCTATACATAAAATCTAGATTAGTTCATGCATCATATTAAATCAAATGATCTTTTTTATTTTATTTATTTTTTGTGAAGAACTACTTGTGAAATGTAAGGAGATTAACATAGCTTTCATCAAATAGTGGTGGTCCAAATCAAAAGAAGGTGGAGATTCAAAAGCAACATTTTGTGGCAAAAAGAATCAAAAGTGTCGACCACAATAAACCTACAACATTCCTTGGTGTCAAAGCTACTACAAGAGTCAATGAGAAAAACAAACTAGAATATATGATCCGGCGTTACATGCAATCGAAAGTGGAAGTGAAAAGTAGGTACTTGTCAATTTATACATTTTTGGCATAGTGTTACACGAAGTTATCAAAAGATCGAAGCCTTATTGTTCGCTTTATGGAAGCAATGATTTAGACTCGCAACTAATTGTGTGTGTCTATTGTGCAAAATAGAGATCGAACGATCATAGAGATCGTCAAGTTGATTTTTGTGAATTGGAGTTTTTGCGCAAAACCTATTTTGGAGATTGATTTGAACAATATAATCATAATCATAGTTAGATTATATTGTAATAAGCGATGGTTAGACAATTGCACCTTTTTTCTTATTATATGATTATGCTTAACTTTAAAAGACCAAGATATCAAATTAAGAATAAAGTCCGTTATATAACTTGAAGCTTAATGGGCCCTAATTTCTACATAAAATAAATAAAATTGGTCCATATGTACTTTATGCCCGTAATTGGAATGGGCCTCCTGAGAAAAATAAATCTAATCTATATCATATTTAACTTTAATTTAATTTAATTTAATTTAAGAATCAAACTAGAGTCTAGATTTAACTTAATCTTGTGACAATCATCAATAACCCTAGCATTGACTTTCATATCCAGTTTATATTATGAGTGCTAAAACAAAGTAGAAATGATTTTCTTACGATTCAATCATTATTGTATTCGTACATGTTACAAAATCATCTCATATTAATAAACATTAATTACTTAACACCATACCATTATACATCTACAAGGACATAAACAGTAGTATACATGAAACATTTTTTCTTATGATTTACTAAAGGGTTTGAGTTGAAATATAACATCATTATATATGCGTTTAATCAACTCTAACTTTATTTCGGATTCAGTTATGTATGGAAGGTTTTCTCTTGACCGGAGAATAATCCAATCCTGTTAAGTCTATGAGACGACTTCTTGGCCGGAGAATAACACATTCCCGTTAAGTCTATGATATTCATATATCGTTCTGAGACGACTTCTGTCTTCCCATGAGTAAATTTTTTTGTCTGCTTTTGGGATATATATGAGAAATAAAATTATTACTCATATCTTGGAATTAAACTAACCTTGTCGTTGTAGAAGTTGAAGATATTATTTTTGTCATAAGTTTTCTATTTATTCCTGCAAATAAATTAATTAAGCAAGAAAATTAAAATAAAAAAATTCAAGTATAAAAAAAAATTTAAACAAGTGTAAATGGCATGTTAATTCCATAAACAAACTTAATTTAATCACTCGATAAGTTTCATTCATGTAACTAACACATACTCTACGTAATTTGAAAAGAATAAAAGTAATTTAAAATGTTACAAACTCTTTTAGATAACACTTAGAGTTCTATGGTTCTTAGCCGCCTGATGAATATTAATTTAGGGCAGATTGGATTAATTATATCACTAATAAAAAAATATAAGGTATGGACTTTATTTGTAGCAATATCAATGAAGAATAACTTTTATAATATTAACAATAATAATGATTACATCATATACAAATAATTAAGAGAAAATTGTATAGATGGTCATTTAAAGCCCTCGTTTATCCCGTATGGTCATTGTCAGACAAATTTACAAGTAAATGGTCACAATTCCCTTGAAACAAATCCAGCGGGCCTGCAGGAATAAGTTTAGCCAATGAAATTGTCCCACGTACCCCAATTACCGCTGGTCAACTAAAATCCCCGCTGGTCAACCCCCAATTCCCTCTGTTTTTTGCCTTGTCGTTGACCAGCGGGAATTGTGATACGTAGGGTAATTTTATTGGGTAATTAATTCCTGCGGTTCCGCTGGATATTTTTCGAGGAAATTGTGACCATTCGCGTTTAAAGTTTTCTGACAATGACCATAAAATGTAAATGAACCCATCGACTAACCATCTCAGTAATTTTCTCAATAATTAATTATCATAGAAAACGTGTCGTTATCATTGTCGTTATTGTATAATGATAATAATAATAATAATAATAATAATAATAATTAATAACAATGGAATGAAATGTATGTTTCATAAACAACAACGGTCTGTGACAAGGATCCTACCCCACAGACCCACTCCATATTTTGAAAACACATCCACAATTGTCCTGTAGTGAGAAGACCATGACTTAACTTTTGATTCATATATATTCTTCAATTCTGAATCCCTTCCTTTCAGTTTTCATAGCGTCTATTAACTATATAATTTCAATGACCGTTATTACTTCTACGGCATCATCATCTACTTCAGCCAGTTCTTCTGAGCCAATTCTTACTTGCAGGTTTGATGTTTTTTTAAGCTTTAGAGGCGAAGATACTCGTCATTCTTTTACAGATCATCTGTACGCTGCGTTAAAGCGAGCAGGAATTCCTACTTTTAGGGATGATGATGAAATCGGCAGAGGTCAAGATTTGGAACCTGAAATAGTTAAAGCAATTAAGGAATCCAAGGCTTCTATAGTTATATTGTCAGAAAACTACGCGAAATCTAGATGGTGTCTTAATGAGCTTACGTTGATCCTTGAGCAAAGGAAGGAGTGCAATCATTTCGTCTTACCGGTTTTTTATGACGTCGAGCCTTCAGATGTCAGGAACCAACGACGGAGTTTTGAGATAGAAGGGTCAAAATGGACAGAATATAATGTGAAACGGTGGAAGGCAGCCCTTGCAAAGGTTGCTAATTTGACTGGTGTGGTTGTTTCAGGGTATGATATCTCTATTCATGATTAAGAAACCAATTTATGAAATATATTAATTAGCAGCCGACGCTAATTAATGATAACGAATGCATATGATTTTATGTTTTCAACTTTATTAGTTAACGCGGGGCATTTAGGGTGTATTTGACATGCAAGTTTATTACAGTTTGTGGGAGTTCAAACTTGTGAAAGAGTAAATTATCTAAATATTTTTTATATCATTTATTTGATATTTTTTGTTATTTTATATTAATTGATATCTTTAAGCTCTATTCATTTTAATCAAACACTTGTAAAAAATTAGCTTCAACTTCTAAGCTTCAAATATAAACTTTACTTAGAAGCTTCTGACTCCAACTAATTTTGTTAAACACACATTTAGTAAACAATTTTATACTTGACCAAAGTATGCATTTCATGTGTTTTCATCTATACCAATTATGGTCAAATGTGTCTTGAAAATTTGTAAATTGCTAAAAACATCCTTAACATTAACAAATCAAAATGATATTAACAATAATTTATATCCGAAATGTCAATTTTACCCTTCGTTAAATGCATTGTTCTTCACTAAAGATTTTTTTAGAAGAGCATAATTGGTATTTCACATATACATTATTATTAATTTTTTTTCTATTAGCATTATATATTTTTGAGATTATATATTTGGAGGTCACTCAAATATATCATTTTGTTTTTGTAGGTCACCCATATTTGAAAATGATTTTGTAGGCCACTTAAATATATCATTTTATTTTTGTAGGCCACCCATATTTGAAAACGATTTTGTAGGCAATTCAAATTTGTATATCGTTTCATGTATACCAAATTTGACTAAAAACTCATAAAAAAAATGTGAAGGTATACAAATACCCATGTATTTGAATAAAACTACAATTATATAAATAATGTTAATTAACAAATATAGAGGTATTTGTGTCTCTTCAGATTTTTTTGATGAGTTTTTAGTTGAATTTGGTAATACATGAAACAATATACAAATTTAGGTGGCCTACAAAGTCATTTTCAAATATGGGTGGCTTACAAAAATAAAATAATATATTTGAGTGGCTTTCAAAATTATTCTCAAATACGAATGACCTATAAAAATAAAATAATATATTTGAATGGCCTCCTAATATATAATCCTTATATTTTTAACTTCTGGCACACACTTAGCCGTGATTGTCATAAAGAAAAAAAATTGAGTAACCTATAAAGTTATTCTTATAAATGGATGATTTTAATAATAAAATTGAAAACAACAATACAGGCATTTTTTACCAAAGAATTATAATCCATGTTTTTTTCTGTTTTTGTGCTCATGTTGTGCTTTGTATTATGATTAAATTGTTTAATGAAATACAAGATAATTTTATGTAGGAAAAAATAAATTTTTGTCAAATGAACTCTTTTATTGGTTTTTTTATTTTGAAAAAAAGTTATTCTCCCATCATTCAATGTATCATCAAACATCATCAATTTAACTAATTAGAATTAATAGTAAAATTATAAAAAATATTTTCAAAAATTAAGATTAACTAATGATAATAATTATGATGTCATCATAATTTTATTTTAAAGAGATATATAAATATAAAAGAGAAGAGAGATGAGGTGAAACACCTACACATTCGGGAATGTATATACTTTAGTTTATCCTTCTTAAATTTTATATATTTTTGTGCATACTTTTGTTCATCGTTTTTGGTCGTCTGATAACAGTTACAATACTAAGTGATTACATTTGCTAAAGCATTCATGTATCATGAACGTAAACTGAAACAGCTACGTTCTTGAGAGGTTCAAATGTCACACTCTTAATGTGCTCATTTTCGTTCATCTTTTGTTCCAGGTCTGAAACCGAGGTCATTGCAAATATTGTTGATGTACTTTACTGCAAACTAGATATGAAACTACTTGTTAATCCGGCCCATCTAACTGGTATGGACATTCGAGCTAACGGGATCAATTCTTGGTTGAATACTGGGCAATCGATTACCAACATTCTAGCACTATGTGGAATGGGAGGAAGTGGCAAGACGACGCTGGCCCGATATGTTTATGACTTAAATAAGCACAATTTTGAAAGCAGCAGTTTTCTTGAAGAAATTGGAAAGCGTAGCAAACAACCTTCTGGTTTACTTCATCTTCAAAAACAACTTCTCACAGACATTTTAGGGGAAAATATTGAAAAGATATCCAGTGTTTATGAGGGTGCAAGTAAGATCGAGGAGACCTTGAAAAGGAAAAGAGTGCTTATTGTTCTTGATGACATTGATGAAAATGAGCAACTTGCTGCTTTACTTGGAGAAATGGTGTTCCATAAGCAGAGCAAGATCATAATAACAACTAGGCTTCTAGATGTACATGTATGGTTTGAGTCCACAGCTAGGAGGTGCCAGGTGCACAAACTTGAATTGTTGAATGATGATGAATCATTAGAGCTTTTTAGTTGCCATGCCTTTGGATCCAAAATTCCTATGGAAGGTTTCAAGGAGCTGGCTGTAGATTTAGCAGAGTATTGTGAAGGAAATCCACTAGCTCTTAAACTGTTGGGTTCTTCTCTATTTGTTAGCGCTGAAGACCCACGGGAAATAAAATTAAAAATTTGGACAAGCACAATGAAATCACTAAATTCAATGAAAGGAGATCTTGATTGTAAACTCCAAGGTGTACTACAAAGGAGTTTTGACTCCTTACCACGTGGTAGTCACAAAGAGTTGTTTCTGCATATTGCCATTTTTTTTGTTGGTGAAAATGAGGATTATGTGGTAAAGATATTGGATCGTGAATGGCATGCAGAAGCTGGGATTATGACCCTCATTAACAGATGCCTTCTTACCGTTTCACCAAGTAAGAAATTGATGATGCATCAACTTCTTCAAGAAATGGGAAGAAATATAGTTCGTAAAGAGTCCAAAGATCCTGCAAAACATAGTAGAGTATGGTGCAGTGATGAAGCTTATCGTATGTTGGCAAAAGGAGAGGTAAGATGCTTCCTTCTTATGCGTTTATTAAAACTTATTTTCTATTTCCCAACCACCTTTTTCAACTTTCTTTATCTCATTTCATGCTCTTTCTTATCAGGGTACAGAAACAATTGAAGGTCTAGCACTTGACGTGAGAAAGTTAAACAAAGGGACAAAGGTTAGCCGGGAAGTAAATTAATGTCATTCTTTATTTTAAATGAGAATAACTTGGATTATATTGATATATCATAATTGTCATAAAGAATCTTTTTTCCCTCCGTTCCGATGATTTGCTGTATTCTTCTCCAATTTGAGCAGCTCTTATACTTTATAAATACAGTAAACGACACTAGGCAATTTGAATCACTTGAAATAAAGTCGGGCAAACTAATCGTATCACTTCATGCTAAAATTTTCAGGTATTATCCCTTAAAACAGATTCACTTGCAAAGATGCACAAACTTAAATTACTCCAGCTCAAATATGTGGAACTCACTGGGTCCTATGAGAACTTTCCAGAATTAACCTGGTTATGCTGGCATGGATGTCTTTTAAGGAAATTACATCCCAGCTTATTGACAAGCAGCTTGGTGGCTATAAATTTGAGAAATGGAAAGTTGAAAAGGTTTGAACCGCCGACGGTAGGTATTCGACGTTTCGTTTATCAATTGACATTTTAGCTTCGCTTGTGTTTGACAATCTTCATCTAAATCTACACTGATGAACTGAACTTTTTGTCCTTGAAATAGGTTCTTAGTTCACTGAAGGTTCTAAATCTTCGTGATTGTAGAAGCCTTAGGAGTATCCTCCATCTCCACCGGCTCCCTAATCTTGAGACTCTGAATCTCATGAAATGTACAAGACTGAATCATGTTTGTGAATCCATATCAGACCTTGAGAGTCTTGCTCTATTGAACTTGAATGGGTGTAAAAAGCTGTTGAAAGTTTTATCGAATCAGAAGTATGTAATAGAAAGGCTAAAATCTTCGTGTGTTGGTCGAATATATCATGAGCAGCCTTGGTTTTCCTTACCTCGGTCTTTAAAGATTTTATTCCTCGGTTACTGCAACCTTGAATGTGACCATGATGTCCATATGACATTCTGTGGCCCATTAGTAACCATGAGTTTAGAAGGGAATCGATTTCGGTTCCTGCCCCATACCATTGATCTTAAAATGTTACGGGTACTCCACTTGTCTTACTGTAAAAACCTAAAGTCCATTCTATGTCTCCCAAGTACGCTGGAGGAGTTGTATACATATGATTGTACGTCATTAAAGAAAATAACATTCCAATCAGCTTCTTTCAGACTGCGGAAGTTCGGATATAAAGGTTGTATCAAACTGTCTGAGATCCAAGGCCTTATTAAATTGGTGTCCATTGAAAAACTTGATGAAGCGGATCTGGGACATATGAAATGGATTAAACGGTATAAAGATCGTAAGGTAGACCTGGTCGGTGATGATATCACTGAAGGCAGGATTTGGCATATCCAGGTTATCTTTCTCTCTAGTGTGCCATACACATTCTTTGCATATTCCGCCTGCAAACTGATTATTATACATGTGAAAATATAGAAAGCTAAACCTCAGACCACACAAACTCAACAATCACCAATCTGTGATTGTTTATTGCTACTTGAATAATATCACAACTTTCAAAGAAGAACTAATACAAAAGAGTCATGTACAGAATACAGGAACAAGTAGAATGTTCAGTGTTCAGATACAGAACAAGTATCATACAAAGATTACAAGATCAACCAGAAAGGTATCAAACCCTAATCTGGGAACAAATGGAGACCAGAGGAAAACGATGAGAAAATCATATGAAGAATGAATTCTAATATTAAAGATCAATAAAATTCTTTTTATATTTTCACTAGTATATGAAATTGCAACTCTGGTCCTTCAACCTTCTAGACTTGTATCAGGAACATACCTCTTCTCTTTATTTAACTTTAGCCACCAATCCTGCTTCAAGCTTATCATCAGTAGTCCTTTTCCTCATAAATATATTACATCTACAGTCCTGCACTTAACCAACTTAAGTTAGACTCTAACTATAACAAGCTAAGATTGAAACCACAAACCTAACAGTTGTTTCATCAATACAACTAACTGGATTTTCTGCATTTTGTGTGACACAGGTGTTGTTTGAATATGGTATAAGGAGCACCTATCTGCAAGGCGTAGAGGATCAAAATTTGACATCTGAGCATATCTCATCACAAGCATTCGTATTCTTACATGTGCCTGTGGGTCCTACGAAATGGAGAATAAGAGGATTAAATGTAACCACTTTTTATAGATTATCAGGTGAGGATGAAGTTATGGGGGCTCTGTTCGCAAAAATCAGTAACAAAACCAAAGGTCTTACATGGATATACAACCCTCTGGTCTATTGTAAACCCAAATATAATGAAGAAGCTATTTGGTTAAGCTATTGGCCAATTGGCAACATGTTAGACGCTGGTGACGAAGTCTGTGTGGATATCATCGTGGGGAAGGGGTTAATCGTGAGCGGATGTGGTGCCAGCCTTGTGTATATGGACAGTGAAGTAGAGCAAGAAAACTGGGAAAATAACATGAATAAGGAAGAAGTGATTGGAGGAGATCTATCTGCATTCGCGCTGACCACTGGAACGTACTATCTTTGCCGTCGTGATTTCTTCAGTTTAATAGCCTCTCTTTCGTTAAAGAGGTTGTTTGGAGATACCTTTCAGTATACAGGTAAGTTCCTTAATGCTGATTCTTCTTCCTTTTCTTTTATGATTATTAATTCTTTTAAAGCTCCAAATAATGATAAATAATCATGATATCAAACCTTGTTATAGAGTTACAAGGATGGAGAAAATATCATCAATCGCAGCAGTTAGAATATAATCCGGAGCTGTATAGAGACACACTTCACAAAGTACGTATATACTCTAATCTTCTTTCTGAAATGAATCACACCGTGATTTATCTTCGATACAGGGTTTTTTATATGTTGCTTAAATCCTTTTCGATAAATACATGTGGAAGACCAAAGTCGTCATTTCTTATTGTAGAAATTGCACAAAGATGCTAACTATTTCCACATTACTTACCCGTTTATGCGACATACTTAACATAAATATATTGAAAGGGATTACTTTAACAATGACTAAAAACCTTGAAGAGAACAAGATATAACCCTGAACCCTCATATTGTATACACATATCATCCTTCATGTTTTCTTAATTCTTGTACCGGCGATATTCAGATCCTTTTTGTGTTATTTCAGGATATCAGGATAAAATTCTTTAATGATGAAAATGAATACCGCAAGATAAAGAATGCAGTATTAGGGGTTCCGGGCGTTCACTTTGTTTACATTAATGAAGGAAAACAGCAATTGATAGTATCGGGGAATTGTGATACTATGGCCGTGGAAACCTGTGTGAGGGAATTTGAGAAGACGGCAGTGATCAGCGCTGTTGACTACGTCAGTGGGTATCGGATTCGCTTCTTTAGGGAAGACTTCCTTGTACGCGGCACAATAAGATTCTCAAGATTTTATTATTGGTTTTCGCATAAAAGTATCATGAATAATTTTACAATAACACTCCCTTACAATTACGAGAGATGTTCGTAAAAGGTAGTTGTAGAATTTTAAAATTACTTAATTTTATGAAAAGTTACTTAACAGAGCTTTGAGTTTTGGACTTTCGTTAAAATCTAAAGCTACAGTTTATACATGTTAAATAAGACTTTTATTTTCTAAGAAGTTTTTTAGTCAAAATTAAAAGTTTAAAATTTTTAAAAACTTCACACCAAACAGACCCTAAGTATTTTAATTTTAAAAATGTGCCCCACTTCAATCCTGAGTACGAATTTACAACTTTATATTTTAAAACTTAGACGTGTTACATACACCGTTTTGAATAGAGATGCAAAAATAACTTCTAAACGAATTTGAACTCAAATACCTTGTTAACTGCTCATCTCAACTCAAATACCTTGTTAACTGCTCATCTCGTTACTACCTCTATTATTGGAGATGGGGAAGAGATATAGATTTATTCCCGACAGAATGAGATAGAAATGATAATGAATACTAGAAAATGGGATAGGGATAGGAATAAGATCCTCACCCTACTCTCCGTTGCCATCACTATTAAAATGGTATTTGAGGTGGGTGAACATCATATCTTTGATGGCATGTTAGATGGTAACATGTCATCTTTTAATCGTAAACAGAATTTTCTTTTTTTATATATCATCTTTAAGTTTTAATAAGTTAACTGTTAAAATATGAAGATTATAATAAGGAATATATCATTGGATTTAGAGGCTCATACCACATGTATATAGTATGTACTAGGATTGATACATTCCACGTGTTGCGGCGAGATAATAAAAATAACATTCTTATATATCTATGTCCATTCATTTGTTACTTCTATTCATGTAGGTATCAAAGTATTACAAAATTGAGACAATAGAAAATTTGATTGTTTCAATTAGGAAAATGGAGCAACAACAACAGTAATAGTAGAAAAAGTTACATCGACATAAATTGTAGGGAAAATGTCTTCGAAAAGTACTTAAATTTTCAAAAACAGACAATAAAAAGAATATGACTTTTGTCGATAGCCTAAAAAGACTCACATTTTAATATCGTGCCATAAGATTATACATTGTTACGAAAAACAATGGTTAGACCTAACTTATAAATTTCATGAATCAAAATGTCTAAGTCTTAGAAAATTAGCTAAGTGTTAGTTTTCAATTGAAGAAGAAATTGCGACTGAACCTCAGACACAACCAGAACAAAGCACTTTCAGACTTACAGTTTCAGACCAAAATTTGAAGTTAAAGATTAGAAAATGAAAGATAATTTTTATAGCTGACATCTGAAGGATTTGAAGATAATTACAAGTACTTAGAAGATATATTTATTGTATGTATTTATCTAGTTTCCATACACATCGGCTTTGTTAGTTACAAACTGATATCTTTGAAATACGGTATAATTTTGTTTCATATATCAAACTTTTGCGTGTGTGTCTCTATGTGTGCATATAATATATATATATATATACATAAGGATCGTTAGATTACGAAAAATCTAACTCTTGTAATTGTAATCCCTAAATTCAACATTATTAAGTTTCTACATTGTTCTTAATTTCACAAAGAATCAAATACTTAATATTGTTAATCAATTTAGTATCAAAGTTTGAAACTTTGTTTGTAATTGATAATTAGTAATGAGATATTACTTTAAGACCTAACATATGCTGTAACAAAAAGGGTAAAATCGACCATTTAGCGTAAATTTTTGTATAGTAAATTAAGTTAAAATAGTAAACTAAATTGCTGACTTTTGTATAGTTTTAGTGTGAGCATATTTTCAAATAATTCTTTTTGCATTAATTTGGTATAAATTTTTAGTACATTCATCGGAGATGCTCTTATTATGAGGAAATTAGAGTCTGTAAAGAAATTGCCTAATGAAGCATAGAAAGTAATGGTGGATCTAAGATTGAAATTACTCTCTTTTGCAAAGATTGCAGAGTTTAGAGATAATGGGCATGTCAATGAAGAATTGAGTGACATGAAAGTTCGGATTGATTATATTCATAATATGGTCATGACATGGGAATAGAGTTGACAATTTTAACCGAAACTTTCGAAGATAAACTTTAAGGGACTATTTTGTATGAATATTAAATTGTACTATATATTTTTCAAACAGTAAACCATACATTACGCTACTATCATGTTATTTTAATAAATGATGAAATATCAAACAATAACAAATGCAAATAATTAAAATAATATTGATTCTTTATAAATTTTATATACTCTTTTGCAAATTATTTTTAATACATAGTAATCATATTATTTTGCAATTTTATTTTTTTGGAGTTAAAATTGATATACATAACATAATAAATTCAAATCGAAACTAAAAATTAAGTTACAAATTTTTTATTTTTGTACAACCGTTTTTGACCTAATCCCGTTTTAACCGACACCCATTATGATCCAAGTATGTTTTGACCCAATTGTCCAAACTGATCCACCCATCCATTTTACCACCTCTACATGCTTAACTTTAAACAATCAAGATATCAAATTTGCAATATCTTTTTTCTTCTTAGTATGGTACATATATATTATTTAACTTCAAGTTACAATAATCAATTGTAATTCTAAAATGTACCCTCAATTTGTTGATTGTTGTGAGTGATCATGGGATGATGGGATTTCTTATTAACTCTGTATTTTCGAGTTCTTTTACAGTGAAAAAGAAATGAAATGAAAGGAAAAAATAATAAAAAGTCATTCTTGAATTTTTTTTATAGGAAGGAAATAAATGAAGATGAATGGAAAGGGATTGATTATTTGTTATAAATATTTTCCTTCCAATTGTGAGGTGATTGTGAAGGAAAGAACCAATCTAACTATTTTCCTTCTCTTTCTTTTACTTTGCTTCCGACTCGAGAATACATGTGAACTATCTTATATTACATTCTTTTCCATCTTATTCTTTTCTCTTAATAAAAACATTCAAAAATACAGCATTAAAATTGAGAGTAGAGACTAGAGAGTAGTCCGTTATATAACTTGAAGCTTAATAGGCCCTAATTTCTACATAAAATAAATACAATTGGTCCATATGCAGTTTATGCCCATAACTTGAATGGGCCTCCTGAGAAAAATAAATCTGATCTATTTCATATTTAACTTTAATTGAATTTAATTTAACAATCAAATTAGAGTCTAGATACAATCTTGTGACAATCATCAACAACCCTAGCATTAACTTTCATATTCATATTATATTATGAGTGCTAAAACAAAGTAGAAGTGATTTTCTTACGGCTCATTTATTATTGTATTCGTACATGTTACAAAATCATCTCATATATAAACATTAATAACTTAAGACCATACCATTATACATCTACAAGGATATAAACAGTAGTATACATGAAACATTTTTTCTTATAGCATCATTATATATACGTTTGATCAATTCGATCTAACTTTATTTCGGATTCAATTATGTATTGGAGGTTTTTTCTTGGCCCGAGAATAATCCATTCCAGTTAAGTCTATCATATCCGGATATCGTTCTAAGACGACTTCTGTCTTTCCGTGCATAAAGTTTTTGTCCACTTTTGAGATACTATTCTGTACATAAGAATTAAAATTATTAATCAATAATTATTTTTATCATTCGATTCAAATCATTACTCATATCTTGAAATTAAACTAACCTTGTCTCGTTGTAGAAGTTGAAGATATTATTTTTGTCATAAGTTTTCTATTTATTCCTGCAAATAAATTAATTAAGCAAGAAAATTAAAAAAAAAATCAAGTACAAAAAAAGATTTAAACAAGTGTAAATGGTATGTTAATTCCATAAACAAATTTAATTTAGTTACTCGATAGTTTTGTTAATTTTAATGACATTGAACCCTACGAAAACCTAGTTATTAATTATAGATCACTATTATAATCTACATATATCTAACTACAGAAGACATAATTAATTAAGTGGAATAATATCTAGCTAGCTAGGGTTTCAATTGATCAATGGTGTCTAGGTAGGTGATATCTTGGACCATAGTAATCTTCATGAATCTTTGGTAACAAGTGTCCATGTGATCTTAATCCTCTCTTCTCTATGGTGGTACCTGATGAAAGATCACTAGCCATGGCCGATTCATCATCTTGATTGCTCGCTGAACTCTGCCATAATCGAATCCAAATGAAAAATCATGATATAAAATAAAAGAGATTTATAGTAACTTTTAACATAAACTCGATCATGAGATATATATACTAACCTTAGTGATGAATTCTTGATTGTTCCTAGCTGATACACTCAAACTTCCCAGTCTTATACCTTCAATTCACAACAGATTAACAGCGTTATGGATGAAAAATCTAACTCTTATAATTGTAATCCCTAAATTCAACATTATTAAGTACTTATATTGTTATTGATTTCGCAAAGAATCAAATACTTAATATTGTTAATCAATTTAGTATTAAAGTTTGAAACTCTGTTTGTAAGTGATAATTAGTAATGAGATCTTATTTTGAGATCTAACATATATTGTAATAAAAAGGGTAAAACTAACTCTTTAATGTAAATTTTTGTATAGTAAATTAAGTTAAAATAGTAAACTAAATTGTTGACTTTTGTATAATTTTAGTGTGAGCATATTTTCAAGTAATTCTTGCTGCACTATTTTGGTGTAAATTTTTAGTTCATTAATTGAAGATGCTCTTATTATGAGGAAATTGAAGTCTGTTAAGAAATTGTCTAATGAAGCATAGAAAGTAATGGTGGATCTAGATTAAAATTACTCTCTGTTGCAAAGATTGCATAGTTTAGAGATACTAGGCATGTCAATGAAGAATTGAATGGTATGAAAGATCGGATTGATTATATTCATGATAAGGTTATGACATGGGAATAGAGTTAGACGATTTTAATTCAAACTTCTGAAGATAAGTTTTAAGGGACTATTTTATATGAATATTAGGTTTTATTAAATTCTTATCAAATAGTAAATTATATATTACATTACTATCATATTATTTTAATAATAATAACAATAAAATATCAAACAATAACAAATGCAAGTAATTAAAAATAATATTGATTCTTTATAAATTCTATATACTCTTTTGCAAATTATTTATAATACGTAGTAATTATATTCTTTTGCAATTTTATTTTTTGAAGTTAATTGAGATACATAACATAATAAATTCAAATCCAAACTAAAAATTAAGTTACAGATATTTTATTTATGTACACCCATTTTGACTTGAACTCGTTTTAACCCGCACTCATTACGACCTAAGTCTGTTTTGACACAATTGTCCAAACCAACGTATCCAATCATTTCACCACCTCTACATGCTTAACTTTAAACGATCAAGATATCAAATTTGCAATATCTTTTTTTTTCTAAGTATGGTACATATATTTGTTTAACTTCAAGTTACAATAATCAACTGTAGTTCTCAAATGTCCTCAATTTGTTGATTGTTGTGAGAGATCATGGGATCTCAGATCTCTTATTAAAGGTTGAGGGTAGAGACTAGAGAGTAGTCCGTTATATAACTTGAAGCTTAATGGGCCCTAATTTCTACATAAAATAAATAAAATTGGTCCATATGTACTTTATGCCCGTAATTGGAATGGGCCTCCTGAGAAAAATAAATCTAATCTATATCATATTTAACTTTAATTTAATTTAATTTAATTTAAGAATCAAACTAGAGTCTAGATTTAACTTAATCTTGTGACAATCATCAATAACCCTAGCATTGACTTTCATATCCAGTTTATATTATGAGTGCTAAAACAAAGTAGAAGTGATTTTCTTACGATTCAATCATTATTGTATTCGTACATGTTACAAAATCATCTCATATTAATAAACATTAATTACTTAACACCATACCATTATACATCTACAAGGACATAAACAGTAGTATACATGAAACATTTTTTCTTATGATTTACTAAAGGGTTTGAGTTGAAATATAACATCATTATATATGCGTTTAATCAACTCTAACTTTATTTCGGATTCAGTTATGTATGGAAGGTTTTCTCTTGATCGGAGAATAATCCATTCCTGTTAAGTCTATGCAATCCGGATGTCGTTCTAAGACGACTGTTGTCTTCCCATGAGTAAATTTTTTGTCTGCTTTTGGGATATTCTATACATGAGAAATAAAATTACTAGTCAATAATTATTTTTATCATTCGATTCAAATCTATTACGCATATCTTGGAACTAAACTACCTTGTCAGTTGTCGTTGTAGAAGTTGAAGATATAACTTTTGTCATAAGTTTTCTATTTATTCCTGCAAATAAATTAATTAAGCAAGAAAATTAAAATAAAATCGAGTATAGAAAAAGATTTAAACAAGCGTAAATGGTATGTTAATTCCATAAACAAATTTAATTTAGTCACTGTATAAGTTTCATTCATGTAACTAATATATAGTCTACGTAATTTGAAATTAAAAGAAAAAAAGTAATTTAAAATGTGTCAAAAGTTCTACTTCATTTTGTTGATATATATAAGGGTCTCACCCGCATTAGATTAAAGACAAGACATGCAGTTTAATTTTTCACAAAAGTTTTGTTAATGTTAATGACATTGAACCCTATGAAAACCTAGTAAGTAATTATAGATCACTATTATAATCTCCATATATCTAACTACAGAAGATATAATTAATTAAGTGGAATAATATCTAGCTAGCTAGGGTTTCAATTGATCAATGGTGTCTAGGTAGGTGATATCTTGGACCATAGTAATCTTCATGAATCTTTGGTAACAAGTGTCCATGTGATCTTAATCCTCTCTTCTCTATGGTGGTACCTGATGAAAGATCACTAGCCATGGACGATTCATCATCTTGATTGCTCGCTGAACTCTGCCATAATCGAATCCAAATGAAAAATCATGATATAAAATAAAAGAGATTTATAGTAACTTTTAACATAAACTCGATCATGAGATATATATACTAACCTTAGTGATGAATTCTTGATTATTCCTAGCTGATACACTCAAACTTCCCAGTCTTATACCTTCACAACAGATTAACAGCGTTATGGATGATTTAGTTACCGCATGTACGTGTTGTATATAATTAGTTAATTAAACCGTTATCTACTAAGTACTGAACACTTGGTAATATATTAAAATGAACTGAAGTTTTTTTTCTAAAAAATATATATATCATTACTCTATTATCTAACGATCAGAATGTATGTTACAAGATTAATATAATTCTTTATACCAAGAATTTGAAACTTCAATCTTAATGAAGCAATTGTTATCTCAAAAAGTACATTTTTTTCGAGCTATAAAGATTTTAAAGCATCAACCTTGTTTATGCTGGCCTATTACTAATAAATGTACTGTTTTATATAAATTAAACCGATTTCTCAAACCAATTTTCCATTTACTCTAAACACTAACAGCCACAAAAATAAACAATTAAAGGAAAAGGAAAAAAAAATCAGTATGATTGTTAAAAAGTTAATTTCAGAGCAACTCAAGACTCAAACCTATATATATCATATATTTAGGTGAGACTAAGATTGCTGGTAAATATGCTAATTAATTTCACAATTAAGTCCTTTTCAGAAGAAAAACCAGTAGTTTTGTATTTGACACAATAAAATATGCATGTTTGTGTATGTAGTTATTTATTTCATTTTAACATACCTTGAGCATCATAAAGGAAAATGGAGAGAACTAAGAGACTGAAGTACATCAAAGAAGGCTTCATGATCTTGTCTTCAAAATAATATTACAACTTTATGAAGTAAATGAAAGATGTGAGGCTGCAAATTGAAGGTGGATATGGAAGCCTATATAAACACCAAAAATGAGGTCTGGGACCCACCTCAGGTAAATGACCAATAAGGCAATTTCAAGATTTTGTGATTTCCTTCTCTTGGTATACTTGTTATTTCTTTCTTTTTATAACAACGACATCTGTTAAAACAGCACTCTAGCAAGCCGCTAGAGGAAAAGAATTACAAGATGCAAAATACTAATTAAAATGAACGAATGTGACTTGGCATAGAAGTCCATTCGACCCAATAAATAATATGAAGCTTTTTGTACTTATTAGACATTCAAAGATATAATAAAACTTTTAAATCATCTCCTTAAGTATCACTTCTTGGCTTCTTATGATTGAAAAAACACCCATTTCAATGTCTCCGTATCACCAAAGTGTTGTTTGGACCACCACATCAATACATTGCTTGTGGATATCTTTGTTCTCAATGGCATCAACAAAGCCGACCACTTCTTCAAGGGAAGAGAGATTAAACATATTTACTTCACCAATTCGACATAGAGCTCCATACGTCAAGTGCTACTTTGCAATGAACAAACAAGTGAGCTTCAGTTTCTTGATCATCGTTACAAACCGCGCATCTAGCCGAATCAATATCCACACATCTATTATCTAGATTGACCCAAGTTGGTATACTTGCTATTTCAATATTTTATTGTTTTATTTATTTTTCTTTATGACACATGTCTTGTGAAATATATTGTGGGTTAATTTATAAGTTTGAATTAACTATTATAAATTTTCCTCTTAAAAACCTTAGGAAAAAGACATTTTTAAAGCTTATATATTATTTGGATTTGAATCTTAGGTTAATAAAAGGGGTAATTTAATTTAATCTTTATTCATTCGAACAATACAAAACTTTAAAGTTTAATTGTATGAAGATTGCTATGTTTATTTGATGATGATTTCTTTAATTAGCTAAAACTAGGTGTCACATATCTCAAAAAAGATACAAGAAGTGAGTTTGACAGGAAAGATCTAATTAATTTGCTATGATTCATTATGAGTTTAATTTGTTTATTTTCTCAAAATGTGTCTAGTTAACGCATGTTTGTGTTGCCATTCTTTTCATGCAATTAATTATAGCAATATTGAGCAATCTTTCACTTGTCCAATTGATGTGTCACAGTTGATCCTTTTTTTATTGACCATTTTCATATAAGTTAACTATTTTCTTGATAAAAGCTGTGCTGTTTCATTATGTAATCAATTACCCCCTCATTTCTATGTTGAATCAAATCAAAGCTCATGGCTCCAAAATGTGTATTGTCACGTGATAAGAAACCATCCAACCAAAACGGTTTCGAAAAAGATAAAAGATTTTTATTAAGGCATAAGTCAAATACATCAACATTACCTATTTGACACACCAACATACACTATTAAATCAGTCTTTTCAAGGTAAAAAAGGTATTAAAAAGGTAAAAAAAGCAAAAACGGCAAAAAGGTTTTTCCCTTAAAAAGGCAAAAAAGATAAAAAAGACAAAAAAGACAAAAAATATTTTATATTAAAAAATATAATGTCGGTGTATTTAGTACAACCTTTTACTAAGTATCCAAATACACCCTCTATAATTATATTACGTACTATTAATTTTATTATTATTATTATTAAATATACTTTAAAATAATGGATAATAAGATGTGTTTTACATAAAAATATGACAATTAATTAATTACGTCTTATAATTAAAAGCAAATTAAATGTCTAATGAATAATATTGGAATGATTTAAATTCTACCTATTAATAACAACTTAGTTTTTATCTTTGAAATGATTTAACATAAAACCAATTCAATTTATTAAACGTTAAACAAAGAAAATAGAAACTATCAAATATTCAAGTTGATATTTACAAATCCCACATGCGCTTTCACACTTACCGAATCTATATATATATGTACATTAATCGTTTACAAGATTGCAAGCTTGGAAGTAGATATAATAATCTTTTACAATCTAAGACATGTAGGGTAACTAATTTAGAGACAACTAGTTAATTAACTAGTCAAAGATCAAACAGTGAGTTTTGTATGAAAGATCAAACAGTGAGTTTTGTATGAGCCCATGAGGGATGTTCTATCACATGTACATGTCGCATTGTTAAAACATCCTAATGATATAGTATCCTCATATCACTTTAAATGTCCTCTAACAAAACAAGTTTGATATGTCGTATATTAATAAAAGTTATTTTTATTATTATATTCAAAACAAATTTGATCTGATTTTATTTAATAAATAATTTATTGAGAGTAATAAACATAGATATTTTTGTAGTTTAATGATCTTTTAGAATTATTTTTGCAACTGAACAATATTTATGCAATAAACAAAAATAGTAGTATGAACATTTAAATAATAATCAAAACTGGAATGAAAATAATATTTTTACTTGCAAAAACAACTATACAAGAAAATAAACCATGTGTTATTTGTGATTTTTTATCAACATCTAAATATAAACGTCTAATAGGCATGTGTCTATTACATAACCGTAAAATAAAATAAAACTAAATCACAACAACTATAAGAGCAATGCGATTATCAGTGATACTAAATTTTGAATTCATATACCAATTACCAATAGATTGTTAATGTGTATTGTTTATTAAGGTTAACTGTCTATTATTAGCGAAAGAAAAAGTTGAAGGACTGAAGTTGACATTAAGTGAAATGGGAAGTTCAGATTGATGACGAAGTTTGATGAAGCCATTGGATCCCACATGCACGTGACTGAAAACAAGAGAATTTAATGCGACTACAACAGACAATAGTACAAATCATCGTTTGCTGACCTGGCTAAGCTTTTTGTCGTGTAGATGCTTAAAGTCCAAGTCGTCGACAAAGGCTGACCCACGTGGCAGCGAATGGAAGGCGTGACACTTGACATGTCACGTTGCGTGTTGGGACTTTTGTGAACCCAACAGACATCGGAAAAGCGACTCACGACGGTGCCGGAATATCATCGGAAAAAATAATACTAATAATACTAGCTAGGAGAGTGGGAGTACTTCAGAAAAATATATCGTTTAACCTTTAAGCTCCAATTTACATAAATAATGTTTTAATAGTTTCTTCACAAGTCACCAGCTTCTATATCTATATAATTATGATATTATTAACTATTCGATAATATTTTATTTCATTCATCTCAATTAGATCGTTCATTGTATAAATGCATGCAATTTTAAATATTGTACTAATAATTACAATAATAATTAATAAAATTTCATATATCCACTTAAACAATTTCATAGTTATACACTTCAAATACTTTTTGATTGATAGTCTAAAATTAAAAGTAAATATTTATTTTCTCTAAAAAAGTGAACAATTGCATTTTAAGATACATAATTTGGACAATTACATTACAAAGAAATTAGTACTCATGTTAATTTAAAAATTTGATTAATTAATACCCTAACATCATAAGATAAAATGTATTTATTAAAATAAAAGTCTCTATAAATATGAGAAATATTGGATTCATTAAATCATCAATTTCTTATGTAATTAGAATATTTGAGTGCATTTATTGACGTTTAATTTGTGCCCTTAATGTATAAGATAGACAAACCCTTCATTTGAATTGATCTTTCGATTCTAACTATATATATACAAGAAAATGATAAGGACAACTCTCAAAATCATCATTAAGACTTTCAGAATTACATTAATAATATAGTCAAATCATTACAAACAAATACTTTTTTTTTTTAATATTGATTAACCTCCCTGAATATTAGTTGAACTACAATGAGTTATCTATAAGCATGTTCAAATGTATGTATTAACGTGGGTTTTATAAGCAAGATCGATATGTAAAACCTCAAGCATATTTAACGACCAATTTTACAACTTCACCACCACCATCATCCTTGACGCCTTTCCTTCCTCGTCTTGTCGTAGCATCATCCCTCTTGTGTTGTCAATGTCGCTTTCCTTTCCTCCGGTTTCTTTCTTTTTTTTTTTATTATTTTATTATTTTATTTTATCATGAATAATAATTAGTTATAATGTTTTAAGCACCTAAAGTTAACGACATGTATAAATTTTTATCATATACAATTTTTTTTAAACAAACAAATAAAGATAAATCACGTATAAATCATTTGATCCTTCAATATATTGTCTTCAGTTATGGAAGTTTTCGAATGGTTTAATGGCCTACTTATCAACTCTTGAGAAGGAGCATTATACTTGCATACGTAATTTGAGCAAATTAAAGAGACAAAATAAATAAATGAATAGTATGATAGATTGAATAAGAATGCTTACTGATTTTTAAGGTCATCTGCCTGACAAATTTAGAGTACACCTAAATTCTTAGCCTATAAATTAAGCATTATATTGAAGAGTCATTAGTCTAGTGCTATCAAGGTGATTTTCTAATATGAAAAATATTTGATTGAGACAAATATATATTTGATTATTATTTTTTTAAATAAAATAAAAAAATCAAATGCTATTATGTCGATCTATTGGAGTCTTAAACGCTCATAAAAAACTCATGAAATAATTCATGTATGTAATTAATGACTTAAATGCATTTCAATCAATGATCGACCAATGTATTCTCTTTATTCAATCACGTGGGTTTTGTATGCCATCTTTATTTCCTTTTCTATTCCAATTTATATCTTCTTTACGCCCTTATATATTTTATATTATCTCGTTAAACTTTTATATATTTTGCTGTCCTTTAATGTTTCTATATGGGTTCATTCCATCAAACTTAAGGTTATTAGGACTTGTATTTCTTTATTTTTAAGTTATCATTATTAAGAATAGGTTGCTTTCTCCTCATATAAGATATATTCATCTACTTTGTTAAATCAACTCAAAACAGAATTAAAAACCATAGATTTGGAGGCCCTTACAACTCTTGATCTTTGATAATCAACCCATACCCTTTTCTCACAATCTCACCCCCACCATTCATTTGTGTTGTTATTCACATGGGCTGGTACCCTTTAGGCATTTAACATCACGGGCCCATCTCATCATGGTCCAAGCCTCCAAGGGTGGTTAGTTTGCTTTTCAATTATTAATAAAAATAAACCACAGTACATGGGACCCAGGGTCACATAATCAATCTACACCGCAAATTGCATGGATCATGTTTGTTGTAACTACCTTTTTGGTAGTATTTCGTCCATCTCGTTGACATTTGAATAAGATTGATGGGTTCTTTGTCAAAGGAACGACTATTAAAAGAATATTTCACATTTGATTTTGTTTTTGATCAAACTTTCTATGCTTATCATTGAAACCCAATACGATTAGATTAATATGGTCGGTTATCCATTCTCAATCATGCTAGGTTTTATTTTTCCTTTATCATTCATCATTACGTCTGTGATGTTTAAACTCATTCTCCTACTCCAATGTTATTGAAACAATTATTAATGCAGTTAACAACATCTAAATTAAATGCTCTTAAGTTATAAGGAGATATTGAACATGTACATATGATAAAGATAAAGACTATAAAATGTAAAATATGATAGACATGGTTCACCAACAACACATATACTTGGTGCTCTTGATAGTATCTATGATATCCCATATTCTATTTTATTCTCTAAACAGATTATAAGAAATTATATTGGAAAATATCACCCAACCCCCATATCATAGGAAGCATTGGGAATCAATTGAAGATTAAAAAAAAAAACAAACCAGAGACACATATATGATTTATTGTAATTTTTTCTATTTATCTTTTTATGTGATTTAATATATACTAAGGGTATGTTTGACTCACCAACAACAATTACTCATTAGCTTCTGATATTTTAGAATTAAACTATATTAAATTAAAGTTATAGTGAAAGTAGTATAAATTTAATCAATGAAATAAACTAATCATAGTCATGAGGAGAAAAATAATCATCTGGCATAATTTTTCGGGCTAGCCTCTCATTTCTTTGGGCTTAAAATTCTGAATGACTTGGGCTTATACCACCTATCTCTAAATTTCGGTAAAGTACGTCTTTTGCTACCTTACACTTTCAACAACTATTATCCCGAATACATACAATTCCATGTAATTGTAAAAATACATCCAATCAACTATCGTCCCTCCCTATTACAAGTTTTGATGTATTCAATAATAATAACAAAAATTGACAGTAATGGTGGATATATACTATCTATCGATCTTTTAACTTTTTAACCTTGAAATTCTTCTCGAATGCTTCTAAATGACGAGATCTACTTTTATGATGTTCCACAAGAGTTGCCATGATTTTAGTAGAATTTCTGACGAATACACAGGTTGATGGTGAGCAACTGAGGACGGGGGCAACGATATCTGAAGGTCGTCGGAGCAACAGACCTCGATGATTGCTTTCAAATTTCAATATCGGCTTTGAAGATGGCTTTGTGTTTTTCATTTTTTTTACGAACAAAGAATCTTGAGGGGCAGGGATGGAAATAAAATGGCTGGATGAGGAGTAATTATGTTTTAAGGATGACCGAACCGAATAAGATAATAGGTAAGTTGGGCTCAATTGTTAAAGCCCAAGTACACAGGCAGCATTACTGAGTGAATACGTCTTTCACTCAACTAAGTCCATTAACACCTTCATACACATGCCCTTAATGTTAAAGTTTGCCAATAGATATACATTTACCTATTGTGCAATCAGTAATTTAATTCAACGTGATACCGATGTAATTGATCCATTTACTAAAAATGTCTTCTCAAGATAAAATATCATTAAAAAAGGTTTTGTTTGATACTTTCGTATTTTTATTTTTATTTATTTTCAACGATAATAGTTCATTAAAATACTAGTAAGACACTGACCGGAGATAGCTAGTCGGGAAAAACAACAACAATAAAAACAATTAAGTTGTGAGACTTCATAAAAAGAAAAAAACACGTTTACCACCCTATTATTATATTTGATACTTTCTTTCAACTAGGATGTTTTTCTCTTACTTTTATAATTACATTAACCAATAGTAACAAATAATAACAAAATTTATACTCTTGAATATTTGGCCATTTTTCTTGTTTCAATTACATTTGATCTTCGAGTTACAAAGATGAAAATGGATGCCCATAATTTATATTAACATCCAAATTCAAGGAGACGAAGGAGGATTACGATCAATCATATCGAACAATTCGTCTCCGATCCCAAACCCGAGCATTCTTGCCATATCTTTAACCTTCAATCTAGGCTTTGGGATACCATTTTCTTTCAACCAAGAGTATGTTATAAACACTTTATTCATTGTGAATAATTCTAATGCCTCTGGATTGAACACCACCCCCATTCTCATACTCATCTGTTAGAAAAAGGAAACTAGTTTAAAAAAATAAATAAATAAATATATCTTTCTTACATATGAGGTCAACGCTGTAATAATATAGCTTTGTAATCATATTTAACACGCTAGTTATTTGCCACAAGAAACTGAAAAAAAATTATTTTGTTTTGAAATGTTAGCCAACACTCC
Organism: Logfia minima; assembly: GCA_963921325.1. Lineage (NCBI taxonomy): Eukaryota > Viridiplantae > Streptophyta > Magnoliopsida > Asterales > Asteraceae > Logfia > Logfia minima. Next base: position 32,974,440 of record OY992773.1, read on the forward strand.
CATTTTGCTAATGTATGCTCATATTCTTATTATTTGAATGTGATATACCTGGTGAGGCACTAACATGGCTGCATAGCGTGCGAGTTCTCCTGCTCTCCAGTCTAATAGGACTGGAAGCCATGGATATGTAGCATCAAGTCTGACAAACCATAATCTAATATCAGGGAACTCTGATAGTTCTCGAGGATCATGTTCATCATCTCTTTCGTAATTAACTGTGAATCCTATCGTACGATCAAGAAATTCCCTTGGGTCCACTACAAGAAGTCATGTCGATCAGTACACAATAATACTGAAAGATAACAAATTGCTTGAGTTGTTTTTGTGTTAATGGACTTCATGGAATTATACTAACCAGATGAAGTTGTAGTGATTGAGGTGGAATCAGAAAATGGGGACAAATCCAGATGACGAATTGTGTCATTGTTGATGACTACTTCATATCTACCTTCTTTTGGAGGCATGGGTGGAGGTGCTGGTTCTACATCTGTCAATTCTATTGAAATTAGATCGACGTGGTAAGATAATGCCAGTTAATGTCATAAAGGTGATAATGTGTTAGTGTCAAGATGGGTCATGTTGTAGTACGGGTAGGTTGATCCATATACTTCTTTTAGTCAAGTTTAGTTTTGTAACTTGATTAGGTTTATTAAACAGTTAAAGTGGTTGTATGTATTGAAAATGCATATTGGTCAACTTTCACCCCATGGACCTATTTCACTCGTTCGGTTAGGTAAAAAATTTATTTGACCCACTTAAGATGAAAATGAAACTGCTATTGAAATGCTTAAATAGTTATAGTCAATATACTGGAATCTACTAAATTGTCTAGATGGAGTCAAAATGTTTATGTTTCTAAAACTGGATTCAACTATGATTTCATTACATATGTTAATGTTAATGTCTTGTTAATATGCTCTCTGTTTAGTTGGGTTAAGATCCAAAAACATACTATAAATGATGTTGTTACGTGTAATAGTGTATACATGTAACAATAATCATTAGTTTGTAACAATACGAAAATAAGATACATTAGAAAGTTAAAAACATAAAGTTGATTATAGTGGAAACAGAAAAACATAGAACACTAGTGTAATTTGACAATGAAGATATAGTAGTGACTGAATTATAGCAAAACATATGATGACAAAAAATAAGAACCTACTTTCTTGTTCATCATACAATGAGAGGTCAAAATTCCCACTTGGATTGAATGCTACTGAGACTGCAACTTGACCTCTTTCTCTACCGAATGGAGAAGAAAACGAGATATCCGAAACGGGTTTGAAGGAAAATGATGCATTTAATGAAGGAATTGTTTTGTTATATGAAGAAGAAACTGGTGAAAATGGTTTGATGGAAGCCATGGATGTGGTTCTTGCTGAGACTCAAGAGACTATTTCTTCTGTTTATCTACTCTTTGTGGCCTGTTGTTTCTAGTCATATCCATTTCGGGCCTCATTTCAATGGACCATAAATATTCACCCTTTGGATCTTCTTTTTTTTTTTTTCTTTTTTTTAATCTTAACTATAGTTATAGTTATTCTTTAGTTTTTACTAACCAATTTTTAAAACTCTTGACATAAATAACACGTTATTATTTATTTGGAAGAAAAAAACACTTGTGAATTGCAAAACCTTGACTAATCGAAGCAATAACACAATTTTTAGAATATTAAAAAAAAAAAAGAAATTAGAAAAAATGATAATTATATGGTAGTTACTTCCTCCGTTCTAATTTATTTGTTAATGTTTCTTTTCTCAGTTGTCATAAATTAATTGTTCGCTATCAAATATAGATAAAGAAATTTGATCAAGTTTATCATATTGTTTTTATTTAAAGTTTAAATTGTAAAAATGAAAAGAACTTTTAATTAATCAAGTTACAGTAAGAATGTCATTTTATAAAAGTAACATAATTATGTTTTTTTAAATTATATCTTTTTTATTTGGGATAATTATTCTGGGACGGGAGGAGTAAAAGTGATGATGCGGCAAGTAAGCATCCTCAACACAGAAACAGATCATTAGTTTTCTCAACTATAAACAACCCTTATTTCTTCAATTGTTCATCACCACACAAAACTTTCATGAAACGAGAACAAAAATCTTCATCACTCTTCGTCTCCATCATGAAACTACCTATATATATAGGTCTATTTATATACATCCGTCACCAATACAACAAAAAAATACCTAAAAAAGATCCATAAAATTACTTTCATCAAAATAAAATGGCATCAACTTCATCTTCATCTTCATTTGTAAATCAATTGCCTCGCCCATTTCATCATCGAGCTTTAGTAATTCCTAAATTCCCATCTCAATTTAAGCATCCCCAGTTTCAATCTCCATCAAATTATCCATCTTCAAGAGTTCAAGCAACTTCTGATCTTGTTGGAGTTGTTGATGCTGTTTCGGTAATTATTTTTCTTTCAGGCATTTACACAAACACTTGGTGTGCACTCTCTTTATATGTATTTGTAGTTTGTTTCATGATCCTTTTATTTGATCTTTTAGGAATTTAATTGAATCATTATGTTTTGAGCGTAAATACTAACTAAATTTAGGTTTTAATGATTTTCAAAATGTTGTTATATGCTGAATTAATCCCATTAGGAAATCTAAACTAATTGTGTTTCTGTGTAAAGCAATTCTCCCTTGAATTTGAGTTTGAGTTTCAGTACGATTCTTAATTCCAAATAGTCTTTTTTGATTATTGAGTTTAAAAGGTTGACTTTTTGGGGAACTTAATGAGTACTACGGAGTATTATAAATTGACATAAACATACGTTTGTGTTATGAATGTATAAAAAAAATTGTATTCTAGTTACATTTGTATTTAGCATTGTCTTGTTTAGCCTCTTTATCTTAAATGTTCTATCATCAATATTGCACCATGAATATAATGTGTGGATTGTACAAATATGTGGGTTAGATTATAAGATTGTCGTTCTAAAAAAGAATAAAAAAATATTGCACCATGAATCTTGATCATGACACATAAAACCTCAATAGGTCTTTACTATGTTGTTAATTTTACGAACACCAACGGGATATATGTAGTATTTTGTGTGTCATACATCAATGACTAGAAACCTTACATTTGGCTTATTATAGATATGCTGCCTTATAATTGCAGGAAGCAATTAATCAGCTCCAAGAGTTGGGGGAAGCTGAATTATTTGCATGTCCTGTTTGTTTCGAGCCACTTATAAGAAAAGGTCCTCCCGGTTTCAATGTGTAAGTTAAATCTTAGGGAATTCTTTTATTGGTCAGATGATAATATTCGCATGATCCGGTGGAGTTTTTTTTATGTTAAGTATTGGAAACTTGCAGGCCGGCAATCTACCGTTCTGGTTTTAAATGTACAAATTGCAATAAATCATATTCAAGCAAAAACATCTATCTTGATCTTACTGTAACTGCTGGTGCAAAAGAATATGTTGAAGCTCAGCCATCTCGGACTGAATTATTTTGGTATGAATATGTTGACAGTTTGATTTTATTTAGAGGTGGCAGATGGGCAGGTCAAGTGGGTCAGGTTGTCTTGCAAAACACTTTTTCATCTACTTTATATTAGTTTTCTTCAAATAATTTATTGAGCAAATTAAGATCACTAAAGGAATGTTATTACGAGAACTATGTAAATCTTTGTACAAAAACAATGTAAGATGTTGTATGCATGGCATGTTTTCTTTTTAGCTAACCTTTTCTACTTTGGTTGAGATAAAACCCAACCTAAATTGGCACATGAATAAGTACATGGGTCAAATTGGGCAAATCTAAGTCTATTAAATCATGTGAGTTCTATTATGCCTTCCGAAATGCTCTTTGCTATCGTTGGTCCTGCGTTATTTTCATTAGGAGCCCACTGGTTTCATTTTTGTATGAAAGAGGATGGCGTCAAAATTTCAACCGTAGTGGTTTTCCTGGTCCAGATGTGGAGGTTATCTCGTTTTGTTTCTTATATATACTCTACTCCTTACAGTTTCTTAGTCCAATGAAAATTGTCAACTTCATAAACCAAAGTGCACATTTACCTGCTGTCATTGTTATGAAGAGATTGGCAATTTCAACCTGTTACTTATGAACAGGTTGTTTCGGTTGATGTAATATTTCTAGCTGGTCAAAGGGGTAAACAGAGAAAAGACTATGCTCTGAAGTAGATGGGTTACATAGGTTGAAAGTTACCACAAAGTGTTAATTGCGCAATACCTCCTAAATATTATATTCAAAAGATTATACTGTTATTATTGAAATACTATAAGTTATCGAACACTAATTTCTGACTTATATGTCTCATCATGCAGTTCAGTATGGCTCAGGAGTACTTCAAACCAGTAGAAGGTGGAACTTTGATAGATGTTAGCTGCGGAAGTGGTTTATTTTCCCGCAAATTTGTAAAATCAGGGACCTATGCGAGAGTTGTAGCTCTTGATTTTTCCAAAAATATGCTCCATCAAAGTTATGATTTTATTAAAGTTGATGATACACTTGTAAACTCGTAAGTATGCTCTATTGATAAGTTTTATTTCTAAATATTTTGTTTCGTACTTAACTCGTGTTTATTCAACATTACAGCAATCTTGCACTTGTAAGGGCAGATGTATCCCGGCTTCCATTCTCATCAGGTTCAATTGATGCAGTTCATGCTAGTGCAGCTTTGCATTGTTGGCCATCTCCTTCTAATGCGGTAAGTTACCTATTGACTTTGAGGGTCAAGTTTATTAGTTTTCATATCTCTAATTACTACACTTGTATATACAAGTATTACAGCAATAAAACTTGTTATTTGGTGTGAAGTAATTATCAAAAGGATTATTTGATAATTGTCATAATCTCATCACTGTTTCTTGTTGGATCGATAATTAGTCCTTTTAACCTTAAAGGCAAACAATGTGTCGGTGTTCTGGGCTGAAGCAAACAAGTACTTAGTTATGGCCTTCAAAATTTCTCTATGTTCTGGGTTTCTTGACTTTTGGCTTTGATTTGCTTTCTTTTTATAGATTGCTGAAATCAACCGTGTATTACGAAGTGGTGGTGTGTTTGTTGGGACGACATTTTTAAGACCATCTCCTGCAATGCTAAGGCCATTTGACCAGGTAATGAATTGCTCTCTACGCGTGTATCCGAAATAAATAGAGATAGCATGATGAGTGGGTTGGGTTATTGGGTTTGCCTTGAAATGAGTCATTTTTAGTACACGTCAAACATGGATCGGGATGCGTTGGATTGTTGACCTACAATACAAACACTTTTTATGATCCTTCTTGAAACTTTATATATAATTAATCTGTGAATTAGGATTACAGAAAAAATATATTGTTACAATAATAATCAAAATCTTAGAAAAAATCAATTAAGGAGACTATTCAATGACACTGGACTCTGGACGACTTTTAACTTGTTCGGCCATTTGGCTTGACTATTTTTAATTGACGCATTCGAGATGGAACAAAACCTAAATCGACAAGTTGAAACTGTCACCCAAAATTTTGTTCCCTTTTAGGTATCTCTTAAAGGCATTAAGGACTCGCCCATTTGTATGATTTTTGTTTATCCTGAATTTTGAGGTTCCCATCCCCATTTACTTTGGCAGTTAGCAATGTGATCCGTATCACATCCATTCAAGTGAGGAATATAGAATGAAATCTTTAGTAAACAAAAATCTATAGTTTTGCATAAATTTAATATGGTCGTGAGACCTTGGTGCGCCTCGACTTCATTGGTTTTTCAAGGATTTTGGTAACAAAGTGCCAATGAGTGTTTCCGTGACTCGAACTTGTGCATTTTGGTTTCCTTACTGAATCTTTTTTCTGAAATAGTTATTGTTGCGTGGCAGAGTTCTGGAAATATAAACTATTTTTTAACCGAAGAAGAGATTGAGGACTTGCTAAAATCTTGTGGTCTTACAAACTACACGTTCAAAGTTCAACAAGCTTTCATCATGTTTTCTGCACAGAAGTCTTGAAATCTTAGTTGAGCATCATTCCTTGTGCCTATTTCCTTGCTACACCGAATATGCCGAACATCAATTGATATTTGTAGGTCTCTTGAGCATGCACCAAGACTAAAAGCCAAACATAGAACACTTAAAGTCAAACATCGTATCTCTCAATTTGTATAGATATTTGAAGTATCAATAAATTATACCATAATAGAACTTTAAGACAAAAACATAAGTTTCCTGATAGCTGTATTTTATCAATACTCCATGAAAATGACTTCAACTTGACCTTTTGAAAGTCACTAGCGCTTATTTGTCCATGTAAGCTATTGAAATTTCTTTGATCTACTAGAACGTTATAAAATACCTAGCTAGGTTCTTGTTGGTATTGGGACAAATGTGTATTACAAAGGTGTAGTCTAGGGTGTGTGTGAGTTTGCTGTTAAAAAGATAGATATGTGAAACTATACTCGAGTATGTTTGTGTGAAGTGCTCCTATAGTCCTATACTCGTTGGTTTTGCAAGGATTTTGGTCAGAAAGTGCTAAAGAGTTTTCCATGACTTGAGCTCGTGGCATTTATGTAAACAATCACATTTTTGTAACCTTATGGATTGTTTCTGAAATTGTTATTGCTGTGTGGCAGAGTTTATCTGAGACTTATGTCAATTTAACCGAAGAAGAGATTAAGGACTTGATCAAATCTTGTGGACTTACAAACTACTCGAGCAAAGTTCAGCAAGCTTTTATCATGTTTTCTGCACAGCAGCCCTGAGAACTTGGTTAACCATCATACCTTGTACCTAAGTACCATGCTACACAGAATTGATATTTGTAGGTATCTTGGGCATGTACCAAGACAGAAAGGCATACTTAAAACTTTATACTCAAAGTAGATACCTTTCAGTTTGTATAGATACGTGAAATATCTTTAAAGTAGACTATGATAGAAGGTTATACAACTTCAGATTGAAGTTCTGAAAGTCAAATTTTTTATTTTTCCATCTATGCAACCAATTTAATCATCTTTGATATCATATGCCTGTTTTATAGATGCAAATTAAGAGAGATCTTTTATGGGTTGTATGGAGGTAAACCCAAGGAGCATCGTAGTCTTTACTAGTAGTTTTTGAAATTGATTTGTGGAGATTTTCAAGTTTCAAATCCCACTAAATACAAATAGGTTTTAAGATTAATAAGAGTTTAACTTTGGCCAAGCTTATATCTAACGGTGAATTTGCTCCCCGGGAATTATTGTCTATTAAAAGTAGAGAGTTGAAACCATGGCTTAAAGGGTAAAATAACAAAATTAACTTATGTAAGCTAGGTTTGTGGAAATGTTATCATTAACAAAAATAAAAATAAGCACATTTATCATTTAAATCACTACTATTAACTCGAGATCTTACCAACAAATCAACTCACAAGCATGAGATTCCAGACAATAAAGATATGTTGATTTTCATAAAGTACAACATCCTCATTGTTATTACAAGTCGCCATAATACGTACTTAACGTGTCTATCTTCTCAGAGTTGATACTTAATTACCTCAATTTTAATGCTCAAATTTCTTTTCTAAATATGTCAAGTTGAAACATATGAAAAGTTAAGTATCAATTTGCAATTGATCAATTGTGTTTTAAGAATTAACTTTTTGCTAAACAAAACTTATAAAAGTTAAAGGAGTTCGGGGGGTTGAAGTGAGATATATATCTTGACATGGGGTAAAGAGCAAAGTCACATGATTTGTAAGTGTGGAGGTTTATAATATGAGGGGATGAATATAGATAAATGAATCAAGCCCCATGTGGAAGAGAGTAATTTAAACCTAAATAAAGATGAACTAAATTTAATTATCTAGAAAAATACAAAGTTTGACATGATAATTGATTTTTATAAAGGTATTTGATAATGAGACGAAACTATTTAACATCAAAACCAAAAGTAGTTTACTATTATCAATATTTTTAAAATAAATAACACGATTGTCACTTGAAACTTATCATAATTACAATTTTATTAAGTCACTTGAAACTTATCATAATTACAATTTTATTAAGTAAACTGGTCAAAAATTGTACATTATTATATCAAAGGGTCATTGATCTAGTAATATCGTGGTGCTTTTTCAACTATGAGATTAAGAATTCAAGTTCTGAAATGAACATATATATATATATGTTAATGCATATATTTGTAATTAGCAACGTGTAAGTATTTGTCTACGTAAAAGAAAAAAAGAAGTTAGTAATACTTTTTATAAGACGGTGGAATACAAAATTAAGAATTGTTTGTTAATTAGTATTAGTACTTTGCAGAAAACGAAAGTTGGTTAAAAAATAAAGGGTGCAGAGTGCACTTTCAAAATTCAGAGAGTTGAGAGAGATCTCCCCTCGTGCGGCTCAAACGCTGACCATTCTGTTTGTTCTCTACTTTTCTTTTCTTTTTATTTTAAAAAATGTTATACTTTTGATCGTTCATATTCATCAGGATTGTAACCAATACTAACATAAGTAGTTTTGCAAGAAATTGAAGCTATCAGGTTCTCATTTATTGTTATGATTAGTTACCACCGTGATCCGGGAGCAACTTGTTAAGATTTCGTTAAAATATCTTATTATAGTCATTGTTGAATTAATCATCGTTCAATTGTGTTATTTCCCTTTGAAATTTTTTATTAGGAGAATTAATTTGTACACCATCTATTTTTATTTATTCGTCACTGAATCCGTTTAAAAACTACAAATTATAAAACAAATTTAGTGATATGTGAAGAAAAATAAGTAATAATATACAAATTATACGGAGAAAAATAAGTGATGAACAAATCATAACCTATTAGATTACCATGTACAAATTAATGACTTCTAAAACAAGCCTAGTTAAGCAAATATGTTGTTTTTAATTGGGATATCAATAAAACAGCATGATACAATTAAAATAACAACTAACTTTATTTAACTTTTGAGACAGAAAAGGAGAAAATGGAACACAAAAAACAAGTGGAAGAAGATGGAAAGGGATGAATATTTGGTCAGCCCAAGAAATTAAGATGGTTTAATATATATTGGGTTGCGACTGTCACGGATAAATGAATGAATACTTGATGAATAGATTCAGCACCACTCAGCTCATTAGATCCCTTGCACGTGACTTACATTCAGACTTCATTCACGAACTCACGTGACTTACGACTTTAAAACTTTTTAGCATCCATTTATCAACGTATCGCGACACTTTATCAATCAAATTCGATCTTTAAGTATTAAGTCCAAAATAAAGGTAAATAAGTTTCTTTCATAACAAGTTGAATATAATGGTTGTGATACATGCACAAACAAATAACTTATTAAAGTGTATGTCGTAAGAGATCCGTTAGAGATGCATAATATTAATTGAATTAATAATTAGTATTACTTGTGATAAGTATATTCGACTTTGATAAGTGTTTGATAAACAATGAATTATCAAACGCTGAATTCCCCGTAGGTTATAATCATAATCTATAGTCTAATAGTGTTATTCAAAGTCAATTGATTTGGAGCAAGAAATTTTGAGGTTCGATGACATATAATGTCTTTATATTTATATATTGTCCCTGCGTATATGATGGTAGAGTTAAGTCAATATTGTAAGATAAAATGTATAATATAATAATGATAAATATGATTGTATATTTAAGGTTAAAATGTGTTTAACTATACAATTTTTGACGCATGAATTTCACTGATTATCTCTTTTTACATTCATCAATCATTTTAACATGTATAACAGTTACATCTTTGGACTTAATTTTAGTTTTTTTATAATTAAATAAATCAAATACTTTTCATAAATAATACAAGTTTAAGGGTCAAAAGTAAAAATGAGATACAGTTGAAGGCAAAATTAATTAATTTATTTTTTTGAAGTGAATAACAAAAAGAAATTAGAAATAATACCAGTTAAAACATAATTTATTGACATATATAAAGCATTTTTCGTTGATGACACCTTAAGAGTAGGTCCAGTACAAAAAGATAATCGTCAAATGATCAGCTTTTAGATATAGTCATTTCTATTTTTAAAAGCTATCTTTCTATAGTTTCAATTTTAGGATACAAATGTTGATTTCTGTAGAAGAAGAAAGGTAGATCAAAGTGCCATGATATTTTAACAAATGTTGACGAAGGTTCATCAAACGGGTTAATTTCTGAAGATCCGGTTTATGAAGATTTGCAGAATTCTTCCATAAATGATTCCTTAAAATTAGGACGTTCAATGGATAAGCTTAATAAAATGAAGAAAAAAGATGATGAAATGTCCAAGTTTAGTGATTTCATCCAAAGCTTGACTAAAAGTGATACCTCGTCCGGTAAAAAGTAATTTGAGTTGATTTTCTTACGGAATTCATATTACGCCACAAAGCCAAAGAGTTATAGCTCAATGGGGAATTCTAAAGCCATGATGATTTCTGAATTAGTTTGGTTATATTTTTAAGAAGTCTATTATTCTCACGATCGAGGTCATTTTCTCAAGTTAGTTTTTCCATCTCAAGATCGGGACATCAAATCTTCCTCATCAATCCATCTCAAGAATCAAATGGGTGTTACCAAGAGTAGTCCGTAGGTGTTTTTGTTTTGAGCTCATGTCATTTGATTTTATTTTCCACATGTTCAATGTGTATCTCATCTTCTCTCTTCAACTTTTGTTGATCGAGATCGAGTTTATCAATATATTTATTTCATTTTTCGCCACGAAAAAAAGAGTTCAGGATACATAAGTTAAATAATAAATGATACCAAAGATATGTACATTTGATGTGTTTGTTGCGTTTTTATGGTGTAACATTATTAGATGTAAATGACAAGTATCTAGAGTGTAGGACTTCAAACTCCAGGATTAACTCTTGGAGAAGTGTAGGGGTTCCTCAAAATTAGCAAAATCTAAGCCCAGAGTATTAATTAAGCTGGGCGCATTATCTTGTGCAATTAAGGCTAAACCACTAATTAATCACTATTATACCGAAATTGCCTCCTACTTCTCTTGTATCTACTGATTACTCTTGCTAATTGTCTGTCCAAACTTTTAACAACCCCCACTTCCCAATAATTTAAGAGTGAGTTTCTGGAGTAGTTGTTATTGAATGTTCTTGGCCATATTTGTTTCCCTTCATACCGGAATTGCCTCCTACAATTGTCATCCAATAATTATTATAGACTTTTTTACAATTTTGCAAAGAAAAAGTACATGCCATTTTTAACTAGTTTCTATCACAATCAATTATTATGACAAGAATTTTGAAAATTAAGACAGTATCGGTTCATTGGGATGTAGAACATGCATACATGATACATACATATATACACCATTCATATGTATGTATGAATGTTGCATGCTTGTTTAATTTCACTTTATCATCATCATTTTATATTATGAAATTTGAAAGGGCTGGCAGTTATATACAAAAAGATAAGTGAAGTAGTTATTGTTGAGCAACTATATGCAACTAATCAAAGTTTGATTAGATTAAGGAGACCATATTAAGTGGTATCTTAATTTATTACCAATTATTGAGTTCCTTGCTTTAATGTGTTCTCCATTAATATCATTTCATATGGTTAATTGGCGAACATGTTTTCCATGATTATGGCGATCAAGAAAAGTAAGCTAATAATTAAGATCGCATCTATTCCAAATATTCAGAGTAGTTTCCCCTAAAAGAAGTGAAGGATAAGTTTTGTTAGTTTTTTGGAGCATTTCGTTAACTGCATGGATGATGTGTTTAGTTTTACTTGATTTCTTGTAATCGTCAACAATAGTTATCTAATGATAAGATGTCATAATTTCCTCACAATAATATCATTTTTGAACATTCTTAGTTAAACATTTTGTAGAAAACTAATATAAAAGAAACATAATACCAATACTAATAGAAAACTAATAATCATAGAAAACTATAATCTAATTATAAACTAACTATAAAATGTACTTTATCTAAGTGATATATTCTAATAAGAAAATACATTTGATTAGATCGTATACATTTTAATTCAGAAAAAAATCATAGTCTCTGTAAGATAATTTGAACGGAAAAGAAACATCATTCCTTTTAATAAATAAATTTAAACTTTAATATTGTTGTAAGTCTAGTGTTACCTTTCTTCTTCTTCCTTTTCTTTTTCTATGAATAGCATTACCTCTTTTAAATACTAGAAAATTGTAGATATAAGCCAGAACCTGCAGAATATATGATATTAATCTTTTTATCTTATTGCATGGACAGATATGATCAACCGCAAATCCATACAAGAAATTTAAATATAAAAGTAAAAACCAATCCGATCGTATGTAATAGTGGCCAGTAGATAGCAAGAATTACGTAACTTTGAATACATTCAACCAATGAGCTGTAGATTCATCATCTTCAAGACCATGCAGTATAGTAGCTAGGTTAGCCAATACAAGCTATGCATAGCATTATCACCCAACAGAGACAGAAATGGCAGCTGTTTCAAGAAGTTTGGCTGGTCTAGGGCTAGATACCTAGCTCTTTTGCCAATGTGATAAAAGAGTATTGTTCACACTTACGTTAAATACATGAGAATTGATATATAGATTTAGTAATAAAGATTTGAAAATGAACTTAATTCATTCAAATCTAACACATCATTAACACAAATATTTTTTCTTTACATTACCTTAATATTTATACACATATACAAATTATATCGTTAGGTTTAATTTTAGGTTCATGTTTTAAACCCATCAATTATTTTGTAAAAATATATTACTACATATCATGTTGATTATAGTTTCATTCTATTATATTGCATTTTCAGCTCAACTTGTTCTTTTGAAATTGTATTTTATCTCTAATAAAATGAATAATAATTATATTTTACCAAACACATTTTTTAATTACTATATTTTACAAATTCAATAATTAAATAATCTACTATAATATACAATCCCTAAAGAGCGGTCTAACACTAAGGGTGTTTAAAAGTATCCGCATCCGAAACTGAAACTCGAATATATGAATAGCCGATTCGAAAATATCTGAAATTTCGGATACCGAAAATAGAAACACCCGAAATTTTGATATCCGAATTTGGATAGAGATTTTCAAAAGTTTCGAATATTTCGGATATCCGAAACCTAAAATATTTTTACTTTTGTTTTTCTTTCTTATAGCGAATGTAGGCCTTCGTATAAGACAAATAAGTTGCAAACACGTTAGCAAAAGATTCAAACATTTTTCTACTTGAATAATTGTGTATTGTTTTGATTTTATGTTTGTAGTTATCAATTATTTTCATTGCTCGTTTTAAGTTAAAACTACAAAACTAAAAATCAAATATTAAAATTCAAACATTTAAAATTTCAAATATTCAATATTAAACACCTCTAATTAACACCCCCTAAAAAGCCACCAAAATAGTTATTAAATTGCAAACTTACGACAAATCTTTGATTCTCCTAAATTTACCTAGATATACACAATCAACAACACCAAAGGTACACCAGCTTAGAAGAAACAGAATTACTTGAAAGTTAACATATATAGTAAATTAAAAAAAAAAAAAAAAAAAAGTTATGCAGAATAACATTTTACATTTGTAATAAAATATATCATTTTCTTATCAAGGAACTCCCTTTATTAATTGTTAACCAACATAGGAGAAATTTTGCATTTTTTTATACCTCCTATTATAATTGTCCTTTAACAAAAAATATTTAAATTCATAATATGTTGATAAAATGTTATTTTTATCCTTATATTCAATGTAAATTTTTTAATTGAGTAATAGATAAGGATAAATTTGAAAGTTTAATGAATTTTATTAATTATTTTTTTAAAAAGATAATTTTTTAGATAAGTAAAAAATAATAGAGTTAGGTTCAAATGAGAATGGATATTATTTGTGAGAATGGAGGAATCAATCTCAACCATCCATCTCATCAAAAAAATAATACCCCCAACACTTTTAAAAAGTGAATATCTCACAAACGGTTAGTCAAAAAAATATAAAAATTGCACCATAAAAATCAGCATTTTTTTCTCTTCGATTAGACATCTCACAAGGTATACTTTCGACGATTTTTTTTTTTTTTTCATATTTTGGTGGGTTTCGAAATTGGTAACACATGTGTTAGGTGCGGTAACACATGTGTTAGTTGCAGTAACACATGTGTTAGTAGTTAGTAACACATGCCACTAACACATGTGTTACCGAAACTAGCACATGTGTTACCAACCACTAACACATGTGTTACTAGTTTTCAACCCAAAAAAAAAAAAAAAAAAAAATTTTTTTACCGAAAATATGTCATGAGTGATCTCTAATCGTAGAGAAAAGAACGCTGATTTCAATGGTGCAATTTTTATAATTTTTTGATTAGCCGTTTGTGAGATATTTAACTTTAGGGGAAAATTGGGTTTTGCAAAATGGATGGCCAGGATTCATTCCTTCATTCTCACTAAAATTTCCATTCTCATTTGAACTTCCCTCAAAAATAATAATGTAGACAATAAAGCTGAAATAAAAAGTGAAAGAAGTTTAGCATCTCAATTTTATAATGTGTGAAATTCGAATTTCCTTAATTCAGAACCGGATAATTTACCATTTTTTATCTCCCTTGGGCTAATAATATGTCTTGAAAATAAAAGAAAAATATATACATAATTTATGTGACCACAAAAATGGTTGTATAAAATTCATTGTCTCTTTCGTTGTAACGCATACCCACAAGTCCACAACAACATAAAATACTACTAAATCCATTATATGCACATTCAAAACAAGTTATCTAATCGTTAAATATGTCTTGTAATCTTATTTATTCAAGAAACTTTTTACTTTTACTCGCATTTCAAGAGAAATTTTTACGGATGTCTAAAATTCAAAAGTTAGATAAACTTCCAATATTGTTAACTTTAGTTTGTATTTATATTTATCATTAATTTGATAATATATATAGGGACGGATCTATAGGGAATGGATAATTATGAAAGAAGGAGAAATTTAATCTGAGTCGTCTGTTAACATTCTTCACGTAGAATGTTATATATATATATATATATATATATATGGATGATCCTGAGGGAAGGAGGAAGTTAATCTAGACAATCTATTAACATTCTTCGTGATGAATGATAACTAACATTCATCACGAAGAATGTTAAATCATAACTCTTGCTTATTATTTGTAACAACATTCATCACGAAAAATGTTAAATCATAACTCATGCTCATTATTTTTAACATTTTTCGTGATGAATAATAACTAACATTTTTCGTGATGAATGTTAACGGACGACTGAGATTAACTTCTCCCTTCCCTCGGAGTTAATCCTTCCTGTAGATCAGCCTCTACATATACATTATAATGCCGGATCGTGTGACCGAACAACAAAAGTAACAAACAGGATGAATATTCGAACTCTCAATGAGAGGTTATTTTCTTGGCCGTCAAGTAATAATAATATCTCTATTTTTCCAACTCTAATCACGGATTATAAGTTTAAACATAAAAAGGAAAGAAGCCTAAACAAATACGAAAAAGGAAACAAAATCCGAAAGTTTAAAATAAAGCTTAAAAATAAAAAAAAAACATCATTTTCGGCCCCTAAACAATCCCGAATGGCCGAAAGTGCCAGGGCTCATGGCAATGCGATGAGCCTTGCTCGTCTCGCCGTTTCCAATTAATAATGCGAATTTCATCCAATTCCGCCACCGAAATCAACTTTTTAAAAATATTCGGTCAACGTTATCATGATGTTATCGTTATGGCCGTTAACTACATCACATTACATATATATATATATATTAAAAAACATTTAGAATATTTAATATTTAAATATAAAATGATCATTTATAACTTGACCAAATAAACTTGAATTCATGATTAATATTGTTATACCTTCACTTTACGCTGAAATTAATATATTAATCTTGTTTCAAACAGTTAAACAATTGAATCGCCTAATAAATTCTGAAAGAAGTTCACGAATTGTAAATTTTTATATGAAAAAGCACATTAAATGTTGTAGATAATAAAAATGAGACATAAGAAATAACATTTACTCATTTAGGCTAGAATATGAAACAAGTTTTATTTAAGAATAATGTCAATTAATACAAATTTTAGAAGGAATGTTCAAATAGTGAAATTTGTTAGGATGGGAATGAACTGTTTAATTTTCAATTTTAAGATTAACTAATTTTTTTAATAAAAAATTTATATTAAAATTATTAGAATTTTATACATTTTAATATGAAATAAATTTTTAAAAAATATATATAATACAAACAACTAATTTTTGTGATACACACTATAAATTTTTTTAGTATGTATCAGACTGAAAATAAAAATTAGTGTGATACATAATAAAAATTACTAAGATTTGCTTCCCTCTGAATATATAGGGTGGGGATCTAGATGGAAGCAAAAAAAATTAAAGAAAGAGGGAAGTAAATCTCAATCCTTGATTTCATCATAAATGAATTTTAAAAATCACTAATAATTTTAAAATTTAACATTCATCACAAATGAATGTTAAAAACATTTATTTATAAAAAAATCAAGGGCTAAAATTTGTTTCCCTCCTTCCCTAAGATTTGGAGCTTTCCTATTGATCATTTTCATTATATATATACATATAGGAGTGAGTTCAAGGGAAAATGAAAATTTGATGGAGAAAGGGGAGAAAGGTTTTTTAACTCTTCTATTCAGTAAAATAATTATTTGATTCAGTTTTAAATTATATTTATTTTTTATAGTTGTTTTTTCTGAATCATAGTTTTAAGTATATCTTTTTCTCTTTTCTCCTTCAAATTTTCTTTCTTTTTAGATCTTGATACTATATATATATATATATATATAGACACACACCGGCTAGTAATACCGAATCATTTGGAGCAAAATTCAAAACACTTAACTTTCCTAATATTTTAGTTCTACGATTTCATCTTTTATATGTACATCAAGTCAAAGAATAAATATATTCGTGCCCTTTCTTCTCTTGTGATTTAGCCTCTATAAATACTTTCAGCTTGCTATCTCTCACTCCCGTCCTCTTGTTCCACTACTACTCCAAGAAAGTTTATATGATCATGGTATGTCCAATTTAAAACATCTTTGGCAAATTTTTGTATGCCTCATTAATTTTTTTATAATGAACTTGTCATTTATTCTTTACTAATATAGAATTTTGAAATAATTGCATGGTTTCTATGCATATAGGGAATTCGAAAGCTGCTTTGGTTAGACTCTCTTTACACACAGAAATTCTTCGAGGCGTGCTCAATTCATGAGAATGCTAAGAAGAACGAGAAGAATATTTGTTGTGTTGATTGTTGCATTAGCATATGTCCACACTGTGTGCACACTCATCGGTTCCATAGACTACTTCAAATTCGACGTTATGTATATCATGACGTTGTACGGCTAGAGGATCTAGAAAGACTTATCGATTGCTCAAACGTTCAAGTAAGATTCGAATGAAAAAAGAACAACTATACAATTCTCTTACAATTTTGCATAATTCAAATTTTAATTTTAATTTTCAGGCTTATACTATTAATAGTGCAAAAGTGGTGTTCATCAAGAAGAGACCTCAAAATAGACAATTTAAAGGCGCAGGGAACTATTGCACTTCTTGTGATAGAACCCTTCAAGAACCCTTTATCCATTGCTCTTTAGGGTGTAAGGTATAGTAATTCAATTCATATGATCATCACTATATTATATATTTCTTCATTTTGTAACATGAGATCAAAATCGAAAACTTAACTCATACGTCTAAGATAGCAATTTAGTTTTCAGAATTCAAGTTCAAAGCTCCTACTAAACAAGAAGAATTCTTGCCTTAAACTTGAAAGATTGCATTAAGATTAAACAATTCTTTATTCATTTATCAAAAGAGATATGCATGTTGTTTAATTTGTGTACATATGCACATTTATTATCTCATCACATATTTATAGATGTAAATGTATATTTGTGTATGGTAGAGCTCAAAATTCAGAAATTTGTTGCATTGTATAGCATATAATGACTTGGTTTTAATTGTGTTCAAATATGAATAGGTGGATTTTGTGCTCAAGCATTATAGAGACCTCACACCTTTCCTAAGGGTATGTAACTCATTACAACTTGGTCCCGATTTCTTCATTCCTAATCCTAACGATAGTGGGGACGATGACATGATGAATGAGACACCTCGCTCAACTATTGTGGACTTGGATGACCCGATGAGCTCAGGGTCAGGTTCTTCAGGGTCTGAAACGATGATCATGATGTGCACCGGGTTCGTAAGGAAGAAAAGAAGTGGACTTTATTCTTGTGAAAGGTTTTCTAGTAAGGTTCATTCTGAAGAAGATATGGCGACAAGTATGAGTAGAAGAAAAGGAGTTCCACAAAGATCACCAATGTGTTGAGAAATATATAAAATTAATAATAGAACATCTTTTTTTGTAACTTTTTAGTTTCTATTTTTTAAAATATTATAAGACACTTTCACTCGCGCAACTACTCTCTCAATGATGTTTTTTATGGGTTAATTAATTACTTGGTCGGGGTGTTTTGTCTTAATGGCATCACGTGATTCCCAATTCCAAGCTCATTTTTTTTTTTAGGATTTATTTCATTAATTTATTTAAAAATATTATAAACTAAAATTATGAATGAAGGAATTTATTGTTAGTATTACGAGTAATTTTCCTATCGATATCTAAACTCTTAAGACTTGCCAAAAATAGAAATATAAAGATTGGGTCATTTCACAAAATAAGAAACCCACGCGTGACATATGGTTTTCTTTTTGAATTAAATGAATTATTTATTATTTATTTATATATAATGAAAATTACATTTTCAAGGTCAAATTTTTTACATAAACACAATCAATCAACCTTTTATATAGCACGAATGATATTTCTTTGTTAAAACAAGCAACATATTTTGAAGAAAAGACTATTACATTTGTACTAATAATTAATCAATAAAATAAAAGAGTTGGTTTGATAGTAAAGATCCGAACGTCGACAAGGTTTTGGAACTCGAGTTTGAAACCCTGCTTTCGAAGTTTTTTGCATCCCAATGTGTTTTATAAACCGACTTAATGTGCTGTTCAGATTCCTTGTTTAAACTACTATTTTTATCATCATTTACATACATTTTACAAACTATGGTAGTACGTAGTTGGTCTATGAAAACCTTAATTCATAA
This sequence comes from Logfia minima, assembly GCA_963921325.1. Lineage (NCBI taxonomy): Eukaryota > Viridiplantae > Streptophyta > Magnoliopsida > Asterales > Asteraceae > Logfia > Logfia minima. The sequence continues at coordinate 32,993,605 of OY992773.1, forward strand.
GGGCTGAATAGTTAGTAACAAATTTAATATCTCTAAATTATTATATATTATATTTTATAAATTATATGAAAGGAACCTTAAATTTCTGAGGTTTGTATCATAATTTTTGTGTTTATTGAGATGATGTTCCTAACTTAATGTTCCAAAAGTCTCCTTTGACTTTGACCATATATGTGGTATAGGCTTAAGTCTATATCCCACAGGTGTTACTTCATTTATGGAGGTTTTGTTTTTATTTGTGTTGTTTATGTTCATAGGTGAATTTATTAGTACATCAATAAATTTAAGTTCATACGGCATTAAAACTTATATGATTTTGAGGTATATATTATCTCCAGTTATTTAATATAATATCTTGAACTCTCTAATATATGCACATATATATTAAACATTTTAATACCTTATAAGTAAACGAAATATATGACAAAAATTATGGAATTGTCTAACTTGCGCCCTTAGGGCATAGGTTAAAAAACATCGTTGAATCACAATGTCCATAAATATAAATAATATGAATTATAATAAATGCATGAGTATAAATGAAAATTGATAAATTTATTAAATATACTTTATTTTTAAATAAAAAAGGTTTCAACATTTAATAAAGTTAATCTTATGCCCTTGTATGTTAAAAAACACCTCATAACTTAGAGTCGTACTAGAAATGATTATTTTATGTCTTGGGTTTATAAATGCAACATGGTGTGACTCAAAATCGGAGAAATTTTATTATTGTTTACACCGCTATTTTTTGACTGGTCAAACAAAGAACAACGGTTATTAAATATACTATTAGTTCCTGTAAGTATATACAATATTTTGATTTAAATACTTTTTTTGATAACAAAGATTATACAGTATTCAGAATTATTATTTCATGACTTCGAATATAAACTAAGCCTTCTGCATTGTGAGAATATGGTGGAATACAAGCAAACGTATTTTACTGACAAAAAAATAAAGTAAAAAAATAAAATATTTTTCTGAAATAGTTGAGCTTCGTTACGGTGTTTGACTGCTGAAATAATAAATCAAATTGTGTAGCAAATAGTTAAATAATAAAACAAAAATAAATACGCTCTTACTAATTTCGCTACACAATTTAATTTATTGTTTGAACAGTCAAACACTGCAATAAGACCTAACTACTAAAACTTTGACTCCTAATATGCAAAGCCAATTTGAAATGATAAACGCTTTTGAAGGCCCAAAATTGTTACGAGGTGTTTAAGAATTGCTCGAAATATAAGAGGATAATTACGATGACCATATATGAACCCTAAAACCCCTTTCTCTTGTGGAACTTTTATTTCTAACTAACCAATATTCATAATTTCCCACGATGTTAAAATAAATTACAAGGCATAAAATATCCAACTTCTTTTTTCCCTTCTGGAAACACTCGACTTGTCCCATCTAATAAGAATAATATCATATATCATATTGGGCCTTCAGTTGGGCCAACATACTTTGAGGGACATTACGTCATGTTCAAGATTAAGAATCAATATAACTATAATTCTTTTAGTTTTCTTAACAAAAAGTAAAGTTTTAGAACTATTTCATGTTGTCTAATATCTCATGTTTAAAAATCAAGATAACTTGTTTTCATGTACATGAATGAGTCAATTTTATCTATATTATTTTTTATTTGTTTAACAGTAAATATGAATGAATGAGTCAGATTGTGTCTCACATATTTGTATTTGACATGCTTTCAATACTTACGTGATGGCTTTCTAAGAAGTTTTTGTCTGAAAACTGAAAATCACATCTGACTATTCAGAGATGGTTCAAAAGTCTAAAACTGAATCATTTAAGACTGTTTATTTTTATGAATCGAATCTGAATTAAGATCTGAATGTCAGTAATTATTTATGTTACTATTTAAAATATATTATATATTTTAAAGATATATAAATATATGTAACTCGTAGAAATAACATAGCCAACCACTTTCAAATAAATTGTCTTTGAAATACATTCATAAAGTAGTACTACCTTTAACAAATCAGAATTTTAAACTCCATTTTGCATTAACCGTGCCGCAATTTGATCACGCAAATTTGTCATGTATTGTTGGCCCGCCGCACTCCCATGTGGTTGAGCCCTTCATCATTTACACTCTCATTGTTACAAGTGCGATTGCGATTACATATTCAGATTTGCTCATATCGACGGAAAAGGTGATCACTTAAACCCTCGTTCCATTTAAATCATGAATAGCAAAGCATGCTATAGTAATATGATATCTCTTTGTTTAACCAAAGAATACGGGGGAATTCTCGTCAAAATGGGAAAATGTGCATTCAAAACACCGAAAGCAAGTTCAATAACGTTTCTAAGTTTTGCATGAGCTTCATTGAACTTTTCTTTGCTATATATATTGCACATCTTCGACGAAACTAGCCGATACCTAACATTACGATATGGTGTCATAAACTGTCGGGTGTTTTTATATGCAGCATCACAAAAATAGTAAGGTAACTTATTAATACGATAAGTAGTGTATATAATATATTATAAACATGACTTGAAATATACCTGATTAGCTATAGCTTCGGACAATATTCTAGAATCATGAGCCGTACCTTCCCATCCAGCCACAATGATATTAAAAATCATGTTTGAACTCACAAATTGCCAAAACATTACGATAGCAGTCAACTCTACCTCTACCTCTATCTCTATACACATTCTGTTTATTTGTAAGGGGAGCAGCATGTATTAAAGTTCCACCAAAAGCACCAACGGCCCCGTAAATAAGAAAATAAGCTGTTAGCCTAAATCGAAATGATGGCCTCATACTAATAATACTATTATTATCATTATTATTAATAATTACCTTGAATATACGTCGTTGCCTCCTATTATTTCCAGTAAAGTTTGGATTCGGATTAAATGTTGTTGGTCTTATACATCTTCGGCAAACAACATCATTTTATCCAATACTTCGTGAAATTACTTATGAATTGTCCCATTTGAGTAACAACATTTCAACACTATGAAACGTTGATTGTGACCTACCATTATCAAGAAAATAGCCATCTTCTCCTCGACTAATAAATGTTTGCTATCTTTTAACTAACCTTTCACTTTGAAATGCGAGCAATGTCGGACAAATGAATCACATGACACGTGTAATAACTCAGGTACATTGTTTATTTTTCCTTCCAATAGCTCTAAAGTGAAATCCAGACATTGCCGATGTATTATCTCCTTCTCGTTTGTGTAGAGATGGCCGAAAGTACTTAAAATAAAAGTAAACAAAAATGACATGCAATTTTCTGATTATTATCCATGTTCCTGGTAGAAACATAACAAAAGTTAAATAAGAAATATATACAAGCTAAAACGTGAACACAGTAAGTCATAAATGTTCTTTCATTACAAAAGGCAAGCAAAATATATCCATAATGTTTTTAAAATTTCCAAAATACATCCATACTGTTTTGCATAACATTAGCATGAAACATAGATATTCAAAAGATCCTAACATAAGTTCTAAACATGTAAACTAGATAGTTGAACAGTGTCATATTCCGTATCATAATCGGTATCTTGGGTGCCATATGGATCATAGGTGTTTTCATCCGCCTGACTCTCAATAGGGGCATCCTCAATTTGTATAGTTGGGATATTAAAGTTCAGAGAAGATGACGTCCTTCGTGGTGTCTTCGTACTAACAGTTGGGATGTTAGAGTTACGAGTAGATGATGACACCCTTTGTGAGGTCTAAGTATGAAATATTGGGTCATTAGAATTAATAGTAGATGATGAAGCCCTTTGTGGAGCAACACACTGATTAATTGAACCGGTTGCAGAATTTCCGTCATACAAAGTTGTACAAAGGTCAATGAAAGGCATAGGCGTCGTTTTCGACGATGAAGCTTTAGGATGAACCTTTATCGAATTGACAAGACCAAAATAATCGTGTTTACAATATACTCAGTTGGTTACTAGTATGTTAAAGAAAATGCTATAACGTAAAGTGATAAACACACCTGGGAAAGTTCGTCCCATTCCTCATTTGTCATGTTGAATGTATTGGTTTGAGCATTATAAATGTTCCCTATTTTTGCTCTCAAATAAGCCCAACCTACGTATTTTGCTTTGGCATAATCAAACTGACTTTTTAACTGCTTTTGATTGGCTTTTATGTGATACACTTTGACGCGGGCCCAAGTGTGGAGGATCGGGCCCTTGTGTTTCTTGAGGCCCAGGATCGCGTATCAAAAGGGGCTCACGAAAAAGGTCATAACTTGGGCTAGGAGTGTTCGTTTGAAGCCCATGACCAGTCGAAAGAAAGCTTGGGCCGAGCCCGACGTCGTGACTAACAGCCGTAGGCGGTTAGCCCAACATTCGGGCCCAAACTCGCTGTCTTTTATGATTTATGGGCATTTTTATGTTTTTTCATACTTTTTTGGACTTTGTTTTTGGGCTAGAGTCCGGCCCGTTTATCCGTTTAGGCCCATTCGAATTTCTGGTTCCTTTTTAGGGTTCCATGAACATTATCAAACAGTTAGTTTTTGGATTGAATGAAATTTCATTTTTCTCTCATTTTTGAGACGGATTTTACCTAATTATTGGCATTATTTTGAATCAACAATAGTTGGAGAAAATCGTTCCTGGTATTCGTGTGAATCAACAGGCTCGATTTGTGTTATCTTAATTTTAGTCTACATCACACTTCTTCCAAAAAAAAATCCCAATACACCCCAAGACTCCAAATGTAGGCTACGATCCCCCTACGACCCATTCTATTTACCTTTACAATATGCGATTCTAAAAAGAACTTAAGTTGTTCATTGGTAAATTTTAGTCGTTTCACGCCTACACAAAAATGGACACAAAATTCCGACATGACATGAACAGAAAACATTATTTTATCATTAACACATCCAATGGCAAAATCTATGGGCATATATGTATAAGCAACAAAGTCCTAACACCATATTAGTAATAACATCATGCAATAAAGAAAAGTTCTAACACTATAGTGATAATAACATCAAACAACAACAAAGAACTGGCAACAAAATTGAAAAACTTCTGACCGAATCATAAGAGGTTTTTAAGAAAAACCAAAAACACCTTAGCTTTGTTAAAGATTTTTTTCACTTATATATATTTATCATTTTATCAACAAAAAGTTACATGCTACCAGGGGTGTTCATAAAGGTTAACGGGAGATTCAGTTAACCGAAAATCGGGGAATTGAAATATCAGTTTGTCATATTCTTAAACCTAAACCGAAACTGAAAGATTCAGTTAATTGGTTTTTTCCGCTTCAGTTAACCAATTAACCCTTTGTAAATGAATATTCACTTAAAAAGTGAATAATAACACACATTTACAAATTTATTAATAAGTATTAATTATATATTAAACATTTTAATCATTTAAATATCAAATGATAAGGATTTTACTCTTTATAATTGTATATTTATGTTGCACATATGTAAATCTTTTGAAGATAACTAAAACTAAGTAGTAATAGTTACATTACTCAGCCAAATTTAAGCTAGCAATTACACTAAAATGAGTTAAAAAGAAATTTAGATAGTTTAGTCAAATTAAAAGTGTAAATATCTATATGTAAATATAATATGCGGAGGGATCAATAGGGAAGCAAAAAAATTAGGGAAGGTGAAAGTAAATCTCAACCATTAATTTCATCATAAATGAATTTTAAAAATTACAAAAAATTTCAAAATTTAACAATGTTAAAAACGTTTTTTAATAAAAAAATTAAGGGCTAAGATTTACTTCCCATATTTTCCAAATTTTGAAGATTCCTTATTGATCATTTCCCAATATAATATAATATACACATGTATCTTAAATATTGTCAATTTTTCAATTAATTGTTCGCGATAAAATCTTGAATCGAAGTGAAAGACTGAAAAAATAACGGTTCAATTAACCAACTGAAAAGAAAAAGTCAGTTCGATTGATTAAAAATTCGCTTCCAATTCAACTAGTTTTCGATTTTAAAATGCTTTTAACACCCGTACGTGCTACATTGGTACCTAACCCCAACATAAAAAAGTAACAAATAAAAATAACCGAAAGTTAATGCAAGGCCTATGGACATACACCATGAATATATTGTACAAGGTTAGGTGGCGAGGTAAAAACTTTCTATGTCTTGTACACATCATATCCAAATGCTTTAGCAGACGAATCTTGCCAAATAAATTTCACGTGACGTAAAACAAGCTAACAGTAATTTATTTATTTTACTTACCCTACAATTTTTTACAAATTAAAGTTCACATCTTTTATCAAATTTACACTTAAGATGAATTGTACGCGGTTCTTTTGGTTCGTTACCTTACTTCTCTCGTCATTCTTGGCGGAATTAAAAATTTGGTCTCCGATATTATAAAAGTCTAGAATTTCACTCCACTTCGTAATTTATTATATTAACTAAAATAATAATGAGATGCGGTACCTTAAAATGAGTGATGACACTCTTCAATAACCGATAATATTTCAACTAACTTTATATAAAATCGTCTTAATTGACCGATAACTCATGTTACTACTGATATAACGTAGATCCGCTCCTTCTTGTGGTTCTATACTCCTATTATATCACATTAAACCAATAAAAAATTAAATCTACAGAAACATATTACAACGTGAAAGTGCAAAAATAAATGTCCAAGAAGATTACAATAGTTTAAATATCAAGCGTATGTAAATGTAATTATAAATCATCTAACATTTAAGTGTGCAACAATTTAGTACGATTACATTATGTGTAACAATCTAGTTATTTGTGACAAACCATAAAAAACGGACTACAATCGATTGATATGCCAAGTGTATTCGGTAATTATTTCTTTTCTTTTTTCTTAGGTACGTAATTGAAAAAGGAAATAAAAAAATCTTAACATTATTTTTGGTTGTTCAGATCTGGCATTGAGAAAACAGAGAGGGAAATAAAGATCCCCTAATTCATCAAATTATATAAATTCGTTCTGTAATTTTTGTTTCGTAGTGATTAATCAAATGTTAATTATGTTAGTTCGTTCAGTTAACTGTTTAATTTCGTTAATTTGGAGATCAGGTTTTTTGTTCGATTGGGTCGCGTTTATTAAACCCAAGACAAATTGGGGGATTTAGTTTTAAATCTGAACTTTATGATGTGTTTTCTGTTAATGCTTTGGGAGAAACCTTTATTAGTTTGTTTGTTCCTTGTTCTTGTTTAGTTTGCTTTCGTTGCAAACGATCACACTACTTGTTTAGATTATTTCAGCTTGGTTTTCAAAATTATGTAATGTTTTTGACTGGTGTTTTAGTAAACGAAAGTAACCAATAATAAGAAAATGTTTAGTAACAATTATTTAGTCACGTGGATGACACCTGACTCATCAGATACAATCACATTACATATACATATTACATTTAATAAAATAAAGAAAATCACGAATTATAAACAACTTGTTATTTGGGTCAAGTTTTGTACGATTTGTCACAAATAACAAGATTGTTAGACAAAATATAATTTCAATTAAATTGTTTCACGCTGTGTATGTTAAACTATTCATATTTACATTTACAAATAGTTAAGCCTAATTTGAATTTATATCCGTTGATAGATCGATAAAGTGAACTCATAGACCTAATTTCCTAAAAATCAACAAGTTGTTTATTCCCCAAAACAAATTGAGAATTACCAAGCCCAAATTGACCCTTACAGTCGTAAACTTGACACACACCCGAAACGATCATCAAAGCTAGACTCAAAACAGAGAATAAGATAGCGAAAAATTTCCACGATGCAAGAAACAACTTCTTGATGACGCGAAACACTTTAACCCTCGGTAGATTACCATAATACTTGTTAACTTTCGCAATGGTTTTTTGCAACTCAGATATCTTTCCATCTTTTTTCACACTCGATTTACTGATCTCGTTAAAGAGTTTCACGATTTCCTCATCACCCAAATCGCCTTCGATGATATTCTTTTCACGAAGGATCTTTACGTCTTTAGAACCATCTATAATCCCACACATTAAGTCCACATACTCGGTGAAATCAAGATTGGTGAAATTCCCTTTCTTGAACATTAACTCTTCATAAGCCACCAAATTCCTTAAAATAACTTCGGAATCGGATTTCAAAGCAAGAACCGGGAGGGAAAATGTCAAAGTTTCCTCGTCGAATTCAATGTCATGAATGCCACCACCAGTCGAAATAATTTCAATTTTTCCAATTCTTGATAGCTTTGAAACAGAAGGAATCTCGATTTCTATCATTGTAGGGTTTTCACCTATAAATTTCTTGATCAAAACACTAATCTTGTCCCATGGCAACTTTAATACAAGCGAAATAGGTTGCAAAAAAGCATTTGCACCCACAGACAACCCTCCCGCGATTTGTACTACATTTTCGACATCTTCTAGGTGTACATCCATCAAGAAATTTACTCGAAGAAAAGGGTTTTTAGGTGCTAAATTATAGTTTACGATCAAATGATACATGCAATCAAGCAAATGAAATCTGTTACTTATGTCAAGATCAAGTACTAGGGCTTCATTTGTAGTGAACTTAAGTGGCGATCTTGTTTCACAAAACTTAACCAATAAATTCACGAGAAACGAATTATCAAAATCACTAGTTAAATTTTGATCAACAGTAGTTACCAATTCAACTATTATCACAAGTGGGATTTGGTTTTCAACCATCATAACATCTTCAAAAGATTCATGTGGACGTTCGTCTGTTTCATGTGGGTCCCACGGGCGTTCACGGGTTATTATAGACATAGCATCAAGCAAGTAAATTGCATCAATGGCAAAAACCCACGCTAAACATTCATCGTTGATATCAAAGTACAAATCATAGCAGCATCGAGCTACGGGGACAAGATTTACGAGTCTTTCGAGTACGATTTTTTCAAATTGTGATATGATTTTGTAATGTCTTAAGACTTTCTTGGCTGTGATGAGTTTGAATTGTTGTTGCTTGTTGTAGAGGTTGGTTTGGAAATGGTGATTGGGTCCCAAACCGATGTGTTTGGGAATGTAAGAATCTTGTTTTTGGGTGGTTAGGGTTTGGGGAAGTTGGAAGATACAAATGGGAAGATTGGTGTTGATTTGAAGATGATTATCGAAGGTTTTGGTCAAATTGTTTAACCATTGTTGCATATCTTTATTGGAAGAAGAAGATGATAGAAGTGGAGAGTTGGTAGTTGCCATTTTTAGTTTATGGTGGATAGGTTTTTTCGTTTTGTATTAATTGATTTATATAAAGAAAACTTGTTTGAAAAAGTGATATTATTGTTTAAAAAGAAATTGGGAACTAGGCGTCCGATTACGTACGGAAAACTTTATGAGATTTTTTAAAAAAAAAATTTTAAAATTGAAAAATTAGAAAATGTGTTTAAGTTTTATAATAGAAAGAAATATATAATTTGTGATCTTTTACATTTCTATTCCGAAAATAAAAACTCAATTCTTTATACTTGAAGCGTTTTCTAAGTTCTTATTAATTTTTAATTGACACAAAACTCTAAAAAATGAAAAAAAAATAGAAAAATATTTTTTCATAGCTAAATGATCTCTAACAAAAAAATAGATGTAATGTTTATATTATATTTTAATTGAAATTTTGATGGGTCTCTTATAATTGTGAGAAAGGAATATTATACTGGGCTAGATGCTAATACGGGCTAACGGTGAAGTTCATATTAGTACTATTATGGGCTTGTACCAGAGAAAAGATGGGTCTGTTAGAGAGGTCCTGCACTGCTGCTTCGTGGAATTTTAACTGAAGTAAATGAAGTCCAACATCAAATGACCTATAATCTTCATTGCTATTCACCTGATAAAGCAGAGGTACTGTAAGGAGATATTGATTCACTTCTGGAGGTATAGGGTCAACTCTATTGTGTCAAGTGCTTGAATTTGGTTTTAGATAATGCTTGAACTTAATTTCATTTCATTGAAAATGAAAAGAAAAAAAAAATGTTTTTATTTTCTAATTTAAATGCTATCACCAATGTTCTGAGTTCACAGGAGAAAAACCAAACAAGTGTTTTAACTGATACAATGAGACACATCTTGTTGTGAACAATGAAGAAAAAAGTCACCTTGAAGAAATCAAATTACATGGCAGTAACACCATTGGACAAACTATCATGATACTTTTCAAACATTAGGAACCCAAATACAAATACATCTGCTTCAATTATAATTGAAGCAACTGTTACTGAATATGAAATTTATGGGGTTGATTTTGGACAAACCAAGATATGATATCTTAGTTGCCATCTTCTTACCCGATATAACATTTCGAGCACTTCACTTAAGATTTAATGTTGAGTGTCGACATTGGTATGAAGGTAGTCTAATCCACAGGACACAAATATGTTATAGATCACGGTATAGGCATCCGTTGGGCATATATTCGTAGACAAGAATCTTCTTCGTAAGTTAAAATGTTTCTTCTATGCGAATACTATCTTTCTACACTTTTCCGAATCCTCCCATCTCTAACGCTCACTTTCGTGTCCTTTGTAAACGTTGCCAAATCCTTTGTACACTTTTCCGAATCCTTTGTATACATTCCCGAATCCTCTGTAAACGTTCCCGAATCCCCTGTATACCTTTTCGAATCCTTTGTATACCTTTCCGAATCCCTTGTAAACTTTTCCGAATACTCCCTCTCTAACATTAGTCACTAAATTCTTTTCCGAAAGAAAATTTTAGCTCTTTAAATCGTTGCATCTAATTTAAAGGAGTATCAACTTTGTGTAGGTGATCGTATAAGGTAACTTGAACAATATATTCGTACACTAGGATCATCTCATTAAGTGACAACGGATTAACTTAGAAAGCATCTTAATTTCAGCTATAAGGTTAGGTGTCTCCGGATGACCAAACTAAGAGATGGACTTAACGGTCACAAGTCGAAAATTATGCTTGATTTCACCTTTATACACCGTGCCAAATCCATAATACACCTTCCCATAGCCACTGTATACTTTCCCAAATCCGCACAACCACTTAATAAGCCGACTGATTCTCATCCAAAAGAATCTCTAACCTTTTATGAAAGTAGTCTAAACCACATACAACACCTATGTCTATCTTTGGTAGATAGATCCGCAAGTTTCCACTTATCACTTCATCATCAAAGCCTACGGTTGCGGATCGAATCTCCACAACAGTAACACACCCACCTAGTTGTACCAAACTCGATGATGACATATTGTCACCAACACCAGTTACATAGTACATATTCCTAGTTATCAGTTGCAATCTGTAAATAAAAATTTGAAAACAAATTAATACAACTATATAAGCTTGAACCAGATACAAACAGGGCTGATAAAACTTTCATTTTTGGGTCACGAATGTTATAGCTAGCTAGCCCAAATGATTAACTAATCCAAGTTTCATTATTTATGCAAGCTAAATATAAAAATGGGACAAAAGTAAAACACTAATCTGTGATGAGTACGAAAAGTAATACTGATGGATACAAGTTAAAGGAAAGTAAATATAATAAAAGTTACAGTAGATGCTTACAAGATATTGGACGATGGTGCAACAGTTTGACATGAGTGCGGCGATGGGCGGCGACTATCATTAGGAGGAACACGATAAGGAAAAAATAGGTTTGATTGTTGAGGAAGGTTATGTCATCTGGATTACTAGTTACCATTTTATATTAGCAAATGACTTTGACGTGGTAGGTGGGGCTATTTATTATTATTATTATGAAAAATGATTATTGGCCGTTATACAGGTTTAAATATGGAGTTACCAAATTGGTCTGTATGACAAAATTGGTGAATATGATAAGGAAAGATAAGTTACAACTGTCATGTATTAGATGATGATTTGATTAGGTCTATTTTTAAATTTATTTAATTCTAAATATCGTAGAGATACTTTTGATGAATACATTAAAAATAAAATAAAGAGTCGTACAGTACAAATAAATAATGTATCATTTTAATGTATTTATTAAAAATAATAATATAACTCATTAAGAAATAGATAACGGTGTGATATCTCAATTTACTGGGGTTTAACTCATCCCCGATAATGGTATAGTAAGGGTTGGATTTTACAAATATAATATTATAATATATTTATTAATATTATTGTTATCATTATTAGCAGTTAACCTTCTAATTTAATATGTTTTAAAGTTATTCGTGTAATTCAATTTGATAAGTAAAGATAAATTCTATCACGTACGCTGTGATATATATATATATAAATCGAGATTTTAAATAATGGATTTTGGGCAGGCCCAAAAGATGAGCACAGTGAACTTATGATACTCTTTTTGTAATATTTAGATTCAAGACACAGTGACTTGTTATATTTGGTGCAAAAAACCTATTGAGTTACTTTGGTCATAGATTCTGTATACTAGGGAGCAGCGCCTCCACATATAAGTCGGATAGATTGTATTCATGTTCTTCACGAGGAAAATTAGTAGGTCCGTAACTCACAATGAATATTTAAATATTTAACTGATATGTATGTGAGGGAAGATGACCCTCTTGTTCAAAAGTACCTCTATCCTTGTAGTTGAAAGGTTGTGACTGAGTGATCATGATTCACATGTATGCATGAAACAACCTACAAATATGGTCATCTCCATTAGCTTGATTGTTTGATCACATTTACTCTTGGCTACAGATGCTACTTTGTTTACTAATTATATATGTTTGATTTTAGCTCTATAGAAAGCACATCACTAGAAACTAAATCGCATACACAGTTTAGCATCAAAGTATAATGAAGTCCCCTAAAAACCAAAACTCACAGACTGAAAAACTATAACAAACACTTAAAATATATATAGAATCTAAAACACAAACTAAAAATATATAGTTGAAGCAGATATGTACATTTCAATAAATCAAAATATATAGCTATGTATCATGTACAGTAATAAGAGTTAAATTAGTTACAGCAAGGCTAAAAGAAAACAACTATTTCATCTAATTTTCATTCTTTGACAAATATTTGACTCATAGGGACCAATTACAATTATTTCAATGGATGACAAAGTATTACTTCATAGATGGGTCTAATACTAACACCTAGATCTGCCTAACACTTACTAGCAGCCTGTTTCTCATCAAAATTCTTTATATCACGATGTATGATTACGCATTGTACAAATGAACGTAACACTAATACGAAGGTAATGAGGCCTTTTGCGAATTTATACTTGAAATATATGAAGGTATTTGAGTCCTCTTGTAAGATTATACAAGATGATCATAGACAAGGATCATCTCGTTGTAAACCTTCCCAAATCCTCCCATTCTAATTTTACATCACCGTCTACGATTCACCTTCATTGCCAAAACACTTACGAAAGTAATCTAATCCACTCACCAGCTACGATGATTAACCACGGAGTATCAACTTTGAACACCATTACGGATCCTCCCTTTTCAATAATCAGATCGTCGTCGAAGTCTAGCAAACTTTCACCGTCACTAGTTTCCGTGCACATGATCATTGTTAGATATTGAGATCTAAACCGTTTTTTTTTATAGTAATTGCACCTAAAAGACCAAAAACATATTGTGAACTAGTGACTAGTGAAGTCGTTGACTTAGATTACATACTTTCAATTAGGGTTTACAAAACCTATACTTCAGTTGGGTTTTGATATGATCTTGATTGGGCCAAAATTTGTTAGGTCAATCAAACTTTCTTGGTTGAAGTTGGTTTTTTATATCAGTTTTTTTATAAATTCATGTTACAATTTCATAACAACTATTTGTATCTTCAAATAGTTTTAGATTTTTATGAACATATCTAAAGTATACCAATAAGCAAACTTATACTACACTATTCATCATTGGCCCATTTTAATGGTTATAAATCCTTAAATGACAAGTATTATTTTCTTTATAATATATGTATGGGATACATGAAAGAAAATAGACTCGTATAAGTGTTTTATCACATACATGGCTGTTTCACTTGATTCAGTTGTTCACATTGTTCGTGACTGAATCAGTAAGCTAATAATTAAATAACTGAATCCGTTCGCTCCCAACAAAAACCAACCGAACAACACCAAACCCTACTCGATCATTACACTCGTAAAATTGACACACTCCTTGTAACAGAAACAGCATTAGGTTCAAAAGAGTGAACGCGATAGCAATTACTTTCCACCACGCAAGGAAATACTTCTTGACAAAATGATACACTTTAACCCGCGGCACATTACCATAATAATTATTAACTCGTGCAACCGTCTTCTGCAACCCTGACACTTCATGGGTTTTCAAGTTTGATTTACTAATCCCGTTAAAAAGTTTAACGATTTCCTCATTTTCCAAATCGCTCTCAATTATATTCTTTTCACGAAGGATTCTAACATCCTTAACACTATCGATAATTCCACACATTACATCCACATACTCGGTGAAATCAAGATTAGCAAACGTACCGTTCGTAAACATCAATCCTTCATACGCCACCAAGTTTCTTAATATAACTTCTGAATCGGATTTTAAATCAAGAATAGGGAGGTAAAAGGTATTCGTTTCATCGTCAAATTCAACATCTCGAATCCCTCCAGGTGTCATACAAAATTCAATTTTTCCGATTCTTGAGAGCTCGGAAGCTGATGGGATATCGATTTCAAGAACCGCAGGATTTTCACCCAACATTTTTTTGACTAAAGTTATAATCTTGTCCCATGGTAATTTCAATATGATCAAAAGAGGCTGCAAAAAGGCATTTGCTCCGGGACATAAATCTCCTGCCATTTGAACTGCATTTTCGACATCTTCCAGATCAATATCATCCAAGAAATTGTTTCGATTAAACTGGTTTTTCGCAGCCACATTATGGTTTACGATTAAATGATACATACAATCAAGCAAATGATTTCTGCTTGTTATTTCAAGATCAATTCGAGTTAGTCTCCTACTAAACTTAAGAGGTGATCGAGTTTCAATGATTTTAACCAACACATTCGAAAGAAAAGAATTGTTACAAACACCGGATAAATGTTCCTCTAAAGCAGTCCGAATTTCCATCAAAACCACAAGTGGGATTTGGTTTTCAAGCATCACAATATCTTCAAAAGACTCCAATGAATCTCCTTCTGATACTTTTAATAAAAGATCAATCAAGAAAATACCATCTATAGCGAAAACCCATGCTAACGTTTCATCATTGACATCAAAATATAAGTCGTAGCAGCAACGAAGTTCTGGAACGAGTTCTATAAGATTCTCGATCACAATTTTCTTGAAATGGGATGTGATTTTGTAGGGTGTTAGTACGGTTTTTGCAATAGTGAGTTTAAGTTGTTCTTGCTTGCTATATCGAGCTGTTTGAAAATGATGGATTGGGCCTAGACAGATATTTTGGGGTACATAAGACTCGGGCTTTTCTGTGGTTAAGTTTTCAGGTGCTTGGAAGATGCAGATAGGCAGATCAGTGTCGACTACAAGATGGTTTTCGAAGGTTTGACTGATTCGATTAACCCATTGTTGTTGATCTATAATGAAAGATGAAGGAGAGGGGACTAAAGAGATTGAAGGTACCATTATTGTTATCGATTGTGCTACATAATGAAGATCATGATAATGTGTATATGTATACGGAAATTATACATTTTGATTGAGATTATCGAGTGGTTTATGGATTAATCCGTCATTAAAGATTCTTTAATTTGTTGTTATTCTTGTGATTAATGTCAAACTTGTTCTCTTCTTTGGACAAACACACACACAAAAGACATATTTATAAACATCACCAATAACACACTTTTTACATCTTCAAATACATCACACAGTAAAACAGAGTCCACAAATCAAACCGTATTCAAGACAGTTGATTCTATGTTATTTTGTTGAACAGCTTTGGACAACCATAAACTTCACAAAACGAGTATACACTCATCAACATACATGCCAAAATGGTAAAGACAACAGTTAGTACTTTTCACGATCCGCGCATTTGTTTCTTTCTATACTTCCATACCTTAAGACCACTCTCAACCGTTACCGTAAATCTAAATAAAACATTACAATAATTATAGAAATAACATGGTGTTTCAAACTCACAAGATGCAGAAAAGTCATATTTTCGAGAGTATTGTTATGCATTCATTTGATTGGTTTTTGAATAGGTGTAGTAAACGAACTATATTTTTGGTTTTGTGGCTTTAAAATCCAATGCTTATTAACTCTTTATAATTGTTTATTTTTCAAGTCCTTGCTAGTATTATCTAATAAAATTTAGCAGTTAAAAAGAAAAAGTTAGTATTTAAAATAACCATATATTTAAATATGGATGGCTTATGAATCGATAAACGGATCTTACGATATATATAAACAAACTAATTATCAGAAAAATTAATACTTTACATGAATATGTAAGTCTAAATGTACATTATTCGAATCAAACGAAACAACAAATGACATACTAATAGACTACCATCTGGTAACTCGTTTGCAATCATAAACGTCACAAAACGACTGGAAAATCAGTAACAATAACAGTAGGATAGTAGAAACAACCGTTAGTAATTTCCACGACTTGTAGACATATTTCATAACAAAGCTATATACCTTCACCTTCAATTTCTGTCGATAATACTTGTTGATTATAGCAGCAGTACTGTCTTTGTAAACTTTCTGAGACGATTTATTCATCCCATTAAACAAATCTGCAACTTGCAAATCAGTCAAGCTCCCGTTAACAATACCAGCACGTCGAAGCAAACTTACATCTTCCCTCGTGTCAATAATGCCACACATGATATCAAGATATTGTGCAAGTATATAGTTTTTGTACCCTAAAGTGTAGCTACTACTAGCCATTTCATAAGCTTCTAGGTTTCGCAGTATGACTTCTGAGTTTCCATTTAGAGTAATCCCTGGAAGGTAGATTGTCGCGGTCAGATCATCAAAAGAGGCTTCTAAGGTCCCACCATTCTGACGCTTGAACGCTATTCCAGCCATTTTGGAAAGTTGTGAAACTGAAGGGATATCAATCTCTTCAACTAGTGAATTTATAATGGAAACTTCTTGGAGTCCAGAATTTTGGGCGAGTAAATTTGAAATCATGCCCCATGGTAAGCTTGTGATGAATTTAATTGGCTTGATTGAACTTACTAGTTCACTTGTTACTATGCCTTGAAGGTTTTGGATCATTTGATCATTGGCTGGATCGATTTTGATTGTTAGAGATGGTTGGCGCGATAATTCTTCCACTTCTTGAGGAGCCAAAAGATGTTGTTTATTGCTTTCAACTGCGTGTATAAGAGTCCGAAAATTTACAAAGTCACAAAAAATTACAATAAGCTTTTATAGTTGTTAGCCATTGGCCTACGGTAGCTGGGTGATCCACTGGTTGTGGATTCAAGTCTCTGGTATTAAACAAAATTGTTACTTGGGACCCGAAAATTCTTAAAATTTTGGTTTAATACTAAAACTTAAAAAGAAATGTTAACTACAAAAAGTTGGAAATGGTCACCTGCTATGCTCTGAGGCAAAGTAATCATCTTATGCAAAAGATCCAACAAGTGAAGAACGTTTGTCTCTTGTACGCCTTGTTGCTTTGTTTGTATATCAAAGGGCGATTGAGACTCACAAAATACCCACATCATGGAGAACAATTTAGCATCGTCCTTGTTTGACAAGCTTATGGTGTTCACAATTTCCTTCAAAAGAATCACCGGGACTTGATTTTCAAGCATCATAACGTCACTAAAAACACTAGCATCATTAGTAAAACCGTTCAGATCTTTACTTAAAAGGTAAATAAAAAACAAGCCATCAATGGCAAGCATTAAGGCTAAAGTATCATCATTCAGATCAAGGTACTTGTGATAACAAGCTCGGATCGTTGGCCCTATCTCTTTGAACTTTTTAACCACAAGCTCAATTTGATCATATTTCCAATAAGATTTTACCACATCGATCTTAGTACGCTCCATTTGATAGAGCTCAGGTTGTAAGTAATGGTATGGCCCTAACGATATCACTTGAGGAGCATACGCTTGAGGGTTTACAACACTTATGGAGTTGGGCACTTGGCAAACTGAGATCTGTACATTTTGGTTTAATAGAGTCTCGTTTTCAAGGTTTTTACGAGTTAGAAGAACCCAAGTTTCCTCTGATAACATCGAGTTTAAGATGGTATTAGAGGAACTAGTAGCCATTGACGGTGTAATTTGTTTGATTTGTAATAGTTTGAGGTTATGCAACACGATGAATATGAAGCCCTTTTAGTACAAATGTTAGTTGTTGTAAATTTATAACATTGAAGTCTTTTCTTAGCATATGGTAGGCCAACAATCACTATAACTTGTGTAGTAACGTTCATTGCAAATATTAAATAAACGTTACGTGCTTCAAATGTTATTTCAATTTACATCTATTATGTGAGAATAAATAAGGATAAAGGAGGTTAATTGGTTAAGTAATTGATAAAATTGGACGAAAACGATGTAGTATGATTATGAGAGATGACTAAGTTTGTATCAAATTATTTGTAAGAATATAAAATAGAAATATATCGGAGACTTTGATGGGCATTTTCCTTTTTTGACTTGTAGACCATCAACTGGGTATTTTCCTTCAAGACTTATTACTACAAAAATTGGGCCTAATGAAAAGATTTATATGCAACACTGACATTATTAGAGTAGGTATCATCTGCTCCAATTAGGCTGGCTCATAAGTTGTCTGATCTAACTGGGCTAGCCCAACAAAAGCTATAAGTGCAAGTATACAAGTTCGGTTTTTTCATGGGGGCTGTCTTACACGAAAGGTTTTCTCTTCTTGTTTTTACGTCGTCAAAAAACTCGTAGAATGAGTGCATGTTTAAATAAGTTTGAAACTACAAATCATGTGTGGCTTGCCGAATAACATCACTTGAATCGTGAACAAATGCCAGCTTAGTCGTGCGATGTTACAATTGTAATGAAACGAGTTACAAGCCCATTGACATAATGACAACATGTATTCGACATTTTTCACCAATCAACAAAATGACAAGACGATATACATGGGTGGATTTGGATACATACATGCATATGACGACCTAAATTTAAATAAAAATAAGATTCAAAGATTATGTCTAACTAAAGAATCTATAAATAATAACTAAAATATTTGTTGTAAGCATAACAGGCCAATATTTTTTTATTATTTTTTTAGTTTACATGTCGGGAACATGGTGATCTTAGTAATAATGTGGCCAAATGCAGCAATATATGGGGGAGGGGTGTTGGGGTGCAATATCATTTTTTCAATTATTTTATACGCAATAATTTGTAAATCATCATATGATTAATATTAAAATATGATTCATGCTTATACTCTAATTAAAAAACTGAACGTGGTTCGACAATGGAATAACCACTATCCTTTTTTTGGAAAACAAACTTGTTCAAATGTTCAATTTACACATACCCACGTATTATTCAGAATTAAGCTTATTTACGAATCGTATTTAAGCACCTGCTGACACTAAAACCGTTTCACTCGTACTTCTTTAATGAGAATCACTTCGTTCCACTCCCTCAACAGACGACAAGTCATTCCTTGCGGTTTAGCTCTTTCTACAAGGTTTAAACTTCAAACCACTACTTCTAAATTGAAAAGTTTCTCACATATTGTCGAATTATTATTAACACAAAAACATTTTAGAAATTAACAGAGTTAATTAAAGAGACCGAGTGTATTAAAATGTAATAATCCTCAACAAACATCAACTTTGACATATATGAAAAGATAACAATTATAAATATTTGAACATAAAAACAGCTTCAATTTTAAGATGACATATTACAATCTTCTGTTCGATATCTTTTTTCGATTAAAGTAAAGAAGTTTGTGCGCGTCTTCACCAGAAGTTTAAGCTTGTAGTGGTTGTTAAACAACATAAGTACTAAACTACATAATAAAGTATTGTTAAGAAAGAATATGCAATGAACCAACTGAATACAATAATTAAACATAATAATATAAGTATAGAGATAGAAGCAATGAATCATCACTTAAATCATATAGACAAAAGCATGATCAACAATAAATGCTAATTGAACAAGCATGTGATTACTGATTATTAGAGGTTAAGCAAATTATTTTGGTCAAATGTACTTAGAGAGTATCAACATATATATATATATATATATTGTACTACTACTATTACATTTTGGCATTACGTATGATTAATGAAAGATGTTGGTGCTTTATCAATACACTTTTTCTAAAACGTCTCTAAATATCATTTCGTTATAAATCTTTTGAATAATACAATTATAGTTTTGTAAAAGAAGGTTTGGGCCTATCGACAATGCGTAATAAGTATACTTAGACTTAGCTACTCTTTTCCACCCACTTCATTATTAAAGTTCCAAACTAATTAAGATAATGATATTTTAATTAGGAGGATTCTTCTCCTTGTCTTTTTAAAGATAATTTTGTTTTTTCTAATGATAAATCAGATATTTAATTGCACATCGTATACAACTTGCAAGTCTAGATTATGAAGTTATCTCCGAGTCTTATCTTTAGACTTCACAAATTTAAATTTATCATTGAACAAACACCAATTATGTTAACGTGACGATTAATCATTTTACGACTATCAGTCACAAATGCAAGTGGTCTAAAATAAACAGATAAATAAGCTTTAGGCGGGATGTCACAAAGTTACAGTTACCGGAAGAACTATTTCGATAACGGTATAATATCTTTTTATACTTGTCTCGTTTCACTTCTATTTTTTTCATACTCGAATTCATTTAAGATACAAGCACATATTAAAACGTAAAGATCACGTAATGAAAAAGAAGGTTAATTTTATACGCGACTAAAATTTAAGTATATATTATTAAATGCAACAGTTAGTGGTGTATAAATGTCACTAAAAATTAAAAAATAAATTTCAAAGAGGATCATGTATCATCATATGGTAACTATATACGTGGCACCATAGAGTATTTACTACGTACGTGGCACCCCACCACTACCCCACCTCACATCAATCCAGTTCCCAAAACGGCTCCATTCCGTGTCGTATTTCTTTCATCCCTAGAAACATCCCATTTACTCCAATTAAAAAATCATTTTCCAATTTTCATAAGAATTCCACGTAATTAATTCATTTCCTTTAAGTACATAGCTCGAGTGAAGTCAAGTTTGCCAATTTAGAAACCGAAACTCGATCTTTAAAATTTCTCTCTTTGTGAACCCTAATTTCTTTCTTTCAATGGCAAACCCGAACCCGACCCGAAGAACAACCTGTTCATCACTCCGGTCTCACTCTCCTGTAAAATTCTACACCTCATCTTCCTCAGAAATGTCGTCGTTCTTCCAAAACCGTGCTTCGTCACCTACACGCATCAACCTGTACGGATCATCATCACCGTCAAATTCACTCTCAGCCGTACGTTTCTCTATCGATAACCGTTCGATCTCCGTCGTTCCACGTGGCAACAATCCGACGGCAGGAAAGAAGCAGTTACAGACTCCAAAAAGGATGTGTATGTGTTCACCTACGTCACATCCAGGTTCATTTAGATGCAGTTTGCATAAAAACTCGAACAATCACACTAGTACAGCGTCGTATCCTTCAAACCGGTTGAACGCGCGGCGTTCAGCGATGACAAATTCGTTAGTTCGCATAGGTACGGTTGAAGGCGGTGATTTGGTGAAACGAGCTTTATCGGCGTTGATTCGACCGTCGTCACATCAACAACGACGGAGAACGTCGTTTCAACGGACGCCTAGTCGGTTATCTGCCATGATCACAGCTGATGATTTGTGATTTTGTTATAATTTCGTGAATGTTTGTGATTTCCATTCCTAATTCTGAGGTGGCGGTTGAAGAGGACCTGACGGATAGTTTTTTATAAATTCCGGTTACCGAATGAAAACATAAACTGGATATTAGATAGATCTCTATGTCCTGTATATACGTATGGATGAGAATATATATAAATTAATTTTATCAGATGCAAAGCAGCTTCTAAGTTTATAAACAAAATCTGACCTGTAAGAAACTCGGTACTTAAGTTAATCACCTTAATGCAGTATTTCGTTACGTCGTATAAGTTTACTTGAAGTCCGTTAAGGTTCCTTCAGTTGATGATCTTCGTATGCAATTCCGTCATCGTTCCGTTAACTTTCATCGTTCCGTTAACTCCGGTTTCATTCCGTCATCGTTCAGTTAAGTTAGGTTTGATTCTGTCATCGTTGCGTCAACTGCGTTTGCTCTCCGTCAGTAAGTTCCGTCTTTTCTATGCGTTCGGCGTATCCGTTCCGATCGTTGTTGTGGTAACGTTATTTTAGAATTAGTTTTTCTTTTTCTTTTTCTTTTATGTGACCTGATCGGTTTTTATTTTTACACAGGTTATGAAGCTTAGTTACGTATGGCTTTGGGTCAACAAAACTGTAAGTGACCGCCATTGACTAATATTGTCTAAGACCACTGACTATTATGGGATTTAGAATTGGAGAATTGGACGTGACATCGACATCGTATCATCAGTTCAAGGTAAAAATGAAAGAAGGTAAACTGAAGAATAATTGAACTCCGCTCGTAATAACGGAAGAAATTAAAAATATTTAGCATTAATTAGTTTTAACTATTAATCAAAATGCATTAATTTTTTTAAAATAATGATTTAAAAATATGTTACATTCATATAAAAATATTATTTTACTAAAAAATTAACATGAACATATGAAAATAAAATATATAAAAAACTCACTTGATTCATTCCTTTTTAGTGAATACATATACATATATTTTGTATTTTGAAACAATTTTTTATTTTCAATAAAAATGCTATAACTATAATAATTTTTTCGTGTCATTCTTTAACTAAAAAAGAAAGAAAAAGAGGAGGGAACCGTCATCAGGATCCACTTGATCGTTTTTTATCGTTCTTAGAAGTATAAGGATTCAAGGACGGTCATTGAGAATGTGATCGTGTCTATGGGGAAAACGAAGGATAAGTGCCACGAAGGATTGAAGACAGAACATAGGCTTGTTACAGGGAGAGGTTTAAACATTGTCAGATAGATGTGGACTGTTAGATTTCTCGATACTATTTTTCAAAAAAAAAAAGTATAAAATAGATAAATTACAGACAATTCCACTTTATCAAGGAGAAATGTTACAATTCATAATTAAGTATCAAAAAGATGAAGATAAGCATGGCGTATCAAGAACAAATAATTTAGTTAATTCTCAATATACTGTGAAGTATTGTTTTTAAGCCATGGAAAACATCATTCAAAAGCTATGTAGGTGAACCCCGGTGGGTCCCTTTAAGATAGAATAAGTCAATAAGGTAGGGAAGAACTGAAAAGGCCATCCTTTGAACTTTAAATAAACAAGATTATAGTCATTCGATAAATATCAAAAACAATCTAGGTAAAGTAAATTAATTACCCCGTAAGATTTTAATAAGATGATGAAATTTTGTGAATAGAGGCAAGCAATTCAAGTTGTGTCGATTAAGACACTAGTTGGAGTAAGACGTTTTCAAATAAATTATGTGCAACTTGTATTGGAAAGAACGTATTCTGTTTTGAAGGGGTGAGACGATTTGAAATGGGAGATGGTTGGATATCAATTTAGTCCGACGTGTCCCTCATCTTAAAAAGTATAATATTATAATATAAATATAAATATAAATAAATAATAAAAAGAGGAATAAAAAATCGAAATCATATT
This sequence comes from Logfia minima, assembly GCA_963921325.1. Lineage (NCBI taxonomy): Eukaryota > Viridiplantae > Streptophyta > Magnoliopsida > Asterales > Asteraceae > Logfia > Logfia minima. Next base: position 33,017,326 of record OY992773.1, read on the forward strand.
CGAGGGAAAAGTATAAAAGATGGCATGAGCATGTGACTATGTACCTTATCTGCAAGACTACAACATGGGGGTATGGCCTAAGAAATAGGATAATATAGTTGATGAGTAGTTGACATTATATTTTATGTCGGATTCTTACTTCTATATATGGTTTAGTTTTATCACACTTTTATCAAGAAATGGCTACTTTTAACCAATGTGGGTTGGGTAGTCATGAAGTTGAAGTTCTCTTGACGAAATTTGGTCCGAGATTATTTTATTGTAATCTTATCTATAAAATTGTTTAATAAGGTATCGGTAACTAGTTTAGGGATTATCACAAAAGCTGACATTTTTATATACAGCTGTTAGGGACTTCGAAAATAATATTGTAATGACCAAATTCATAATTCTAATAATATTGTGTTTTTATGAGTTCCACTGGTGGAGTGTTTTTCTCGTAACCTAAGATTTGTTTTATAGTAAGTGATGATATGAGATTCTTAACCAATTCGAGTGTTAAAGTCGTACTATTCGTCACCAGTTAACCACCTACCGAAAAGATAATAGTACTTCAAGTCCAAATCGTGAGTTTGTGATCAAAGAGACAGCTACTTAACTAGGGTTTTAACTTTAACACTTAATGTTTCATTTTTTTAGTATGTGATTCGTATTACACACAAGATTAGACCAAGAAGAGCATATATTGTCCAAGAAGAATCATTGTTTTGCGTAAACAAGTTTTGATTGTATAAGTAGCTTTCATTATGGATGTAGATGCTTAGATTTTTACTTATTGACGTCTATATCAAGTAACACCTAGGTTGTAAAGATTGGTGTTCTTGAATGTATATAGGAAAATAGAAACTCCCTAATTTAAAAATGGTGGAGTCCTCTCTAAACATGATGGGCCAAGATATCCATTAACAGAGCGTGATGTCTATCTTCCTTTTTGTGCAACGGTGATGATTGATTTTACATAACATTTTAATAAGAAACTAGCAGCGAAAAAATAAGATTACACGAAATTACATAGAGTTTTAGAGTTGCAACGTTAATTAACCCAAGATTTGTTGAATTTTTTATCTCTATATTTTAATCAAATATGCTAGTTGGACTTAATATCATCCAGAGTTTTGTTATTTCTCACTTTCCAACTCTAGCCAATCGAACATAGAATCACCGCGTCAAGTCTTTTAGCCAAATCAACAACAGGAGTTATAATATAGTCGTCGGCTAGAGTTAACGTAGGGCATGATGTGTAATAACGAGTTATTAAACGATGATTGCAAATTAATTGACCGTTGTGAAGAATAGATTATGTATTCTCTAGAGTTGTATACCCTTCTGTCTTTTTCATGGCAAAGAAAAGGATTTGCACCTCATTACACGTATTGTATACACTACACACAATTCCGTGTGTCTTAGGTTAAGCTTGAACTCATGGGCTTTTAGTTACGAACCATACCGGTTATATACGTCGAAAGCAAAACACCAGAATACTTATTTCTCAAAACAAGCAGAATGTCATATGAAAACATAAATATCAAACAAATATGCGGGATAGTATTCAATATTTAGCTTTTTATTTAGGAGTATTCGATTAGATTGACTGTGTAAGATTTAATTAGTAGTCTTGATTGTCGGAACTTGTTTTTGAATGAAAACTTTGATCCCACATATGGACAAGGATAAATTTTGTGTCTCTTTATAAATCTAACTACCAACTACATATCGATTTGGACTAAACCTTGTACATGGTCTTAGAGTTGGATTGTGTGGGTTAGTTTGGACTAATTTGCTAGATAAATACATATTTATATATATATATATATATATAAGAGGGTCAAAAGATAGGCCTTAGTGTCTTGTGATCAATTTTGACCCATAATCATTGACCTGTTTTTTTACCAATTTTACAGCAACCCGAATTCAGTTATTTTGCAACAGGAACAATGATTCATGAAGGGTTGCAATGGTTGGTAATCTACATATATATGTTGGTTTGTTTTGAATAGGGATACACAGAAAAAACATCACATAAAACAGATTCGTACTTGCTATTCTTCCATCATTTGCATATAATAGATTCAATAGATTTAAGTTCATTAACTTGAAAAAGATTGTTGTATATTCGAGACAGGCGATATTTATGTTTTAGGACACTACATAGCATGCATCAATCATTTGTTGTAATCTTCAACCGATTGAATGAAGTTAGTTATTCATTTATTCTCTAATTTTGTATACTTGTAATTCAATTATACATATACATATATTTATATATATATATATATATTGCTGCTGTTTATTATTTGTATTTATTGATTATCTATTTCCTAACATTGATCGACTACATATTGAAGCTTTGAACTTTTTCATGGACCACAAAGGGTCGGCCACTTAAAGTCATGGGTAAGGCTATGAAAGCCAAAGGTGTGAATGTTTACTTTTCCTTTTCTGTTCAATATGATAATGTTATATTATTTTCTATAGTAGCTTCTGATATTGGATTTCTTTTATTTACAATGTTATTTAATTAATGTGCATACATATATTAGAGTGAGTCTTTATGATATATGTCATAAGTTTGATACTACTTCTCTAACATATAGCAAAAGTGAAAAATGTAAATCAAATTATATTTAATCTATAGTTTGATCATTGGAATCTGAAAAAATTACAAACAGAGAAAGGTTAGATTTTATAAACAATTTTGTTCGCAGTTGTATATAATGATGATAATTGATTAATTGTCATTTATAAAGTCTAACTTAATTTTAATCAAATGTACATGAGAAGTAACCATAATTATACATACTTGAGTTTTACCTTGTTCAAAGTCACTTATTATTATTATTATTATTATTATTATTATTATTATTATTATTATTATTATTATTATTATTATTATTATTATTATTATTATTATTATTATTAAAGTCACTTATTATTATTATTATTATTATTATTATTATTATTATTTTGTGACAAATTTGCAGTGGACCAATCTCTATGAAAGTGAGAAAGAAAAAGATACCAAAATATCCTATGTGCATTTTGGCAAAATATCCTATGTGCATTTTGGTAATTTGAATTTAAATTAGGTTCGATTAAAAGGTAGTGGTTAATTTAGAAAAGTGTCCAACTAAAGGCCACAAATAGAAAAAGTGAACGATGTGAGGGCCAGGGTGTTTTGTTTTGGCTTGGAGCCTTTCGTATATATCATCAGCAGCCAGCATGGTTGGCTGTATGGGCTTTCACAATACAAGTGGGTCCGGTTAGAAGCAGCCCACATGGGCCTTAAAGTCCGCTAGATCATGAGCTGTTATTCGGTCACAGTTTGCAGTTTGGGGCTTTCTTTATGCATAACTTTACAGGGCATACCCTCGTAGTTTTTTTTTTCTTTTTGGGGTCGTTCACATATTGGAACGCAAATAATTTTTTATTTACTTTTTGGATGAAAAAATGCAAACAAGTTTTGAAGTATCTTTGATGAGCCTAATTGGGCCTTTTAGATCCAGTCTTAATGGGCATTTTAGAATGAGCCTAGGAAAACCAGTTGGTCTTTGAGATTGACAAGAATGCCATTACAAGTTTCTTTGTGATGACTAAGTCACTAAGATAGTAAGATCTTGTTAGTTTAATGTCTAAAATGTTACGAAAATGGGTTAAAATACTATTGATATCATTGAATCCTTAAAGTAAATTAAACGAATAATAAAAATAGATGTTCATGTATAGATTCTAGAAACGTTACATTACAACCAAACGACAAATTTGCAAAAACAGAACCAGATGAATGAAAACAAGCATCTATTGCTATAAAAACTAAACCACAACAGTTTTAATGATTAAGTAGGTTTCATATCTTGAAACATTAAAGACCAAAGTGAAGACACTGGATCATCTTGATGATCACCTCCTGCCTGCACCATGTTGTATGGAATCCCAATCCTTGGACTTGGACGGTACCCCATTTGGGCCTGAACCATTTGGGCCGGTCCTGAACCATTTGGGCTGGGCCTGGTGTCCATCGGGCTATTGTACATGAACATCAGATTCTCTTGTACCTTCCTATCCAAAGGCCCAGATATGCTCACAACCTTTTTCGGGCTCATATAACTCTCTTGTACTCTTCTATCCAACGGTCCTGATCTCATCGTCTTCACTTTTTCAACCTTATTCTCTTCAAACCCCATATTCTTCCTTAGATTACTACTAGGCCATTGTGGTCGAAACGGGTTAGGGTCGGGCCTAGGTATATGGACCGACCGTTTGTTGGAAACACATTTCCCAAATTTCTCTGTAAGCAGAATTCTAGTCTTGACAATAGCAGAAACAATCTTTGAGAAGCCGTTTTTGGGACGTCCTCCTATATTCTTTCTTGCAAGACTCAATATCTCGAGCCTATGTTTAGCAACTGAGACTCCCATGCTTTGTAGAAACTCGTGGTTGAAGTAGCTTGTGTCTCCTCTTTGAAGCTCGTTGAGTGTGAATGTTCTTCCATACTCATACACCAGATATGGGTCGAGATTTGTTTTTGATAACCATGAGTACCAGTCCATGGCTACTTTGAGTTTGATGGGAGAAAGTGCAGTGTCGCTTATATATATAACATGTTGCTTGTGACATTAGGACTTACTGTTCTGTTTTTTATTTTCATAAGTGATACACAACAACCCATCTCTACACTCAAACCCTGACACTTGGAACACAAAAAAAGCTAACCATACTAAGTAGTTACATGTTCAAAGTTAAAATATATAAAGTAGATAGTACAAATAGTTGCTGTGGTCCATCATGCTTTTATTACCTTCTTAATTGAGTTCTAAGTGGTAGTTGAGAAGAGCACAAAAAGTTAGGAAATCACAGAATTCTCATGTAAAAAGTTTAGATTGTGAGAGGGAGGCATCTATAGTTCTTGATACACATGCACACCCAAAAATCAATCACTGTTTGATATTTGAGAGCAGCATGCACTGGTTTTAGTTGTGGAGGTTCCACTCTAAAATTAATTGGTGATAAAGAGAATAGTCCATGAGTTTATATGTATTTTATTTCGATTTTCGACGTGGGACATGGGTGTGTTTACTCAACAGATTGTTTGTTGCAAAAACGGTTAACAGGCTATCATTTATTTCCATCAACCTACTCTATAACTTCAAATTTTAATAGTGTCGCGCAATTTCATTATACTTGTTACTTCACATGTTTTTCCTATAAAGAAAATATAGAGTTGTCTTGCTTATTTAGGTAATGTTACCTACCTTTTGTCGATTATAGGAGTTTATAAATTCATTGCAATTGCATCAACATTGGCTCGATAAAAAGTCGAAAAGGTAGGGGTCACATATAGATTCGCCCGGGGCGGGAGGGGGGGGGGGGGGGGGGCGCTTGGGAAAAGAAAGGTAAGGGACCAATTAGTTGAACAAGAAGTAGTTGAGTTGATTTGATTTCAACGTCTTAACTTACATTGAAGTACTACTCTTAAGAGTGACAACTGGTTTCATAGATGATCACATGGTCACTTGAATTCAAGAACATGCATATATGTTTTCCATTAAGGATATTGATGACACTAAGTTAGTCAGTGTTTTAGTCATTAATGGTCCATGACTTGTTTTTCTAGAGCGTATGACTTCAAAGTTTCAACCTTTTATAAATTATAAGAAATAACCAAACTTAGGTAAGCGTTTCTTACAAATCCATACATCGCCTTAAGTGAAATATCACCAAATTTTAGTTCATCACTGGTCAATATCACCAAAGTTTGTCTTATGAACAACACAAATGTTATCATCTATTTATATTCGCTCAACAACTAGTTAACGAATTCAAAATCCCGTGACAAAGCTAACCGTGCATCATACTTTTTAGATGTCTAGAACAGTACAAGGTTGTGATTTGTAAGGTTATGATTCTAGTTGTTTATGTCACGGGCTAGTTTGTGTATGTTTTGACATTTTAGTGTTAATGTCGGTTGTCTTTTACGATTCATAGTGTTTTCTTTCATATTTGGGTATCTGTCTTCAAGTGGCCCTTATTGGTCCATAGTCCATACCATTTAAATTAAAATCTTATAATTTTCTCGTCAAGATATGAGCTTTTTCCCTTTATGATATTTAAGAAATATTGATTACAACATAATAGGGACACTAGAATTGGATCTTCTTAAACATGATTGCAAAATTTATTAGGGTTGGTCCCTTAGACAACATAACTAAAGCACCAAATTAGTGTTTTCTTTTTGTGATAATTATAATATAAAATAAAATATATTATTATATATGAGTATACACATCTTATTGAAACCTTATGATATGAACTTTATGGTTAAATAAATTTGTATGTATCTATTTAAATATTATATTCAGGTAAAAATTAAATTTAAAATTAAATATACTAACCTAACTTAATTGAAATACATTTTTTTATAATTTATACTTATCTATAAGACATTTAACATACTCTCTTCATCTCTTATTACTTAAAATTATAAAAATGAAAAGTTAATCTAAATATATATGTTATTTTCCAACATACCCCTGCATTCATTAAATTATCATTAATACTATCGTAAGTAAACCTTCAATTAATAAATACATGTTATAACTTTTGAACCGTAATGAGTTATGCGACGTGCCAATTATGGACGGAAAGGTAGGGACGAGATGAATGTAAACGCAAACTATCATATTTCATATCAACTGAATTCTATTAATACTATCATCAGTAAACCTTGAACTAATAAATACATGTCATAACTTTTTGTACCGTTATGAGTTACCTGGCGTACCAATTATAGACGGAAAGGTAGGGACGAGACGAATGTAAATGGAAACTATCATATTTTTATATCAGTTGAATTATATTAATAATCTCATCAGTAAACTTTGAACTAATAAATACACATCATTCAAAAAAAAATTTAAATTATATATATATCTATACTTACCTATAAAATATTTCATGCGCTCTCTCTAAAAACTTAAAAGTATAAAAATGAAAAGTTAATCCAAATTATATACTCTTTCCTAACATACTCATGCATTATTATATTATTTAATACTATCATCATTAAACTTTAAACTGACAAATACATGTCATAACTTTTGAACCATTATGAATTACGAGACGTGCCAATTTGGATGAAAAAGGTCAGGACGAGAAAAATGTAGATGCAAACAACCAAATGCGGTTTGTCCACCTTTTGGAGTCAAATTCCACCTCTAAAACCTTCAATTTTTAACTTTCTTCAAATTTTACACATATTTAAGTTTCTCAAAAATTGAAAACGAACCCTTAAATGTTTATTTTTATGAAATTACAAACTTTACACCTTAATTTACATGTTTAATTTAATTTTTATGTTGTCAATTTATGTCATCGAGAATTTTATTTTTTCGATCAAATCTTAAGATTACAAGTTATCGTACTATATAATACATATTATGTTTCATACAATTACAGTTTCCATAATGCTTAGTATCAAATACGAAAGAATCAAAGAATAAAAAAGAAAATCAATGAAAGACAAACTTTGCGATCCGATCAACGACTTTGCACCTCTCAACATGCAATTCAACTCTCAACCCGGTCATTAATAGATGCAATTGTTTTAAAATTTTATTATGTGCATTAAAATAGTAAACTAAATAATAAATATTTTTTTACATAAATTTATCAAATTTTAGAAATTTAATTTATAGAACTACATAGATAAAGATCAAGTGGTAGATGAGTCAAATCGATCAATATAGACCAATTAATACTTTCTTATATATATTTGTAATATAATATATATAAAAGTATAAGAATTTAATTAAATATTCCCTTCATTTTGCGCCTGTGACGCTAGTTTAACTAAAAATAGGTTAATTTACGCATCGAAGAAGAAAATATACTGCAAAAATATGCCAACAAAAATGGACTGGTCCCTGTACATAGAAACGGACTTGGTATAGGAATCCGGTCCAAGGCCCAAAGAAAGTAAACACTAATCTTATTGGTTTTTCTAAGTAAAGCTTAAGCTTGTGATTGTTTAGTTAAGTAAACCAGAAATTTGTAAAGTTTCTTTTATTATTATAGCTATTTTTTAAAGTCTTTTATTAATTATATTTTTATTTATTATTAGTTGCAGTTCAATATGAAACGGTCACAAATAACTCTTTATCAACATTTATATTGCTATCGTTTCTATATTAACAGTTTACAACTTCCCAATGAATTAACTCAAACAAAACAACCATTCTTTAAAACTTTAGCCGTTTAAAACACTTAATGAAAACATTAATGCAAAAAACCAACAAATCAGTCCTTATAGTTTAAAGGGTTTGGTTTAGATGTATTAAATAAACTCAAACTTCCTTGAATGAAATGATTCATTTAATACATACTCCTTTCTAAATTAAATATTCATTATTATTTTAATCTCTCATGAATATATTATTTACGACATAATTTATCAAATTCACTTACAATCAATGATATATAATTTTTACCAAAAATAACGGTTCATTTATCTAAAAAAAGATCCACATAGAATCTTGAGAGGTGCATCAAATCAGTTTCAGCTCAAACCGAACGGATTTTAAAACCGAATCAATGTGGATCAATCGGTGTCAAAATCGATTTGCCTTAAAGCGGATCGAGCTGGAAAAATTCCAATCCAGTTCGGACCGATTTGAAACCGATTTCTGGTTATGGCTAGAAAGCCAAACGGTTCAATGGGTCATGTCCGTTCCGATACCGGTTTAAAAATGGGTTTTGATTCGTAAAGCGATTTTTTATCTGCACCTCTGACATGCAACATGAAAATTATTAAAAGCCCAAAACATAGTTTGCATCGTCGACCAGGCCCATTAATAAACGAACAGAATTAACTACCTAATTGAACAAATCACAGTCACTAAACGAACATCCATTTCTCCCGCTCAGATATTTGCTTTCAACCACTCCTCACTTATCCAAACATAAATACCATCAATTCTTTCGTTTTTTTCAATCTACTGATCGACAATTTTACGTTACTATGATTTATTTTTCCACATTCCTAAGAAAAAAACCGTCGTGATACACCACTTGTCAAGCTCTCGCCTCTGGAATCCATGGCCACCACAACGTTTCTTCCTCATTATCCTCCAAATTTAGCACTGAATAACTAACGTCTGGAATTGTTGTAATTGGATTTAGCCTAGGACTTGTTACTTTAATTATGCATCTGATCAACCAAACTTGCATTTTGTGTATGCGGAGTCTCATTATGAACCTACGGAACCAGAGAATAAACCAATGTATACGAGTGTTGCAAAGACGAGAGGAGGACAAGTTACAACCTTGGGGAGGCAGAGTGTTGGGTTTACTTTCATGTTGGTGGCAATGCTCGCAAAACAATTGTGACACGACCGGGATACTTTTCTAGTTTTGGTATGAAAAAGTATAGCGTTAATCACGATTAACTCTATGTAGATAAATTGAGATGTAGATGAATTTTGTAAGTAGATTTCACAATTAAACGCAATGCATATTATATTGTTATTGCTGCTTCTACTATTGTTAATACAGTTTCAATTCCAGTTTTGTATTCACAAGTAAACATGATAGCACACAAAGTTCGAATATGGTTTACCCTGTTCAAAACCAGTATCAATACATAACCACTACATGAAATGCGATAAAAAGAATACAAAAGTACATGGAGTAAAACACAACAGGTATGCACCTGCCATCCAAATGGCATGCTGAAAAGCACAACTTCAAGAGGGTGCGATATATAATACTGAAATTACACCACATAAGATTTGTTTGCATCAATTTTCACAGGTTTACTATATCTCCGAAAAATCTATACCTCAAAATGCCTACAAGACATAAAACTATTAGGGCACAGAGAACATATCTTTATGTTAGTTAACTTGATGGGATGCTCGGCGTGCAAAGTACATACATCTTTATGTAGCGTATTCTTCTGGCTGGGGACTTAACGATGATGACAATTCTCTATCCGTTATCATAGAAATCTTGTGTTCATTTATACTGTCATCCTCCAATTTTGGTTGTATGTAATCTTTTGGGAGCGGGTTACAGTTTATTGTATACCAAACTGGTCTTTCTTCTTGGAACAGTCTGCACATTGACAAGTGATTGCATATACCATAAGAAAAAGGGTGCATAATTATGGACCCGAAGAAGAGAGGCACTTACGGGTGTTTGCAAAGTGTTGGGCATTGGATTGTAAGCGCATATTTGCATGTTGATAACTCGGTTATAGAGCTGATCATAGCTCTAGGTTCCGAACACACAAATCTCACCTGCAAATTAAATCATCAACATATAAATAAACAAAATCAGGATAATGTGAAAGTTATATGAAATCTAGTAAACACGTTAAGTGTGCATCATACCTCAGTTTCTCGAGGCTCATTTGTTAGATCACAAGTGGTCCCATTTCTGTACTGATGAGCGTGATACCTGCATTTATTTTATCATAAATAATACTCGCAAGAATTCTGCTTCTGTATATATAAGTCTATTAAGAGCAACACATTTATGTGGAAACCAGTCTTTTTGGATATTCTATTGACATTCGTTAATAGGTCATATTGGTCAAACTTAAAGTTCGCTAAAAAGGAAACAGGTCTATAATCATATTTATTGCAACAAACTATTTGTAAATCCAGAAAAGATGGACAAAAAGTGTCGACGGGTCACCCCAACCCAATCTGTTTTCACCCATTGGCCTCCTCGACCATTTTGCCATAGAATTTACACGTGCAAGTACCTTTGTGATGCATCTTTCGAGCGAGGATCCTTCAATGTTGAAATATCAGATAGCTTACGGTTGTAAGCTGTTGTAGCTTCAGCATCATATTCACCCAATACAAACTCTTGAACAACCTAAAGAAGGGGAGAAGATCATAAACTGCCCAGAAAACTTTTAATGTTTATAAGAAGTGTCGATTTATGGGTCATTTAGGGCTATGCATTATCTCTAACGGGTCAAACTGGTCAAATCGGAAACAATGAGCTAAGAAGGAAACGGCCAAGCCAAAAGATGCCCAACGTGTACGTTTAAATGCATCAAACCTCTGAATCATCCTATTCAAAAATTAGATTATTACAGAAATAATAATAATGCTGCAATCATATTTGAGACGCTATTTATATCTTTAACAATCTTTAAAATTTGGACAAAAAATGTTACGGGTCAACACAACCTGACCCAATCCATTTTGAACCATGGAACCGCCCATTTTCCCACCTCTAAGATTTATACATCAAGATTTATACCTTATCATCCTCCACATGAATTTGACGTAGCTTCTTGTGATAACAAAATTCATATGACCACCAGCCCTCTTGCTGCAAGAAACGTTTATGCAAATAAGTTGAGATCAGTTTTTCCATTTTTTCCCCTAGTATCATACAAATAGAATCCACAAAATGAAAATCTTGAAAGTACAAAATGAATGACAAGCAAAATATGGCAGGTCATTTCATGATTTCTTTTAATTTGGTGAAAGTTCTAACCCTGATAAAGCATCGGTCTTTAAGTGCTTCAAGTAGTTCATCTGGTGTCTTCAACTCGAAGAGTTTTTCAGTTTCCAAAATTAAGCTGGTCGTGTTTTGCTGTATGGCTGGCTTCCCACTCTTGGATTTCTCCACTTTAGGCAGGTAACATAGAAACTTCTCTCCGTTCTTCTTTGGCATGACCACTGATTCTTGATCATCATCCTGAAAAACACAAACGAATTTCACACATATATTAATAGGGGTGGCAAGATTTAACGGGTCTTTTTTTGTGTGGGTCTAATGGGCTAGCTCGGGTTGGGTTGACCCACAAAAAACCTTTTGGCCCTCTTTTTATGAATAACTAAGCGTAAGATTAACAAAGGAATAATATTACACCAATAATCTAAATCTATGAATAAAGGGGTTCAAAAGGTTATACGCATTGAAGATAACTTTCAGAGACTTCAACCCATCCACCCCAAATAACCTGTTTGTTAGTTCCCCTTTTAGCTAACTTTTTTCTTCTTTTTTACCGTTTTAAGATAAAACACAACCCAAATTGACCCATCATAAGTAAATGAGATAAATTGCCACCTCTAGATACTATGTAGAGAGGCATCCTTTGATAATTGGACACTAGACTGTGTAAGGTTTCATATGCATACTTACAGGGATAAATGGTGAATCTTCTGTGTAGAATTCAATATCGTATTTCGGTTCTCGAGAGCTGCGACTTAAGCCACCTGACATTTAACGATATATAAACATTCGAATTTCATATCAAGTATCTAAAACAAGACGACAATTATAAGTTACACAGTATTTAAATAGTCAACCCTAGCTAGCCAAGTTCCAATTCATTTATACCATTGTCTTCCGTTTTCTCAATTTTCCATTTTGTTAATCCCACAACATTAATAGGTCATATGGCCAAAAGGAATAGGACCTGTGATATGACGGAGAACTTGTACTTTTTATTGTCGAAGCTCTATCAATCATAATTTTCTGTCTACCAAGTTTAGCTCTATAAACTTGCCCATTAGAAAGCAATAAAACCTGGTGCTGAAAGCAAATGGCTACATCATCAATTTCACTGGACATATGTTAACAACATAGAAATAGCCAACTGTAGACATCATCGATTTCATAGTAAAAAGATTAAAAGCTCACATCTTTCTGATCTTACACATAATATAAAACTTCATCTATCAAAAAACACCTTCAATCACTACATTCACCTAAACCAACTATCACCCAAAAAAAAGTTCCAACATACAACGGCAAAAAGTCTAACATCAACACAAAGAATATATATCCCCATTCAACCTAAATGCTTTTTTTTTTTTTTTTTTGAGGTATTAATACCCCTATGCACAAAATTAACAAATACCCAGTTGAAATTCCAAACGCTTTCATCGAATATGACTAAATTAATGTAACAAAAACAAAACCTAATTAATTATTTGTAAAAAATACCTGAATGAGTTGGAAAGATCTGATCGGCGAAGACATTGAAACTGAACAAACTGATGAATAACAGAAGCAAAATCCACATCAAATTGGCACCCATAATTTACCTACAACTATGTGATTTACTGTTACTCACCAACAACATGAAATGAAATTTCGAGGGGTTTTATTTGGGAAGTAATTCAAGAAAAGTGATTGATTTGTTCTTGTAATTGATGGAGGGATAAAGGGTCAAAATGTAGTTCTAAAAAGGGAGAACATAAAAGTTAATGAAATTAATCATCCGAGCCAATTAAAAGTGCCATGTCATTAAAATAGGTGACATGGCCAGAAACTTATTGGGTTTTGTTATGGGCTTAAATCGGTATGAAAGTTTAGACCGAAAATTATTTGGGCTAATAGGCTTTACCACCCCACAAAACTTTAGTACTCTTTACTATTCATTGTTACGATTTGAGCAATCTTACAGAGTTACAGTTACAAAATTTTTATAAAAGAAATAATACAAAATGTTGTGTGTTCAATCAATTATATGGGCAATATTTTTTTCTCTCTCATTTTTCTCTTTCTATTTAATTGATATTACTTATTTTGTAAATAAAATTTTGTAACATTTTTGTAACAATCATATCATTTATCTTACGATACAGATTTTAATCCTAAGATCGTTAGATCTTATAATGTTAATAGTCAGAATATATCAGGATCGTAATATGATCGATTTTTGGATACATAAGATTACTGGTCCAAGAATTAGGTGACTTTTAAATGCAATATCTATAAAATTGATCAAGGCCATAAATCAATCAACTTATAGTATGTGCGTTAATTCTATTGCTAAACATAGGTCCTCATCCTGTTTATATCAATAAATTTTTAACTTATATCTTAATCTTAAACCTTTATAAAAAATTTAAGTACTATCGTTAATTCCTTAAAAGTGGATACTAAAAATTACTCTTATGTCCTTATTACTAATTATATAATCATAGGAACCATTACATAATTATAGAAATTAATAGAAACAAATAAATATATATATATATATATCTACTTCCTTTTTTCAATATAATTCAACTATTTATTAAATTTGATAAATTTAATTTTAATTTATAATATATATTCTAAAATGATTTGCATATATATTAAAAACTAAAATAATCAATATATTTTTTTAAACTATTATTATTTATAACTATTGTAATAATATAAATTATAAATGAACTGAAAGTATATAAAAATAAATAAATAATAATAATATAATTAATACAATAATTTTTGTTATGCTAACCATTATTGTGAACTATAAAATTTTTATTTATTATTGCGATATTGTGTGGATCCTTGACTAATAGAAAACTTAACTATTAAGAAAATAATAAGTTTGTTTAACGGGAATTGGGAGGTGGCTTGTAGGTTGAGTTAAGCATATTTACAATATAGGGTTGAGTTTGACTAACGGAATATGACGGATTCGTCGTTAGGTGTTATAACGGTATTGGCAGTTGTGTCAGGAGCCAACCGCAAGTTAGGTGGAGTTTGTGTTTAACTTTAAATCTAGGGTCACATGTTTCGTGTGTGGTTTAAAGAAGATAACGTGCTATCCCATTACCACCTCACAAAACTTTATGTTTTACACCCCATTTCATTTTTCATCATAATAACTTTCTTCATCTATAAATAAAAATTAAATATAAGTTTATAGTTATTATAATGAAATGCGTGAAGCACCTAACATTAATAAAGTTTATAATTAACTAAGGAAAGACAAATACAGCATGTACTCTTAGCTAAAATCAGGATATGACTTATTTATCTGAAAAAAATCAAAAGAGTATAAAATATAAAGTAAAAAGATAAATTTGATGATTAATTGAACATTTGCATATTTCAGTTGTAATGTTACTATTTTTTTTAACGGCAGTTATATTAAAAAAAAAAACTAGTAAGAAATTAAAAAATTACAAAAAAACAAGATAAAGATTTTTAAGTCAATCTATTCAATTATAAAAGACCTTACATCTAAATCTACACTAATAAAAAGATCAAGTTGCTATATCATCAAACAAGACCACTTTCAAATCCTTATCTTATGTTACCATTATAGTTAGTATCCCAAATAATTTATGAGTTTTGATAACTACAACTCTAGATAAAGAGATAGTTATTATTTTTAACAATTGTACTTTTAACCATCATTAATAACCATCTAAAAATATCTTATCATAAAATATCATTTTTAGGGATAAAATCACCCATATAACTCTTTGAGTTTAGTTAATTAAATACGTAGGTATACTGTTCATAGGAAAATAAAGGCAAAAAATTATAAGATACCATCACCATTACATGATAATTCATTCAATTCAATTTCAATAATTAAATTAAAAGAAAGGGTAAGCAAAGATTTCATATTTGACAAGGTGGAGCATAATGGTCTCTCTTATTTAATCATGTTTACTGTTTAGTTTCTTTTTAATTGTTGCAGTACGATTATTTAATTCATCATTTGCCCTTTAGAGTCGTAATTGTTATATAGAAAGTAGAATTACTTTTTTTAACAGACCATGTCAATAAAGCTATAAAAGATTTTAATTTATTTATCTGTTTTTTTATATAAGTATAGAGAAAGTTGACCATAGTTAAAATTTACCTCCTAAATTTGTTAAAAATTCAACTTTTACAGTTTCTTATGGGACTTTTTTGGTACCTTAAGTTTGTCATTTATGTACAAACAGAAGAGGTTAGTAACTGAATTTACAAAGTAGATGATTCATAACTGGATAAAATATATATTCTTCATTCTTTTGCAGGGTAATGGGCTCAACAAATGGACCTTTGTGTATTTGATAAAATTTAACCAGGGTTAATTGCTTTCATTTTGTCGATGCCAGTTATGTGTTTCCCATTTACTATCTCTATTAATACTAGTATAAAATAAATGTTTCTTATTAAAAGCTACCTATATTTACATTTGCATTAAAAATACTTCATAACGATTTAAAATAGGACCCAGCAATCTTGGAGTTCACGGAAGAATATGGGACCGGTGCCACTACACATGTTTGTTTCTAAGATTTTTCCAAGAATTCTTTATTCCCGCTTTTTTAATAAATTAATATAAAAATATAAAATTCTCACAATGCTTTTTTCTTTTCTTTCTCTTCCAAGGTTGGTTGTTACGTCACTAATCTGCAAACCTTTATTAAAGAAAATTAAATCAAAATTTAAGAATAAACAGTAAAAGATTACCTTGTCCTTCACACACACACAAGAATTGATATCCAAAAAGAATATATTGCTTACATGCTTAACATTTCCTCTATTTCTTGCAATTTTTGATGTTTTTTCAAGATCACATTTTTATTCCACCCAGATAAGTTTTTTGATTCTATTTCATTCCCTTTGATTTTTTTCTCAATTTCCCATAATAAAAGTTTCAAACTTTGTTATTTACAAGAAAGTTTTTGACTTGTAGTTGCATAAGAATCATCATCTCTGCTTTTTATTTGCCTTTTTTGCTTGTAATTTCAATCTGATACTGAAATTTGAGAAAGAAGAAGAAGAAAGCAAGTTGTGATTTTATTTTCAGTTTCTTTTGTAAGATTACTATTAGAACCAAATTTGGTTTTGAGCTGTTAAAATTATAATTTTCACACAGCAAAGGTGTTCTGAATGAAATTTGGCTTGTGGGTTTCAAGTAAATTAAGGAAGGGGGTCTTTTTGGTTTTGTTATGAATTGGTGGTTTTTAGAAAAAAGTTTGTAGTTCTTGAAATTTTCACACAGTGAAGGTGTTTGTGCGTGTAACTTATTTGTAGGTTTGGAGATTTATAAGGTAGATTGGTCTTTTTGGTTTCTTATGAATTGATTGATTGATTGTTGGATTCAGATTGGGGTTTATAGCATTACTTGAAGTTCCATCTCGAGTCTTAAAAAAACCTAGGATTTTCAAAAAGTTTGATATTTCTTGAAGTTTTTGATCCTTTAAGTTTCTTTATAGCTCTAGTTAATTTTTAGAATGTGTTGAGTGAACGAAATCTGTTATCTTTTCTACAATGGGGAAAAAATCAGGAAGAAATAAGACAAATGGAGGATCAAAACTGGTAGATAGTAGTACTCGAAAAGCATACGATAGCGATACTGAAGTTTTCATTTCAATGGCACAAGAACACAAAGATGAGGGTAATAAGTTATTTCAAAGGAAAGACTATGAAGGTGCCATATTAAAATATGAGAAAGCGATAAACTTGCTTCCAAAAAACCATATAAATCTCTCGTATCTTCATAGTAGCATTGCAGCATGCTACATGCAAATGGGCATCACTGATTTCCCTAGAGCTATTCATGAGTGCAATTTGGCTCTTGAAGTCACACCAAAGTATAGCAAAGCACTTTTGAAAAGAGCTCGGTGCTACGAGGCTTTAAATAGGCTCGATTTGGCTTTGAAAGATGTTAGTGTCGTTTTAGATATGGAGCCTAAGAATCTCATGGCCATGGAGATTGCCGATAGAGTGAAGTCACTGATGGGGGAAGAGTTGACTGATGAAAAGTCAAGCCATTCCACGGTGACGGAAATTGGTGGTAAGATGAGTGAAGAGACTGCAGCTCTGCAGGTTCCCGATTACATCGAGGATATACATCAAAAGTCTGTAAAAGAAAAGACACGAAAAAAGAAAAGCAAGAAACATGAATATATTGATAAAAAGAAAGATTTGAGTGACAATAAGAAGAAAATCAAGAAATCTAGTGAGGAAAAAGTTGAGAAAAAGGATGACGAGTGTGAAAAGATTGAGCTTGAGGCTGTTAATGAGGAAAAAGAAACCGAAGATAAGCTGGTTGTGGAGGAGAAAATAAGTGTTTATAGCAAAGAAAATCAGCATAAAAGGAGTATAAAGTTAGTATATGGGGATGATATAAGATGGGCAAAAATCCCATTCAATTGTGATGTTTTAGAACTAAGAGAAGTTATATTCGACCGCTTCCCACTTTCACGGGCCGTTCTAATGAAATACCAAGACCAAGAAGGTGATATGGTCACGGTTACCACAAACGAAGAGCTAAGATGGGCTGAATCAGCTTCTGGTCAAAATGGTTCGGTCAAACTGTATATCGTAGAAGTCAACCCTGAGCAAGATCCGTTTTTTGACCATGTTAGAAGGCAAGAACGGAAACGGAAACTTTTAAATTCTTCATCTTGCATTGATGATTGGATTATGGAATTTGCACAACTTTTCAAGAATTATGTCGGGTTTAATTCAGATGATTATTTGGATCTTCACGAGATTAGTATGAAGCTGTACACCGAGGCTATGGAAGATACAGTAACAAGTGAAGAAGCTCAAGAACTGTTTACCAGTGCAGCCGATAAATTTCAAGAAATGTCAGCTTTGGCTTTGTTTAATTGTGGAAATGTTCATATCTCACGAGCTAGAAAAAGAGCTTACTTTACAGAAGACGCTTCACGGGAATCTTTAATTTCACACATTAAAGAGTTATATGAATGGGCACAAATTGAGTACTCAAAAGCTGGTCAGATGTACAAAGAATCACTAAAAGTCAAACCCGATTTCTATGAAGCTTTTCTAGCTTTAGGACATCAAGAATTCGAGCAGGCGAAACTGTCTTGGTATTATGCAATTGGCACAGAAGTTGATCTTGAAAAGTGGGATTACACAGAGGTTATTCAACTTTATAATAAAGCCGAAGATAATATGGAAAAGGGTATGAAAATGTGGGAGGAATCAATGACACAGAAAAAAGATGGTTCGAAAGATGAAGGAGCAGAACGGGTGGCAAATATGAGGTCTTTGATTAATGTTTTGTGGGGTACGATGCTTTATGAGAGATCGAGTATGGAGTATAAACTTGAGCTTCCTACTTGGCATGAATGCTTGGAGATTGCTGTTGAAAAATTTGAAATTGCTGGTGTTTCGCATACAGATATAGCTGTGATTATAAAGAATCACTGTTCCAGTGATGCTGCACCAGAAGGTAATTTGGTTCTACTTTAGTTCTGAAAATTTTTATATGAACCTTTCATGTTTGTTTTACATTGAGGTTCTGCATAATCTCATATCATTGTCGAGATCAATTAGTTTACATGTTGGTTAACCGTACTTTGAAACACTGGGAAAAAAAAATCAATGGCTTTTTAAACGATCTATCAATCCCATTGACAGAATTACATTGAAGCTAGAATATGCATGTGATACTTAAGCTTTTTATGGGTAGTGTATAAAAGATAAAAATTCGTTATTGTAGTGACACCTGTAAAGAAGTTGGTTATTACATTTTAGGTAAATACTAAGGTAAAAAAATGGACAAGTTGGGTAACGGGTCAAAATGGTGAAACTCACTTTTGTGCTGATTAAATGTCTTTTCTAGATCACCATATTTGGTGTTCTTTCATTTTTCATGGAAATTGCACCAATTCGGGCCTATGGATCCCTTTCTGTTTAAACTTGTGCCTTTTTTCATGTAATTTCAAGAATCTTGAAAGCAAGTTTTGACTTTGAATTCTTTTAGGCTTAGGTTTTGATATTGATGAGATAGTACAAGCATGGCATGAAATGTATGAAGTGAAAAGATGGCAAAGTGGTGTTCCTTCTTTCAGATTAGAACCATTGCTTCGGAGACGGGTTTCTAAACTATTTTATGCCTTGGAACATGCATGAGGAGTGCCATTTCAAGATCAGATTGTTACAAGAAAAGAAAAAGGGTACTTCTTGGTCATATCCATTGCTCGGTAAGTAACAATGAGCTATCTTATTTCTTGAATATTTGTTAACTGTTTAAGAATCTTGATGTAGTATGCAAATTAGTTCTGATACTGGACTGTATCTTAATCACTTGCATTATTTCGTGTGTCTTTCAAACTACTGCTTAATCAGTAGAGGTTAGACTAGGATTGTTGAAATACTCTTTATGGTTTATATAAGTTACAAACTGTTTTATTATGGGATATCTTATCGTGGCAACATTTCCTTTCTTGGTAAATCTTTCATCTAAAATTATTTTGTTACTCATCTTCATCATCATAGAATTGATGATACTCAAGATTCTTATAGTTTGTTATATTGTTGAAAGGTATTCAAGACATTCTTACTTGTGGTCCATCATTTTTTTGTTGTACTACCTATGCCCATGAAAATTTCCAACAGTTTCCATTATGGATGATCTCATTGATCATGACATTTTGCTTCAGTAAAACTGCTAAAGCTTAAACGACCTTTTGCACATTGTGAAAGCTACACATGGTTTGACAGTATTGAATATAGTCAAGAAGAAACACCTCCCTCACATCATAAAGGGTATTTTAGACATTAGCTAATTGTCGAAAGTAGCTAAATCCCCTATAATATGTCTTCGTTTAATAGTCTTTGTGCCTCAACATCTTGTAGCATCTTATACCCTCAAAGGGTCCTTGCATCTTATAGAAAATGACATATCAAAGAAAAAGAACAATGATTGCTAGTAATTTAGGTATCCATGGTACAGTTTTTTCCAGTGTGTACTTACGGTTACTCGATTTGCTTGTAAATTTGACAATCATATCCTCAAACGATATTAAATGCTCATCCTGATAAGATGTATTCTGCAGGGAGTCAGTCTTATGTACATTCATAAGTTTGCTGCAGCTTCAAACTCAGCACTAGACATGTAGAAGTTTTGCAAGGCACTACGTTGGATGTGTTTTACAGGTGAGTTGTAATTATCACGGAAAAAATGATAGTTAATAATACAAGGTGTAGTTACGACAGTTTAAAAGCAGTCAAAAGTACTTGATTTTAGTGTATTCGTTTTAGGGGCGAATAGAGGTCATTCGTGTTGTTGGCTTGAAGATTATATTCATTTGGTGTGTATTAATTATGTAATGAATGTTGATTTGTTAGAAAGTTACTTTGGATTGAACAAAATGCCTTTAGTTGGTTTATGTATGGGCTTGTTTCTATATGCCACTGTCCTCATCTGAATGTGAGATGATAAAGCTACGTTCAATAAAACAGTTTCAATTCAAACTCGACCAAAATATGTACACATTACAATGTCACTTTAAGCAGAAACATAGGCTCGATAATAATCAGAATAAGGTTTTCATACTTAAAGTAAATTGTTATCTGTCCAATCTTAGTACTTAAACTTTAACTCAACAAGTTCAACACCAAATCATGTTAAATCTCAATTTAGCTCGACCTTTTAGTCATACGACTAATGATTTATTAGACTCTGAATTGGCAATTCTAATCCATAACTGATGTGAACCAATGAATGCTTTCATCAAACATGTAATTCAGTCATTGATATTTCATGAACAAAAATTCACTCTTGATGCTTCTTTATAAATAGCTGTATACAATATTTCAAGATACACGAACAAGGTAACATATAACTCCCACTGTATGAAGTACAAGTCACTCTAGCTCGGCAAAAAAAATGACTTGCAGGAAAAGGCAAGTGGTACAACATGTCATATTTAGAGAGCATCGTAGGAGGGGATATATAATCATAATAAAGCACCCCTAGATCGGGAACCTCGGCCTAACCCTAGTCCGAGACCTACGGGAACCGATTCCGTTTTAGGTTTACTGCGGTTCCCATGGCTGCAACCGGAAGAATGAACATGGGCGTTAGTTTGGGGGACCTTGTTTAAATCAACATGACCATGGCCATTTCCATTTGTTTGATGAGAATGACCAGAAGCAGAAAGACCTCCATTTTGAATGTTTAGAGCTAGACTCGTATTATTACTAGACATTGGCATCATGTTTATACCCTCTGATTGCGATGCTGCTTCTATGATCTCAATGTCCTCGTTGTAACCATTAATCAAGAAATCTGAACAGTTTTTCTTGCACCCATGATCGTATGGGTTTCTGAATCGCCCTCCAGCACCTCTTAGGTAACTGTATCGCATCATGTTTGCCATTTCATTTGTTGTGATGTTACGACCAACCTGCACCAATAGGATATTTGCAACATGTTTATATGTCATTTTCTTTCCAAATATGATAGGCAAGCAGAAACAGACTTGAAACTGGAAAGTTTGTCCAATTTGTTCGCAGTGACTAACAAGAAAATTGCAAAATTTCCCCCTTTTGGTTTTCTTGTCTGTACACTTTTAAATGCAACTACAAATTATCAACTTTTCCTCCGAAGAAAATGATTCTTGTTGATTTCGAAGTTACATATGTAACATTCAAGAATAAAACAACTCGACACAAATAAGAAAACCAGTTCATACTTGTACAACCAAGATTTGATTGTCCAGCATACTCGAGTACAAATAGCAAGAGTGAAAGACGAAAAGACATGCCTGAGAAATTTGCATGAAAGTTAAAGCCGCCACACCAATGAAGAGAGAAAAATCTGAAACTAAAAATAATAGAACACCAATGTGTTGATTGCCAACGTGTTGCAACCACGCCCCAAGAGAAGACGGGGCCAATGGATCCGTCACAATTCCTGCAAGAAGAATGTATCCATTTAGTATGCTAGCCCAATTATGCATGATAAATAAGGAGAATATTGAAGTACTGCTTCCTTCCAAAGAAAAATCACATTTGACTTTTGAAGGTCAAATGAGTTTGAGATGTACTTGGTATGAATATTTAAAATTAGAACTGGATTCTTTTTTCTTTTGGAAAATAGAGTATAATTTATACAGAACCAATACAAGAACCATACTTGTAAGAGCAACTGCTCCGGTTATCGCCATAGCAAAAACTTCCAGAACAAGAAAGCACACAAAATCCCATTTGTTCTTCTGTACAAAAGATTTGCACAAGAATTAATCACAAGTAGATCAATTGCAATAGTGGAATATGAAGCCAAAATGTAAACTGACGGCAACAAGTATTCTGACAGATATGGGTGTGTCCGTGCATCTCATTAGTGTAACTAAACATTTGGTGGATACGTGCAACCACATGTACGATTAACATCATTCTCTTAAAAGTATAAAATTTCATGCTCTTCCCTACAATGATAATTCTGTACACATATAAACAAAAAAAGCAAGTTATATAAAGACAAACCTTCCCGACACAATTAGATACCCAAGGACAGTGATGGTCAAATTGTTCCACACAACGCTCACACGTAGAACAATGCTTTGCACGTAGGGGTCGGACAATCTATGATCAAGATAAAAATAGATATAAAAAAAAATTAAGCAGAAGAATAGTAAAAGTCGAGGTGGCAATTTTGGCCCACTATATCTTAAAGAGTAGAAAATAGGAAACCGGCCAATATGATTGGAAAGTTGTCCGAAGTAAATTTTAGGGTAGAGTGTACCAAAATGTATTAAACTATGCGTTGACTTCTATTGTATGTAAATAACTAAAACAATTTCTATTGCGTGTAACAAACTATACATACAATAGAAACAATTGAAAGTTTCTTACACACAATAGAAGTCAACACATAGTTTAATACATTTTGATGTACTTACCCTAAATTTCAATGCTTAGGATCTCTTAAAAAGTTAATACATTTTTGTAATCATATTTGGCACACTAGTTATTTATAAAACTTACAACATATTGAACATTAAATGGTTCACGTTAACCTAACCCAACCCGCTTCGACATGTACCAAGACATTACCCGTTTTAACCCTACCTGCCCATTTTGCCACCTCTAACAAAAGGTAAGGACAGACACAATGAATCAGTGTAACACAAATACACGAGAGAGAAAGGGGAAAAAAAAGGGGTGATTGCCACATTACCTTACAAGTTGCACAGAGTTGAGTCCAATTACCCGCTAGCAAAGCAGGGTCACGTATTTCAATCTTCAGTAAAGGCTCCTGCTCAATAGACACAAAATATTTGCAATTATTTAACTAATGGCCTTTTGTATCTATACACAATAAAATACTCTTATAAAATACAAACGCAAGAAAGTGAATATTCCAGGGACAAATAGGTATATAGTTGGTGATATATGACTTACATCATCTTTTGTATCTTTTGAATCATTCCGATTGGCTTTAATGAAACCGGGATCTTTGCTACAAAAACCAAAAAGGGCACTAAATGGTCATGTTTGACAAATATTGAAATTCTTGTCATAAAACTCAAGACAAGATGTAAGAACTACATACTTTGAAAATATTTTGATGGAAGGGACAGTAATGAAATATATCAAATATCGTGCCTATATTTGTGTCAGTACAACGGTAAACCAGTATGTAACACACGACTTGCTTACTAGAGGTGGCCATTAAAGTCCATTCACTTATAAATGGGTAAACTTCGGCTGTGTTCGATCTCAAACGGGTCAAATCATTAAATTTAGCTAAAAGGGAATTGGCAAAACAGGATGAATAGTGCTTCAAGTCTATCTTTTTATGTACGCAACATACTGATCATTTTTATTCTAATATTTAGGTTATTATTGTAATAACTTTGGCTTCTGTAAGCATTAATTATTATAATGGACAAAAAAGTGTTTGCAGGTCAACCAAACCCAACCTGAACCGTCTCAAACCATACTAAATATGACCCATTACCGGCCCATCTCACCACCTCTAGATAAAAGAGGCATGCAAACAATGGTTCTTGATAGTTCCAACACACAATATACTAAGACATACCAGCTACACCTATAGAAAAGTATCAACCCTGAACTTGCCAACATTACACCAATCCATGCAAAGAAAGCAGATCCAGCTGTTAACTTTGGCAAGTTTGAAGCTGCAGCCAAAAAGAAATACTAGTGTAAGCATTGACAGGTCTCATTGGTTACATTAAATTATTTCGTAGAAAGGTTAGAAAGATACCCATAATGACGGAATTAATATAGGTCAAAAGTAGCACAAATATTACACACAAAAGTGCTGGTGCTAGTCCTAGTTTTGAAATTCGCCCAAATATCCCCTCATAACGTTTCTCAAGTAACTTTCTAGCATTATCCTGCAGAATCAGATGGCATTGTTAATTAAAAGTAGAACAGCAACGGAAAGAGGTCCGAATACTATCGAATAACATTTGAAAGCATGTGCAGCAGAAATTAAAGTAGGAAATCCTTCCGCATAATCAACCTAAAAGTCGCAGATTTTTGAATGATTGAAAGTATTATAATGGTAATTGAATGATTATTATATGATAGCTTTCGGAGAAGATATTCATCGCGGGTACAAATCTATAGAAAACTCGAGCAATGAAAAAAATGTTATTTACAAGTATTAAGGAATACCTACAAGAAAAAATGCAACTTGTCGATGATTCTTATCAGAAGCAAGCTGTGCTGGTGTAAGTCCACTCTTATCAGTCACGATCAAATCATCTTTCTTTCCGGCTTGCACCAATACTGTGCATGCTTCTAAGTTCCCTCTGATAGCAGCCCAATGTAGAGGTGTGCAACCTAAAATTTCAGGATGTAAGCAATGATGTATGAAATATTTTATGAAGAAAAATGATGGGTCAAAAGTATTGAATACATCAGAACTTGCTCTTCATGAGAAGCAGTGACAAGATAATTGTAAAAGATACATTTGTAAAAGATACATTTATGAAATACAGTACCCTCTTTGTCCTGGCGCCCTCTATATGCATCCAAAAAGAGAAGAAGACGTATACTGTCTGCAAAACCTTTATATGCCGCCCTACAAGTCACAATAAAGATCCATCACCATTGCTTAAAGTAAAAAAACAAGCTCTTGAATAAGGGGGCACCATACAGCACACAACGAAGATTTATACACAGCAATCAGTAATAAAAAGGGCTGTCATGTCCTATATAGAATCTCATCTTAAAAAGGTATAGAAGGTCATTGTTAGTGTCATGATATAATCGTGGAGACTCATTAACAAGAAAGACACTTAGCCCTATGAAAGTTGAACTTTGTTCTATAAGAAAGGGATTCAAGTACCAATGTAAGGGAGTTCTTCCTTCATTGTCAGGGACATCTGGATCTGCATTCCATTTTGAGACAATGTGATAAAGAAAAGCTGTCTGGCCATATTGTGCAGCAACGTGACTGGTCTGCAATATATATTTGAATTTGACAATGAATTTAAATCAAATGCACATATGTCATTTAAGCATGGATGAGGAGAATGAGAACCCAATTTTCTCTTAAAATCCATAAAGGCCAGCACATAACTTTCACACCATGATCTAACAAAAGCCAAACAATCTAGAAAGAATATCGGTCACATAACTTGACATCAATGTCATACTTTCTCTTAGGGTAAGTATCGTCTTCAGTTTCCTAAGTATGGTTGACTCTAGTGCCAGGCTTGCTATATTATTTTAGTCATTTGCATCTAGAAGTAGTCTTCTAATGGTTGTCTATGAATGCTTCATTTTGTGAGACCATGTGAGTGAGAACATTAAGCTTCATTTCCTATACAATTGAAAAATGGGTAATAATGAACTTAAATCCTGTAGTGAAATTGAGACTGCTCGACTTAGGAAGCAACTTCGCGTGAGGTTTAGGTTGTTCTACTTAAGAAATGGAGTTTAGACATTCCTACAGACACCGACTATTACAGTTGGTGGGCACTGGGCAGAAGACAAATGGCCCTGCTGTCCCTTTATGTAGCACAATAAAGTAAAAAGAGTGAACACTAAAAATAATTTGGCAAAAGAACATTGTGTAGTGTATATAATTTAATCTAAACTTATTCTGCAGCACAAAACGGAATAGTATAATTGGAGTATAAAAGAGCAGCATTTTTGGAAGCACGTGATATTAGTTGGAAGCAACAGAAAATCCATATAGCATCTTTAACTTAAATATATAAACAAGGTCTTCGATGCGTGTCATTTGTTCCCCATTTAGTAAAATTGGACGAAAGCATGTATAGATAAAATTCTACTCACCTGATACCCATATATATCAGGTGCATTAACCCGAACACCTTCCTCAAGCAAAAGATCTGCAACCTGCACAGCTCCCCGAACAGCACTCCAGTGCAATGCTGTTTGCCCGGTAAGATCCACTGCATTAACATCAGCACCACGCTGCAAATTTCATCATAACTTAGTAACTACCAAATACCCCTACCCATACTAAAAGTAAAAGCAATTCATTTCATATCAACAACGGTCCAAGAATATCCTGTCCAGCGCTAACTCGAATAAACGTGTCCTCCCCGCCACCAACCAATATACACAGACTACACAACATCCATATAGCTTCAAGCTATGTATACAAATATATATACATATACATATACATATACACACAGAAATACAAAGTGAAAACCTCAAGGATATTTTGAGCAACAGCGACAGGATAGTTAATCACTTAATTCATATCATTAAAAACTATTATGTAACTAAAAATATAAGCTTTTTTTTCTCTAAGGAAACCTATGCTTAGCTCTATCAAGTACAGTTAAACAACAGATAAAGCTGACCTATATACATACACTGATACACATACACAAATACAGAAAGAGAGTGAAAACCTCAAGGATATATTGAGCAGCAGCCACGCGATTGTTAAGCGCAGCCCACTGTAAAGCGCGGTAACCATTATCATCAGGTTTATTAACCGAACAACCTTCTACCTCAACCAAATTCTTAAGTTTCTCTAAATCACCATAGGCAGCAGCAGTATATATATCATTTTTCAAACTTTCTTCCGGCATTCCGCCGGAGATTTCTCGGGTACCGGTGCCGGAAACAGAATGATCTGTAATTTCTTCGACCTCGATCTCCGATGACATATTGATATAAATTGATGTGTGTATGTACTAATTTAGGAATGATATGAAATTGTGAAATGATGTGAGATTGAAGAGAATGATGATGATTGATCGAGTTAGGGTTTTTCCGTGAACGGTGTTGACTCGCTAATGATACGAGCGATGGGTTTGTATTTGTATGTATGTATTGAAGGAAGATAACAACAGAAAACTACCGAATCAAATCAAACACTACATCCGGTTTGATGATTTCAGTATTTTAGCTCGATGAGAAATAAATATAAATTAAATACTTTTAGACTTAATAGTTATAACAACGTAATTATGATTGAGAGAATTGAATATATCCCGTTCTAAATCTTAGCCAAAAGTTTTAATATCAAATATAACTATTTTCATAACCTCATAAGTTTATTGACTATTATACCCTTGATTGTCCTTCTCAAAATATACCGTCCTTGTTAGACGATTGATTTTTTAAGCACCCTTTTAGATTTCCCAACTCCCAACTTATTGTTCAGAACTGGATTTTCAGAGAACATTTTCTTGGCATGATCTTGGATTTCCAGAATTTCCAATTAATATGCACATTGAGTTTTTAGTGGATTATTGGATTTGGTTTCGTTGATGTCACAATTATTATTATTTTTATATATAATTTGTAATGGATGTTTCTGATACATGTCATTTATATTTAATGTCAGAATAATTTAATTCGGGAGTGTTCTCTTATTGATTACAGTATATATTCCTTCGTCTCAAATTAAGTGTCATTTATTAGATTTGACGGAGTTTAAGAAATTGATTTGTCTGTTAGGAAGATGACTTTTTTACCCTTATTTTTTATACAGACTCTCATATATCAGTTTTGAGAAAGAATAAAATGGTAAAGTAAATTTGCTACTTTTAAAAGTGGACATTTATTTTGAAATAAATAAAAAAGAAAAGCAAGACACTTAATTTGAGACGGAGAGAGTATATCTTATTGTTATCGCTACAAACATAACATCACTACTTAACCATTTAAACATCTATGGTCTACCTAAAGTGCATTATTCTTATGAAGGAAACATAATGTGCGTATATTTCCTTTCCTTTTTAACTAATTTTTAAAATTTCACCATATTGGATATCGTTTATAATTCTAGCTAGCCAATATGCATAGTCTGCTAATTTAACAACAATTATATTCAGGACATAGTTAATTGTGCAAAAATAGTGCTGTATATTTCATGAAGTCCAGATATAATCTTTTAGCTTAGAAAACTTGTTTAAGAAAAGGATTAATTGCTTGTGAATGTACTTAACTAATTTCTTATATTCGTAGTATGAATCTAATTATTCAGGATTACATTGTGTGTAAGAAACTTGTTATATATTGTTATTAGATGTATTTTGATGACGAGTTATCTATATAAGGTGTCACGTGACATTTTTACAAGTTGTCACGTCACCAAAATACATATAATATATATATATAATAAACGTCGTATCTATCATATAGACCATCCTCAAAATAAATCAAGACGTAAACTGAAAAATTGTTTTTATGAGGTGGAGATTGAGTACATACGTAACTTAACATGGTTATTACCGAGGCTTAACATCTAAAAGCTACACATTCAGAACCTCTTTTATGTAAACATGATACGGAGTATATATTTTTAATAAACCATTAACATTCAAAGAAAATCAAAACCAACTACTTCAAAACCATCATATCAGTATATCACAACCCCTCTGTCTTTTCTTATTCAAAAGAAACCCTTCTCTCACATCATTGCATCTACACCAATGTGGCATTGCAGATGATTTACAACCCAAACTCTTTCTCAAACCTCTATCGTACTGTTGACACACCCGAAAGCCGTGGGCAATAACCCTGCAAAACTTTCAACTTTTGGCTCATAGCCTCAGACAAATATATTACAAAAATAATATGGATTAAGTAAATCAAAATATGAGATTTTATAATGATTTATGAAATAGATAGATGAAAATATGTACGGTGTATGTTAAGCTGTATTTTCCACTTGTTTGAGAAATAAGAGCTTTGGTAATTCATTCAACCCTTTAAGGTTGTATGAATTGCCACATCACCATCTAGTTTTTCTATACAGCTTATTTCCTATTCTGTGTAAACCATACAACACTCTTGAGTAAATATGTTTATTTATGATAGTGAGTGTGCAGGTGGGTTCACGTGTACTTTTTGTATGTCATACCACAGGTTCATCTCATGGAACGTTGTATAAGATTAAATGTCACCTCATGGATTTGTAATGGATAGTTGTATTTATACAATGCCACTAGATTCTATACAACCCTTCACCTAAGTGCATTACCAATGCTTTAAGAAGTATGCGTGTATAGCTCTATATAAGTAGCTTTACACCTGTCAATGTCAAAATGTCATGAGAAATTGATATAAAATATCACTCAAGTTCGGTCAAACATGAATTTATTAAAGATATCGTGAGAAATGGATGAGAAATAGGCTATTTTGATAGTCATTTGATTATAAGGGATAATTTTAAGGCAAACTATCAACATAAAGGAGAATTATACCGAAAGTTTTTTTTAATTTGAAGAAAAAAGAAAAACGGTGAAGTGATTTACGGATAGAGATTTCACTCTCCTAACTTGCGTTGTCTACATTCTCCTCCTTACATGTTCAGACCATCTTAGTTGTCCCTCTCTCAAATACATATAACTAATATTTTGAAATGAAATGCATGTTCCACTTCACCAGCATCTCGCAGCGAACTCCAAATACTAAAAGACATAGTGGCGCAGGACAATGATAACGTAACCATGGTCGAGATCAAGTTGCACAAGTTTACATTGGAAGGGCGATGGTGGGAAGCAGAAGACATATTGAAAAAGCATAAAGAAGCAGCACAGAGGAGATCAATGATAATGGTGACACGATGCTTCACTTAACGGTTACAAAAGACGATAACTATTTTGTTAAAAAGTTGCTTAACTTCATACAAGAAGGCAAAAAATGGAACTTAAAAATATAGCGAAGAAGACAGACCTTCATGTTGCTGCACTCGTTACAACAAGTAAGCAGCCAAACTCTTGGTTAAGAAGAGGAAAGAATTGTTGGGAATATCAAATGGGTATCACGAAGCACCATTATTCACTGCTTATAAGAAAAGGCAGCTAAATACATTTTCATATCTGTTTGAAGCCACCGAAAACTGGTTGGGGCAACCACATTCCGAATTTAAACTAGATGCCGAGTTTATCACTTATGCTCTTGGTGTGAAACAATATGGTGAGTATTTAGTTAGTATATGGCAGATAAATCAACTATATACTTTAGAATATTCACAGACATTCGTACTCTTGCAGTTTTGGCAATGAAATTGATCAAGATAGATCCGCTGCTGGCTAAGAAAGATGATTCAATATTGAAGGCATTAACTATAAACTTTCCAGATGAGCTTCGCTTCTGGGAAGCACTGATATATCCATGTATGTCTCTATTATCTCTTTATTATGATTTACGTATTTATTATTTTTATTCTTATTATTAAAACAGAGAAACATTATATTGCTATAACGGCTTCTAATACATTTAGAAAAATATATTACTCCATTGTATATCTTGCAGCTTTCAACAATCTGCATCAGAAATTTGTCAAGAGAAGCACTCTGCTGTTTAATTCGTCCGAATGTTTATAGAAAAAGACCGAAGGCAACTTATGGGCAATGAGAAGTTCCAAAAGCACTTATTACAGCTGGTTTTCACAATTTGGATCAATAGTGATACTAAAAATATGTATGAACTAAACAATATTACAATGATGGTAGCTTTTGGTGCAATCTTTTTCCTTGTCTTTTGTGATCAAAGACCATGGATGTTGGCACCAATAGGTTTATTTGCTTGCTTGCCAATTTCAATTATTGTTACTCTACAACTCCCCCTCGTGGTAGACTTGATCCAATCAACTTATTTCTCTATCTTTGGTAAGCAATTGTTATATTGACCACTGTATATGCAATTAAATGCTCAGTAAGGACCATTTAAAAAAAGATGGGATTCAAGCATCCCAGATCTGTTATAATGATACACACCCACTTACATTATATGGTCTGTGTTTTTGAAACCTTTAAATCCTATGTAAACTGCTTTTACGCTGTACAAGTAGGCAAGGGAAGGGTGAGGCATCTATCGGAGATGTTCATGTGGCAAGGTACATAATGATCCCAGGGTAACTCAGCACCTAGAGACATCCTGCCACTGGGATGGACCAGCCCACTTCTCACCTTCCGATTTTATGCTCCATATTATATAATCTTTTATTTTCTATTTAATTAGTTTGTATTTTGTTAACTAAATAAAAACAAATATTTCAATTTCAACAATTAACAATAACAATGATGATAATAGTATACATATATGCAGCATTAGTCACTTCTCTTTATTTATGTCAAATACTGCAATCTTTTAGTAACAACGCGATGTAGTATTTAACTTCCAGTTATCATATTAACGGTATTCAATTAAATTTCTAAAGATTTTCTTAAGCTAATAAAATTAATTTTCAGAAATTGACTAGTTAGATGATATAGATTTATATTTAAATAAAGTAATAATTTATAAAATTATATATAGAATAATAAGAGTATAATGTTGGAGAAGATAGAGGTATCAAAAGGGGTTGTAAAAGGAGGATGTGATTGTGAGGTGGCTTCAATAACCCAATGTATTCATACTCTTTTAGTGTGGTTGTTTTAAGAATTTTCTCATTGGAATTCTTATTATCTTTCTTGTTATTTGATTGCTCGACTATTATGATCCGTCTGTATCAGAGCTTCTGGTACTAGTGGTCAAACGCATATGTGAAAGACATCTAGTTCGTAGCTTCTGGTATTAGTGGTCAAACACTACAAGATTTTAGAATGAATGCTGGGCTAGGCCACCTTGAATGGCGTGAGCCGCATGCGGGGAGATCCAAACGTACGGTAAAAGTCATGAAATTGGGTATGAAGACAATAAATACACGTTGAACGATATCTAACAAGAAAGAGAATATGATGATAGGAGTACTGGTTTGGATGATAAAAGTTAAGGGAAGAGTGAAGTTAAAAAGAGATTAGAAGTCGAGTCTTTTCAAGAAGGGGATGATGATGTAGTTTTGAAAATTTAAGGTTTATTTTGAACTCTTTTCAAGCTACTTTTTTTTTTTTTTGTTTAAATAGTCTTTTTTGTTTAAGGCTAGGGTTATACTTTGATATTAAATAAAAAGATAAAATATTATTTTCTTTAAATATCTCCTCATTGAAATTATTATTATCTGTTATTTGATTGTTCAACCATTACGATTCATCATTAATTTGATTTTTAAGTTTTCATTTTTCTATTCATAGTTATATTTATATTTATCAATTTCGTGATCCGTGTAGAAGTGTATCTCACATAAAAACGTGTATACTCAATGTTAAGTTTGACCCTCGGCTTGACAACATCCAGTAAATTTTGACCATTATATTCTTTATCAACCCTATCTAACCGGAAGAGTTACTTACAAATACCCTCTTGTACCAATCTCATTACGATTGAATTAAAGTCCTTTCACCGATGCTATCTTGAGCATGTTCAAAACTAAATTAAATGATATCTGTATATAAAAAAACAGTAAACTCGTAACTGAAACTACCAAAATTAAATTCAAGTTCAAAAAAAATACTTTTAGAGGGTCAACCAACCTCACCGACACTATATAGCTTCGTACATGTTCGCATGTAAATGAGTGATTTGAAAAGGTGAATTTTACGAATATGATAATGATTCCCGACGAGTACTTTATTTAGCAGGTGAGTGAGTTTATCTAACAATTATCTTTCACACATTATCTTTGAATAATACCGTATGAGCAGATTAATATTGCTGATCATTAACGTTTTAGAAGCGTGATCGAGACCGAATGCCAAATAAAAGTCAAAGCAAAGTTAGTGCAATTTTTTTCCATTAACCAATAGTTTATTTCCCGAAACTGTACAAAATCTCATGTCCATTGAGAGTCTAAACTCCCAAAGAAATCTCTCCGACCACATGAGACGTATGACGTATAAATACCTTAGACTCAAAGTCAAAGTCAAACGTCACAATTTTGATAATACTTACATGTACTCCCCTTTATTCTTACAAAAGTTGCAATTCACAACCCCCACAAAAGCCCTAGCACACTTCTCTTCGAACAAAGAAAGTCCACATTTGTCCCAACACCCCTGAAATCCACATCCGAACCCTAACCTAACAACATGCTTACACACCCACACTCTCTCTCCACTTTCATATACTAATTTTTGTATTTTTACTTCCTTTTATTTTATACCAAAAATCTATCCAATTACCCAGTAATTTTTCTCAAAATCTTCGATTTTTAAGTGTGTTTTTTTCAAGATAACATTTTTTCTTCTGGCTTTTTAACAAAATGGAAGTAGCAAAATCTTTCACTTCTGATTTGGTGTTTTTGCAGCAAAAGATGACATCTTTAATTGCTCAAGCTGTTGTTTCTGAAACCCTAAAGGCCCTTCTCATGACGGTATATCTTATCAATAACTTCTTATTTTGTTGTTTTTATTTTTATATTAATTGTATATAATTTTTCTGCTTTTGTGTAAAGAACTGTGCTTAATTGACTGTTACTTGTCATTTTCTTAATTGAATTGGGGATTTATGCTTCTAGAATTTAATGTGTTATTATTAAACATTTGATTTTGACATACAATGACATTGTTTTTGTGTTGCATAATCATAGTTTTGTTGTACTTTTGAAACTTTGGTGTTTGGTGTTTAGATTCTGTTAGTTATGATACAATTCTTTAACATTTTGTTGCTTTGGTTAAAAATATTACATTATTGTAAGCCTTGGATGTTTTTCACTAATTTCTTTTTCGTCGTGTTCAATTCATTTAACCTTTAGGTTAACGGTTCACATTTAATAAATTTGTACTACTTGCTTGAAAAATTTTACATGGTTCTAGCTATAAAATAAGACTGAAACAGACTGCTAAATTCAAAAGAATGCTGTTATATTTTACTGTGCAAATTCTATTTCTTCCACGCATACCAGTTAGTATATACTTCGTTTCATTTGGCTTCTAGTGTTATTTTGGTGGTATAGAACTCCATTTATTATGCTTTTCTGTCATTTCTTTGACCAACCATCTGGCTTGGTAGTGTTAGCCTTGTGTTGTATTTACCTGAAACGTTATTAGACCAACAATGTGGTCAACGACAAAAGGTTTGACACTAGTTATTGGAGCTGCACCTAACTCATCCCGTAAAAACTAAAAACAAAGGAACTCAAAAGTATGAAATTGTATATGTTTTGGTTTGTTACCCAACCTGACCATTTTGCACCTCTAATATTTTGTATGTAATCTAACACTAACAGAGTACGAA
Organism: Logfia minima; assembly: GCA_963921325.1. NCBI lineage: Eukaryota > Viridiplantae > Streptophyta > Magnoliopsida > Asterales > Asteraceae > Logfia > Logfia minima. Next base: position 33,052,372 of record OY992773.1, read on the forward strand.
AGGATAAGATCAACTTGTAACACATTTGCCTTTGTTTGTACAGACAGTACCTTTGCTGAATGATGTACTTACATCTCCAAAACTAAACTTAACTGACCAGAGGTATTATTTTTTTTTATTCCTACCATTCGTATTTCAAGAATCATTGCAGTGGAAAATGTTATCATACAAGTGTATATGTTGCTGACTATTGTGGGTTTCTTTTCTCTGAGCTTCACAGGAAGGACAAGACTGAAGCTGAAGCCAAAGACAAAAGTGACACAGAGGATGATGATGAAGAAGACGAGGATGCTGCAGTAGAGCCAGAAGATGATGCTGGAGATGAAGATTTCTCAGGAGAAGAAGAAGAGGACGATGAGGAAGCAGACCCTAGTGAGGATCCTGAGGCAAATGGTAATCAAGATGATGATGACGATGATGACGATGACGATGATGATGAAGAGGGTAATGACGATGACGATGATGACAATGAGGAAGAAGAAGAGGAGGAAGATGATGATGAGGATGAACAGCCACCGGCTAAGAAGAGAAAGTAGGGTATCTAGCTGCCTTTCGTGAGTATGTAGTAGGGAGAGTATGCATTTTTAGCTGTCCTGTGTTTTTTCAAAGTGTAGGATTTTTAAGTTATCCAAATCCATGTTCTTGCTTGTTATGGATAGATTTGTATGCATATATTTCATTTCGTGGGATGCATTCCTGGGATTTGTGTACAATTGTGTGTTGATGGTCCTGTGTTTTCTGAAGCTCAATGGTTGGTTTCAATGTCTTAAGTTAAAACGGTATGCGAGTTGTAAGCTGGATGGGTGATAAGTCGTTCTAGTATGGTTGAAAGTTGAAACGGAGCAGATTGGGTTAACTTGACAACATTCTCTTTTTCAATTTTGAACTTTTTCTATAAATAAATAATAGTAATAATAATAATATGTTGCTCATGATTGCAAAACAATATTATATTGATTGATATTTAAATAATAAAAAGATGTAAATTGTTCCCCTTTGAGCTTCTCTGTCGCTAAACCTTTTGTATGTTCACTTCTTGAAATGTGTAGACAACCAAAAACAATCCATAACCGACTGAATGTAACATGTACATCAAATCCTAAACAAATCAGATCAGGGAAACTTGGCATCATCTCTCTTCTTCTCAAGAAAATCTTGTTTTTGATGTAATGGATTACTAACGAACTGAGTGTTGGTCTCTCCAACACTAGAATTACTTCATAGACGACCAAATCAAATAAATATTTTGGTGGCATATGATGGCAACGAGGGTTTACATACTCGGGCTCTGCCCCGGGATAAACTTATTTTAAAGTTGTTTTTACTTATTTTTAGTTAGAAATATTATTTTAAAAATGCATCGCCTTATACACTCTAAAAATTGATATCGACACCACAATATCTAGTCAATGCACATGCCACAACACCATATATGAATAATTGTGGTGTATCCATTAATTTTGGTGCTGTACTAATCGACAACTTAAAAATATTACGGGTTGGCTAATGGATAGAAATGAGTTCGTGTAAAATCGATTGCGGTCTAAAGAAGTCATTTTGAAAACGAATTAACAGGTTCATGTGAAAATGTGATTTTGTCCTGTTGAATAGAGCCTTTAAAGGTAAGTGACCTAATATAATAAAAGCATATATTTTTAATACGAACATCAATATTTGCCTTTTCTAGTTATATGACAAATAATCTTCCTTTATCTGAGAAATAACATATACGTAGGTTATTTACAAATACTTGAAAAGAGAAAGTAATAAAGAGAAAGAATACGCAGCCGATTAATTTACTTAGACCACCTATTTTAAACACTCCATCTTACATTTCTATATTTGAAATATACCTACTTTAGTCAAACATCTCAAGCTCCAACATATATACTTTGCTCATAAGCTTAAACAGACAGACAGCTCAAACAAATGGCTCAAGACAGTTACGTGCGGGTTAGCCTAGAATGTTCCAATTTCACTATTCATAAGCCCTCGCTAGTTGACAGGGAGAATTTTGATGGCCTACATATCAACTTCCATTTAATGTTTTAAAGTTCAGAATTTGAAGCATAATAATTGACACCAGTCCTACATAGCTCAACTGCATTTTTTAGACCAGCCGAGGGTCGAGCGAAACAAGATAACCCTCAGCTCAGATGTACCTCTAGAGACCAGGACCAGTGTAGTAGTTGGACATGATTAAAGCTTCATATAAATTTATAGAAGAGCTTTAATTGAGAATAGTACTAAAGCTACACGTCCATTTTTTCCTTAAATTTCCAGGGTCCTTGCACCCTGCTCTTGGTTGCATTATGCTCCACAAGAAAGCTAGAATTAGAAGACCTTTTATAACAAGACAAACAATTGCCATTTCTAACCAAACAAAGTTAAACATAATCTTTTCTGATAAGTTTTATGGCTTCATAGATGTAAGCAGCCTTACTGTAGATCATAGGGCATTTCTAACCAAACCTGATGAAATACACCTCAGAATATAGAAACGATTCAAAACATAAGGAAAAAAGACGTATTCGTATTTTGAAAGAACATGATTCTAAACAGCAAAGTGAATCATATCTCACCTTTTATAACATACAAAATCAAGAATGGAGAAACTTTTAAGTTTTTGCTGCCAGACACAATAACTTGGTCTGGAGCAATTCGTACAAGCATGGAAAAGGAAAAGGAAAAGGAAAAGGAGTAAGACCCTAATTGACCATTTGCTTTCTATAACCGGTTGCTTTCTTCATCCCGGTTCCAATTTGCCATAACCTACGAAAAATGGACAAGGAGTAAGACCCTCTATCTATATTAACAAAGGAAAGTGAAGGGAAAAAAAGAAACACATCAACAAGATTTTGAACTCACAGAAACAAAGATACAACTAGTTTAGAGCTTGCTACCCACCAAGAACTCAATGTGTTGAATAAAAGTAAAAACATATCATGCTTAAAGCTAAGCATGTGTCAACCAGATGATAGCTTTATAATTTATTCATTGGTACTAAACTTGTACATATAGAGATACATAAAGCATTCCATCAGTTCTAAAATGCAGTTTCAAACATATCCTAACTACTTGCTAAGCCCATGCTATATTATTCATTAACACAGAGCTAACCACCTTCTAATTTCCTTATACTGCTAAAACAATCAATAAAATCCATACTATTAGGCTTTTTCTATATTTAGAAGGATCTAAGCTTTAAAACTACAAATTATCCATCAAACCGCTTAGCAAAACACCAATGCTTTGCCAATCAAATAAAATCCAAATGACCCAAATAGTTAACAAAATTTACCAACAGAAGTAATTCTTTCACTTTCATATAGCAAAATCATAAATACTTAATTACTCAATTGTGACAAGCAAAAGACAAATGATATATAACCAATTCACTGAACAAGTGATTCTTCAACCTAAGATTGCATTGGTTCTTCAAACAATTTAAAACAACAAATGCATAAGCATCAACCCATTGAACAAACACAACATAGTAAACATGTAAGCATTCAACCATACCAACTGAAATCAACAACTTCACTTACTAAGGCAACTTCCCAGCTCGAAAAATTGCAAACTTCGACGCAACAGAATCCGAATACTCAACCTTATTCTCCTTCAAAAACTCTTCAATCAATTCTTTAGCTTTTTCAGGCTCAGTACTCTCACACTCAATCTCATACAAAGTCCCGAATTCGTAACTCGATTCGTCCACTTCAATCACCAACCCTTTCCACTCATACACATTCCTCAAATTCTTAAACCCACCCAATCCCCTAAACCCTAACCCATCACTTTTCCCAGCAAAAAATTCATCTTTCACCCTTTTCATAATTCTTGAAGATTCAACCAAATCCACTAACCGGGTCGGATCGGATACACATTCTTGCCCAATACCCGGGTCAATTTCTTCTTCATCTTCTTCAACTCTGCTCACACCATTTACTAATAAAGCTTTCGCTTTAAGACAGATGATACATTTTCTAATCGGTTGGTCGTTGTAGAATCTGATCCGGAGAACAGCACGGCGGTCGGAAAGTTCGCCAGAAACACCATCAAAGAAATTGTTGTGTTGGTTGTGTGTTTTGATGTGGAAAGGAGCAAAAATTGAAATTAGGGTTTTGTAATTCTCGTAATTGGGTATGCGGATCTTCACTTCAATTTCCATTTGATGATGAAATTAGTATTCTTGAAAAATTCAGGGTTTTTTTTTTGTGAAATTAGGGTTATGAAACTTGGAGTTTATTGAGAGAGGCCGATGCGGTTGGATTTGGTGGCGGAAGTGGAGGAATTGTTGAAGTGGTGGAGGAGAGAGGTGGAGCCGGTGGGATTGAAGGTCACGGCGGCGGCGGTAGAGCGTTTGCGGGAATCTTCGAGTTCTTGTTTATCTTCGATCTTGATTTCGATTTTAGTTGGTTTTCGGCGAAGCATGTTTTTTAGTTTAATTTTAGGGTTTGGAAATGGTTGGTGTTTGATGGTGGTGAAACTTGAAAGACAATTCAAGTAACGAAGATATGGAGTATTTGGATACCCGACCCGCTTATAGCAAAGTTTGACTATTTCAGTATTTAGACACTTTTCTTTGACTATATGTAAAAATTTTCAACATAAAGGTATTTTAACATGGTAAGTAAAAGGAGACAACATATATCTCAAATATTTTGTAGCACATCCAGAATATGCTGCAACTCATTGACAACATCTTTCATATTCATCCGCCGCGGTGGCGAATTGACAGAACATAGTACTCCAATCTTAGCGGTTGAAGCGAGACATTCTTCTATGATCTTTACATTTGCGACATTTGCAACTGTATTTTTCGCAATTGCATCTTTTTGATAGAAATGTAGAAGGTTTCCATCAATCACATCGGTTACATGGTCTGGCAACGCCATGTACACAAACTGATGAAGGTTGAGGCCATCGTTAAACTTGCTGTCTGTTGGTCTTTTCCCTGTCATCACCTCCAATAGTAGTATTCCAAAACTATAGACATCTCCATTACTGGTCATCTCTCTTCCAAGACCATATTCTGCAATTTATAAGCATTTACGTCGTAAATATAAGGGTTCAAGTGTGAATTAGTCTTTATGGACATTTGGGAAAAAATAAATTTTACCTGGAGCTGCATATCCAATGGTGCCTTTAACTGATAACGAGTTGTTTTGGTTTGAATATGTTCCAAGAAATTGAGCTAAACCAAAATCTCCAACATGGGCCACCATATCGTTATCAAGAAGTATGTTGCTAGGCTTCAAGTCACCATGAACAATGGTTGTTAGGCAATCGTTATGAAGATAATCAAGCGCACATGCGACGTTGATGAGAATATTTATTCTTTCAAGAAGGTCAAGTTTGGGTTTACTTTCAGTTGGATGCAACAAGTCATGTAAACTCCCATTGGGCATGAACTCGTATACTAAAGCTTTGAAATCATTGCCTTGATAGTCAACCCCTGAACATACAGTTATTATCTTCAATAGGTTTCTATGTCGAATACTCCTCCATGCTTCACACTCAGCTAAAAAGCTTTTGTGAGCTCCTTGAATATGAAGATGTATAACTTTGATTGCAACGAATCCATCATTCGCATCAAGGATTCCTTTATAAACAGAGCTAAACCCACCCTTCCCAATCAAGTTAGCTTCGGAGAAGCCGTTGGTAGCCTCGAGAAGTTGACTATATGAAACTTTCAAGAATTGGTCATTCATCGAGGGTTGAAATGATTGAGACTCTTGACACTTGCTTTTCATCTTCAACTGATAGTACACAAGCCATAATATGAATACGATGAGAAGTGTGGATGCAAACAAAATGACTATGACTACTACAAATAAAGGAAATCTTTTTTTCAGTTTCTTGATCTCCTTGCATTTCGTTAACCCAAGTTCACCTATGCCACCACAAAGGTTCCTATTTCCCAAAATCGAGAATGCACTTGCATTTGAAAATACTCCTACAATTGGTACCTCACCCTCAAAATCATTATAGGATAAGTCAATATATAATAATGAGAATCGCTCCAAGTAGCGAGGAATTTGTCCTGATAAATTATTACGAGAAAGATCGAGTAACGCCACACCTCTTAAAGAACTTAATGTGGGTGGTATCATGCCTTGAAATAAGTTTTGTCTGAGGGATAAGAATAAAAGGCTAGTGCAACCACCAAGAGTACTAGGAATGTTGCCTGATAGATTATTATGTGATAAATCAAGGTAAGCTAACTTCTTAAGGTCTCCAACCTCAGCCGGAAGTGATCCAAACAAGTTGTTTTGAGAAAGATTTAATATTATGGACAGAGATGAAAGTTGAAGAAGTTGTTCAGGAATTGTTCCGTTGAGTTTATTGTCTTCAAGGAACACCTGTGCTAGATTTTGACAATTTCCCATACTTGATGGAATTTCCCCTTCCAATCTGTTAGAGCTTAAAACAAGTCTAATCAACAATGATAAGTTTCCGATTGTATCTGGAATCGTCCCTGAAAACTGATTCTCATACATAGCAATGACTCGAAGATTTCGAAGCTTAGCAATGGTAGAGGGGATGTTTCCTGTGAATCGATTACCTCCTAAATTCAAATTTGTGAGGCCAACTAGTTTACCTATACTAGAAGGAAGGCTTCCATGTAACTGATTTCCTGTTAAATCTAGATAATAGAGTTGATCAGAAAGATTACCGATTGATCCGGGGAGCACTCCTCTAAATCTGCAATAAGCAAAATCCAAAATCTCTAATTTGCTGCAGTTTTTCAAAGAATCAATAAACATCATTTCATCAGCTTTGCCATTTCCGAAAAGGTTTCCACTTAAGCCAATTTGATATATATCTACCAGTTTCTCAAAGTTGATCATTAGCTTTCCACTGAACTTGTTCTCACTCGTTTCAATAATTCCTAATTTTGAACAATTAGATAACGAGGGTGGAAGAGGTCCTGTGAATTGGTTATAACTTAATTGCAGGCGCATAAGATTAGGAAGCATTGAACCTATGTTAGAAGGAAGACTACCGATAAGCTGATTGTCAGCCAATGAAAGATCAGTTAAACTCGAGAGGTTATAATAACGAGGGACACTTCCACTTAAGTTACAAAGACCGACATAAAATTCTTTTAAGTTTTTCCAATGGCCTAAAGTGTCTGGAATGTTCCCGCCTAACGGATTTCTAGAAGCAGAAAACGATTCCATTGATGTAAGATTTCCCAAGAAAGGCGGAATCCCACCTGTTAAGTTATTTCTATGAATAACAATAAAAGTAAGTTTCTTTAACAGACCAAACTCTTTTGGTATCTTTCCAACTAACTTGTTAGTTGAAATCACAAGTGTATCAAGGTTAGAACAACGAGACAAATTAGTTGGAATGACCCCTTCGAATTGGTTACTATCAAGATTAAGTAAACGTATCCTTGATAAACGACCGAGTTCAGAAGGTATGGTTCCTTGAAAGCTGTTGTTTAAAATTGAAAATGTTTGAAGGAAACTAAGATTTCCTATATATGGAGATAAATAACCTGTTAGGCCTTGGGACGACAGTCGTACACGAGTCACTCTTTTGTGCCTTTTTCCACATGTAACACCATTCCAGTCACAAAAATGTAAGGAAGTGTTCCATGAGCTTAAAGCTCCGTATGGATCTTGGGTGATCATTGACTTGAACGACAACTACGCCATATGATCAGTCTCATTTCCGCCATATGAACTAGCTATGGTGACTATAGTTAGAAATATAACTAGGCAAAAAACATGGAAATCGTGAAGGCAGTTCATTATTTGTACTACTATATTTTAGATTACAAGGATTGCTAGTTACTGTCTTTTTTTTTTTTGGGTACTTGGTTATGTTGAGTAACATGGAAATAATGATATAAATGTTATCCACAAATCGATTGAGGACAGTAGCAGGCCAAGTTTCCATAGCAATAAATGAATATAAAGCTACATCTAGCTACCAGCATATTAATTTCAAACGTTGATTTTTTGCTTTGTATACTAGAAACAATAGTATATGAGATGTATCAAGTCAACAAAAGATATTGGGTTTAGAATATCTTAATTATAAAGATATTGCTTTGAACCAAAAATCAAAACCCAACTGATTCATAAAATCAGATCATTTTATTCGATCGAGTAAATCAAATTCGAATGTAACCAAATTTTTAACTCGTACAATAGTTTATTTTTTGAACATAGAAATAGTTGTGATGAACTAGTAATGGTAAAGCAGTCCATATAATTTAATGGGTACGGCCCAATATATATGGCCTTTCGGCCTGCCCCATTTCAATTATAGTTCGGTTGAATTAGGATCGTGAAACTATTTAATTTTTAATACATAATAGTTTATTATCTTGCGACTATGCGAGATTAAGCATGAATTTTATTTATATCAAAGTTATTTATAATTTATTTAATTGAGCATATTAAACTTTTATTGATTTTAGATATAATTTCATATTCTTCGTATATGAAAAGGAATTATTTAAAAAAAATACATAAACTAAAAAGGTTAATTATAAAATACATAAACTAAAAATGACATTTTTAATAAGCATAAAGGAATACCATGCAATTGAGGGGGACTGTTTTTTATTGATTTTAGATATGTAATTTCATATTTGTATAGATATAAATTGTTGTGTTTTTACTCCTTCGAAACGTATATTTAAAATTAGTACCAATATTATTGATTTTATAAATAAGGATTATAATGTTTTTATTACCTACACTATCAATACCTTCACTTGTTGTTCCTCAAGATCAATATAGCATAGATGATATATATATATATATATATAAAGCATAAGATAGTTTTGGATTTAATAATATTTATATAAAATTGCATGTGCTAAAAATGACATATTTAACAAACATAAATGAATACTATGTAAGAGAAAGATACTACTTTTTTAAAATAGAAATAGTTATAAGCACCTATAAAATTAAATTTTTTAACTAAAATTAAATTGTCACATTTAAATTACTATGAAAGAAATTCAATCGATGATCCAGATTACTCTATAATATCTTGTTTTAATTATATATAAAGATAATACACATTCTCAAATAATAACGTGCACTTCAAAGTATCTGATACTATTTAACTGTTTAAAATACTTCTTGAAAATTTGAAGCACATCAAAAAAAAAAAGGAAAAAGCATATGTATTACTGTTAACACTACATAGTTTATGTACTCCAAAGGGTAAAATTAAAATAGATTGTTAATATTAGTAAAAGAATGATCGAGCAAATTTAATAATTGGTCCTTAAATATGGAGTATTACTCAATAAGATGAAGTTTATGAAAATACATGCATATATGTGCCTGTTTACGTAAGCCAGAAGCACCCATACTACAATAGTTTTAAGAGTCTTTTTCATAATTGGTTTACGTAATTTACACACATTTGTACTTTCAATTATCGTATTTGGTTTTTTACATTGACAATTTTAAAAAATAAATGTTATTGCGTTTTCAGTTTTTACTCCTATGAATCTAACATTTTAACCTTTAAATACATTAAAATGACCAAAATATCTTTACCTTCAATTTACTAAACGTATTTAGAAAAGAAAATTAGAAAAACAGAAAGTAAATGTATTTTGGTTATTTAGTGAATTTTAACAGTTAAATTGTTAAATTTAAGAAAAAAGAAACTCAACATGCAATAACATTTGATTTTTTGAACTGTCAATGCTAAAATAAAGCATAAGGACTAACCGTGTAAACGTGTGTAAACCGACTAACCATTCAATTAACTATAATTTTAAACATAATAAATGCAAGAATACTAAATTCTGTCCAAGTGTGAAGTATGCATGCCACATTCTCACTTGAAACACAAACCCTGCACAACACATCATCTTTTTCCCCTGCATTCAGCAATCTTTTTACACTTTCCATAAGCAAAGAACAAACAACACATTCCATGGCCCACCAACCGAACCCCAAAGCCCCTCCCAAAACGCATTTAAAACCCACAATCCAAACACAAAATCTTGGACGGGCTGTCATTCAAAATCTTCAAAAATGAATTCTTTCCCCATTTTTCCCACTTTATTTTCTTGAATAACACTAGCCGAGAACCGTACCTTTTTTCTTTTCTTTTTTGGTTCCTGAGAGATACCCATATAAGAAAAATTGCCATTAAACAAGATTTTTGAGATGGGTTATTTGGTAATTCAAATGGGTGGTATGTGTCTTTGGGTGTTAGTGTTATTTAGTTTTGGGTTTATTTGTGTGGATTCAAAGAGTGAAAATGGGAGAGTTTGGATTAATGGGAAAAGTATGATTGCAGAAACAGATAGTGATTTTATATGTGCAACAATGGATTGGTGGCCACCTGAAAAGTGTGATTATGGTACTTGTAGTTGGGATAATTCTTCTCTCCTTAATGTGGTATCTATCATTTCTCTCTCAAATCTGTTTTTAACTTAATCAGTTTGTGTTTCGTTTAATGTCTTTCTGAAACAACCATGTTGGTTCGATGGCACCAACATTCGTCGATGCTGATTATAGCAGTTACTAAATATAGAAAGAAGAATTATGAATGATGTACAAAGTTTGACCCACGTGAGGGATTTGTCTTACCCGCCGAACGATCTTTTATATTTTTAGCATATTATTTGTTCGTGCAAGAATTTAAATGCATTTACTAGCTAGCATCTTTTTGCCACATATGACTAAAGGATCGTAAACTAGAGATGTATATTCAAATTCAAAATTGTAAACTTAATGCCATTTTCTTGTTATGTGCAGGATCTTAACAACACAATCTTCAAAAATGCCATCAAAGGTATAAACAACCAACAATTTAGCTTAAAGTATTTATATTCATATCATTAATCAGTTTGATCTGAATGAGCTGTATTTATTGAACAATTATATAGCCTTTTCTCCATTAAAGATCAGATTAGGAGGCACTTTGCAAGATAAAGTTATCTACCAAACAAAAAATCACCAAAAACCTTGCAATCCCTTCATCAAGAACTCATCTGCTTTATTTGGTTTCACCAATGGCTGTTTACCTCAATCCAGATGGGATGAACTCAACAGATTCTTTCAAGATACGAGGTTATCAAATCAAACTAACAGTTTTCAATTTATTTATTTTTCCTTACATGCTTTCAGGGCTATAATCGCCGTCTTTTATGTCCAGGGCCGTGGTTACTTTTGGACTAAATGTTCTTAAGGGAAAGACGGTTCTAGCCAATGGTTCTACTGTTGGAGCTTGGGATTCGACCAATGCTGAAAGTTTTATCCGTTACACGGTTAAAAAGAATTATACCATCCATGGGTGGGAGCTTGGTAAGTGAAAAGGCAGTCTTTATTTGGGCTAGTAGACGATTATATAATATGAATCTCACCAATTAAGTGGCTTGTATAAGCCTGTTGACGCTTGCTGGTGATTAGGTTCTTTAGTCCCGTGATCATACAGACAGTTGAGCTACTAATGAATTATAAGTCATACTAGGTCAAGCTTGACTAAAAAGAGGCTCAACATAGGCTCTGCCTAGCCACATATTTTTACTAGCTAGCATCTCAGCCGACTTTTCATTTAGAGATGACAAAATGGGCTATTTGGCTATCGGGTCAATTTGAGTACGAGCAGACCTGCACATAATTTTTATGTTTAATTCTGGGTCAAGTATGATTACATTATATACATTATCATCATAATGATAAGATGAAAATGTCTAAAAATGAAGTGATCTAAATGAAATACATTTGGACAAGTATGAACCTGTTGACCCATTTGATCATAAACCAAATTCATTTATTAGGACATGGTATTGATTCCCTTGATATACCATGTTAATGTAGAATTTGAACTTCTAACAGGGAATGAGTTAAGTGGAAATGGAATTGGAGCAAGTATATCAGCATCACGGTATGCCCGTGACACAATGACCCTCTGTAACATGATGCACCACATTTACCAGGCTATAGAACCTAAGCCACTAATCATCACACCCGGAGGCTTCTATGAAACAAAATGGTTCACAGAATTTCTAAACAAAACGTCCAAGTCCCTCAATGTTATCTCTCACCACATCTACAGTCTTGGCTCAGGTATCTTTCATAACAAAAAACTCAAACTAAAACATATATCTCTGCAACACGCTCTAGTGCCGCTTATCTGATTTTGATTATTTAATGTCACATAATCAGTTTAAAATACTCCAAACAACCCCTAAAATGATCGAAATTCAAAAGCTCACATTTTTTTGCCAATTTTTTCAAACAGGGGTCGATAAAAACCTAACTGCACGAATTCTAGATCCGTCTTATCTTGATGGGGCGGGCGATACTTTCAAGCAACTTGAATCCACTATCCACACTTCTGAAAGTTCAGCAGCTGCTTGGGTTAGTGAGGCTGGTGGGGCTTACAATAGTGGCCAAAATAATGTTACTAATGCATTTGTGTTCAGTTTTTGGTAAGCTTCCCATGATTACATAATCTGTATAAATTATTAAATAGATATTGAAACCAAACCCAAAATTACAACCATCGATGCATAGGATGCGACTATCAATGCACTAAGGTATAATTATAAATGTTATTCATAAAGATTGAAAGAGACCAAACACTGCAGGTACTTGGATCAGCTGGGGATATCATCTGTTTATGACACAAAAACATACTGCAGACAAACTTTGATAGGAGGAAACTATGGCTTACTTAATACAACTACCTTTGAGCCAAATCCAGACTACTACAGGTTCATAACTAAACTCTGACTTTAACTTACGAACTCAAACGCTTAAAAAGATCATAATTCATATGGGATTCTGTTCGTTTCTTACTAGTGCACTTCTTTGGCACCGGTTGATGGGGAGAAAAGTTCTATTTACACGCTTTATAGGCACCAAGAAGATACGCGCTTATTCACATTGTGCCAAAGAATCAGTAAGTTTGCTACAGGAGTTATCCAACCCCCTTATTCTATTCACACCAATTCAACTCTATAGAGGTGGTAAATTCGACCCATTTACTTGAAAAAGGAGTTGATCTGGGTTGCCTTTAGCTCAAAACGTTAGATTGGACTTATCAAAATTTTGAAATAATAGGGAATGAGAAAAATGGGCTGAACAGGTGAAACAGATTGAATTATTGAACTAAAAGGGGAACAGGTCAAAAAAGGTTGAAAGTAAACTGCATAGTCGTTTATATTCAAATTTATAGATTATTGGTAGTAGTATTGTTTGTTAATCAGAATTTGTTTATCAAAAATACAAAAAAAGGACAAGGGTCAACCCGTCTAGCCCAGGTCATGAAAGAGGTCTCGCTTTAACCTAAACCCATTGCCCACCCTTCTGACCCGCCCATCTTGCCTCCTTTGTTACAAATTATGACCTGCCTCCAGTTCCGTTCTGACCTATGACACTTTGATTGGTATTGCAGAAGGGAATAACGATATTACTTATGAATCTAGACAATACAACGACCATTGATGTAAAATTGTCAGTAAATAGTACTTGGAGACTACACAAGCACAGGTCTCGTACTCATCATCAACATAAAACAAAGCATTCTCATTCAGAAGCTAAACATACAAAGATGGGTGTACCAAAAACACGAACACGAGAAGAATATCATTTGACACCAAAAAATGGAAACTTGCATAGTAAAGTCATGATGTTGAATGGAAAAGAATTGACAGTCAATTCATCTGGTGACATACCTTCATTGCAGGCTATGTTTATGAATTCAACGGAGCCGATAACTGTAGCTCCAAATTCTATTGTATTTTCACATATTCCACATTTTACTTTATATGCTTGCAACAGTTAGCTAGGAAAATACATGGAGGCATGGAGCCAAGAATTTGTTCCAGCTTGGTTATTGAAGATTGATCATACAAAATTTTAATAACACATATGTGTTCATAGCGAAAGTTTTATAAGTGAAATATACAATTCAAGAATCAGGCATGTTTGAAGCAAAATTCACATAAATTGTACCTTGAACATAAGAAATCATCAGTGTGCATAAGTACAAGATGGATAGCTTGAACTATATACCAATTTAATAGCTACCAGAAAGAACACAATTCAACATATAATTCTGATAACTGTCTAACTTCCTGCGTATATTTCACAATAAAGAAATTCATCCAATTACCTTATGTAAACAACTACCAGTGTACAATCAAACGCATTTTAAAACCATAACATTCTTTATTTTTCTAATGAATCCATTATTATTATTTTATATTATATTCACAGTTAAAGCATAAATAAATAAAAAATGTCCGACCTGCCGGATTCGAACCAGCGACCTAAGGATAGCCATTCAACAACTACAGTCCTCCGCTCTACCAACTGAGCTAAGGTCGGTAATATTTTAATTTGTGTAATTAATATATATATAAATTATACATTTGTAATAGTTACTATTATTTGATGGTGATAGCTTATATCTGGTCTGATAGTCAATAGTGTACCACCAAACGGATATAAAATGTGAACCTACAAAATATAAACTTTTATAGCTTATACAAGGAGTAAAATCCAATCATTAAATGTTTATCGAATCAAACAAGTTAAAAATACAAATATAATATGAGGGGTTGTTTTAAATTTGATGACCAAAAATTAAAATAAAATATAGCACAATTAGGTTGCGTTTAGTTCGGATAATTTCATGAAATTCGATAGAGTTGGAATCTCAATTCCATTACATAAGGTGTTTGCTTCAAGAATATATTGAATTGGAAGTCACCAAAATCCTTCATTTATAGAAACTCACATTCCTTTGAATTCCATTTACTTCAATTAAGTTCAATTTCATCGAAAATATTCCACAAACCAAACCCACAATCACTAAATGCATGTCCATGTTAATAAACTCCCAAAGACACATACCACCCATTTCTATTTAAGAATATTATATTAATAAACTCGGAAGCATGAATTTAAAATACATTACCTTAGTATATATCAAACATTATACATAAACAGTTAACATTTTTCAATATTTACACAATATTTAAACTGTTTAAAACTACAAAAGACGGGGTATTATAAAAATTCTCCAAACAAGGTTTATTACAAAAACCATATCAGAGTTCAAGAGCGCAGTCAAACATTCCCTGATCAACCAATCACCTCCTGCACCCACAATTAATCAAAACATATCCTGCAGGAAGTAAACTGAGGGGTTAGCATGAAGCTAAGTGAATAGATTCATCACACTTCATTCAACTTAGCATAACAAGTTGTTTACACCAAATAATTGTAAACATACATAATTCAATGAGGATCGGTGGCTCTGGGGATATCATAATACCCGGGGATTCCCCCAAGAACACTTACCGTCAATCCGTATGGCCAATACAGAATAGACCGATAACTACTGGTTATTAAACACATACACAGGTCTCAAACACAACAAATGAATCAAAACCTGTGTAAAACACATAATAATTACAACCTTACCTCAAATACGCAGCTAATTAGCTCAAATGAATCAAAACCCAACTTTCAACTTTTTCTCACTTTATCTCTTAATTTTATGCTTTGGAACGAAATTAGAATGTAAGGAAACTATCTGGAGTGTTTGGGCGGTGATTATATATATATATATATAATTTCAAATTACACTTAAGCTCCTTAATTAATTTCAGTTCAGCCCGTTTTGCGACACAGTCCTGCGACACAACCATTGTGTCGCACAGACAACCTGCGACACAACCCTTGTGTCGCAGAAAATCAAAAACTTACAAATTTTGAATCAACTAATATTTTACTAGTCACAATAAGTCAAAAGGATTGTTTAACTACGTTTCACAATGAAACACATAATATTAAATAATCGATTAAAATAATAGAAATTACCAGACTGCAGAATAGGATGTTACACTTAAGTGCGCGAAAATGCAATTATTTATACTCTGACATTAATAGTGTGTATCTAACTATTGAGACTTTTCATTGTTTGTGGTAAATTTGTTTTCTATTGTTATTGTATTTAATTTTTCGTATTTTTACTTGTTTGTTAATTATATGAGGTTGCACGTGACCTCATAATAAGTAATCACGTCACCAAATTACATACAATAATTATAAATTATAAATTTATTACGCACGATATAACCTCGAATATTTGATTATATACTATAATTGGTAGAGCATAATTCATTATATTTGGATACATTTAGCCCTATAATTAAAGTCCAAGAGTATTATTGAGATTATTTTACAAGTTGGGATATTAAATTGATGGAGAATCAGAAAGAGTGAAGCTATTTATTTGTTTATTATTATTTTATTTTATTGCCGCACTCCTATGTTTAGAACCACATATCGTTTATTATCTCTACAAAAAATTATATGTCCCTTAACGTAATGGTGACCTCACAATTGAGCAACTACTTAATTATCTATCGAACATTTTAGAAGGTTTGAATAAAAAACGCCTGATCGTCAAATTTCAAAAGAGCTAGTAGCTTTTAAGAAACTTCCTACTTACTTACGTACGACCAGTAAATAAAATAAAAAACCATCAATTAAGATGAGTGAGAACTATTATGATGTCATGCATGTTCGTACATCACCCCTAGCAACGACCTATTTCGACGACATCTTAAACCTTTGCGACGATGTTTGTTCATCGCAAAATGCGCAATGGCTTTTAATTTGATATATTAAAATCTGTCATAAATAATTATGTCTAATGTTTGAATTTCTAGACACTATTGTCTTTATTTATCAATACGAAAATTCTTGAAGACTTCACTAAAATAACACCGATTAGAGAGAATTGCATATTTTGATTTTTCTTGGGTAGCTTTTGAAAAAGCAAGTTGAAACACTATGTCAACTAACGCATTCAAAGATTTTGCATGCATTATTGTTATCCTTTGATATAATTGATCAGAGACAAATCAACGCATAAAAGTATAAGACTGAACCAACTGTGTACGTATATTGTCAGTTAGAAAAGTTCTTTATATACCTAACATTTTTTTAAGTATAAATACACACATTGCCATAGTTCAAACTCACCAAAACATGAAGAACCCTCAACTTGTTTTCTTGTTTTTTCTAACTCTTTCTTATCCAGTCTCATTTGGTGCTTTATCCTCCATTATTGATCATGTTACAACTACACCAGCTTCAGAAGATTTCATATCCTGCATACAATCAAACTCCAACAACTTTACCGCAATTTCTCAACTCATTTTAACCCCTGCCAATTCTTCTTTCTTGCCCATTTGGGAAGTTGGTGTACGCATGCTTAGGTTCAATAATTCCGAGACACCTAAACCGTCAGTCATCGTGACTCCTATCAACGAAATTCAAATCCGAACGACTCTTTTATGTACCAAGAAACACGGGTACGAGATGAGGATAAGGGATGGAGGTCATGACTTCGAGGGCCTCTCGAGCACTGCTAATGTCCCTTTTGTCATGCTTGATCTTTCTAATATGAGGTCAGTAGATGTGGATGTTGCTAATAGGACCGCATGGGTCCAGGGTGGCGCCATGCTTGGTGAAGTCTACTATGGTATATCTCAGAAGAGCAATACATTGTATTTCCCCGGGGGCCTTTGCCCCACGGTGGGTATTAGTGGGTTCGTAAGCGGTGGAGGCTATGGTTACCTAATGAGAAAATATGGTGTTGGTGCTGATAACGTTGTAGATGTTCGTTTCATGGATGTTAATGGAAACATTCTTAATAGGATGACAATGGATGAAGATTTATTTTGGGCGATTCGTGGTGGTGGCGCTTCTAGTTTTGGAATCGTTCTTGCGTGGAAGTTGAGGTTGGTTTCAGTACCAGAAATAGTAACTGTTTTCAATGTGAACAAAACATTGGAAGAAGGCGCAACGGAAATTTTACATAAATATCAATATGTTGTGTCGACTATTGATCGTGATTTGCTATTAAGATCTGAGGTTACCACCGAATATATAGGCAACACAACCAAAAAAACCATACGCATATATTTTCGTGGAATGTATCAGGGTACAAGCGACACATTGCTTCAATTGCTGGACGAAAAGCTCCCAGAACTTAACGTCACACGAGAAGATTGCCAAGAAGGTTCGATGGTGATGGCGAGCCTTCGATTTTCAGGCTTTCCAAGCTCCACCCCAGCAGATATTCTTTTGACCCGAACCGACATTTATAGGCTGTATGGTCAAAACAAATTAGACTACGTACGAACACCAATCCCTATAAGCGGGCTAAAAAAGATGTGGAGAAAGATGCTTGAAACTGATGGATCATTGACTCTAAACTTGAACCCTTTTGGTGGAAAGATGGATGAGTACTCAGAGACAGCGATTCCATATCCTCATAGAGCTGGAGTGTTGTATCAGCTGCATCAGTTGGTAATTTTTGATGGTCAAGCCTCAGATACAACGCCACTTTCACTTCAGCGTATAAGTTGGTTGAGAAGTTTTAATGAGTTGATAACACCGTATGTGTCAAAGAACCCGAGGGAGGCGTATTTAAACTACATTGATTTAGAGTTGGGTGTTGGAAGTGATACTTATGCAGAAGCAAGTGTTTGGGGCGAGAGGTATTGGAAAAGAAACAACTTTAAGAAGTTGATTAGGATCAAAGCTAAAGTTGATCCAGAAAATTTCTTTAGGCACCCACAAAGTATACCAGTTTTCTCAAAATCTTTGTCTGACATGTGAAGCTCATGTGTTAAGAAAGTCGTGCGTTTTTTTTACTCGTTGGTTTATTATTGTGTGGGGGAAATTAATAATATCTGTTGTTTTACCCCTACTGTCTGCTAGTATGCTTATAAATTGAATAATAAGCCTCTTTAAGAGAGCAATATAAATTTAATTTTTTGGTTCAGTCTATATGTTATACTGAGCAATGACTTTTTTCCTCATTGGAATTTTTCCTGTTAGCACCTCCTTGAATAACACTATAAAACGGATGAGGTTTCTCGGTAGTGTAAAGGCATCTGACAAAAACATAGCCCAAAACTCCAACCACTACAAATGGGTGAAGCACAACCAAGCCTTTTTTCTCAATAATTCTGTTTGACTTTTGACTTTGGTTTTTTAAACTCGACTGCATTCGTTTAATTTGAGCTAACTTATTTTGACTTTTAACCTTGACCGGGGTGTATTTGGTTAGGGCTACTGGACCATAAGGAATGGGTAGGTAATCAATAAATGTTCTTTAATACGGACTATCATTCATTGTTTGAAAGTGGGTGATGAAGCATTACCCGAGTGAAATAATTATTATTACCCTCTAATTAACATTCTCCACTTTCTTCTATCTTTTCCCTATTTTACGTTCATCCTCAACAAAACGTTAATCATCTAGATAATTAAAAGCCGGTAACTATCAATTACAATCCAATCAAGGTAATCATCTAGAATTTTAACTGATAAATTACTCTATATAATATGATATGTATATAAATATATATACTTCGATCCACGATCAAGTCCCTCTCGTGTTCGTTTACAACTTAGAAATCGTTTTTTGTGTATCCTGCAATTCATCTGTAGCCTTTTCATCTTAAAATTATATGTGTTTTTCCCCCGTCATTATCTATTTGAACGAGTTTATCTTCATTGATTTTTGTGTTTTCAGATCATTGTCATGCGGCAAAATGCATAAGGGATAATTATATTTTGCATTTTGATTCAAGTTAGTCTGTTTATTTGTATTTCTTTTTAGTAACCTCTAATACAGCGTAAACAGCAAGGGCAATTTTTTAGGGTTTATACAGTGTTTTCAATAATGATTCCTTCGTAGTAACCAAACGTAGTAATGTAATGATTTACATAAAACACATCGCCATATATTACACCACCAAAACCATTTTATATATTACTCTCTATCTCTATGTGATTTTGTGATTATGTTCCATTTAAAATTTTCATATTCATATATTTAGTTATTTTAAATAAATTCACTTTTAATAATAACCTATTAAAAAAATTTATAAATAGTAAAATTAATATCTTATTAATGAATAAAGTAATGATTGGTCGTTTTCAAAATCGTATACATTTTTAAAAATTAAATATTTTAATTTGTACGAAAGAATATAAATTAAAAACTTTATTTTAGTCAGTCTAATACATATAGATCTTTATAATCATATTCACAATCAACTTTCATTACAACAAAAGAAACTCTAAATTTTATATACAAAGCGTTATATTGAAAGAACTTATTCAAATTGATTGTGAACAATAAAAAATCTTCAATAGAGATTCCTTAAATACATCTAGATTTCATAGAAAAAAAGAACACGTTATATTAGAGAAAAAAGGATTCGGTAATGACATCTGGATCTGATGATGACGGTGTGGTAGCAGTACGACCACTTGAAGTGATACATGTGCTCAACATATGGTGGCTTGACGATGGACCACGGACCGGGGTGGTACTCCTCGTGAGTTGTTGTCGTCAAGTTTTTAACGGGTTGAGGATGATAGAAATTTAATATTTAATTTATGTTTTCTTTTTATTCTTTAATTTTTGTCTTTTTTCTTTTTGTCTTTTTTCCCTTTTTGTTTCTTTAAATAAAATAATGAACTCAGATGTCTATTATAAGTAATCGTGACAATTATCATTGATAGCAATTTTGAAACGAATCGTACAAGTGGTACAAGTGGTCTAATAACGTTCAGACAGGTTTAGTTAAGTATGGGAGACCGAGAGATATACATTTGTGTTTTTTATCTTTTAATTTGACGCATCATTATTTCTTTTGAATATCGAAGTCATGTTCTTTGACCATTAAATTGTTCAGACTCTATCACGAAAATGACTGCTTATCAATTTATTAGCTAGTCTTCTCTCAATATGTATTTTAAATTAATGATTTAATTTAAAAATAAAACATTATATGATACTCAAAAATAAAAAAATAGATATTAGTTATTCATTTTTGACAAAAAAATCTTTACTAATTTAATACTAAGATTGCGTTTGGTTCACGGAATTGATTGAAATTTGATGGAATTGAAATTGAGATTTCATTCCTTAGTTTGTTTGGTTGAATAATTTATAAAGTCAATCTCCATCAAATTCCTTTCACTAAAGGAATTGATATTTTATTTTCTTCGATGAATTTCAATTCCTTCAAAAAAATTCCGCGAATCAAACGCAACATAAGTGTGAGCGGAAATCCCTCTCAGATGTATTTATTGAAAAGATTATAGATAGCTTTAAGCCTATAACGATAGTGATACTTATGCAGAAGCAAGTGTTTGAGGTGAGAGGTATTGGAAAAGAAGCAACTCTAAGAAGTTGATTAGGATCAAAGCTGAAGTCGACCCAAAAAATTTCTTTAGGCACCCACAAAGTATACCAGTTTTCACAAAATCTCTTTCAGACATGTGATGGTCTTCTGTTAAAAATTCTTGGTATTTTATTTGTGTGGGGGCAAATTAATAATACTGTTGTTTTTCCCCTTTATGTAAGCATATATAAATTGAATAAGCCTGATTCAGAGGGCATGATTATTGATTAAATAGCCTGGTTACACTTTGTATTAAAAATTATTTTTATATACATTTAATAGTCACGACACAGTTTATAAAGATGCTATTCACAATGAATGGGATGATATTTATATACGAGAGTAGAGATACAGAAGTTTGTGTTTTTAAACATAAGAGTATTATTACTAAATTTGTGTTTTTAAATATAAGAATTCTTATTATTATTATATTTTATTTATTTGAATAAACGAAACAGGATTAAAGAGCCGATCCAGTTAGTTCATACTTCACGATATTTGTGTACGGGCAATTGAGTAATTTAACATATGAAAAGCTTCAGCTGATTTTCAAATGTTTATTTCTTTAGCGTTGTATTTATGAAGCGTTTAAAAAGTTCAAAAGCTAAAAGATTTTAACATCGAAACAAAGTTTTTATTATTTAAAACTGTAAAATTTTGAATTTAAAAGCCAAAAGCTTCAAAATTTTTATAAAAACTCTCTACAAAACATACTTTTAATATAATTCGAAAAGTGAAATTAAATAAAAGAACCCAAAAACTTTGTCCGTAACCCAACTTCAGCTTTATGTGGATTGTAGACTTTTGGATCCTCATTACTTGACCCAAGCCCACCTAATGAATTCTGGTTCCACATATAGAGGCCCAACTTTAGTATTCAAGAGTTTTGAAAAACATAATGTTCCAATATATTCCTTTTATTGGAAAAATAAAATAACCGTAAGGCATCGAAAGATCCAAAAGACTACGCGTAATTGATTATTCCATGCTACCAACCTCTGATCTACATCATATTGAAATACAAAAGATCAAACACCTAACAATTTGATACTTAAACATTTTCCTTACCACGTCTCAAAGGCGATATCAAGGTGAGCTAGTGTGGACAATTGTCCGACAAGTTTTTTTCAATTTATTATAGATTTTTTTTTTCTTGAAATTTTTTTTTTTTTTTTCATATATGTCCTCATATTTATTTATGCAACATTATTTTAAACATTCAAGAGGTGTAAAAAAGTACATTATGTTAATAATTATGCACAAATTAGCTATTTTAGCTGGCTCAACTGAGCTACGACTTAAAGATGTGGTTTGGCCGTTTTACTTAACTCAAATTAGCTATTTTAGCTGGCTCACATTTTCCCATGTCACTTTATTAGACCACAGTTGACCGGATAACCAGCTTGATTGCTGTTAATGTTGGTATTTGATTTTTATTTTGCCTACTGACCTGTATCCGTTAAGTTATGTTTACCTTAATTCTGTGTGACACTACTTGGTCTATAGGTTATGTTTGTGAACAGATTATTGTGGTTTACTATATCATATTAGGAACTGTTTCGCGAATCTATGTTTCTCTTTTACTAGCAATACATGCTATCATTTATCATTGCAGTATGAATGGTCATTGTGCTATTATAATGTTTGACGTGACAGCCAGGCTAACTTACAGGTTGGTTAATTGGGTTTTTATCGTTTATAAGACTTAATTTGTAGTATTCTACACAGGAGAAGTCACTAACTGGAGTTTTTTCTGGTTTTTGAATTAGGGTCTGTGAAAGTATTCCCATTGTTCTTTGTGGAAACAAGGTTGACCTGAAGAACAGATAGGTCAAAGCAAAGCAGGTCACATTCCACAGGAAGAAGAAATTTCAGTACTATGAGATCTCTACATTGAGCAACTACAACATTGAAAAGCCTTTCTTGTACCTTGCTAGGAAGCTTATTAGGTACTAGGTAGTCATTACTTCCTTTCATTTTTAGTACTTAGATACATAAGTAATTTATTAGTAAGATATTATCTGATATACAAAGCTAAGTGAGTTTAATATATACAATCAAGTTGAAATTATCTTTTAAGTATGACTTAAGCTTATCTGTCCAGTTATCATTACAATACAACTTGCATTTGATCTGTTATCAAGTAAATGGGATGGAGCCGTCTCCAACTGTATGAGGTGTTACTAACTTGGGTCTCAATTTGTCAGGGAGCCTACCCTTGCTCCACCAGCATTTAGAATTGACTTGGCGGCACAACAGAAGCAAGGGCTTACTTACCGTAATAACATTACTTCAAATTTACTTAGACTTGATATCGCCTTACTTGGTTTTTAGTCTGTCAAACATGGCAGCACAATATAAGTAAGGGGTTTTCTTTAAATTTTGGAATTAAAACTTAATGCATGCCCCCAAATATTCCTTTGATGTATTTAACCTTATTTATATTTGTCTATCCATGACTGCATTGATTTTGGTAGCACCATTGTTAAGATAGATCAAGATATATAAAATGGATGATCATCTAGTGGAAAGATGCTGATAGATTATGATATATGATTAATCCTTTTATTGATACATGCAATGTTAGCTGCAAAAAATACCTTCGGATATTTGTGTTTTGAAGCAGGGAAAAAGTTTTCAGTTAAATCTCAGCTTATTTAGTTCATGAGTGTATCAACTTCGGTGAATACATAGCTGTTTGGATGTTTTGACCAAGTTTGATCAAACTAGTTCGGTTTGAAGACCGTTTTGAGAACCGGTCCAACCCGATTTTGTGCACCTCTACTTTTAATCATACGATCTTGAACGTCTATAAATAAAAGGGCCAATTCCTGCACACTTGAGCTTGAGCTTGCATCTGAATTTTCAAAGCAAAAAGCAAAAAATAGAAAGGGTAAAGGGGGATCCAGTATAATCCTTAGGCTCGAATTTTGACATAGATCCTAAAAGTCAAAGATGACATTATATATTGCATGTAGGATTTCGCCATTTAACTTCTAGATAATAGCATAGTGGTTGCTTTCATGTTCAACTAAATCCAAAAAGCTACAACAACATGGCCTATGCTAGAAAAAGTTCTACTCTAGTTTTGTGTGGTTAGTTTCTGTATTATGCTTGCTTTTTATAACTTCGAATTTTGACTTAGTTTTTGTGTTATTCTCAGTACCCCACTTGGATAAAAATATAAATAAAATTCAAAAGAAATAATCAAAGACCTTTCCGAAAAACTAAAGCTAATAATAGACCATAAAAAATTGTCTTTAATGATATATTAGCTCCATGAAAACAACATAATTACACTGAATGTCAGTTATAAAAGCCTGAACCTAGTTTGGATTATCAACTGTATATGAAAACTTGCCTACCACACCCACACGAGCGGAAGCGGAAAAATAATTGTTTGAGATAAACTTGCAAGAGATAAAAGAAAGACCGATAGACACGAAAATTTATGTGGTTCGGCAGAACCTTGCATACCTCCACCCTAAGAGCTTCCTTTATTCTTACTAGCAGAATACCCGCGCAATGCAGTAGAAAAAGTTTATTAATTTCATACTTATTCGATATACAGTATTGTGTTTTCTGAAATATTTTTTTTTTAAAAAAAACTACATTACAATACACGAATAATACTGTTTTTTAAGTTGCAAAATCACTTTTTAATAAATTTTCCGAAATATTGTTCTATTTTGCAATTTTCATAATTTTTAAAACGTAGTAATCATATTCTTTTGCAATTTTATTTGTAATTTCTTTTTGGAGTTAATTAAGATACGTAACCTAATAAGTTCAAATTGAAACTAAAAATTAAGCCACAAATTTTTTTATTTATGTAAGTCCGTTTTGACCCGAACTCCGTTATGACTCGCGCTCGTTGTGGCCTAAGCCCGTTAGGACCCAAATCCGTTTTAGCCTAAATGCCCAACCCGACCCGCCCGCCCATTTCTTACCTTTAAATGTAATAGTGTATATATATATAGAGAAGTTTTAAGTTAAATTAAATGTCATATCAATTAGTTTATGGTTTAATAATGTTTGTATTAATAAGAATTTAATAATTAATAATTAGGGGTGTGTTAGTCATTTTTATGAATTTTTAGAAAATCTCTTGGTAATTGTAAGGGCAAATTAGTCAATTCTATTTTTTTTTTAAAACATGAAAATGCATTATATATTAGTAATAAATATCTAGTACAATAAATTATACACTATGAGTTATACCAAAGCCAAGCCCCTTAAATTTATAAAATTTAAATTTCTCATATACTCTTTTTCAATCTTTACAAAAGAATAAACTTCCTAATATATCCTTACAAAGAAAGTTTCTCCATTGATTGTAGCTATCAACTTTTATTTGTTTTCTTCGCAATGGTTTCTCCTCTCTGCATGGCCATCTATTTATACATGATTCTTCACACGCATAAACATCAGCACACTTCCTAGCCATATATGAAAATACTCATGTGAAAGGTAACAAGTATGCATAAGCATACGTTGTTTTCCTCCTTTGAGTTCACACTGTCTTGCATGTGAAATGTCAAATGTCAAATCTTTCACATTTTCTTCAAATAGTTGCCCAACACTATTCACAGATACTTGTCAATTAATCATGCAAATAGCTAGCTTTGAAAAACGTGGTAAATGTGAGCCAACTTTGGACTACCGTCCAAGACAAGTATTACCCGCTAAACATATTTGACATAACTGGATTGGTGCATGTCAAAACTCAGACCACTTGAAATTGATAAAGCACAACCACACCTTTTGGTCAATAAACTTTATTGACCTTGACTTAGCTTTGCATTGATTAGACTTTTATACAAACGTTTCAGTCCCCAAAATGGAACTAACAAAATGTTATAATTAATTTTGAGTAGACCCTTCTCAATAACTAGCTGATAAAATAACAAGTTATATTATCAATCTTGATTGTGAGTTATTATAGTTGTTTGACTTATTCAGTTTGTTGCAGATAGTTAATATATAGAAGATTATGGACTAAAGTGTAGATTGTAGAAGTTGAAGATGAAAGATAAAGCTTCTGGAGACAACTCTTATAAAGTCCAAGGGTGTTAAGTGAAATATTATAAAAAATATATAAGTCACAATATGTTTTATTTGTGACTAATTTTAATTCATTATCTGTATTCTGTAAACAAGCTCTCACGCTCTCCTGTGCGATTTAGGTTGTCTGGTTCTTGCTGTGTTTATTCATCTCTTTGATGAATAAACTGTAGTCTTCTCTTGATCTTATAAAAAGGATTAAGATATTGTTTCTGGTTTCTGTATTGTAAGTCTCACAAATTCTTGTTCATAATTTGTGTTCTATTTGTTTAGTAAATCGCATTATAACTTCTTTCACTAGTTAACCAGAATTATGCTATCTGCTACTGGTGTGGCTGATAACTTGTCATCATCGACTTCAGCTCCATCATGTCAACGTTTTACTCTTGCAGAGATTAAATCTGCAACTAACGACTTTCATGATGAACAGATCATTGGACAAGGAGGATTCGGAAAGGTGTTCAAAGGTCGTATTTCTATTAAAGAAGCTGGTCATGTTGTGGCTATCAAGCGGTTGGATTATATGTCCAAGCAAGGGGCACCAGAGTTTAAGGCTGAAATCGAGATGCTTTCAAGACTACGTCATTGTCACTTGGTGTCTCTGCTTGGTTATTGTGATGATAACAAGGAGATGATACTTGTTTATGAGTATATGCCCCACGGAACATTATACGATCATCTACACAAGGATGCTACTCCTTTATCATGGGTTCAAAGACTAAAGATGGCTATAGGTGCTGCACGTGGATTAGACTATCTTCACACTGGTTTTGGGACCCAACAAGGAGTCATACATCGTGATGTCAAGAGTTCAAACATTCTTTTGGATGAGAACTGGGAAGCTATGATATCTGATTTTGGGTTGTCCAAGATAAGCCCAACTAATCAATCAACATCGTATGTTGACGCCAGTGTGAAAGGAACATTTGGGTATTTGGATCCAGAGTATTTCTATACTAGAAAAGTGACAAGGAAAACAGATGTGTATGCTTTTGGGGTTGTATTGTTTGAATTGCTATCAGGGAGGCTTCCAGTTGATATAAGTTATGGTGAGGAGCGTTGTAGTTTGGTGAGCTGGGCTCAAAAATGTGTGAAAGAACGAAAATTAGATCAAATGGTTGATTCTAGTATCAGAAAAACAATTTATCCCAAATGTTTAAAACGTTTTGCCCAGATTGCAGATCAATGTTTGTATAAGGTTCCGAAAAAGCGGCCTACCATGACTGAGGTAGTGGCCTGTCTTCAGGCCTTACTTAAACTACAAGAGAAATATGAGGATTCTCCGGTGTCATCAAGCGTGACGGGGGTTACTTCAAAAATGCAAAAGTATTTCAATTTCTCGCCAAAATTATATTCTGGTATAGACCAAATCTTCATCAGTGTTTTATTTGTGCTTATGCTTCAGTTCAACATTTCAGAGTTAGCTTTTGTTCGATTAATATTTAGCATTTACCTGCAGATTTTATCCATTAGCTCATTTAGTCAGCAAATAAATAAGAAAATGTTAATATCTAAAAAAGACAATGTACTTTCAATTTTGTCCCTTTTTCCCAAGGTACTTTTTTATGTCCCATTTTACACATGGTACTTTCAACTTGTGTCCCTATTTAATTGATATGTAACCCGAAAGTCAAAGAAAAACAAATTCATTGCTTCTTAACTGAGAACATTCACTTTGACTAAAGATTTTCGCACTCAGAAGTTTATACTCATTCCACATGTGTTTATATATCCTTCACAAAACCTCTAAATTACGTTTTCTCTTTAAAGGATATAAGCATATATGGTGTAGATATCAAATTTCCGAGTGTACAAATCTTTAGTCAACATGAAGGTTCTCATTTATGAAGCAACGGATTCAATTTTCTTCGACTTTTGGGTCACATATTGGTTAAACAGGGACACAGGTTGAAAGTACAACGTGCAAAATGTGACATAGAAAGAATGCTGGGGAAAAATGATAAAATTAAAAGTAAATTGTGTTTTTAAATCATTAACCCAATAAGAAACTACATATGCTTGTTAACTTTTGTGTAGTTTATCTCTAACTCAATTAATATGTATCTTTAATTCTCTCTCTGTTTTGTAAGACCGTGTTAGCACCTCAAAGAGCAATGGAGACAACATGACTATCGAGGATGCTGATCGTCACCAAGAAACACCTCATCAGTGCATGGAAATGAACTCGCTTTTTGAAAATGTTCCACTTAGTCCTGGTAGACACTCAATGTCTTCAAATATTGACAGGATTGGATCTGTTCATTTGACAATGAGTCAAGTCGCAAGAGCTACCAAAAAATTTTCACCATCTTTAAGATTAGGTGAAGGAGGGTTTGGAACTGTCTACAAAGCTCAACTACAAAAAGGTCAAGTGGTTGCCATAAAACGAGCAAAGAAGGTACCTAATATGAGTAGTCGTATAGTCATATATAGTGCAGAACGAATATCATTATACAATAAAATGTCATTTTTTTGTACTTCAAACTCACTTGACATGAGAAAACGTAACAAAAAATATGTATGAGTAGGAACATTTTGAAGCTCTAAGAAGTGAATTTAGAAGTGAGGTCGTTGAACTGCTTGAAAAAATGGAACATCCAAATCTAGCGAAGGTTCTTGGTTATGTTGATGATGGAAACGAGCGCCTTTCTATTACAGAATATGTACCTAATGGTACACTTAGAGAACATTTGGATGGTAAGTTTTCTCATGTTTATTTAGCACCCTGATTTAGACGTTTGATTATAATATAGTCATTTCTCATTTCAGGAGTTCATGGGAATTTTTTGAATTTCGGTGAACGACTTAGAATTTGCATCGATATTGCTCATGCATTGAAGTATCTTCATCTATACGCAGGTAATTCTTATTACCAAGTAGTCAAGTACCATCATAACATCCTCGTGTTCTTCATATATCTGTGTTTGTATCCTTATTATCTCTAAAATTCCGGATAATTAAAATTTTCTAACCCTTTGAGAAAGTTACAGGGCGTATGTCTCAATTTTTAAATGGAGTGCACCATTTCTTTTTTCACATAACACCTTATCATCTCTGTTAATATTATCATCATTATTAAAATATAATTATTTGCAGAAAAGCAAATTATTCATCGGAATGTAAAGTCATCCAATATTCTTCTAACTGAGACACTGACAGCAAAACTGTGTGACTTTGGATTTGCGAGACTTGGAGATGCAGAGAGTACTCATAATACATCTGCCGTGACCAAAATAAAGGGGACAGTCGGTTATCTTGACCCTGAGTATGTGAGAACCAATCAACTCACACCAAAGAGCGATGTTTACTCTTTCGGTGTTCTACTTATAGAAATTCTAACTGGTCGACGGCCCATTCACCCCAGGAGATCTCCAGATGAGAAGATCATGACGATAAGATGGGTAAGTTTCCTCTTCGATCTTTCTTGTCCCGCACCTTTTTGCTATATATATCAAGTTGTAAGTACTGAAATGTATAGGACTAGAGGTGACAAAATAGGCAGATTGGACGGGTTGGGTGACAACTCAAAAAGCGATAAGCAGGTCGAGTCTTGTCAGGTTGAATCGGTTGATCATATCATTTGAACACATATAGTCGAGATATTTCCATGATTATTTTAGTGGTTGCTTTCAGGCATTGGAGAAGTATGATACAGATCACGTTGTGGATTTGGTTGACCCTCAAATGAAAGATTCGGTGGATGGTGAAATCTTTGCAAAGATTCTCAGTTTAGCTTTTCAATGTGCCGCCCCGACACAGGTTGACCGACCTGAGATGAAAGCAGTGAGCGAGCAGTTGTGGGTTTTGACAATGGACTATCTCAAGGGAAGTAATATCTTAGAGGCTTAGAGCCAGCGGAGTGGAGCCACATTTTTCAGCATTAATGGTACTTTAACGTCGGATAACCACTTCCCACCGGAGTCACCCCGGTGTTAAAGATATGAGTTGAGCAGCTAATGCAGAGTTTTTGATTTTTTACTTTCTTTTCTTTGATTTCATTGGTTCAAAATTATTTTGTTCCCTCTTTTCTCTCCAAAGTCTAACATTGACTCAAAAAGTATAACCATTATTAAACTCAATGTTAAAAGTTAACACCAAGTTTAACATTGAACCATTCATCTTCTAAAGAAAGAAAACGTGTAAAGGAAGAAGAGGTGAGGTTGATTTAAACATGATAAAGCTTGAAACTTTATGTACGAATCAACCTTTCATGCATAAGAGACTTGTAATTTACTGTTGCCAATATAAAAGTGAAGTCTGTTTTCTTTGAATCAATTTTTGTGTTATCATTAGCTAAACCACATTTTCATACATTTAATATATTTAACAAAGGATTATTGTTTAATTCTACATTTAAATTAGATTTTTTATAATTTTGAAAAGCCGTCCTTATTCTTTTAAAGTAACTCTATTTATATAAAAGGATAAAAGGTTTTTACTTGTTTAGGTTACTTGGAGATGACAAGTATTTTTACTCAGATATATGCGGCCTAACTAAGGTATCCCTATGACCGTTTCTGACCCTTTCCTGACCACTTCATGATGTGCAGCTAATGAGGTTTGAACATAAGAACTCTTATAAGAATATTAGAACACACATAGTTGAACTTGAAGCTTGAAAAGTTGAAAATGAAGAAATAACAATAATAAATAACAAATATAATAATACATTATAAATAAAATAAAAGAAGCTGGAATAACGTAAATTATTTCTAGGGATTGTTTATGGCCTTGTTGATGTCAATGGTATTTATGGGATATCGACATAAAAAATGCAATTTGATTAGGTTATATTGAAATGTTTTGTCAAGAAGCCATGGCTCAATCCAAAACTCACCCAGATAAAGTCCCTAATAAACGAAATGTCAATTTTCACCTATCCACTCCTCTCTTTTGATAACTAGATAATATACTTCCCGGTGCATCCTTATGTCTTGTATATGTATCTGACCCAACATTGTTGACAAAAAAATCAGTACAGACATCAATAATTGGCAACAATCATGTTCATGAAAACTGATAAGGCTGACAAACTGTCATCAGTAACATCAGCACCACCATGCCATCAATTTTCTCTTGTAGAGGTTCAATCCGCAACCAATGATTTTGATGAACTGGTCAAGGATATGGAGGATTTTGAGAAGTTTAGAGAACTGATATAGGCATTACTCGTTTAATAAATAACTACAACGATTGTGAAGTACTTCCGACCCATTCGACCCATTTCATTTTACCCATTTGACCTATTCAAGATAAAAGTAACCGAGTATGTCATAACCAAATCATCTAAAATGGACATGTCAACAGAAACCTCTGATCCTCCATTCTAAAAGCAAAGGTGCAGAACACGCAAATCCTAGGAACATGCTTCAACTAGGTAAAATCTGATTAAGTAAAATATTCATTATTCATATCTTACGTTTTTTGAATAAGCATTTTAATGAAGAAAACAGCCAAAGTTACACTCCTTATACAACAAAAGTTTCTTCAAATCTAACAAAACTCTCAGAGCACAAACTCAAACACAATAAATAAAAGATAAAATATAAAGATAATTAACATACAAGAGAGGAATTATGACCATCCATTGAGATTTCCGCCTTCGGCATTTGTCTCATAAGCCATACAAAACATCGCACAACATAGCAACTGGTCTTCACCTTCAAAGAAAAAACACAACACGAGCATTAGTAAACATAGGTTACTAACAATCTATGAAATAATACTTCTATATGAGAAAGACTATTGATTACGGAGTACATGTTAGTCTAAAAGATCATGATCGAATACAAAAATAAATGCATTTGGATTAGAAAAAAGAAAAGGTGAAATAAACATACCATGAATACAAAAACTTTAGTGATGTCCTTAACTACCAGTAGAATCTGATTCTGGTGGCGCAGCAAGTCCATTCCCATCAGGAGGCAGCTTCGACATAGCTCGTGGTTTCTGCAAAACCCCCAAAGACCGTTCCTTCGTCCCAAACAATTGCTTCCTCAAAACCTCATGTAAATGACCCAACAACTCTTTTTTCAACAACTCAAAAGCCAAATCCAATCTTTTCAACAACCCAAAACTATCACTCGACGTATTCTTAAACAAATCCAACAACCTTTCATCAAAACCTCCCAACCGTATGTCAACCGTATGCGTTATAATTTATAAAGTGACTCTAGCCGCATCTTGATCATGTTTCGCACACGTCATCTCCTTCATTATACACCCTTCTCTCGCAAACGAATCAAGAAACTTTTCAAATAGCGAAATTCTTGATTCATCGTTACCAATCCCAACTTTATCACGGTTATGGTCCAGCCACGATTAGGGTTGTTTATATATTTTATCTTATTTTATTATTAAAGAAAAAATGAAGCTAATACCCGCCCCTGTCAATGCCGCAACAAACTCACACAAATTTGATAAGAGATGATATGTAGTTTATTTATGATCGATATGGTAGTTGCCGTGCCAGACGAATACATTAGTTTTCTATAAGTAGTCAGTCATTGTAATTGTTTCGAATAATGTTGTTGTCTCAAACGTACATTTTTTTGTCTAAATCAATTACTGTTCATTCTCAAGGGTTTCACAAATTAAGCTCTTGTCATTTTTATTTATCGGGTATTTTAGATAAAGTGTAATGATATACAGTAAGTACTACTTACGTGTAATTAAAATTAAAACTAATTTTTTTATCGGTTAATTATTTTTTCAATTTTATCCAATCAATTTTTTTCATCTATTAATTATATATTTAATTCTATAAATTTAGATCATCGTATCATGTTTCTTAAGTAAAATAGTGTATTATTTTTGAAATTGATCTTTTGCCCATAAAAGAAGTTTGTCAACTACTGTACAACTCGACAAGTCTCCGATAAAAGCCCATGAACTAAAGCTTGAATCCTGATGGGCCGTTTCCCATCTTGGGCCTTATATCGCGGTTACGGTCCAGATCAAAATTTTGATCGTTTTACATGACGCACAGATCAAAATTCACTCGCACAAAATAAATAGTACGTTCATTTTCTCATCAAATCGCGTGTTAATCTGGCACAATTTTATAGCTACGAGTTTATAGTTTGAGAGTGTATCCAATTTTACACTTGTTTTTATGGTATGCATCTAATTTTGAAATATACTCTCATATGTATTCAAATTTTAAACTATTTGTTGTATGTTTTCTGGCTACATAAATTGATTAATGATTTTGTTTCATTTTTTAGGAAAATGTTAGTGTTTATTGTACGGTGTTGATGATATTGATTAATTAATTATTCTAATATTAGGAGATTGTCAGGGTTTATGATATTTGAAATCATATTTTTATGTTTTTGTATTTTACATATTTATTAGCTTTGATGATTGGTGTATGATATATGCATAACCGAGTGACTAGTGATTCTGTTACGGTGTTTGTAGGGTTTACCAGATCAACTAACTCTTGATAATTCAAGAAGCTATGAGCTCGTGATTGTGGGTGATGGAGGAGTTGGTATGATGTTTTGTTTGTTTACTTAAGTATTGTTATGTAATTTAACACATCTGGCCTTCTAGGAAATAATGTATCTTTGTGGTTTTAAATATATATATATATATATATATATATATATATTAAGATGTCAAAAATGGAACTATTTTTTTTATCTTTTTTTGTTGTTGTATGCGAATAGCGGTTGCATATGAATGAGATTGGCTTTTGTTATCTATTATCTTGAGTATTTGCACACATTATTTTGTGATTCACTAACTTTGATATCCTCACTTCTGTATGATTCAGGGAAGACTACTTTTGTTAAGAAATATATTAATGGTGAATTTAATAAGAAGTATGAACGTAAGTTATGTCCATCCTTAGCACATTCAGTGGATATTATGTGCTCTGCATTCGCTATGATTTATTAATGTTTACTGTATTGGAATCAGCCACCATGGGAGTGGTAGTTCGCCCATTGGACTTCTTTATAAACCACAGGAAAATTTGTTTCTATTGCTGGGATACTGCAGGACAGGAGAGGTATTATGTTTGACTTTGGGATACTTACTAATTAGTGACTTACATTGAGTACTAAGAAGCAAAGATGGGTAATCATATTCGTTCAGTTTATTATGCTCAGTGTATATCCTGTAAAGTATTTGTAGTTTACAAATTACAACATATAATAACAATGTTTACTGTACACTTTGGAGATTCAATTTAAACTTTGGAGGTCATTGTAGTTGAGTCTTAAATGGTCCTTATGTTGCATCAAATTATACTCAGTTGCACTGGGCTTCTTAGTAAGTAGAGATCATTGTCAGAAAAAACGGTTCATATCTATTTCAACTTCAACCAAATCCCTATTTTGTAGACATAGTGGTGTTCTCCTTGCAACAATAATATCGCATTCCACTTTGCTTGTATTAAAGTTTGCTTCATTTTTTTAACTGCTTTAGTTTCCCTTAAATTGAATTTTGGTCCGGTAAGCACAAATTAGCTATTTTAGCTGGCTCAACTGAGCCACAACTTAAAGATGTGGTTTGGCCGTTTTACTTAACTCAACTTAGCAATGACTCATCACCTTTTCCAATGTCACTTTATTAGACCACAGTTGACCGGAGGACCAGCTTGATTGCTGTTAATCTCGATATTTGATTTTTATTTTGCCTACTGACCTGTATCCGTTAAGTTATGTTTACCTTATCTAATTCCGTGTGACACTCCTTGGTCTATACGTTATGTTTGTGAATAGATTAATGTGGTTCACTATATCATATTAGGAACTGTTTACTACTTGCGAATCTATGTTTCTCTTTAACTAACAATATCTGCTATCATTTATCATTGCAGTATGAATGGTCAATGTGCTATTATAATGTTTGACGTGACAGCCAGGCTAACTTACGAGAATGTCCCTAAATGGTATCGTAATATCTACAGGTTGGTTAATTTGGTTTTATCTTTTATAAGACTTAATTTGTAGTATTCTACACAGGAGAAGACACTAACTGGAGTTTTTTCTGGTTCTTGAATTAGGATGTGTGAAAGTACTCCCATTGTTCTTTGTGGAAACAAGGTTGACCTGAAGAACAGATAGGTCAAAGCAAAGCAGGTCACATTCCACAGGAAGAAGAAATTTCAGTACTATGAGATCTCTACATTGAGCAACTACAACATTGAAAAGCCTTTCTTGTACCTTGCTAGGATATTAGGTAGTCATTACTTCCTTCCATTTTTAGTACAAGATACATAAGTAATTTATTAAGTATACATTAATTTGATATACTAAGTGAGTTTAACATATACAATCAAGTTGAAGTTATATTTTGAGTATGACTTAAGCTTATCTGACAGTTATCATTACAATACAACTTGCATTTGATCTGTTATCAAGTAAATGGGATGGAGTCGTCTCCAATTGTATGAGGTGTTACTAACTTGGGTCTCAATTTTTCAGGGAGCCTAAACTTCATTTCGTGGAGAGGCCTGCCCTACTCCACCATCATTTAAAATTGACTTTGGCGGCACAACAGAAGTAAGGGCTTTCTTACCGTAATAACATTACTTCAACTTTACTTAGACTTGATATTGCCTTACTTGGTTTTTAGTCTGTCAAACATGTCAGCACAATATAAGTAAGGGGTTTTCTTTAAATTTTGGAATTAAAAATTAATGCATGCCCCCAAAAGTTCCTTTGATGTATATGACCTTATTTATATTTTTTTATCCATGACTGCATTGATTTTGGTAGTACCATTGTTAAGATAGATCAAGATATATAAAATGGATGATCATCTGGTGGAAAGATGCTGATAGATTATGATATATGGTTAATCCTTTTATTGATATATGCAATGTTAGCTGCAAAAAATACCTTTGGATATTTGTGTTTTGAAGCAGAGAAAAAGTTCAGTTAATTCTCAGCTTATTTAGTTCATGATTATATCAACTTTAGTGAACATGTAGTGTTATTTGGTATAAGCTATTTTCCTTGTGCTATAGTAGGGTTTGGATACCTAAATTACCTCCCAAGACATTCAGGGATAGCATTTAGGCACCCCAACCAATAGGAATCATCCCAAGAAGTCTGTTTTTTTGCGACTTGATATAAATTATTTTTAATATCCGTCGCCACATATATATTATTATTGAATGATTGCTATTATCTTAGTTTGATGTTAAATTTAGTGGTGAGTAATTTGATGAATTGTATATACACAATTACAGGATTGAAGCAGAGCTTGAGGCGGCTTTTTACGGACCCTTGCCTGATGATGATGCCTGCATTTGACTAGAAAATATGCTTGTAAGAGAGTCCATCATGTTCTTCAGGATTTAAGTTTTTGGAATACTTTCTGCTATCTCACTGTGATATCTATTATTGTAATGTTGTTGACTTTCTGCTATCTCATATGTTGTTGATTTTGATTTGCGTATGTGAATTAATTAATTGGGGGTCGTGGTTTATATGGCTTAAATTTTGGTTGAATTACAACAAATTATACATAGCAAAAATTATTAACGACAGCCCTTAAACTGTCGTTAACAAAACCCTTTAATTTTTAACCATAAAACGCTACATAATGGTCAAATATATGAATTAGTTTATATGTTATCCTATATGTCATAAAATAGTAATGGTAATTCACTGGATACATATTGATGATGTAGCTAGACTTCCATTGGTTACAAAGGTGAAAATAGCTGTAGGAATTGCTATGAGGGATGGTTTTTTTTTTACGATGTCAGTATGTTTCGGCTTAACAGAGATAATATATTGCTGGATAAGGTACAATGCTCTTTCCCAATAGGCCTTAGTCAGACCATAATCTAACCGCATATAATAGTAATAGTCCTTAGCTATTTTCCTGTGTGCATAATGTAATTTGCAGCATTTTACAACGAGGCTTTCAGGTTAGTACATGGTTGTTATCCTCGTAATTTTGATTGGGCCAATATTAATATTGATCTTGGTGATTCTAATGCTAAGTTTGGTACGTTATCTTAACCGTTTTCCCACCCCCTTCCCTCCTCCGGCCAGTTGCATAAACCTTAACTATGATTACTCTGTCACAACCCTTTCATCTACAGAGCAACCTCTCTGGTTTGACAGTGGTTTTCTTGGAGGTTCTAATAGGGAAACAGATGTATGATAAAAAGAAAGTCCAGAAGATGAGTGATTTGTTGGTCAAAAGTGAAAGGTTTCCTTGCTTCATATTGCGAAAATATGTTATCACAACTGCAATAAGGTGGGACATGAATAAAAAATGATTACATTACTGGAGGTGTATGAGAAGCATCTCTGAGCATGACCGAATGGGGAGCAACCATAGCTGCTGTTTACAGTAAGTATCCGATAGATAACAAATATACACGAAAACATGCTCACTAGGAAACTTGATGAAAAAGTAACCATTAATTAGTATCAATAGTACATATCTACACAACAAATTCGTTCACTGGGATACAAAAACATGAAAACCTGATCTTTCTTAACAACTAATTAATTATACAATTAACAGTAGTTTATCTGCGATAGAAAGTAAATTGGCTGGACGTATTCTTGGTTTAGCTAGCCTTCTGTGTTACTTTTTTCTTTAGCTAGCTCTTGTAAATGGGATAGCTTTGGATTAGACTTGGATTAAAGTCATTTTATGTATCATTCTTGTTGTTGATTAGTGGTAAGATTAGTGATGAATCACAGGCTAATATTACTGACTTTCTCTTATCATTAGGGAATACAAATGGAAAAACAGGAGAAACAAAGCAACTGATCATGGATTGCATTAAAGGCCATAGGCTGAAGGTCAGATGTTTCCTGATGGTAATGAGAACCTTTAGTTGGTTCCAATATATTCAAAATTTTGGTTTATGTTCATTGTTCAATTCAGTTTTTGTATTGTATTACTGTACATTTTAAGAGTATATATGTAGGGTATACCATCGACAGCTTGGCCTATTCGGCCTGCGTTTATTTTTATTGTTATTGTAATTTAACAAGTATACAATATGATAGCTATAGAAAAATAAAAAATTATAGCTGACTTGAGAAACAATCTTTGGATGATAGCATTCAAATTTTAACAAAATAGTTGACAAACGTGGAAAAGCTTACGAACTCAATATTCTTGCCGATTTAAAAGCTTTTAAAATCATATTGATAGGGTTTTGAATACACCCTTATGATCAAAGTGGCCTAAGTTACACCGTCTACTACAAAATTCTCTTCTAATCTATCAACCTCATGCAACACATACTCATAAAAAGTAATAAATTAAAAATATATAAAAAATATATAAAAAATGTAGCTTCATACAAGTCAGAGGAATTATGACTGCTTTGAGATTGACTCCTTCCCCATTTGTCTCATAAGCCATACAACACATCACACGACATAACGATTACTCTGCACCTTCAAAAGAAACATCACAACATGAGCATTAGTAAATAAAGACCACTAACAATAACAATCCATTAAACAAGACTTCTTCATTTGCATACACACAAGTGAAATGCAGTATCTATCAGATACATCAACAAATGATTTAATAGACCAACTAAAATTAATATGTTTCCTTTTTTCACAGCTATACAACTATACAAGTTAAAATTACTAAAGTACCAATTATCATCAAAGTGTTGAAGTATAAATTGGAGTCAACGAGATATCTTTCTTAATTGTACTTTAGACATATGACAAAAATTCAAACTTTCCCGGGTCATGACTTTTGAAAAGCCATATTGCTGAAAACTAGCCCAACAAAACCATGAACTGCAGAAAGACACTACAAAACCCCAACGATGAAGGACGGTAAAACACATGGCTAATGAGTAAAGTTTTAAGCATTTTTTCTGTTACCGTGGTGTGCGACCATTGGCCTAATAAATCCATGGGTCTAAATCCACTACCAGATATACTTGAACCAGGTGAAGCTTAACCAAAGGGTTGCTTTTTTTCTTTTTTTTCTTGAGTTCATAACGCACTCTTTACGGATCTTGTAAAGAAACCAAATCCCGAGTTCAATCCAAACTATTGTTATGTATTGTACAACATAGATAACGTGATCCTTAGTATCCTATTTGATAAGCAACATTGCAGATAAAGAGTTCAACAGAAACCATCGTACAATTAATAATAGAATCAAAAGCTACATTGCAGATTGGTTCATTAACAGAACTATTGCATGTTAGTCTACAAGATCAAAATTGATTGAGTTGTACGAGCCAGAAAGAAAAAGTGAGATAAACATACCATTAATAAGAAAACTTTAGTAATTTCCTTAACTACTAGTAGAATCTGATTCTGGTATCGGTGCAAGTCCATTCCCATTAGGAGGCAGCTTTGACAAAGCTCTTGGTTTCTGCAAAACCCCCAAAGATCGTTCTTTCATCCCAAACAACTGCTTCCTCAAAACCTCATGTAAATGACCAAACAATTCTTTCTTCAACGACTCAAAAGCCAAATCCAATCTTTCAAGCTGTTCCATTGCATTCTTATTGTACATAAACAACCCATAATACAACTCAAAACTATCACTCGACGTATTCTCAACCAAATCCAACAACCTTTCATACCCTTTAGTATTAATCGGCGTACTATCCAAATCCAACTTCTCCAAAATCCTTCCAACCGTATGTGTTATAAACTGACTCTCAGCCGCATGTTGATCATGTTCTGCACATGTCATCTCCTTCATTATACACCCTTCTCTGGCAAACGAATCAAGAAACTTTTCACATCGCGAAATTCTTGATTCATCGTTACCGATCCTAACTTTATCGTACACAAATGGCAAATCTTTCCAACTATTTTTCCCACTTTCGGGCCCGAACATAGGATGTGTACATAATATATCAAAATCTAAAGGCAATATTTGCAAGAACAAATCTTTTGCAAATTCCTTAACAGATAACACATCTACAAACAATGTACTTCTTTTTAAGCGTTGTAACGGTAACGATTTAAGCACTTTAGCAGTAGATAAAATCGATGTGCATAATAAGATTACCTCCGGGTGTTCTTCGCAAATGTCATCGGCATTTAAGTAGAATGCGACACCGATATCGCTAGCAATAGCCGAGTAATCGGTCCGAGAGTGAGCTAAAACGGTGTGGCCTTGACGAACTAAGGTTTTGGCTAAAAACTGGCCAAAATTACCAAACCCTATGATTGCAATTTTTAGGGTTTTTGATTTCGCAATGCGGTCGGATAGTTTGGATTCGTAATCGAATGGTTGGGCGGCGTCTATGGCGAAGATATTGAAGGTACGACGGAGGGTTAGGGTTTTAGTGGTTCGGAGATGTGGCGACGGTGGATGATGGGAGGGACAGTGGCTGGTGTGGCGGCGATGGAGTTGGTGGTGGTGGTCGGAGACGGTAGCTGTGTTGGATATCGCCGGAGATATGGTAAGCATTTTCCGATGAATGTGGAAGTGAAAAGCCAGGGGAATTGATTTCGCCGGCGACGGAAATGGGAGGTTGTAATAATATATAATTATTTTATATTGTATTGTATAATATATAACATATAATATAATATTATTAAAAAAAAAAGTCAATTTTGGCATATTGCAGTGATACCTATATAAGGATAAGAATGTAGTTTTACATTGTTTAAAGAAAGTCCATTTTGACGATACCTATATAAACAATACTAGCACACATTCACGCGGTTGGACGATTGATAGGGTGACGGTGATGACAGATGATAGTAGTAATAGTAGATCGATGAGAAATTAAAAATATGTATATTTTAAAATTTTATTATATATTTTTTTATTTATATATTTATATTTATATATATAATAATAGAATGAAATTTAATTTATATATAGTAATAATAATAAGTATTAATAGTAAATAATTATTAAGATGATTAAAATTTTAGTAATTTTGTAAAGACAGTATAATTATTTAATGTGATTGGATTGAAAATTAAGTTAATATTAAAAATGTTTTATATACAATTAAGATTAAGATTAAAATAATAATGTAATTTTACTTTATAATTTAAGTTATAACACTTTTTACAAGTAATTGAATTTTTGCTCTTTTTCAAAAATAAACAAAAAAAGATCATTAAGAGAGTTCTATAAATTGTTAAGCTATAAAATCATGAAGAAAAAAAATAAGAGAAAGAAATAAGTAAATAATGCAAATTATCTACTTCTATCACGTTATTTTATAAGAAAAATAAATTAAAACTATTGTAACTGTAACATGTATATTTGTTGTATACCTTTTTTTACACTGTGCTTACTTGATTTTGTGTGAGTGCAAAATCACACCTCACACATAACATACATATTACATACTAAAAGCCACTATTTTTATAGCCCAATATTGAATTGTCCAATTTTTTAGCAAGCATGGTAGAAGGTGGCAGGCCTGGTTGATATGGTAAGCCCAAACTTTTATTGTCCAGTTGCTGGTGAATTACACGTGAAGAAAAAAGGTAAACAAAATTCTTCCGGTATTTCATTCATTAGAAAGTTAATCTTCCCATTCATTTGCAAAAACACAAATCAACAGATCAGGTAACTCTCAAATTGAGAGCTCACACTTCAATTGATCAATTTGTCTACTTTGAAATAAAGAAGAAAAAGAACAAATTAATCAAAAGGTCCAGAGCTGCTATGGTTAACTCTTCCTTGGATTAATTTACTTATCATCAATATCACTACCATATCAATCATCAGTGATCAATCCTAGTCAAGAAAATTTTCTACTCGCTCATCAAACCTTTTAATCGTACAGGATCTTCAAACCACTAACTTTCAGGCTTACTGCAGCAGATGAGAGTACATATTTTGATGAATCTAGAAAATCTTGAAGAGGAGGCCTCCATGGGTGGCAAAAAATGGAGCAAACACGAGCGACTCTACAGCCATGAGTTTGATGAGGATGTTTAGAGACGGTCCAGAAGTGTCCTTTAAAGGGTCACCAACAGTGTCGCCGATCACAGCTGCCTTGTGAGGTTCAGAACCTTTTGGACCAAGTGTCCTTGCATGCTCAGAAGCACCAGCCTAGAGTTGCAAATATCAATGCCACAATCATCAGGCGGTGTCCATACGGACAACCCAAAACAAGAAAAAATACCAAACGAAGCCGATAGATTAAAAGTAGAGGTAGAAATTTTGACACGTATACTTATGAATGGGTCGGTTCAGTTTATGTTTAATCTTAACAGAAAATGCATTAAACCTCCTAAAATTTCATTCAAAAAATTAGACTATTGTTAAAGTTATATAAAATTTTGTAATCATACAAGGATTTATAGAAGGAATTAAAAACTTTGGACATATGGATTTCGGGTCAACCAGACCTGTTTCAACTGGTACCCAAACTTGTTTTGATTAGTTACCAAACCCACCAACCCACTCATTTTTCCACTTAATAAACAGAAAAGGAGTGTCATTATACCTCAATATATTTCTTTGCATTGTCCCAAGCACCACCAGTGTTGGATGCAGAGATCGCAATCTGAATTGTACAAAATATGAAACAATTGGTTTAGTAATAGTTTGTGCACAAACTTTCAGCAATAATAACCAAGCATGCATTTTGTAAAGCATATTCTTTTATATGATATGACTACTTCATGCAGGATTTGATGTCAATGGCTGAAGTCTGAACAATTGTGATTTGTGAATTATGAACTATTCATTGGCCATCTACTACCCATTTCTTTTATATGCATGTCTTAAAGTAAAAGATTGAAACTACTAGAGGAAATTGTGCCACTTTTACTTATGATAGGATGATTCAGGTTTTATTTTATCTTTAATGGGTAAAAAGAAAACAATTACTAAAGAAGGAAACGGGTCTAATGTAGCACAAAGACAACGTTATTGCTTAAAACCTTCTATATCATTGTGATCAAGAAATATTACTATTAATTAGTGAAATAATATAATTTCTGTGACCACATTTGACACACTAATTATGAAGTTTTTGGACAGTGATTTGAATTTTTAGGTGAACCCTACCTGCCACACTTCTACCCGTACAAAATTTACCTATTTTGACCCAAACCCATTACCCAACACCCCCACAGATTTTGCATCCTCTAATTGAAAAGGTTTAGTACCTGTACACCTGAGACAAGAGATCCAGCAAGAACACCTGAAAGTGTTTCGACACCAAAGAATATCCCGACAATGAGAGGAGTGAACATGACTAGCGCACCAGGAGGGATCATCTCTTTAATGGAGGCATCAGTGGAGATCTTGACACAGGTAGCATAGTCAGGCTTAGCCGTGCCATCCATGAGGCCAGGAATGGTGTTGAATTGCCTGCGCACTTCCTCAACCATCTTAAGAGCTGCACTTCCCACACTCTTCATGGTCATGGCAGAGAACCAGTACGGAAGCATGGCACCAACAATTAAACCAATAAAAACTTTGGGGGTCAACACGTCTACAGTTGTAATTTCAGCACGACTCACAAATGCTCCAAACAGAGCCAGGGATACAAGAGCTGCAGACCCTATAGCAAAACCCTGAAAATAGAATAGATTTCATTAGGGCTGGCTAGTTTGACACATTAACTTATGAATGGGTTGATTAGGATTATGTTTTATTTTTAACGTTTAATATGG
Source organism: Logfia minima (assembly GCA_963921325.1). NCBI lineage: Eukaryota > Viridiplantae > Streptophyta > Magnoliopsida > Asterales > Asteraceae > Logfia > Logfia minima. Next base: position 33,096,253 of record OY992773.1, read on the forward strand.
GAAAAATCAATAAATTAGCAGAAAGTAAAATAGGTGAACAAGTCTGAAGTTGCAATTTTTTAATGCATAAACCTCCTAAACTGATTTATTCAATAGTTTAAATCTTCATAGAAAACTTCCATTTTTGACACGGTAACTATTTAGATGTTAATTTTAACAGAAAGTATTTTAGGCCAGCCGACCCGACTTGTTTTGAGTTTTGGCTGGTTACCAAACCCGCCCCATTTTGCCACTACTATATCTCATCATTCTCATCATATTCATAATGATGGAAAGAAGATGGATATGAAGAAAGAAGACAGTTTTGGAGATTGACCCATGTACCTTTCCAATAGCGGCAGTGGTGTTTCCGGCAGCATCTAGAGCATCGGTTCTTTCACGAATCCGGTGGCTCATCCCAGCCATTTCAGCTATGCCGCCAGCATTATCACTGATGGGACCATATGCATCGATAGCCAATCCAGTAGCTATGGTGCTCAGCATTCCAAGTGCAGCTACAGCAATGCCGTACATGGCAGAAAAGCTGAAACTAACAAAAATACTGATTGCTATTGCGAAAATAGGGATGATAACTGATTTATATCCCAAAGCAAGTCCGAAAATGACATTCGTAGCAGCTCCAGTACGGCAAGAATCAGCAACGTCTTGCACAGGACTAAAAGACACAGTTAAGTTAGATGGAAGTGGCCCATAGAAAACAATGCATAAAAAAAATTAAACCTAGATGTGGAAAAATAGGCGGGTTGGGTAACGGGTCATTTTTGGTACAGGTTGGATGGGTTCAGGTTGACAAAAAACACTTTTTTCCACAAAACTTCATTGTCGGGATAATTATATAATTTTATGCATAAAGTGATTTATGACATTTTATGGATTATTTATACACTATGAGCAATTTTAACCTGTTTCCTTTCTAGCTAACTTATTCTATTTACTAGTTTGAACCGTTAAAGATAAAGCACAATCAAATTGGCCCATCCATATGTTAATGGATTGAAATTGTCCCCTCTATTTGAAAAATAAAATATAAACGCTTACCTGTAAGCATTGCTAGTGTAGTACTCTGTTACAAATCCAATTATAAGGCCAGCCCATAAACCAACACCAACACATAAGAACAATTGCCTGCAAACCATACACACGTTCACAAATGTGAATATGATATGTGTAATACAGTTCCCACTCACATCACACGTAAGCATATACAATTAGGTAGATTTACAAATCAAAAAGTGTAAAACAGATATTAAGATGTATGGATTTGTATTCTGGAACTGATTCTCAGTGTTCTGCTTTCAAGTTACAATAATGAGCTTTTACTATTTGAAAAAATGATTATGCGTCAATATACTTAGTTTCATACCAACTGCAAAAAATTGAACTATCTAATTCTGATTTTGATTATTCATATCACATAATCACTTACGAAACACACACACACCGTAAGAGTATGAGAAGTGAAACATAGAGCTTACCAGTTCTTAACTTCTTTCTGGACTCCAAAATCGAAGATCGTGAAGGAGTAAGGAAGGGCAATCCAGCTAACCAGTGCTATACCAATCGTCATCAAAACGGTAGAAATAATAAGTTGGTTTTTCAAAGCAGGCTCAATATCGCTCACAGTTTTGACTTCAAAAAAGTCAGTGGCAAATAAGGTGGTAAGCAAACAAACAAGGATTCCAACAGAGCTGATGAGGAGAGGGTACATCATGGCAGTGAAATCGTGATTGTTTCCAAATGAAGAGATCGAAGCAACAACAAGAGCAGCACATGAGGATTCTGCATATGAGCCAAAGAGATCAGATCCCATACCGGCAATATCCCCAACATTGTCACCAACATTGTCAGCAATGACCTGCAGGAAAAGAATGAATTTTCTATATCATATGTAGATAGTTTATCGTGACCTTATACGTTGTTTAACAAAATTACTGAATCTTTTTTTTACAGATGTTGAAATATAATCATAATAAAGCTGTGTTATGGAATTCTCTATTCTCGTAAAGTAAAAAATATAAATAGAAAAAAAAATGAAAGAAAAAAAAAACAAAACAAAAAAGATTTACCGCTGGGTTTCTGGGATCATCTTCAGGAATGTTCCTCTCGACCTTACCCACAAGATCAGCTCCAACATCAGCAGCTTTTGTATATATACCACCACCAACTCTGCCAAAAAGGGCCATGGAAGAACCACCAAGTCCATAACCAGTTATAGCCTCAAAAAGCCCTTCCCAATCATCACCATAGTAAAGCTTGAAAAGGTTGATGGTGATATATAAGACAAGAAGACCATTTGCAGCAAGTAGGAAACCCATGACAGCTCCAGAACGAAATGCAACAATAAACGCCTTTCCAACACCTTTTCTTGCCTCAAGGGTAGTTCTAGCATTTGCATATGTGGCAATTTTCATTCCAAGAAAACCAGAGATAACAGAGGTTATGGCCCCAAGTATAAAGGATACAGTACTGAAGACAGCAGTGAAAAGGGCAGGCTTGCACATCTTGCTGGTATCGTATGTACATTGCTGAAAACTGGTACTAAATCCCTTGACGGAACCCAGGAACACAAAGATCAAAACCGCAAAAGCAATCATGAAAACACCAACATATTGGTATTCGGTGAACAGGAAAGAGGTTGCCCCTGCAATATCAAGAAAGTATCAGGCAAGGGCCCACAAATTATGAAGTGATCATCAAATACTCAAATAGTTCCCAAAAGATGAAAAAATATTGAGATCAAAAGCATCTTAGTAAAATGCAATAAAAACAGAGAAACAGTTAAACTGCATCACTAAGAAAGTTAAAACTTTCAAGAAACAGCAAACCAAGTACATGTTCTAGTATTACAAAACTATTTATGATTATTAGAAACATAAAATTGAATCAATCAAACCACAATCACTACTACTAATTCAGAATAATACTTATTAAAAAAAATCTAACAAAATAACCTTCAAGTCAAACCAACTAAATACTTAGGTTAAAATATATATACTCCTATTTCAGAGCTCTCAATTTATCAACAAAGTTAAATATTTACTAATTCACATTAATAACGTAAATATTAGGCTGCGTTTGTTACGCAGAGTTCCATGAAATTCAATTGAATTGGAATCTCAATTCCATTTCATAAGGGTGTTTGGTTCAAGAACGGATTGAATTGGAACTCACCAAATTCCTTCACTCCCAGGAATAATTCCTTGGAATTCCAATTCCATTGAAAACATTCCGCAAACCAAATGCATTGTTATAGATGTAAAAAATCAAATAAAAATTAACAGGCGACTTAAAATCACTACATGTAATACAAATTACAATAACTACAAGAATAAAATCTTATTAACTAATAAACTATGATTCAAATTCTCAAGATGATTTCAAATAACCAAGTTTATCAATTTCAGCCTGATGGAAAAAGCGTTCAAGTCAAACCAACTTGATGGAAATAATTGCAGGTTATAAATCATCATGAAAATTACAAATAATATAAATATTTTAGCAATTTTCAAGGAAAATCAATCTTTGAACGATTGTTGGACTTTATTTTCTTTATCTTTTGAAGTATCACGACAAAAAAATAAAATAATAAATAAATAAAGAAACACTTTTTAACATTATAATAAACTTGAATTCCGTCAGTTTTAAAATTGATAAAAAAGATCATTTAATTTGTTGGAAAAAATATAATAATTTTGATAAAGTTGTCACCTTTTCATGTAATTTACCCGAAATAAACAATAGAGTTATAATTATACTCGTAACACATAATTAAAATTCACAAAGATCTTTAAAAGTACAAAATTACCTTCAGAAATAGCATTTTGAATTTCAGCACATTTCTGAACAACATTATGATCATTAATTCCTTCTTCTTCTTCAATTAACGATTCCGTAAACGCATTTTTTCCGTCATGTTTATCAATCGAAACCTTCACTTTCGAAACCAAAAACCACTGAATCAAAGAAAATAAAATCCCGGCGACAGCGCAGACCGGAATCACGATTTCGGTACCGAGATCCGATAGAATTGTCGACGTCACCATCTCCGATGGAGCTCCGATGATTATGAAAACCTAACTCAAACAGTAAAAGAGTGTTTGAAGGTTTGGATAATATATAGAGAGATGTATGTGATGATTTGGTGAGTGAGTGTTGTAAGTATATATAGATATACTGGTCTACGTTTGTGTGTGTGTGTATTTGTTGAGAGGGGGAGAAAGAGGGTGGTGAAAATGATTTTGGGTGCATGAATTTTGTGATTGTTGTTTTGAATAATAATATTATAATTTATCGGTAACATTATCACTAAAGAGTGTTTAATGTGTGATTAGAAATGAATTTGGTGATATTGTGCATAAATGTTCGAGTATTTTTCTTCATTATTAATTGAAGTTATTGATCGTTTTTAATCTACTAAAATTTTTAACAATTATAAAATAGGTACCACCAAGTGTTCATTCAATATTGCCTTACTAGTAACTATTTATAATATAATTCTGCCGTTAAAAAAAAAATCTTGCACCTAAAATATCGCTACAAGCAATTCTACATTTGTATTTGTTATACATCAAAGAATAAACGATAAAACTTGTTTAATTCTTGATTTTGAATTGTTCGGGTTTCTCGTTAAAGTTTTCACTATCTTAACATGCTTTTCTCAAAGACACTATGTATGTAATGCTATAAAAAAATTTTAGACAGCAATTTTATTAAAACGAAACTAGAAAGGAGCTAGCAATTACAATATATGAATATGCAAAGGATTTTGGAACCAAGAGTTCCAATAAACCTTAGATTTTCTATTTCTATTAGAAAACCAAAGAAAAGAGAATTCGACTATATGATCAAAAAGATCTAAAGTTCGAAGTTTATCCTCGCCATATATCGTCTGATTTAGAAATCTCCATAGGATCCAAAGAGTCGTTCCAACAATTAGATGCAAGGTATGTCTAATAGAAGAAGTGAAAAGAAACATAAAACAACAGCAAGAACAGAGAGATTCACCAGAACTAACTCGTGTAGATTCAAAGAAAGAAAATAACAAAGAATCCAAAATCACTGAAATACAAATACCCCTTACTACAACACTCAAAACCTCAACAACTTTAATCAACCAAAAATCAATGGTCATAACAGTGATCTTGATTCTGTACATACACAGAGAAATACAAACTGGGGATATGAACCAACTTCTACAAACATACAGACGAAGAAAAGGAAAACTAATTATTGTTGTATTTTACAATAATAATAATTCTATTTATATTTATTCTAGAATTTACACATAAACCCCTTAGTATATTATCTTTAACACTCCAGTACCTGCAAAGTAAATACAAGTGCACAAATAGAACAAATATAAATCACAGAACTTACCAAACAAGATTGTACTCCACACTTATTACTTTTATCAAGAAGCTATAGAGCTAGAGTTGATCCAATTAAATATTTCAGTCGGAGAGTAAAATATTGGAGCATCGATGTAATGCTATAAATTACTACTCCATATTTTGGTCAAGTAGATTACTAAGAAGTGAGAAGGTTAGACGTAATTGATGAGACTAATGACGTGTTTATTTGTGGATGAGTTTGCCAAGTGCCAACGTTATCTTCAACAAATTATCTAATACACAAATAAATCCAACAACCACGACGTGTATGTATATATATATATACACACTAAGTAAATACTTTCGCAAAATGATGGTTCATGTAGTGATGATAATTGACGGTGATAATAATAATAGTGGAATGACGAGAGATTGAGAGTATGTATATATTCTAAAAGCTTATTATTTATTTTTGTATTTATATATTTAGATATATGATAACGAAGTGAAATTGATGTATATATAGTGATAATAATAAATAATAAATAATAAATATTATTAGAAAGTATATTTATAATTGTTGAAATGATTAGTGATTATGTAAATACAATATACTCATTTCACATTATTAAATTGAAAATTAATCTAGTAACTCAGATGTATTATATTATAAGTAAGATATATAAGTAAAAATATAAGTTATAACGTTATTTTACACTAACAATAACCACAATTCTTAACCATAAGTAATATTCATCAATTTTTGTAATAGCTAAAAGTGGAGAAACAGATGGGTTTATGGAGAGCATTTTTTTAGTAAACTAGAGTAATGAAACAGTGCCATATATAACAAATTATTTATTTACTTTTACTCTTAAAAATGTAAGGAAACCATTAAAACTGTAATCAAACTTATATATGGAGAACAACCGATGGTATATTCTCAAACTAGCCGAAAGTGAAACCATGTCCTTTTGAGTTTGTTTATGAAAGGTAAATTATACAAAATAGAAATGAACTAGTGTTTGATTATTGATTATAAAAATCTAACTATATAAAAATTATCAGTAAATTTAACTAGCAAAAAATTATCAGTAGTAGAAGTCAATTTTCAAGTTTTTCATAATTCTAATAATATTATTTAAAAATTATAAAAAATATAATGTGTCATATAAAATATTATTGTACTAAAAATATGAAGAAATCAATAATTGATTTTTATTATTAATAATTTTAAATTAAAATTGATAACTATTTTATTTTAAATTATTTGGCCTTTTTTAAAATGCATCTAGGCTATGTTAGGAGTCCGAAATCAAACTTAAGCTAACATTACAAAACCATGATTCTAATCTCTGTTTATATCATTTAATGCTTTTATTTGTTGATATATGTAACAACACCAAAATACCCTTTATAACATGACACGTAATTATCAACTATCTTTAACGGACATGAAGAGACGTTTGACAAACAATGTGAACAATCATTAAGTAGTTGTTTATTATTAGAAGTATATATGTGAATGAACTCGAATTATATATGCGTGGGACCATCACTTTCGTTAACTAAATCAATAATTTGTGAAAGAACAATAACATGAACGTTTTCCTACCAAACAAAAATGCAAGAAAAGGGAAGTTTGAGGGGTGAAAGTCCAAAAGGTAATAGTTGATTCGGGCATGAAAGATTTGTGCGTACAAAATACGATATCTACACATCACTTGTCCGGTATGATACATCACCTCCCTCAAAATAGCTCACGTTCTAGTGGATAATAATTAATCTTTTTGATATATAAAACATAGTTTAAGTGAGAAGAAAAAAATTTATAAAAATTTAAAAATTAATTTTAGCTATTCATTTTTATTAATAATGATAAAATTATCATTTTTCACATTTTAAAATTTTAATATCTCAAAAATGGCTAGTCAAAAAATTATAAAAATTGCAGTATAAAAGTTAACATTTTTTTCTTCAATTGGACATTTCATATGGTCTACTTTCGACGAAATTATTTTTCTTATTTTTTTGTGGGTTTTGAAAACGATTATCACATGTTATAACAGCTAAGTATCACATGTGATAATCACTCATTGTTGGTATCACATGTGATAGTCACTAGTATCACATGTGGTAGTCTCTGATATCACATATGGTAGTCATTGGTATTGTATGTGATAGTCGTTTTCAAAACTTACCAAAAAATGAAGAAAAAAAAAGTTAGTTGAAAGTATATCATGTGAAATTTCTGATTAAAGAGAAAAAAATATTAATTTTTATAGTGCATTTTTATAATTTTTAAATAACTATTTTTTAATTATTTAATTTTAAGATACACAAAGAGAAAATGATGTTTTATTAAAATGACTTTTATACCTTCATAAACATTTTATACTTATTTGAATTCAACCATCGCATATATCATGTTGAGAGTATTATAGTTAAGTTATGTATATAATCAACTTTTAAATCATCTATTGATAAAAGAAATTAGTTATTGATTTTTGTTAAAATTGGACGGTTAAGAACTTAGAAGAGGTTTACATACGCAACAATAATAAATTGACTAACAAAAAGTGAAGTGATAATGACATGGGATGTACCTTACAGGATAACATTGCACATGAAGCCATAAAATGGAAAATATGAGAGTATTTACCTTATGTTCCAATGGAACTATTGTGGAATTATTGGACTGGATACTAGATATTTCGATCTTTGAAATTTGAAACTCACAAGAGGAAAATGAATGTGACAAAAGTGCCTTTTAATTTGATACTAGACATTTTAAAAGCTACTTTTTAAATAAATAAAAATTAATACTTTTATTTTAGTACTTTTATTTTATTAATTATTTCTTATTTATAATAATCATATTTTATAATTTAATAATCACATGAATTGTAACACCTACTCTTGTGGCCTAGGGATAATCTGGTAATTTCTTAATTTTATACTTAATTATAACTTTATTAATGTGTTTATTAGATAGGAAAGTTAGTTAAAGATCGAATAGTTAATTGTGTCAGGTAAATATTAATGGTTTTAAATTAAAATAGTTGTCGGTAAAATAAAATAACTTGTTTCGCAAAACGGTTTTCAGGTTCCAGACAATAAGCCAAACAGGGGATCAAAAATTTAACCAACAATTAAGTTGGTTGGTGATATAAATCACCAACTTCATTTCCTTTCCTCATTTAGTCACCAACTCTTTTTCTCCATTCTCTCAAAGTTCCCTTTTCCAAATTCACGAATTTAACATCAATAGAGTTGTGATATAATCTTCTGTAAATCCTTGTCATTATCATCATCTTGTTCTACTTCTAATTGTAAGCACTTTGCTATTTTTTTTTGTTATAAACTTGAATTTTATAAATCCTTGAAATGGTGTGTAATTTGATGTTAAATGATGTTACTTGAGGTATTAGAAAGGTTAGAAAGTTTGTTAGATTGATAGGAAACTGATTTTTGAGTTTCTGAGTCGAAATGGTTCATTTTTTTGGGTAACAGCGGTTCAGTTCGCAATTCTGAGTTCATCCTGCGAGTTGAGATTTGGCCTTGCGAGTTGAGATTTGCCTTGCGAGTTGAGTTTCCTTGCGAGTTGAGATTGGCCTTGCGAGTTGAGTTTTGCCTTGCGAGTTGAGTTGCCCTGCGAGTTGAGATTCTGCAAATTTTAAAAGTGCATAAGTAAAAGGTTATACTTTTAGCGACCAAAATTTAATAGATTCTTATTAACTGCGGATCGGACTCTTATTAACAGATTATAGATTACAAGGATCACCCGCTTGGATTAATAGGTTATAATAATAATGTTTCGAAATTTGTTAATTGAATAAATAATTAAACAAACGAATTGTTATAACTTGATGTAAATTGATAGTTGTAGAGTGATTATATCCGATAATTGCAACTTGGTGATTGTTTGCCATTTTGATACTAAGTAATGAAATATGTTATACGATTATGGAAAGAGTTACTAACTTCTTAATTATTATATTCTCAGATCAGCAGAAGACTCAATAATATAAGATCTCTAAGTGTGGGCTGAGACAAGTCAGGTGAGTAGATCTGCAACTCATGATTTGATTTTGTTGTAACGGTGTGGTTACAACAAGTAACGTAGATATTGATAGACTGTTAGTCAGATATGTGCATACATGTGGCCTTCGGGCATCTGTGTTGTTCAGAGGTCAATTGCGATTGGACTTGGTTACTAATAGTGATCAACACAGGTTCCAGGAACATGTGTTGTTGTTTAGAAGTACCAAGTTATCGGTAAATCTTGTATGGGCCAATACATATTGTGATAAGCGTTACTTGAGGGCCACCGCGGCTGTAGGGTTCCTCAGTAACCACCGATCCTCTTGAGTTTATGTGTTTTCGTGCTTAATGTAAACAAATTGTTATGTTATGTTGAATTATTAGTTGTACATTCATTCACTTAGCTTCGTGCTAATCCCACCATTTCTCTTCCTGCAGGTTCTGTATAAGTTTGTGGGTTTAGGCAGGAAGATGGGCTTTTTGAAGGAATGTTTGACACGTGCCGTAACTCTGATAAATATTTTTAGATGTTCTGTTAGTTACCATGTATGCAGATTTCGAAGAATAACAATATATGTTTTGTTTTAGGAATATTTAAATGTTGTAAAACCCGTGAAAAAGTTTATGGTCATTTTGTAATATAATATATAATATTATTTTATCCATTGCTTCCGAGTCAAATGACACAATTAATACTGACTAAATAGAGGGGTGTTATATGAATAATATGTGATTATCAAGTAATATTTTGTGATTATCTCAACATATGATAATTATAATAGATTCGAGAAATCACATGTGATTGTCATATTATATTTTATGATTATCTTGAATAATCACAATAGTGACAACTATAAATAAAGTTAATATTTTTTATTTATATTTTTATCATCGCTTGCAAAAGTTATTTTACTAATAATTTTTGAACAAGTTTTGAAGAAAAATGTGTTTCGAATAATTAAAAAATTACTTTTAAAGTCATTCTCACGTTCTCACGATATACTTAGCCTTCTTATTTGAACTCTCGTGTATAAATAAATATATGTATATATATAAGGTTGGGTTTCAATTAGAACACAATGTTAAAATGAGAACGGTGAGAACACTTTCAGTTTTCATTCACAAATTTATTTTTTTGTTTATGAAACTTTATTATCTTTTGACTTCATAAAAATTTACAAAGAAGTGAAGTTTTGTATTTTTTTTGTTTCACATAAACTTTTAACTGTGAACCTTTTAATATGTTGCTTCGCAAAAATTTTTAATTGCGAACCTTTTATCATTTTTCGAATATATAATATTATATATATATATATATCTATATATATGTAGTTGGATTCCAATGAAAACATAATGATAAAATGAGTACGGTGAGAACAAAAAAAGTTTCACTCTTTTGTAAATTTCTGTGAAGCTAAAAAATAATGAAGGTTAACAATTAAAATTTTTATTGTGAAATAAAAAAAATAAAAATAAAGATTCACAATTAAAATAATTTGTGAAACAAAATATATTAAAGGATTTCAACTAAAAGTTTTTGTGAAGCAAAAGAAAACATAAAGCTTCACTTCATTGTTAATTCTTGTGAAGCCAAAAAGTAATGAAAGTTCCTAATTAAAATATATGTGAAGGCAAGAATAATAAAGATTCACAATTAAAATTTTATGTGAAAATAAAAATAAAATAAAGGGTCACAAATAAAAATAAACTGTGATTGAAAACCGAATGTGTTATCACCATTCTCATTTAAACATTATGTTCTTACTCGAACTCAACCCAATATATATAAGAAATTATTTATTTTTTTATAGATTATAACCATCTTTATACTAATATATAAGAAGTTGAAAAAAAATATAAAACTCTTAAAGAATGAGATACTATAAATTTCTTTAATAGCCATATAAGTACCTTATTTAAGATTTAAATACTTAAATTCAATTACAACCAATTAATTATAAAAGTTAATATATCATTAGTGTACAAATAGTTTGACCATTTTGTAGTCTTAAAATATTAATAATAGAATTTACTACTCGGCCATTTTAGTTAGTATAACATCAAATGCAAATAGTACAAACATTTGAAACATTTTTTGTTGTTGTAAAGATCAAATATTTAATTATCAAAGTTAATCGGTAGATTAAAATATCGTATATCAATTACTTAAACTTTAAATTATTATAATTAGGGGTTGCAATTGGAGTCAAGCCAAGTTAGTGGGTATGAATTTGCGAGTCAAAATTTCAAAACCTAAACTGATTTCATAAACGGGTCATCAAGATCAAAAGTAGTCAACCCATACGTGATCCGCATAAGTTGTTTACGTAAACGGATTAATGGAGTTGATGGGATGGTGGGTTGGATCTTTAACAAAAGCGAAATTATTTATGGTTAGGCGGTCGACTCGTTGACTTGACCTTTAACCCAAACTAGACCCAAAATCTTGGTGGACTTTTTGTTAGTAGACTGACCCGAGTTGAGAATTCAACCTTAATATAATTATCATTGTGTCAGTTTTAGGTCGAATTTTCGATTTGTCAACAACTTTCCCTGTTATTTTTATATAATAATTTGAAATATAATGTATCCAATAAAGAAAGAAACTGATATACTATATTATTGTCAATTTTCACTAAAGGATGACATGTAATTGAACAAAAATATTTCACAAGTAAAATTCTATATTATTGTAGGATTGCGCAAGTAAAATGCTAGTTCAAGATGACCCATATTCATACGGTTTTGGGTCATTTTCTGTTGGTCTTTGTAGTGGGCTGAACATCTTGTTCACTTATGGGCTGATATGCACCTTGGGATGTGGATCCAGTCATCCAGAGGTCGTATCAGATGGACTTAAATGTTAATGCAATAACTTGATTTTGGTATGATACCGGGTTCCTTTCGGGCTTCTTTACATTTAGGACATGAACATCTTTAATGCCCAGTCAATAGACAGCCTAAAAAAAGAAAAAGAAAAAGAAAGGAAAAAAAAAATACTAATTAAGATGTCCTGACAATAAAGTTCCAAATGATACAAATATTTGAAAGTTCTACTTTGTATGTTTTAAGTTGATTGATGCAAAATTTAATTTTAGTATGAAGTTGAGTTTTGTATTAATTTATATTGCAAACACTTTTTTGTATAGACCTCACCGAGATGATTCAAAAGATCCTTAATTTTTTGGGAATTCAGAAAGAAATATAGATTAAAAAAGTGAAAATAATTTGATACATAAATTGTTAAAAAATAAAATGTAGATGTGTTAAAATAGTAGAAATAAAATGACAAATTTTGAATCATGTAACAAAAGCTTTTTAAAAAGAAACTTTAAGAATGATGTATAGGTTTAAGAAGCCATTGTGTCAATCTAATACATGGATAGATAGATATAATTTTTCCTATAAGAATTGTTATATTTGATATCATATATTTTAAAAGCTTGGGTTTATTTGACAGGTATTTTGGTATAACATTGACTTTAGCTTTTAGTGAACGACCTCCATTACTAACAGGGGTCCGATTGCATAACAGAGCTCTATTCGAGCCTGCAATAATATTACCCCCATAGCAGCTAGTTGTGATGGTTCTATTTAAGCTCAATTGGACCGCGTGTAGAAGGAACGCATGAGCTGGGACTGTGTGAAGCTAGTGTGAACTAAATTACAGTTACACATATGCGTTTGATATATAGCACTTAAAAGAAATTGTTGAGAATGCATGCCTCGTCCTGATATGCTGGAATTTACTTGTGTTACTCCTCTAAGATTGTTGAAATCTTTAGTTGTTGGCAGTGCTTAATAGTTATAGAGTGCTACTCTCTGTATCGTTGTTTATGCAGAATGCAATTGCCCCAAAAAATTTGAAATGCCTCTCGTACTTCATCAAGATTGTTAGCATCTTTAGTTCCGAACCCTCCTCATTGCAGTTTTGAAAGCATAACTTTGCAACGTGACTCAAGGACATTTTTCCTCTGTCACTCAACAAACCATCGATGATCCTGATTACCTTTTCATCATAAATTTGTCTCCCTATTAGAAGCTCCGCGAACACCACAGTAAAACCAGAGAGGTTACTGTTTAGTAGAAATGGCCCTGACAGAGCAATTTGTGTTCAGATTAATGCAATTGCATCACTACAATCAAAATTATGATACGTATTTGGATTGGGAGAGAGTTTGAAGTAAGTTACCCGACCCACGATAATAGTCACCATAAACAAGATTATTATTGGCCTCAAAATCATGGGGATAGTAACCATGTACTAACTTAGGAATGTCATAACCTGAAAGCTTTGCTGTAAAATCCTGCAGATTTGTAGTTCATGCAACGGTTAAACCAGTAAGGAATGTTAAAAATATGATCAGAAAATTAGTTGAGGACTGATATATGCTATTCATTAAAGATAAGGAATCACTAATCCGGTTTGATTAACCGGTTGACAATCTAGAAATCCTAAATTAATGAAAAAGTATAACCCACTGAATTATTGAAGGTACGAGTTTCAGGTGTTCTAGCAAATCAATGGCAGTAGATTAAAACATGGAATCACCACCTTAAACTCACATTGTAAGGTGTTATAGTGTCAAAGATAACTCTTTAGACCTTTTTAAAAGACTCATTAACTTCAAAAAGCAAACAAGTTTTTGGTAAACAGAGAAGGATATGCATAAAGTCTTAAATAGCTCATTTGTGTAGGTTCAAGTTAGAGTGCATATGTAAGATGTCACGTATAGAGCGTAAAGGGTTTGTATTTAGTCAAAATATCAAATGTTAGTAGCTAAAACACACAAATATGGCAAGAAATTAACATCCATTATCTAAGACAGTGTCTTTGATATGGGGTTTACTTAAAAGTGGCCCAACACAATAACTCAAATGGATCATGATCCCTGCTAATTTGTAGTGACGGTAGCAGGCTCAGATTATGTATACCTCATCTAGCAATATCTCATGTCTGTTAAGCTGAGTAAACCTCCACGGATATTTTCTTACTTCATTCAAGAAAACAATCCCTCGAGCAATCCCTACTGCTATTTTCACCTTCGTAATCAATGGTAGTTGTGCTGCAGCTCCTAAACCCATATATAATAAAATCACTAATTACATTTGCATCACTTGCAGTAAGCTTTTTTTATTGATTCAAATCTGGAGTTATTATGCTGCTTACCACAATGCAGGAGATGCTGAAAGTTTCCATTATGCGCAAATTCATACACAAGGTAGAGTTTTTTTCCTTCCAAGCAGTATCCGATGAACTTAACAAGGTTGGGATGACTAAATTCTTTCAATATTTCCAATTTCAACTGCATTTAAAAGTGATCAGGCTTCAAGTGTCTTGGGTTCCTCGAAAGAACTATATGCAATAACATCATGAATTGTATTGGACTAGATTTAATCCTTCCATAGAAGTTGAAGAATTTAATCCAGCCTCTAATGCCTATAAGATACACATAGAAGGGAGTAACTAATTAGATGCTTTACCTCGGGTTTTTTATTTTCTGGATATTTCTTGACATGAAGTAACATAATTACAACAGGAATTCCTGTGTTAGTCTCCGAGGGGGAATAAGTCGTTTCATCAACCCAAACTTTGTAGAAATCTCCATATCTTCCATTGCCCAATTTTGTGTCTTCTGAAAAGCCACTCACCGCACCACTCAATTCATCAAATGTAAATATTTTTGGATTTCTAGCCACTTTTTTGCTAGGCTGATTAGACGTCACACCATGATCCCTACCATCCTTGTTGGTTGGAGCGCGCTGGTTCATGTTGTTTACAATGTTCATTGTTGAAGTTGTGCCACTTTGATCTTAAAAAATATACAAATGGGACAAAACTTTACAGAGTTAGAAAGAACTAAGTGACTATCTTCAAAGATTGCTAGTGAAGTTTGGTCTTTGAAAAAGTTGCTTAAATATCTGCGGACAAGTGACACTAGAAGTAAATCAGTGGCTCTCTTTTGACATAGCAAAAATTTGTTTTTTATAGAAGTGGTTTTCATGACCTTTGACCTAAATTAAAGAGCCAAAGGAAAGCCATAACATTAACTAATTAAGCAAATTTGCTAATGCAGACTCTTGATTAGTTCCAGGGTAAAAAGTCCGATGGAAATATAATTTTTTCCGAAAATTAAGTATATAATATGTAAAAAGGGGTTAGAAAACCAAAGAAAAGACTGCAAACATGAGCGGTTATTTCTGGGAATTCTATCATGTGATTAGTTATGTCTTGTATAAAGAGTGATAGGACGTTGGCGAAAAGTTTGTATTTCGTACATACCAGAGTTTTCTTTATTTGCAGAAACAAGATACTTATGAATCTTCCAAGTGAAACCTATTATGCCTGATGAATTGGCAGGATTTTCAAATTTCTCCTGCAGTAACAGTAGATTCTGAAGTGAGACCACTACCTCAGTCATAGTTGGGCGTTCTCTCGGATTACTAAGCAAACAACGATGTGCGATCTGGGCAAACCGTCTTAAGCATTTGGGAAAAATTGTTCCCCTGATGGTAGTATCAACTAATTTACCTAATTTACGTTCTTTCACACATTTTTTAGCCCACCTCACCAAACTACAGTGCTCCTCACCATAGCTTATGTCAACCGGAAGCCTTCCGGATAGTAATTCAAACAATACAACCCCAAACGCATACACATCTGTTTTCTTGGTAAGCTTTTTAGTATAGAAATACTCTGGATCAAGATACCCGAATGTTCCTTTAACACTTGTCACAACATATGAGTGACTAGTTGGGCCTATTTTGGACAACCCAAAATCGGATATCATAGCTTCCCATTTCTCATCTAGTAGAATGTTCGAACTCTTCACATCACGATGTATGACTCCGTGTTGGATGCCATCACCAGCGTGAAGGTATACCAATCCATTTCCAGCACCTATGGCTATCTTCAATCGTTGTACCCACTTTAAGGGAGCCTCAGGTTTGTGTAAGTGATCGTATAGGGTACCACGGGGCATATACTCGTATACGAGGATCATCTCCTTGTTATCATCACAATAAACTATCAGAGACACTAAGTTACAGTGGCGTAGCTTAGAAAGCATCTCGATTTCAGATCTAAACTCAAGTTCCCCCTGGTTGGACATTAAATCCAACCGTTTGATAGCCACAACATGATCAGCCGCTTCTTCACTCCGAATTTGACCTTTGTAGACTTTCCCGAATCCTCCCTTTCCAATGACCAGCTCATCATCAAAGTTTCTGGTCGCAGATTGAATCTCGGCAAGAGAAAAATGACATGGCTTTACTGAAGTCGACGATGACAATTTCTCGCCTTCACTAGTTGTAAGGGACATAATTACTCCTGGTTGGTTATCACGATCCATACTGAAGTTTGTTTATTTTAATTAGAACAATGTATGTAGTAGGAGCTTGGATCAAATTAATGAAAGCTAATTCAACTAAGGAAGAAATAAGTAAGGCACATTACACCTTTCAAATTTCGACTTTAGCCTAGGAAAAGCCAGAACCTGTGAAAGAGTCCATGAAAGTTACATTAATCTTAGAAAACCAAGTCAAAGTAAACGGAATTATCAAGAGAAAAAAGATGATTGGTTTTGCTTGAATAATTTACGTATAATTTGTAACGAATGGTTTGGTTTAATATATAAGTTTCTGTCAACATATCACTCATGACATAATCTATCTATTCTATCCCAAATTATAAAAAAGGATATTAGCCTTTGATGTGTCAAAACTGTAAATGGGATCGTTCCGCTCTAGTACCATTCGTTGGATAGATCAACACCACGACAAGTTAAAAAATCTTATATAAGTTAATAATTAACTATACAAAATTGAAAAAAATAAAAAAACATAAACACACGATATTTTATGTGGAAAACCTCTCGAGGGAGAATAAAAACCACAAATATCATATCGAAATAACTATATATGCTTTGTTAAAGTGTTCCAAATATCATATCATAAGGTATTAAATATCTAAGTATTTAATGTTGTTATTTGAAAATCCCTACGTAAACCGTGAGTAAATTCTTGTTTATTATAAAAAAAATGGCATATACATGTTTTTTTGGGCCTATGGTGTATCCCAAGGCCCAATCCTTTAAACAAAACAACGTTACTGGCTTACTGCAATTCAATGTTACATTATGATACGGCCCTTTTCTTTATTTGACTTTGTTATCCAGTTGAAAATTCGTTTCGTCATGTTATTCAGTTATGGCATGATCTGGTTAGGGGAATAATTTGAAGTTAATGATTTCTCGTTTTATTTTGGTCACCAAATTTAACGAACCAATATTTAAATATAGTTCATCTTCCAGCTGAAATATTCTTTTAATCAAAAAGTCAAAAGCTTTGACTAACATATATTATCTCTTCAAGTTACACAAGCAAAACACCACCTAATATACACACATCATGACATATTGTTGTTCAAGTTAGCTCAACACCATAACTACTTTCTTAAACACTTCAAACTTCTATCATCTATAAATTCCATTATCTTCCCTTCACTCCATCATATCACCAACTAGTTTCCAAAATCTCTTACCATAAACAAAATTACGAAAACATCAGATTGTGTAACTTATTTTTGTGACTCGTGAAAAAATGGCTTCTTTTAGGTACTTGGCTTTGATTTTGGCCGTGACAATGTGTTCAGTGGTTCCACCAGTTTACTGTCAAATTAGTACACCGTGTTCTGCTTCAATGATAACTAGCTTTACTCCATGTTTGAACTTTCTAGCAAATAGTACAGCCACCAGTGGTACGACACCAACTTCTGATTGTTGCAATTCACTCAAGAATATTACGAGTGGTGGGACTGATTGTCTTTGTCTCATTGTTACTGGGAGCGTACCTTTTCAAATTCCCATTAATAGGACACTGGCCATTTCTTTGCCTCGTGCTTGTCGTATGCCTGGTGTGCCTCTTCAATGCAAAGGTTAGTTATCTGTTAACATGACTTTTGTACTAATGTAACTTTTTCATTTTCAAAATACTCCGTATGTATTATTTTGTTACTACATATTGATGTGTTCATTTCAATATTACAGCTGCTGCCGCCGCCCCTGTTCCTCCACCAGGTATAATCTAGATGGATTCGCGTACTCTTGTTTAAAAGCTACACGGTTCCCTTTTAGTTGACAATACCTTTATCAATGAAAATGTTGTATTTTAAAAAAAATTACTAAATTTGGTTAGATAGTCATAACATTGACCAGCTGAGTTTTTCAATTCGGGTCAATCTGGTGTTACTTATTTAACAATAATGATAAAAAAACTGCTAGTTAAACAACTGATCTTTTGTGTTGTTATGGAATTATAGGTCAAGGTACACTGGGGCCAGCTCCATCTCCTGCATCTTCTATTCCAGGGACCTTGTCACCAACCTCATCACCTGAATCAAATACAATGCCATTGGCCCCTGAATCTGACACGACACCCGACTTAACTCCAGCATCTACCGGTGTAGATTCTGGAGTTCCAACCAATAATGCAGGCAGTCGTCCATCTCTAACGCCTTCAGCTGCTGCTTCCACTTATGCCTATTCACCATTTATGCTAGTAATGTTCATTGGATATATCTTGGCCTTTTAGATTGTATATACTTCTTGTCATGTGATAATTTTTATATTGTTTTATCATTACATTGTGTTTTAGAGTGTAAGACTATTGTATTGAGGGATGTGAATTTAATGTGCTTTTTACATATAATTGGTATTTGTATTGAACATTATTCTTAGTAGAATATTGATTTTTAAGTCTTTTTTCATACCTCAAAAACAGAACTTCAATATTATTACAATTTGGTTTCTTGAGTTCTTTAATACATTAAATCTATGTTATGAACATGTTTGACATTTGAATTGCTGAAGTTTGGCTTCAAATAGCATATATATAAAACTAGACAAAATAATTCAATCACCTAAATATTGAACAAATATTACATTGATTGCCGTAAGCAGACTAAGTGTGTCTTGAAAAGAAATATGTAACATAAACCATTATTAGTGAACTGTGTCTCACGACAGAAAACATCTTTGGTATGATAATACATTTTTTACCAAGTTCTGTCGTACAGAACCCTCAAGATCACAACCATCTTCTTGAATTCCCTCACATGGGTCGCCACCTCTTCAGGATCAACATGTCCATAGACAATCATTCTTCCTATTTCTTTGTTGATTAAAACTGATTCAACGCCCACAAGACTAGATACCACCTTCCCTATCTCGTCGATTTCACTTTCACTATTAAACCCAACCCCCAACACAATTTCCTGAATTGGACAAAAATAAACAAATAGAGGATCCAACAATACAATCAAGAACAGAGTATAATAAGAACCAGCGAAGCTTTGAAGGAAGGATGGGGATTCATGACAAAAGGAAAGATAAAGGTATATACATACTGCTCGAAGATTATAAGGTAGTAGCTCCGGCTCCATATGTACTTCCATAAACTGTGTTGTCAGACGAGATTTCCTCCATCTTTGCGACTCTATAAAATTTTATTATATGAGAACCTACCGTATCATTTGCAGCTTAATCTAGACGAAAAAAATCCAAAAAACAATCAAAAAGTCAGAAACCAATTACCTGTATATAGAACAGTATCGCCAAACAAAATCTTAAACCAATAAGACGTCTGTGACTTGAAGAAATCATGCCGGCAAAGATAGTACGCTCCTGTTGTCACCTCAAACTCAGACAGATCTCCTCCAATCACTTCTTCACTTTTATCACTATTTTCCATCTTCTCTTCTTGCTTTACTTCACCATCATCCATATACACAAGGCTGACCCCACACGCGCTTACTATCAATCCTTCCTCCACAAAGATAGACACTTGGAGTTCATCACCCACATCTAACGTTTTCCCAATTGGCCAATAGCTTAACCACACAGCGTCTTCATAAAGTCTTGGTTTGCAATAGACCACGGGGTTGTATATCCAAGTAAGTTCCTTTGTTATATTGCTGACTTTCATGAGCGAAGTCCATAAATCTCTATCCTGACCCGATGATCTGTATAAGCAGCTTATGTTCAATCCTTGGATCCTGCGTCTTTTAGTAGACTGAGGCACATGAAAGGATAAGAACCAAGATGATGACATATACTCCGACATCATCATCCTTCGATCCTTTATGCCTTGCAGATATACGCTCCTTATACCATATTCATACAACATCTATATATGTGACACAAAATCAGTAATTCATCGTATTCTAATCGTACAGTTTTCAGGGTGGATAATGTATTTGAGAAAAAGAGAGATAACCTGGAGTTGCCAATTTCTGCCTTCAGTAATCAGATCACCAACAAGCTCCACCTTATGATTTTTATATGCTTTAATCCATTGCATATGCCCCAAATCTTCTTTTTCAATTTTTTCTACGGGAACTAATTTGAAAAAGCCTTGAATTTCAGACAGATTGAAACAACCTTCATATCCGAACAGCTGGAGTCTGAAACGAGCTGATTGGAATGTTATTTTCTCCAGTGACGTACACCAATCCACATGCAACTCTTCTAGTGTACTTGGGAGACATAAAAGTGACTTGAGGTTTGGACAAGAAGTCAAGTCGAGCACCCTAATCATGTTAAGATCAAGGCTTTTGGGCAGGAACTCAAATAGATTACCTTCTAAACGCATGTAAATAGATGATTGGGGATGCAATGCCACACAGACATCATTGCTAGACTCAAGTTCACAATCACTCAGAAGTAAAAAATTCAACGAGCGAGGTATGGATAACAATTTCTTCTGTTCTTGAATTCCTCCACCAAAATGTAAAGCTTTTAGTCTTGCCACTTGATTTGCATACTTCTTATTCGATAAAGTTTTCCACAGTTTACTGCAACCTGACAAGTCCAATATCACAAGACTCCCAAGGTCTCCTACAGTTTTATCAACATGAGTCAAGCTACTACAGTACCTCAAGCTCAAAATCTCAAGTTTAGGGAGTCGGTGGAGACTAAGGATGGTGACAAGTTTATCACAAGCTTCGAGATCTAAAATCTTGAGCGATTTAAGAACCTATCAGAAAAATAACAAGTTGACAAGTTTAATTTATCATTGTACATTCGAATGAAAAGTAAGAAACAGAGGTGTTAATTTCCCTGTTCAGGCTAGCCGAGGAGGGCGAATTTTTTTTTCTTTCTTTGCTTTTTGACTCAGATGTACGTGGTCTAACAGGGGTATCCCCGTGACCGTTTCTGACCCTTTCCCTGGCCACCCCCAAGATGTTTACCTAGTGAGGTTCAAACATGAGACCTCTTGTGAAGACATCAAAACGTATTACCACTACACCACCTTGGTGATATTATTCGAACGAAAAGTGTTTAAACAGATAAATTAAAAGGTCAGGTGATAAACATGACATTGTATTTTTACCATGGGCGGTTCAAATTTTTCCATGTCTCCGCATCTCATATCTATAACTACCAAGCTGTAGCTCATTAATAAGCTAGAGGGTAATATTTTCAAACAACACCAATGCCAACACAGCCATCTTAGCTCTGAAAAATTCTCGAAGGACCCTGTGAGTTTCACATATTGGAGATGGAGCAACTTTAATCTGTTCATCTTTGCAAGTGAATCGGCTTTAAGGACTATTGCCTGCAAATTTCGCATGAAATGAGTTAATTAGGATTCGACATGGATTTACATGAATTAATATATAGCAAACATTAATTCACTTATTTAGTTATTTGGCTTACATCGGGTCTCATCCCTTGCGCAACCTTTAGCATGTTCAGTGATAGACCTTCAATTGTTTTTGAACCCTAATGAAGGAACACATTAAATTAAAGAATAATAATTGAAAAAGAAGGTTATGAAATGGAAGTTAAACTTAAAAGATACATATAAGAAGCATCTTACATCTCCTTTTATCAACAGACGATAAGATTCATCATCATCCCAGACTCTACTGCGTTTTGCAGGATCTTTGGACTCTTCAGAGATAATCTTTCTTCCCATATCTTGAAGCACCTGATGCATCGCTAATTGGCCATTAGGTGGTAAAATGGTAAGAAGGCACCTGTTAACGAGAGTCATGATCCCAGATCGTGCATACAAGTCATTCTCTAATATCGTTATCACGTCATACTTGTATTTACCAACAAAGAAACAAGCAATATGCAGGAACAACTCTTTGTGACTTGCAAGTGGCAACGAGTCAAAGCTCTTTTGTAGTACACTTTGTATTTTAGAATCAAGATCTCCTTTTGATGAATTCAATGAATTCATTCTACTTTTCCAAATTTCTATCATACTAGTTCTTGTCCACGGGTCATCATCACTAACAAATAGCGAAGAACCCAATACTTTAAGAGCTAGTGGATTTCCACCACAACATTTCACTAGCTGTACTGCAAGATCCTTGAATCCTTTAATAGGAATCATTGATCCAAAAGAATCATTGATCCAAAAGCATGCCAACATAAAAGCTGTAACGATTCATCATCATTCAACAGTTCAAGTTTGTCCACCCTGCACCTCCAAACTAAGGACCTAAACCACACATCCATATCGAGAAGCCTTGTTGTTATTATGATCTTGCTTTGTGTATGAAAATCCTTTGTTCCAAGTAAATTGCTTAATTCATCTTGGTCATCAATATCATCAAGAACAATAAGTACCCGTTTTCTTTGTAAGGCGTTCTTAATCTTATACGTACCCTCGAAACCACTGGATATCATCACATTCCTCCCCCCTAAAAGATCTCCAAGAAGTTGTTTCTGTAGTCCGATCAAACCATATGGTTCCTTGTAGTGCTTTCCAATCTCTTCAATAAAAGAGCTGCTTTCAAAATATTGCTTGTTTGAGTTGTAAATGTATTGGGCCAGTGTCGTCTTGCCACTTCCTCCCATGCCACAAATTGCTAGAACATTATCATTGGACTGCTCGTCTCTTAACCAGGTCTCGATAACTTCAGCTCTAGTTTCCATTCCAGTTAGATGGGCTGGAGTGCTAGCTAGTTTCAAATCTAGTTTATTGTCAATCGTGTTAACTACTTTGGCGATAAAGTCTGTTTCAGACCTGGAACGGAAAAAGGAAAGTTAACTCATTCAGAGCATGACATATATCAACTCCCTAAACTCTTAAGAACTTGCTTGTGCACAGAACAAAAGTGAACTACTCATTTTCAAATTTATATTTTTAAGGCTAGCTTAAATTACCCTGAAAGAACCATTCCGGTCAAATTGGAAACCTCTGTGAGGGCTGCCTTCCATTGATTCACCTTATCTTCTGTCCATTTTGACCCTTGTATGGCAAAGCTTCGTCTTTGGTTCCTAACATCTGAGGGATCAACGTGATAAAAAACCGGCAAAACGAAATGATTGACGTTCCGTCTTTGGTCAAGGATCAAAAGAAGCTCGTCTAGACACCATCTAGAATTTGCATAGTTCTCAGACAATACCACTATAGAGGCCCTAGATTCTATAATTGCTCTCTCGATTTCTGGCTTGAGTTCTTGACCTCTATCGATTTCATCATCATCCCTGAAAGTACGAAGTCCTGAACGCACTAATGCCACAAAGAGGTGATCTGTAAAAGAATAACGAGTATCTTCACCTCTGAAGCTTAAGAAAACATCATAGGTAGTATAATATGGCCGTGAAGAACCCGATGATGATGAAGAAGAAGCGATTGCAATTAGCTCAGATGTTTTGCAACGATGGCATATAAAAAGGCATTAAAAGTCAAACACAAGTACTTTTCTACACAACTTAGCTCATCATATATATCATCATATATCCAAGACCTTTGGAACTTGTCACATTCCACAAGTAAAAAGCCTCGCACCTTTTTTTTATTTTTTCCTTCAAGTATTACAACAAAAACCTGTTTGTAAACTTCTTGAAAAATACTTGTTCAATTATAAAACATTTTCATTTCTACGTACGTAAATTACCTAATAATAATACTTTTGTGTTAGTTATTAACGGTAATTGTTGTCTTTTCAACGATTTTAATCTAAACAATTATATCTACAATTTCTAAAATAACACCTCTAATATTACAAGAATTCTTGCAAACATTTTTCATTATTGCGTATAGCTTTGCAAGAAGACCAAAGCTTTTGATCCTTTCTATTATATTCCTGAAATGTCAATTTGGTCAATTTTCCAACACCGGCTTTTTACGCAATTTACGTAATCATAATACTAGTTGTATCTACTTGATATTATGTATCAAAAGGATAATTCTATTCTAAACAGCTGTACTAAGAAAAGAATAAGTAAAAGGTTTTGATTGACTTGACTAAATCTCTAATAATAAATTGTTGTTAAGTCAAGATCTTGATCTTCAAATCACAAGATTTTATAAATTTGTAAACGTGTCGATCGGATCTTTTAAATTATCGACTATACATTCTAAATACAAGGTCTTGACTCAATTCAATCTACTACTTATAATGTATTTTAATTATTTATCTTAAAAGTAAATTAATTCAATCCAAAAAAAAAACTACATTGTCCTTATATATTTATCAAACATTTAAATAACTCACCAATTATTATTTATTATTCTTACAAATAAGAAAATATTAACTACGTATTATCAAGATATTTAAATAGTAAATATCAACTAATTAATACTAATTTAGATGAACTATAATTACATGTATACAATTTTAATAATAATGGTTTGTAAAAGTGAAATACTTTTGAAAATTAAAAATCGATACAACAATTTAAATATTCTATCATATCAAATATAGTAATGCAACGCCAACCAAATTAAATATTTACCTGAACCAAATATAAGAAACTGGACAATCCAATATATTTCTTTTAGCATTAACATGAGAAATTATTTTCACTCGATGTTGTGTGCAGACATGGTGCTTTTAAATCATCGAATATCCATTCTTTGAATATAGGGTTTTGATTCAATTCAATCTCACTTAATTAGTTTTTGTTAAAATTTAAAACTAGAATTTTTAGTTAGTTGTATTGTATCATTGTATCTATGCTCAAACTGTAAATATTTATGAAAGTTACTGCACACCCTACCGAAGAGTTCACGGTCTAATGTTATATGATGAACCCAGTAACTTAGAGGGCTGGATTGAAGGGACTACTATGTAAATTTGCCTTTCTGGAAAAAAGTTACTACACATTTTGTCCTTTAAACATATTAGAACACATAAGATACTTGGAGTAAACATTTTAATGTGATCTTTCTACCAATGACAACCTTACATACCCAGATTTTGTATTAGTAATAAAGTACCACTCATCATAATATGAGTCTTACTAATCAGAGTGAATGCAACTAGTCGGCAACCTACTCTCACTTTTGTCCTATGGTATGCAACATCACCTTTCCCCCTCTTCATATACATCCTTTCCAACATCACCTGATAAACCACTTATTTCCACTACATAAATAGATTATGATTTAGCATCTCTCTCAATCACACTGCTTCCTTTTAACATCTAAATCGAAATCGATTTTAGTTTTTGGGTTTTAATTTATAGATTTG
Organism: Logfia minima; assembly: GCA_963921325.1. Taxonomy (NCBI): domain Eukaryota; kingdom Viridiplantae; phylum Streptophyta; class Magnoliopsida; order Asterales; family Asteraceae; genus Logfia; species Logfia minima. The sequence continues at coordinate 33,122,122 of OY992773.1, forward strand.
AATCAAAGTCATTTCAAGATTTCAGTTTAAAAATTTTCGTTTTCAAATATGAATTTAATGATATGTTGGACGGAATATAATTATCAACGGCTTCCAATCTATACACGACTGCCGTGACCGCAACTCCGTCGCTTTAAGTTGCCGAAAAAAGTTTGACTAATGAAAAGAAAGGCGGTAAGGGTAATCCTTGGGGCTTAGATGATAACACCAAATTTGCATTTTGTTTGTTTTCAGAAAAGGAAAAAGGAAAAAAGAAACGACACATAGATGTACACGTTTGCTAAAGATATCCACGTCACCTTTTTTTACACGAATGCATACCTTGATATTATACCTTGATGTTATAATGGGTAAGGTACATGCCATGAATGAAAGAGTAGGTAGCCGAGGGTAAGTTGGATATATCATGGAGATAAATGAAAGAGTAGGTGCCGCAGTGGCGGATTCGGGAATTTCAATCGTGGGAGCAAATACGTGATAAGTGAACAAAAAATTGTAGAAAAAATGTGGCAAAAAATCGAAAACAACATGATATGCAAAAAGTACATTAAAATTGCACCAAGATAGTATATAATTTAACTAAAATAGTAAGGAATTACATCTCATTACAACTGACTTCTACTTTTTCATTTTCTGAAAGTGTTTAATTACATCTTCATTTGTAACAATTGCAAATGTTTCTTTATCCACCACACAAATAACTTAAGGGTATCTTTTAAATTATAAAACTACATTTTTAATATCTTGTATTTATTAGTTACTTTTTTCCTAATAACAGGCATAATAATTAGAAACAATTTAAAAAATATAATCTCACAGTTCTCATAAAACTAAGCAAATAACAAATTAAAAGTTCATATAGTAACTATTATTTGCCATATAGGGCTTAAATTACAATTAACTGACATATTTATCTTTTTAAGATTAAAAGAAAGGAAGAATGTAGGGTAACAGAATTAAAGAACATGAACTCATTTTGTAATTTCAATTTTAAAAATAAAATATTTAATTAGGTTTTATTTTCAATTTGTGAACTTAAATTGGAGCTCTAATCTATACACATTATAAATTGTTTACATTTTTTCTTTGAAATGTTAAAAGATTCAAGATCCGATATGACTAAATTACTTTTAGCTAATTTAAGCAACAACTACAAAAGTGAAAATAAAATTATTACCAACTACCATAAACTAAACTCGTCTTTTATGCATAATGTACCACTGTAATGTGCTAGAAGTTTACTAGTTAAGAATTATTTGTTATTATCAATTTTGAAACAAGAAATCAATTTGAGCTTTAATCTCAATTTGTAAATTTCAATCGCGGGCCAAATTATTTTTGGGCCAGAAAACCACTTTAAAATAGTACTCGGGCCAAATGTATTGGGTTCCATTGTCCCATGATCGACCAGTAACATTCACCCAATAACCTCCTTTCTGTAACCGAAAAATAGAAAAGATAAAAAGAGAGGATGATATTACAAGAAGTTGTATCTATTTCTCACATATTTTCTCCCCAAAATATTCGATTATATTTGCCCTAAACTTTTCATCAATCAAAAAACCCTAATCTTTGTTATTATTCTCCCCTAGCCGTTAATTTTTCAAACTACACGTACAAATTTTAATTATCTATGAGTCATATGGGTAAGGGAAAACGAAGAGGTGACCGGAACAAGACCCCTCCTTCACCTGGTACGCCTTTCTATCATTTCATTATTTTCTTTCATTTTTACGCAAATTTGGTCATGGGTTTGTATTTTTTTTTTAGTGATTTGAAATGGTTTTTGTGCTATTTCATCTGGGATAGATTCTTTATGCTTGAATTTAATTTTATGCCTTCAGTTTGGTGATGATCACGTACTAAAGCCCTGTTTTTTGCTTATTAAATAGTATTTATTGATTTTGTTAAAATGACAAAATGATGTTGATGTTGTAGGTCAGAAACCCATGATGAATCTTGATTTGGGTTAGGTTTTATCATCAACTTTGCAAACCCTAGGTCTTTGGGAGGTTAAATAATAGGAGACTATGAGTCCCAATTTTGAGCTCGACAAAGATGGTTTCTGACTTAAGTTGATGTTTGGCTTAACTTTGGAGATATCCATTGAAGAGAATAGAATAGATGACAAATAAATGTTATTTGTTCTTCCCTTATCTAGGTAGAAATTGATAGTATCTTTAATGAAGATTTCATCATATTGTTAATGAATGTTTTATACCAATTTTATTATCATATATGTTGCTTTACATTACATTAGAAATGGCTTGTTTTTATAGTTATTGAATTGTATCACTTTGTTTATCTTCATTATATGCAAATTCTACCTTTTAAAAACCTTAATTAAACAAGTGTCTTATTCACTTTAAATGCCATCGTAATTACCTTTTTTAAAGAGAAACCTGTTTATGAAAAGTGACTCATGTGTGTTATATGTATATTTACAATGCACTCTCCTCCCCAAAAATGTCACTTCTTTTATTTGCCAATTTCAAACTGAAATCTAGTTTTCTGCCAATGATTCTAACTTATCACTCCATTTCATATCGAAATCTGCAGCCCTCACGTCACGCTCTTCTCAAATGGAATCATCGTTTAAAGAGGTTCTTTTCTCCTCAAATTTTGTCATTTTTGAAGACTCGTGAGAATTCATGATGTCATTGTGCCTTTTTTTTTTTTTTTTTTCAATCTATACTGGGGTATATGTATTCTTAAAAGACTGTTACTTGAGGCTGTAAGGCGGGTCGATGGGTTAGTAATGGGTCAAGATGGGAAATTCTTACATTGGCGGGTTGTGTCAGGTTGACCCAAAACACCTTTTGTCCAAAACTTTTTGGACTGTAATGTAAAATATTAGTGTGTCAAATTTGCTTACAAAGTTTACATTTTTTTTCAATGTTATTCTACTTTTTGAATAAAGTGATTTTGAAGGTTTCTTTTTATGCTAATATTTGTTATTAAACTTATTTGCCTGTAGGCCATAAAAAATAATCCTCATCAGCCCATTCATTAGTAAGTTGCTCGAAGTTGCCACTTTTAATGTTTACATATTACCGAATGACATCCTTTACTTTTTATCAGAAATCATCTCACTCATGTGGCTCCAGCGGAGTGAAGCCTGCATCATCATCTCTCTCGAATATCATGGAAAGATCATCGTCTGTCCACCACCAGTCATCCACACATCACCGCCACCACAATGTAAACCGGGCTTTGTTATCAAGGGCTCCACGACATTACTACAGCATCCAGCATTCACAAAGAAATACTGCGAATCATGCTGGCCCATCAACTTCTCATGGTAAGACTGCTTTGCGTGAGGACAAGTTTTCATGGACTTCTGGTCATAAACCTGAATCAGGATTTGGATATCATGCAGGTAATGCTTATCCTCTTTTGCTTTTTACTCCCTCCATTTATAAAATGAGATCCACACTTTGACTTTTGTGGTCAAAATAAAATAAAATTGGTGAATAATTCTTTTGATATCAAATATCAGAAATGTACCTCTTCATCTGGACCTCAAATTTCAAACTTCTATACCTGGGTTCTGTGGTGGGGCCAGAAAATCTATGAAAGGGGCAGAATGGCAAAATATTAAAATTAGAGAAAATGTAGGCGCAAGAAATATAATTGATGATCTTTTGCTTAAACATATCTAATATCTATTTGTACAAAGATACAACATACAAGGAAGAGACAGGGGACCCTGCTTTGGTATCATAGGCCTTACAAGTGGCAATTTCGACCTATTTTCTTATGAATGAGTAGATGTGGGTTATGTATTATCTCTAATGAGTCAAACAGGTAACATGAGTGTCTTAACAGGAAACAGGTCACATGAGTTGAACGGGTCGAAGGTTGCCCAATGTGTTGAACTGCATGAAAACTTATAAACACCATCCAAGTATTTTGAGATTATAGAGGGGTTAATTTATTCATGGGCACATTGGCTGCAATTAGAGGTAATATAATTTTCACTGGGTTTTTATTTCGGTGTTTTTCTTTTTGCAGGGAGGAGGGATAAGGCATCACGGAAGATGGACAGAATTAGATCAAACCCTTATCAAGGGCCTTGTAAGTTGGACAGGATTGGTGCAGAATGCCCTGATTTTGGGAATATGCTCTGCAGGTTATGTCAACAAATAATGCGTGAAGGATATGTTTTGGCGGTTCTAGTTTGTGGTCATATTTATCATGATGATTGTTTGGAAAAACGGACTGATGATAAAGACAAAAGTGATCCACCCTGCCCTTTATGTCTGTCCTCAGCTGTTGACAATTGAGTCGTCATAGGGATGCATTAGCTTTTGTACTTGGTGCTTTCTTAGTTTGTACCTTGAAAACTAGGGAGCTTGTAGAGAAATATAACAGTAGCTTAAAGGTTTCCTTTTGATCCGTGTGAAGTCTCCGTATGCAGCTCTCTGCCTCACTTGTATATCAGCTAACAAGGTTTGTTAATACTTCTGAAAATTATGTAGATTCTAGTAGTATTCTATAAGTTAAAAATGTTTCTTAGCAGTTACCAAATTTACAAGTCCTCAAGCATGTTATGCACATGGTACAATGTTTTGATGCACAATCTAGGTGAACATGACTGTTGTAAAGTGGTTGTTGATATAACATGTTTATAACTCAAGAGACATAATTCTTACCACCTCAAATCTTAGCATACAACGACAAGAAACAATTAAGAATATAAAATTATATATTACGTTACATGGTATGAATTAAATTCAGAAGTCATCAGTTTATAAAGATTCTCATCTGCCATAAATTATAGTTATTAAAAAAACAATATATGTGAAAAGCATGTATAACAACCCAACCAACTCATTACATCAACTAACAAGTTATCACATGGGCACCTTAATTGAATTGCCAATGAGTGCAATCTTGGCCTTTCACTTTTTTGGAAGCGACTTATTCATGGCACAGGACATACTCTTTTGGTCTTCAAATAATTTATGATTAAAACTTTCCCCAAGTTGTTAAAGATAAATGATTGGCTTGCTTGTAATCACATTATTATAGTTTTGTAACTCAAGGTCACTTTTATTTAGTAACTACTACTTAATATTTGTAAATGTCATTTTAAGATTAACATTCTTAATTGTTGTTACTATTAATATAATTTAGATATTTAATTTATTACTAATTAATTATTTTATTACTTTGTATGCATTGTATACGTAGACAAGCCATTTTCAAGCTTTGGTGAGAAAGGGACTTTGAAGTTATTCAACACTCAAGGAGCCACTGCAAGATTGTCTTTTTGCAAGGTGGAACAGTGAAATTTAAGTACAATCGGTGTCAGAAAATAATGTTTTGAATTGACATGATAAAATATTGTCGAACTTTAATTACCCTAAATTCATTTTTAAATCGATTTAATGGTTACTTAAATCATGTTTCGGTTATTTAGCTGTTACAATTCGCATGCCAAGTTTGAAATAAACACCGTTAGATTTTTAAAATTCAAATTAAATTCCGCATTTTTTGTGTGGTACAAAAGGCCACAATCATGTAGAACCTCTAACGAAACCGTATATGTGAACGCATCGTTTAATCTACACAACCATTTTTTACTTAAATTTACACAACAAAGAATTATATTATACAATTGTTAATGTTACTGATCGCTAATTAACTTTTTCATAAACAAAAGTTAACATGGATATAATCTTGTTTAAGTGGTCGCATGGAGACAAAGTGCTTGCCATTTTGTGTTATTGTATATTTTATTTTATTTAATACTTGCAAACTTATACAACTAAACTATAACGTACTATTAGTTGTCAATAAACAAGAGAGCAAGTTTTGGTGTTTTTCGTCTAAGTGTGATGTTTATTATGCTATTTTATGCCAAATCACCTATGTTCTGTCATATTTTTACAAATATGTTGACTATTATATTAACATATAAAGTATATAATTCTTTAGAGTTAGAATTTTTCCTAAGATGTGATGCAACCAATTTGCAGTCTAATTACATGCGAGTAAAAGCTAGTTGACTTTTAGCCAGCTCAAGCGGGCATGTTGCCACTTTGGCCAGTCAACATTTAGTTAACCAGGGACCCGCTTTAACAGTTGGCGGCTTGGCGCCCAACATATTTTTGCCATTTAGTCCCTCAAAATCGTGATATCTTCAATTAGGCAAAACTCTTTTGTAATTTCCTTCAATAACATGTCGACATTCCAACCTTATGGGTGTTACAACTTTTTGTACTCCGTTATGTCAATTTTCCTGTTTTAACCTTAAAGGAACCGAAACAATTAATATATGGTCATCCCGTTTTGTTTTAATGGTCTCCACACCCGCTTTACTCAAATGAAGCAATATTAATTCTTAAGTGTTAATTAAATTATTAATCTTGTAAGAATAAAAACCATAATTACTTTAAAAAATTAGATCATGAATGATGTTTTGACAATCACTCCCATACGATTTTGGCCTCATATGTTAAAAATAGTTGCATAACGCTACAGAGTTTTACTTTTTACTTGACCAACTCACTAGCCTTCCTTCTAGCAATTAAAATCCATCGGATGTACTTTTTCTGTCTACCTTACACCCTACATAATCCGCATCTGTAAACCTAATTAGATCAAACCCTGAGTCTTTGAGATATCAAAAATCAAGGTTGAGAATACCCTTTAGGTATTTAAAACTTCTTTTGATAGCTTTTAGGTGTTACTTTTTTGGATTTGCCTGATATCTAGCATATGAACATGTGACAAACATAATATCGGGTCTACTAACATGTAAGTACAAAGGAGATCCCATCGTACCTTTGTAAGTTGTTTGACAAAAAGGTTTCCCATACTCATCTTTATGCAAATCAATACAATCAAGCATTCAATGTTTAATACTAAGTTAATAACAACTCAAGTTATATTGATCTTTGTGAAACCAAAACCAATATAAATCACAAAGAATTATCGAATAAACGTATTTGCCTTTAGAATATTTCGATTACTTAGTTCAATGAATCACATAGAAACTATATATATACAATGTAGTAGGTAAGGAAATACAATCCTATTGAATCTCTAACTAATAGAGATAACCTAACATCTACAGGTTACAAGGAAACGAGATAACATAAAATTCGAATCAACCTATCTGAATAAGATATCTTCAAATCTTCTTATCTTGCTAACCACATTCTTCTTATTCTGCATAGCTTGAGCCTGTCCTTTAAATTTTCCATTACAGTTTGACTTCATCTGATTCTCTACCACATACTCAGAGTGAGCGCATTCCACGGACTTAACTATACTTAACCAATTTTTATTAACTTTTCTGAACTCACATTTTGACTTATCAAATTTATAATTTTAGTTTATTTTCTTAATACTTTGTTTCAAAATACACAAATCATTTATTAAATCATTCCTTATCAATTTTTAATATATATCTAAAGTCTCCAAGTGTTTCTTATGATTTTTTTTAAAATGTCAATAATTAAGAAAACCGAAAGTACCTACAAAAGGGAATATATTCTCTTGTATTTACAAAATTTCTTATTTACTTACATGCATCATATTATGCAAATTCATGTCGTAACTAAGTTTAAAAAAATAATTTTGAAAGTTGCTTTCTGGATAAAAGTTTGTTATTTATTTTCTAATCAATTAAATTATAAAAAAATATATGCATTTTGTAAGAAAATTAAAATTCAATTAGTAGTGTATGTTGATGTCATATTCCATAAAGTTACAAGTAACATACTGTAATAAACAAGTCATTACTCATTTTATTATAAACATTATGTCAAAATCTTGATACAAATTAAAAAGAATTTTTATATTTGATCGGCTACAACCACACTTCTTTATCCCAAGTTAAGTAATATTTATATTTTATTACTAAGGTATGCAACAAGCTGATAAAACTCATATCGAGATAAGACTATTTGATAACCAATAATCAGAACAACTGATCAAATTAATTACGTGAACATTTAATATTAACAAAAATACTTGGGTGGAAAATATCGTGACGTCGAATAGTTTTGGAAATGTTGCTTTTTCTTTTTCTATTTTATAAACAAACCGGAAAATCACGTTCCACTTCCCCTTTTCAACCATTCAAAAATCTTGTTTCTTGATGCGTCTTTTTCCAATCAAACCCTTTTTTAATGTTTCAATACAACCTCATCATCGATATGTTTTATTATTATTCAAAAACGATAATCCCAATTTCAAGTTTTCAATAATGACAACAACTAAAACCCCAAATGAAAAAGATGAAAGTGTTGCTAAACGTTTACGGGTTAAATTTTTATAATCAATCAATTCAATCACTTTATACTCCTTTTGTTGTTTCTTTAGCTTCTGGAAATTTAGAGATTGATACGTTTCGTCATTATATTACTCAAGTTTGTATCAATGACGCCGGGAAATTAGATAGTGGTCGGAAAATGATGATGAACAGGAAACCGATTTGGGTCTAATTGCGAAAAGTCCACCGTAGATCTCCGGCTTAGATCTAATTCCGAAGGTCCGCTGGTCACGAAGGGAGATTCCGACGGTATTGTGAAAACGCCGGCCGACGTCATATCCGGTTTCGAGAACTCGCCGTCGATGTGTTGGGTAATTTCAGGTTTTGTTCATTAGTCTTGTTTTGGTGGTTGTTGGTGATTGTGTCATGAAGATGATGATGGTGGTCGTTGATAAGAATTGTATAAGTATTTACAAGCATGGAATTTGTTCTTGAATCAAACACTTCATTACCGGAATCCATGGTTTTCACAACAGGTTACAACAACAGTGTGCAAATAGTTAGGATTTTGATGTTTATTTGTTTCTTTTGTTGTACTCTCAACATTAGCAGTTGTACTTTAATATACAAGTGGAAAAAATAATAGAATATCTAGTTGGCAAATGATATGACAGGTTAATCATCATTTTGAAATTTTAGAAGCTAACACCTAATTTGATAAAGGGTGTCGATGAATATACCCTTCTTCTCTCTCATAGCACGGAACCCTAGTATAAGTCTTGGATAAGATATTAATAAGATTCAAACTCAATGTACTCATTAAATTTATTGAACTTATCAATTAATAATCACATGATACAGTTTCTAATGTAGTATCATAATTTCTAATATTATATTCCCTTTATTAAACTAGTATGTTTAATAATACACATTAATAAACATATTTAAATGGGAAGTTATTAAATATACTAGTTTGACAAGAGAATATCATTTAAAAAATTATAATATTGTTTTAAAAGTTATAATTATGTAAATATTAATTAATAAAAATAAATAGTATATTAAACTTATGTCATCCAAATATATAACTTACCTTAATAATAAATGATAAGTGTTAATTACTTCAGGACAAATGAGTATAATACATAATCGATAAAATGTAATAACCCTAAACAAAGCAAACAAAATATATAATATTTTTCTACCAAAAATTCAAATGCACCAAAATTTGAAGGGCAGAATAGCAATATTTTTGAAATGTTAATTATTGACAAAACATAGTTTGAATCACCCACCACAATTCATATTCTTTCAAAAGATTCGATACCATTCTCAAATCAATTTAAAACCTCAACATAATTATATTATAATTAAGTAAATAAAATAAAATGAAACAATAATATAATGCGTATAAACAAATAAAATAAAAAGATCCGAATCTAAGCTATCGAACATTCCGAAACCAAAGGCTCAATCGTACGGTCAGAGATCAACAACGAATAATCCTTAAATATCTCACCAATCACAAATGGTATCATTCCAGCATAAAACTATTTTGCCTCCTCTATATTTTAACTAAAACAAATTCAAGTAATTAACCCAATATTTCTGTGTATGTCTCTGTCACTATAAAAAAATTCCACAGCCGGCAACCAGCTTATTTTCGCCGGAAATTTCAAGATTCCGGTGGGTTAAGTTCATTTGAGGTTTCTGAAAAGTGGGTTGCTTTCAGTTTCTTGAAACATTCACTAAATATTTTTTTTAGTACTCCATATACGTCTCTGTTGCGTGTTTCTTGTAATAAATATAATTTTTAAAGTAACCCATTCATTTAAAGAAAAATTCGATCTTTTTTTGTTATCTTTTCTGGGTGTAAGGGTATCTTGTTACTTGAACAAAAGAAAAAAGATACATATAGGTAAATTGTCTCTAAATATATAAACTTTTTGAGGGTTTCTTGTGTTTTTGACTAAAAGAATACGTACAACAATCTTTTCGTGTTGTAATTTCTGGGTTGGTCCTGAAAATTTAAAGCTTTTGAAGGTTTGTTGAAATCTTGAAAAAATATAGAGACAGACAGTTGTATGTTTATATAGGAGGTGGTGGTGGTAGGGGTGGAAGATGGTGACGATGGTGGCGTCACAGAAAAATTCTTTAAAGGCGGTGTTTGAAAGGGTGGGAGTTTATGGTTTTGGTGGTGGTAGTGGACAGAAAAGGTTAAAATATGAAATTCATGATGAAGGTGACACCATGGAAATGGTGCAGCTTGGTGCTGATAGAACCAAAAATGTACTTATTTTGATGAGTGATACTGGTGGTGGCCACCGAGCTTCTGCCGAGGCCATCCGTGATGCTTTCAAGATGGAATTCGGTGATGAATACAGGGTACAAATTTCTCTCCCCTTCATATGTATATATCTATGTTGTTGGAAATATATCAGTTAATTATATGCTTGAAGCCAGGGATAATCTTACATTTCTGAAAAATTCTATCTTGAGATCATTTTTGGAATTGAGAAAAACAGACAAATTTATAGTTATTCGGATTGAATGTGTTTCCTGACCAAATTTATGCTATAGTCAACAAATTCAGGCAATTTTCGATGTCTAAAAGTTTGTGTGCTTGTAAATAGTCTTGGTCAGTTTGTATATAGTTTCTGTGTTTGTAATATGTCTGATAGTTGATATGTTTGTCTGTAGTTTATGTTTTTTAAGTTGTGTATTTGCTCGATTTTTGTAGATATTTGTTAAAGATGTTTGGAAGGAATACACTGGTTGGCCATTAAACGACATGGAAAATCAGTACAAGTTCATGGTTAAACACGTCCAGCTTTGGAGTGTAGCATTTCATGGAACTTCTCCAAGATGGATACATGGTGCTTACCTTGGTGCCATTGCTGCCTTCTATGCCAAGTATACATTTAGCTTCATCCTATCAGTATTTGCATATATATATTGACACTTCAGTAATCTTAATCTTAATTCTTTAACATACTTGGCACATATGTTGTTATTATCGATATACCAACACTAAATCTTTGAATTTTAAATTCAGATGATTCTTTGACTCTATGTTGTTTTAATCAATATACAAAATGTGACAATGACCATTGAAAATGATTTCGTTTGGTTTAGTGTAGCATACTGCATACCCATTAAGTAGAGGAGGCAGTTTCAACCCATATACCATTAAAAGGGCTGGTTGGGGTTATGTTTTTTCTCTAATCGGTCAAAAGGGTTAAGTTGAAGTATTTAACTAGAAAGGAAACGGGTCAAACAGGTTAAAAGTCGTCCGGAGTGTATTTCAATTTCTAAATGCATAAAACCTCATAAATTGCTATATTAAAGAAGTCCGATTACTATAATGAAATAATGTTTTCTAGTAATATTCAATACATTATTTATAAAGTTCGAAAAATTGCACGGATAGTTTTTGCAGCCGACCGGAACCTGACCCGACCCATTTTTAGCCATATCTTGAAAGATTTTTTATGTTGAATATCTTGTGGGTATTTTTCAATTTATAACTTCTTTTCTCATATGCCAAAATCTTGAATTAAAGGGAAGTTGAGGCCGGTTTGATGGAGTACAAGCCAGACATTATCATTAGTGTTCATCCTCTTATGCAACACATTCCATTGTGGGTTCTTAAATGGCAAGGATTACAAAAGAAAGTCATCTTTGTGACCGTTATTACCGATCTTAATACATGCCACCGGACATGGTAAAGTCTTATTTTCCCTTATTGTCCCACTTAATTAATCACATTGGTTCGAAAAACATTCAAATTTCCGTTATATAACCAGGTTTCACCCGGGGGTCAAAAGATGTTACTGCCCTTCGGAAGAGGTATCAAAGAGGGCTTTACTAGACGGCTTAGAACGTAACCAAGTACGTGTTTTTGGATTGCCTGTTCGGCCCTCTTTCGCCCGTGCTGTCCTTAACAAGGTAACCTCTTTTTCTGCTTTTTTTTACTTTATTCTTACCATGGTAGTTTCGGTTTTTCTTGGGGTAATTTGAGGTTTTTTGTAGGATGACTTACGAGTAGAGCTAGAACTTGATCCGGTACTGCCTGCGGTTTTGTTGATGGGAGGTGGTGAAGGAATGGGCCCCGTTAAGAAAACTGCTAAGGCTCTTGCGGAATCTCTATTCGATAAAGAAACAGGGAAGCCAATGGGACAAATGGTAGTAATATGTGGTCGAAACAAAGCTTTAGCTTCTTCACTCGAATCTTTAGAGTGGAAGATCCCTGTTAAGGTAAGAATGACTACATTTTGCTAGAGGTGGCAATTGACCCATTTACTTATGGATGAGTTGATTTGGGTTATCTTTTATCTGTCATAGGTCAAACAAGCTGAGAGTATTCGAAAGTGCATTTTTTTTGTGAAAATAAAACCCCGTAAAGCATTTTATGGTTATTATTGTTGCACTAAAATTAATATCGGGATAGCTGTTAAAAGAATAAGTAAAATTGATGATAAAATAAATGTTTCAGATCAACCCATCCTGCCTGTTTTCACCCATACGAAAAATATAATATGCTTTTCATTCGTACCCAACCTGCCTGACCCCTGCATGTTGTCACCTCTGTATTTTACTATTCAAAACCAAATACGTGAATGAAATTTGTGGTATTTGATCATAGGTTAGAGGATTTGAGACACAGATGCAGAAATGGATGGGTGCGTGTGACTGCATTATAACAAAGGTACGATGTTTTCACTGTATTGATCATCAAACCAGGCTAATTACTCAAATATCATATGGGGAACCTTCAAATTCATTTGTTCATGAATCTTGGGTTAAAAGATTGGAGTCTTAGGGGTATTACTTATCATATGCAAAGATTTTCATTTAAACACTTGCCTCTCTTCGAATGTGTCATTGCTAGATTGAATCTCCTTAAAATTTGGGGTATTTACTATTTTCGTTGGATTTTCTAGGCTGGTCCTGGCACAATTGCTGAGGCGTTGATCAGAGGGCTTCCAATTATCCTCAATGACTATATTCCAGGACAAGTATGTAAAATGTACTTTCACGCGCTTTACATTGTATTATATACGTATTCTCAAGAATGCATGGTTTTTGACATATAAGATTAGTATGAGTTAACAGTAAAAAGAGTAATTTTGACGAACTTTTGTTCATTTTCTCATAAAATCAGTGTGTTACATATGATTAGCATAACGAACTCTTATAATGCTGACCTAATTTCTGTAAATAAAAAGATTTGGGTGGTTGTATGCATTTAAAAAAAGCACTCTGACTTTTGGCCTGTTCATACCATTCCCTTTTTAGCAAAATTATCTGATACGACCGCTTGATTATTTTTAGATAAAACACAACCTAGATTAGCTCATTCATAAGTCACCTCTGACTAGGATCAACAAGAACAATGCAGAATTAAAACATTGCTCGAATTGTTACTTATTGTGCTATATTTTGGAGCAACAGGAAAAAGGAAATGTCCCATACGTGGTGGGCAATGGTGCGGGTGTGTTCACTCGAAGCCCGAAGGAGACAGCTCGAATAGTGGCTGGATGGTTCACCACCAACTCAGATGAACTCAAGAAAATGTCCCAAAATGCCCTCAAGTTGGCTCAACCAGAGGCAGTATTTGACATAGTGAGGGACATTCATGACCTGGCTGGTCAACGTGGGCCCCTTGCTGACATGTCGTATGTCTTAACATCATCATTTTCAAACTTAATTTAGCAAAATGTACATGTAACTTTATAGATATTATTACTTATCATTCTTTGAGCTTAGATAAAAGCTTTTGTGTGTGGCAAATTGTAAGTTTTGTGGTTGTTGATTTAAGGTGTTTTAGAAGTTGGTGTGCCACTTTTTAGTTTTGATTGTAGTTGTAAAAATCGTTAAAAATGGTTCTTGTTTAATTATTCAGAACTCAGAACCTAAAAGGTTCATTTCTCTTCGTTCTTTATTTTGTGGGTATGACCATTTCATCAAGATTGAAGATTGGTTTCTTTTGTTGACCAACTTTTTCTACGACTCCAAATACTTAGCTTTAATACTCAAATACTTCATTACTGACTAATTCCTGAACCACTGTGTTTGGCTTTTGGATACAAACAACCATCGTCACCTATGAAGATGACAAAAACTACTGCAGTCTAAGATTGGCCCATTGTCCTTTTTTGCAAGAACAATTGTTTATTTACAGTGTCTGTTAGACTAAAAAGATTAGATATTACGATTGTAGTAGTGATTGGATGTAAAAGATTCTAGAAGATGTTTTTTCCATTTGTGACTGAGGATTCAAGGTTCAAAATTTTAATGATCAAAAACAAACTCCGCATAAGATACAAATGAAGAGAATACAAAACCAAAATCCTGCTACTCAACAAAGTGTATCGCCTTATTATCTTCCAAATCTACACAAATAATCTTTTGTTTCTTACCACAAATTTCACAAAGATTCTGTACATCATGTGTACCTCTCGCTATTCAACAAACTTTACATTTTCTTTAAGAACATGAGCCCTTTTTAGCAGATGGCGGTGTGCTATTTCTAAGAGTCACGATAAATCGGTTGAGCCATCCACTTCAGATTCAAATTGAGTTTCCCAGATTTAGCACCATCAAGTGGAAAACAGTCTTTGTATTCTCCTTCCAATATGACCCTTGTTAGTGTCAGAATGCATCTTCCCATGTAGTCCTGCACATAAACAGATTTGCAATCCATCAAAATTGGCATACTAGTATCACAAACGTTCATACATAGAGTTGGCAAAATGAGTGGATCGGGTAGGTCAGATGTCGGGTTGAAATAGGGAAAGGGGGGAGGAGTGAAAATACCTTGGAAGAAACAGGTCAAATGGGTCGATAATTGCCCAAAGTTTTTTAACCATAAAACCACTACAATGTTTCTATTTAAAGATCAGATTATTATTTGAATGACATCAAATTTGTAATCATACAAGACTAGCTATTTGTAAAAATAATACTCGTAATTTTTTTGGAAGAGAAGTGTTTTGGGCAACCCAACCCATTACAACATTTATGAAATATCACTTGTTTTGACCCATTACCCAACTTGCCCATTTTTTTATCACCTCTAACAAGTATTTTTGACAGAAAAAAACATATTAGAAACATGTTCGTACCTTCCCAAACGTATCATGATCATAAACTTCTACAACAAGCATATCATGCAACCCATCCTCAACAACAAAGTCAAAAGTCTGATTCCAAACAGGATTCAAATTCTCATTCACAACCTATAGACACAAAATTATTTATTAGAAACAAATATAACCCTTCAAATAACTTTCAACGTAGAATAGTAATCCATAGTATTATTTAGTGAACTGGTTAAAGAGGTGAAAGTACCCTAGTACTGTTTTTCATCCCAGTTTTCTTCATAGTGAGGATAACAAAAGGATCAGCCTTCCCCATAAGATCTGTAGGTGGCAAGTCTTCAGCAGATATCATAGTGACGGAGAGCACTCCTCTTATAATTACCATTTTTTTTTTACTGGCTAAATCGCCATTATCGGTGTCTCCACTTCTCAGAACTCTTTCTAGGGATGTCATTGTGAAATTAGAAGTAAACGGGTTCGTGAATTCATTCTCCATACCGTATGGGCAATACAGTAGCTCCAAGTGCACCTAGAAGAAATTGATACATATAACACTCTAAATCAACAAAATGGCATATCATAGAAGTGGCAAAATGGGTGTGTCGAATGGATTAGTAACAGGTCAAACGGGTTCAGGTCAAAATAATTAGATTTTTAGCATGGATGGAGTTACTTGCGTTAATCCATCAACACCTTTTTGTCTCTCTTTTTTTTTTATTTTACAAATTATTAGTAATGATTAGGAAAGCATATTATATAAATAACAATATATTCTTTATGAATAAAGAAAATTAGGAGGCTGTAAGCAATTGAATACAATTTGGATAAACTTTCTACACACTCACTATTAAGGACAAGAACTGAGAGTTATTACCTTGCCCCGATCTTTAGTATCTCTCTGGAGATCCAAATCTTTTACCAATTTTATCCACAAATCCTTCACTTTACCAGGCTCAAGTTCACTCAACTGTACTTGAGCACATCCAAGTAGTTCAGCTGCTTGAAGCCCTTCATCATCATATAATTTTACTGTTAAATGTTGTGTGGAGATATCTTCAACAACAAACTCAAAATGTTCGTTCCAAATAGGATTCAAGTCGTTGTTCTGAAGAATACGTAACAAGGAGAGAGTTCAGTTATCTTTATTTATCTGAAAGATGGAACTTTTCTTTTAAACACTATAAGAATAATTAAATAAATAAAAATAAAAAGAAAAACTTACAATAACTTTACTAGTTTTCATTCTATTCCGCAGGGGGCGTATATACAACTGAGCAAAAGGATCGGATTTCCCAATAATGTCTTTATTTGTTAAACCTTGAGCTTGAACAAGTTTCACCTCCAATGTTCCCACGGGCTTTAGTTCAAGGTCACTATCAATCAAAACATTAGAGACAAGATAAACTCAGAATCTGTTGGCTTTTATAACTTCTATCAGCAAAAAAATTCATACAGTTTGCATAGCTTGGCAATATTAGCAGGTTGGGTAACGTGTATACATGGGTAATTATTTAATTTTTGTTGGTTGGGTTGACAACCAAGTTTTTTTTAACAGCAAATTAATTTGACAGCTGATTAATGAAACAGATTACAGATATGATAATAGAAACAATACTACTAAATATTTTCCTATTTAGATGAATAAACCAATTTAGGAGGTTAACATCATCTGAATAACACTTTGGGCCATTGTCGACCCACTTGAACTGCTACACCCGTTTCACTTTTATGTACACTTCTAAGTTTGACTCTTTCAACAGGTTATAAATCAAACCCAATCCAAATCAACCTATCTTCAAGTAAGTGAGTAAAAATTGCCCTCTAAGTTTACAGATTAGTACCTGTAGTCCCCAGGCAAAATGGGAATAACTTTACGAACTGGCCAGGTGATTGAATCCTCAACAGCATCACGTATGGTACTCTGCATAAACATGGAACAAAGTAGCCTCTGAAGCAAATGCATATGCATGCTATTGTAGGGTTGCAATATATAAATCCTTCAGTTTTTCATCACTTCCATTTGTGGGTTCCATGCTTAATATACAATATGCAAAAACTTTGAATCTCATATTAGTGGTTCACATTGCATTAAAGACAAACGAAGCAAGGAAATATAAAATTGTTACACACCTCAAGGGCATCAGCAATTCCAGGAATAGCTGAAATGTCACCACCAACTACTTTCAGTGTAAAATCCATCTTTTTCTGCAAGATATTAAAAGAAAAAGAAGGTTTTGCTCTCAACTAATGAATGAATGTCAAACGTAACAGATTAAAGGAGAAAGGGATGTACCTTGTGTCTCAAAGAAAAAGATACAGCTCCAAAACAAGGAAACTCAGGAACTAGGGGCTTAAATATCAACCTAAAAATCCCAGTAAACGCGATATTTTTCACCTACACAGCAGAATTACAGAGTCATGTTTGTTTTTACATTACCAATAAACTCTGGCAACACAGAATCTTATAACTGGTGTCCCTATAAGTAAGAGCTGTTTCGACCTGCGTCTTCGACATGATCATTCTGACTTTAACAATTAATTATAATCAAATAATCATTTGTTTGAAGTTAGGGCAGTTACGTGAAAGTTTTAGGATATTAAGACAAGGCCTAAGGTCAATCAGAATTCTATTTAACCCTCAATACTCAATTTCTTGCAACAACTATTACCTGCTTCTCCAAATTAAATTATCTGGGCCATAAAAAATAAGAAGATTACAATCACAATCAATCCTGACAAACAAGCTATATCCCAGTATTACGACTTCAAATAGCAATAATCAGTTTTACAGAAAATCTAGACACCCTTTAATAAGTCTTGCTAGGGAAAAAGATTTTCCATTGATAACATCAAGAATGCATTCTGTTAATGATTTATGAAGTTAAAAGCCAATGATAATTTAATAATAGTACAAAATGGTAGAGAAAAATTACCTGCACAGGTAATCCAACTCCAAGCCTGGTCTTAATATCAAGTATTATACTCGGGTTCCCGTCCCAGTTCATCTCTAACTCCAAAGTTATTCCTTCCCCTCCATCTTCAATAATTGAAATTCCTATAACACGTAATCAGGAGTATGTGAAATTCCTATAACACTATAACCAATGACTTGAATAAAAAACTAAAACAAACATGACAACAACTTAATAAAATCACTGAAACCAGTAAAAACATCAATTAGCCTAACCTGTAAATTGTGGCGCAACTGTGCCAAGGGTAAACTTTGAAAATGACAAAGAAGACAGAACCATTGGTCTATATTGCTCAAGAAGTGGTTCCACATTAGCCTTTATAAGCTCAGACGCTGCCTACATATCCAAAATCACATAATAAGCAGAATGCCAAATAACCAGCTTTGACTAATCAGTTTCATACTGGCTGCCGCAAATGTGATTATCAGAGGATATCGTAAAATTACTTATTATCTTAAGTTCTAACCACATTCTATCAACCAGTATTACTTTTCTTAAACAATACTCCGTAAACCACCAAGGGTGGCCCAACTGGTAAAAGCTTGGTACTTCATCACTGAATAGTGGGAGGTCTCAAGTTCGAACCCCGTTGGGTGCAAACACTCTGAAGTGGCCACACCAACCTCCTGAAAAGGGAGGGCTTTACCTGGTTTGAGTATGTGTGGCGGTGGGCTCAGACTCCATGGATTTAGTCAGCCAAAGCTCAGAACCATGGTTAAAAAAAAAAAAAAAAAAAACAATACTCCGTATATTCTAAACACTCAACATCATTATATATGACTATTACAACTTTAACTCTTCAAGCAGCATAAGCACATCCAAAGAGCATCTCCTGCACCTCATTTTTAATAGAGTTTATTACAGTATCTGATTCAGACAACCACAACAGTGCACTTCAAATTACGAGCTGCGACAAAATTTGTTCATAAAAGGGTAAAGTATAATTACAAATATCTCCTAATTTCACCCTTTTTTCTATTACTTCCTATCAGAATTTACCAAACATTCAACAAAAATAAATGTGATGATTACAGCTTCCAGCAATACAACCACATGTAAACACTATCCCCTGCGTCACATTTTCGTTACACCTGATCATCTGATTCTATAGTATTCAACATCACTTTCATAATGAACATCCAGATTAGACAGTCACTACACGACAAAGCAAAAAATTGTTCATTAGATACAATCAACCCTTGCAAAACTGACCTCGTCAACATAGGGCCAAATCTTTGTAAGATGAGCATTAAGCCAGCCTAACTGCACAAAAAAAACCCAGAACAATCAGTCCATAAAGACCAAAAAGAAAATTAAAATCAAAATCAAAATAAGCAAGAATAAATGAAACTCAACTTTTGTCTCTGTGAGAAAACAACCCAAGAAGGATAGTATTCTGGGGCAAGCAACTTTTTTGAATCTTCGACAGTCATTCTTGCAAAAGCCGCAATTGTTGTCGCCTACATACAGATTGTGACCCAAAATCAAATTCCATCCACAACATATAGTATACACATAGTGATGTGAGTATTTAATATGTAATATTCATATATTAGGGTACACATTCCGGAAAATCACAGTCTATCCATGTCTCATGTTTGTATGTATTTGGCTGTATTTTAGCATATCCTTTTATGTTACAGAGCAATATGTTCAAAGTTAATTATACAATGTTCAAAATTAATTATACAATGTGCAAATTTATTAATCCAGCACTATATCAAGTCAAATCGATCAAACTCCACACATCAATTTCTCTTTCTGGACCACATAAACGACTAAATTACACATTCAAGAATCTGCTTACGTGTATCATACGACTTCAGCATACCTTATATTTTAGTATAAACAAAATTTTGAGGCTAACCATACAATGTGGAAAATTTTACAGTTCATTTTTGAAACAATCTAAATAAAAGTATTAATCTATTAATTCAAAACTCAATAATGTAGGGTATAATTGCAATTTTTACAATACACAATCACTAATTCAACACTATATCAACTCAAATCAATCAAATTCCCTACACCAATTCATCTGTCTCCATCAAACATACAGATGATATACTGCTATAACTTTTTTAATGTATACAAACAATGTGTCACATTTTACTGTTCATTAGTATAAAAGTGTTACACAGCGTGTAAGCTAAGCTGAAACTAGGCGTAGATTAAGCTACTAATTCAGCACTTAATTAATGAGGTTAAATCTAATAACTTACAATTACAATTTATATATCACAACTAATAATTAGTAATATAGTAAGTCAAATTCACACAACAATTTTATAATTCTAAACCACAAAATCAAAATAAACAAATATAATAAAATCGAACTTGTTAAACTTACAAGTGCAGAACGTTTCACAGATCGAGCATTTTCAGACCTAACAAATACAACAATTAGTAATATTCCTACTACAATTCCGAGCACTAATCCAGCAACAAACGACATTTTTCTCGAACGAAATTTGAAAGGAGTAACAAAATTTAATTTAATTTAATTTGATGAAAGAAAGGCGTTTAAATTAACGGTAGAAAAGAAAAAACTGTGTACGGACAGCAGATAGCAAAAACAGTAGGATTTCGGCTTGATCTTTTAGTAGGTGTTTTGGTGTTTGTGCGTGAGAGAGAAATAAATAAAGGTAACAGTTTCTAGAGTAAAGTGGCGATTGGTGTTTTGTGTATTAAGCGAAGATTTTGTGAAAAATATAAATTTAGTTCATGAAAAAGAGAAAGAAGTACGTGTCTTATTTTTTAAACAGCACTACTTTATTTATTTTTATTTTAATAATAATGGAGTAACATTAAAAAACTTATTAATTTACAACTTCAGTGCATCTTAACATCATACTATTATTTTGTTGTTTAAATTAAAAATATAGTGTATGTATTTATCGGCTCTTTTTTTAATAATTATTAAAAACCATACTAATTATGTGAATTTTAAATCATTTTCATCACTTGATAATATTAGAAGTGAAGTATAATAATAGTTAATTTTAAATATAATATAAGTATCGATTAATGATATCATCAAAAATTTAATCACTAATATAATTTTTTAATTTTGTTAATTTGACTAAAATTAATGATATGGTAAATAATAATTTAAAACATAATTAAATTCAAATAGATGTTAAAATTAGATTTACGATAACCTCTCTAATGAAAATATTACTCCCCCGTCCCAAATTAAGTGTCTTGAATCAGATTTCACGGAGTTTAAGAAATTGCTTTGTCAGTTAGTGAATATGACTCTTTTACCCTTACTTTTTTGCACAGACTCCCATGTATCAGTTTGAGAAAGGATAAAATGGTAAAGTTAATTTGCCATTTTTGAAAATGGACATTTATTTTGGGACAAACAAAAAAGGAAAGCAAGACACTTAATTTGGGACGGAGGGAGTATATCTTTATCTAAATTTAAAACTTAATTTTCTATAAATTTGTATATTCTACGGTATGCATATGTTGAATAGCTAAGTAAAAATAAACAAGGAATAAATAATTTAGTACAAATAAATTTATGATTGAAGTCAAATTTAAATATATGTTTAAAATAGATTTTAAAATAACCTCTAAGGAAACGACTACATTTTTAACTAAATTTAAAATTTAATTCTTTATATTTTTCTATATCCCATGTGATGCATGTATGAAGTATTCTTAAGTAATAATAAATGATGTTTTAGTAATAATTAGTAATAAAACCTATTACTACTGTGTAGCATATATTAATTTAAGATTTAAGATAACATAATAGTTTTAATATATATACATTACAGTGACATCCTATAATCGTTTTTCTCGGTGAATATGAAAATAGATAAATTAAGACGTTACGATCTGAATGAACAAAAACAAAAACCAATTCAAAGTTTCAAACGTAAAATTTCTAACATTTGGTTCTATAATTGTACAGTCTTCCTAAATTAGCTTTTAATAATCGATCAATTAGATAAGATCAATTTGTTAATTCTTCATTTTAATCTTTTTTCGTTAAATATCATTTACAGATTATTTCTTGAGTTTTTATTTCAATATTTATCCTTATAATGATTTATTCTCATCTATAAATTATTTAATAATTGATATGTATCAACCATTATTAATTAATAATAATAATTAAGTTATTTGAAAATTTGAAAATTAAATTAAAATACAAAATCACATAAAAAACTATTTACACATTAAAAATGCTTCACAATAATAATGTCGTAATTTAGTTGATATATTTGATTGAGTAAACTTCTATAAAGTAGCACTTTTATCGTAAGTTATATAAATTAAATTAAATATGTATGTTTAGCATCTAAAGAAAAGTATACACTACAATCAGTTAGTCAAAAGTAGGGGACCGATTAAGCGAAGATTTTGGGTGGCGATAAAGAAAATTAAAAGAATTCGTGTAAACTGTAAAGTGCCTTTATTTCCTTTTTAATATGTGATTAACACTAAATTAGGTAATTAATTGCTAATGATGAATTAACAAAAATTATTAAAAAAGTCCTATTAATGTATCAACTGGACACCAAGGGTTTTGCCGACAGGGACATATTTGACTTTTCAACGTTTGGATATGTCACGTCAACATGTTATTCTCACGGTTCGACCATTTGGCCTTTTCACAAGATTACATAAATGTATTTCTTTTCTTTTAATAATCACATAGCATAAGCATAATAGTGAATTCGTTTAACAGATATTTTTTCTATCAAAACGTAAAAGTACGACTATTTATACAATAGTTCCTTTATGGTGTTGTATCATTTTATAATAAGGGAGAGGGTTTGTCCACTACCGTGTTCTATTCGTAAATCACCGAATATATTCTACGATCTTGTACGGTAAACACCGAAATATATTTGATGATGATGGAGAGTTAGACCGAAATACGCACTAAATACTTTTCGAGAGATCTCCTCCAAATCACTGGTATGGCTATCGAAATCGTGAGCATCAACATGTAGGTTCCAGATTCAAGTGATAGTTTCAGGGTTGTATAGATAAAAAATGATTGTATAGATAAAAAATGATGGTATATAAATCGTTTTTCTTATTAGGAAACTATTAGTTATTCAAAGCTACTTTGAAGAGCTAATAGTTTTATAATAAAGAAAACATATCGGACATTACCGAATGTGTTAATATCATACCTTTAGTGTACAATTGTGTGTTTACTTCAAATTTATCATACTCTTATTCACATATGAACAATAACCTCAACTAACACACGTCAACCATCTCCTAATTATTCGATTGTATGCCATAATCACATAAAGAATACAATCTTCCAAAATGCAAAATAAATATATACACACATGGTACAATTTTTTAATCCAGAAATAAACAATATAAATCTATCCAACAAATGAAACCCGCATACAAGCATTTCAATGGAATTAACAAAACGACTCCCGTATGTCGAATGCATTGGGTGCTTGAACTAAATCATGACACATGCTTTAGATGCTTGTACGTTACACCAACCATGCATTGGCAGCATATATATAACCACACGTTACAAGTCACCTAAGCATGAAAAGTTGATTGGTACAAATGAAAGCTTCAAGCTATTTATGGTTTAACTCAAGTTTACCCTCTTCTTCCTTGTCTAAGATAGTCCATTCTGATCACCCATAATTGCTCTCCAACTGCCTTCATTTCCGGGCGGTCCACTCGTGTTGGGGCGGCACATTGAAAAGCTAAAGCGAGCATCTTTGAAAATATTTCAACGTCTACGGCTTCCTTCATTTGAGGGTCAACCAAATCCATGATGTCACCATCGTTGTACTTCCCAAATGCCTGAAATCAACCACCAAAATAGTCATGAACTTTAGGGCTTGCACATATTAGTAATACTTTTGGATAAAAAATACTTTTCGTGACTACTCAAACCGACCCATTTTGGCTTGCACAAAAGAGTTACTTGTTTTGACCTGTTACCTATCACCTAATATGCATGATCAGCTCATTTTGCCACCACTAGTTCAAGCAAAGAAAATATCATGTTCGGACTGGGTACAGCTACCAAAACACAATGTACAGCTTGATGGTGCTAGTCCTATCCGGTTTGGGAAAATAAATAACATGTTTTAAATATGCTACAACTAAAAATGCATGGATGGAAAGTGGGTTGAATGGGTTAAAACCAACTGGGTCATACCAACTGATACGGAAAAAAAAAGCTTCCGGACATGGTAATTCTACCAATTCACAAGGTACAACATGCTTTTGACTCATACTTTCTATCCAGTTTGAACAAGTAAAAGAACATGCTTTTGGACTTGGTAGCTTAGCACGACTATCAATGCGCGCACAAGGTGTAAGAAGGTGAAGAACCCATTGGTACAACTAAAATGCAAACACAACAAATAGGCCTAAGTATAAAGTTTATTTGTAATGCAAACGAGCATATGACCTTCTAAATTGCTTTTTTGTATAAAGAACATTTTTTTTGCAATTATATATAACTCATATTATTAATAATAGTTTTGGACTAAAAGTTTTTCAGGTCAACATAACTTGATCCTTGTAAAAGTACACATTTTGACTTGTTACCCAACGCGTCTGACACTCATTTTCCATCTCTACTAACATTTTAAGATCAAGAAACTTACCCATCTTATTGTCACCTTCTCCTCTGGGGATCTCTTTGACTCAATGGGCCGACGACCTGTAAGGATTTCTATAAGTAGAACCCCAAAAGAGTAAACGTCGCTCTTTGGGGTGAGTTGGTATGTTCTCATATACTCGGGGTCAAGGTAACCAACTGTCCCCCTTACTTTGGTCACAACATGCGTTTTATCAGTTTCTGCATCACCAAGTCTTGCAAATCCAAAATCGGCCACTTTTGCTCTCAGTCTCTCAGTTAGAAGAATATTGGATGACTTCACATCTCGGTGGATGATTTGCTTTTCTGATCAAATTCAAGAAAATGATAATTGAAGGTGTTTGAATGTCTTTTTTCAAAGTGATGATATGAATCTTGAAAAAATATATATAATCAATTAAACAAGTTGTAGAACATACTGTTTTGATGTCATTTTGCTGCTTGAAGTTGTCATAATGGGATATTATGAACACACAAATTCTGATTATTTAAGACTTTAATACATAAAATGACCGAATAAAGACTTCTCATGAAAAAGTGATCATGTCTTCTGACATGGTACTAAAAGTCTCTCAAATTGGTTAAAAAAACGTGTAAATACATAATTGTGTCCTTTGATGTTGCAGTTAGTATGAAATTGATTATCCAAAAGCATCCATAAATAATCATATAATTATAACCAGAATTTGTTTATCCGGACATTAAACAGCAAATCCAAACACCACCTAATAATAGTAACTAAAACGACCTGAAAAACGAAAGCAAGTAAAATCTTGCATATGGAGAACAAAAGACATTATGATTCGGGTTACGCATTACCTGCGTATAGATGGAGATACGTTAAGCCATGAGCAATATCGATGCATATTTCAAGTCGTTGACTGAAGTCCAGAAAACTTCCATGAACACCTGAAATGGGGAACGACCAAATTTTCATGTCTGCCAATTTGAGGGGATAAAATGGTAAATCAGGGTGCTAATGAATTTGTAAAACTTACCATCCAAATGTTCTCTAAGTGTACCATTAGGAACATATTCTGTAATAATAAGGCGCTCATTTCCTTTATCAACATAACCAAGAAGTTTCACTAGATTCCGATGATCAATTTTCGCAAGTAGTTCAACCTCACTTCTGAATTCACTTCGTAAAGCATCAAAATGTTCCTATACAGTTGACGTAAATATAATCTGAGAAAAATGGTGTTTTAAAGGAAATGTAACAAAGGAAAGGCAACCAAAACTAATACAATTTTCTTCTATTCTTCATATCATGTGTCACATATCCATGTCAAATCACATCAAAATAGACCACAAAATAAAAGAACAGGTTCACATTTCAACTATGCAATTGACAATTAGTTTATTTGACTTGCAAAAGTCAACTTTCTGGTCTTTTTATGGAATGCAGGAAATAGTTGCATAAGTAGATGCAGTCGTCCAAATCATGATTCAAACGGTTTCTAACATGGTTATGCACTTCCATTAAAAACTTAATATGGCTATACACTACCATAATTGTTTTCTTTTATTATCTTACACTAAAAAGAACCACATGTTTGGGGGGATGCATGATAGAACTTATAAGTTAGATCTGCAACAAGTTATTACAAGAGATCATGATAAATTCCAACTTGAGTTCTCTTTAATAAGTGACAAGTCAAATGAAAATTACCTAAAACAGAAATGAGTAATGGTTCAAACAGGTCATACAACCTCCTAAATTGTGTCACTAAAGAAAACGAGATTAAAACTTATTCATTTAGTTTCTGTAACTCATATTAATGCACTAACTATTTATAATAAAATTGGAACAAAAGTGTTCAGGGTTAACCGAACCCACCATGTTGCAACTCCTAAAAGAATTACCTGTTCTGACCTGCTACCCAACCCATGAGACACATCCATCTTGTCACCTCTAACACTTACTAGTAAATTACAAAAGCATAGTAAATTGCAGAAAGAGATCCATTCTACACTATGAGTATTCATATTACCTTCTTTGCTCGTTTTATGGCAACAACTTGACCGTCATGTAGCTGAGCTTTGTAGACGGTTCCAAACCCTCCTTCACCTAGCCTTAATGATGGTGCAAAATTCTGGGTAGCTCTTGCAACCTGGCTCATGGTCAAATGAACGGATCCAATCCTTTCGAGCTTTGGAGACATTGAGAATCTACTAGGACTTGGTGGAACACGTAGTGGACTGGCTGGAACCTTTTCAAAAGCAGAGTTCATTTCTATCGATGAAGTTGAATCCACTGCAAAAGAAACAAACTATACTGATCAACCAAGAAATATGCATTTAGCCATCAACTATTTTACTGAATACATAATTTAAAAGAAAACGATGATAAAAAGAAGTGATCTTTTATTTCTGACAGGTCAAATGAATTAAGCTAAAAGATTTAAGTAAAAAAAATGGGTCGACTCGGTCGAGCGGATGAAACTGGTAGAAAGTTATCTAAAATGTTTTGAAATGCATAAAAGCTTTCAAAACTCTTTATCCCCGAAAAGAAAGATGATTATTGTAAAATTATAGTTCGTAATGATATTTAAGAAAATGATAGACAAACCTGAAATCGATTTACTCATAAGTAATCAGTTCAAATAGTCACCTCTAATCATAGACATTGAGGTTTCAAGATTTCTTATGTAAAACAATTATGAGTATTCACAATTTCACTCACTTGAATTTGGCTCCTTAGCGAGAACAGTGTGGGACGTATCTTTCTTTCTAGAACGGAAGCAACAACAAAGAAAACTACAACATATAACAAAAATCCCAGATCCACCCATCAGCAAATATTTTGTTTTAAACACGGATTTTTTATCAGCTTTTGTTCTCTTTGACTTGTGTTCCTCTACTTTTAGAGTTTCATCTCTAACTAAATTCTGCAGAAATCGCCTTCTATCTGGTAAAGAACAGAAAACTAATCAAAATCTACAAGTTTAAACGCGTCACTGTATAAATGTCAAGTGATGATACTGACTAGGGTCACAAGATTCTCGTATGTGAAACAAAGGATATTTGGATATTTGACAAATGTTCAGATGTTGTAAAAGGACAAAAGCTAAGTAGCTAACACACAAACAGAAAGTAAGGTTTCATAACACATTGCATACCTGAGAAATGATCCACTTCATGGCAATAACTCCCATCGTTCCTATTAATCGAACAACGATTTGCACGCAACTTGATGGATTTACAAAAGAAATCTTTGCTTACTAATTCTCCGTTTAAATAAAACAATTTGCTATTAGAATCACTTGAATATCCGATATGATAGGTCTCACAAGGATTCAAAGGCAAAATTCTGAAGGCAAATAAGATTGGTGATTGGATCAACAATAGATAACTCAGCACAATCACTACCATTCTCATTTACGAGCATATGTACTGAATTTTACCAAAAGACAGTAACAAGGGCGTTGCTAATTCTTCGTATCATCATGGAGCAAAACTAGAGGAATAGGGTGATGACAATATATCAATAAAGATGGTTTCATAATTTATTTAGAATTATAAAGTGCTCCAATACACAATTATTCCGCATCACCGTTGGAGTCAAATTTAAGCCCTCCAAACCTATTCAGAAATATAGACAGATTATTTACTTAACAATCAGTTTGATGCCAGCTACAACAAAACTAACTATCAAATGCTACAGTAAGTTTGATATATACCCTTATCTTACCTTACTTAAATAATCAAAACTTGCGAAACAATCAAATGTTATTATTACAGGTTTAATCGGGTGAAGAACATTCAAACACTCCGCCCTTGGCGGGATTGGGTAGTATTGTTGTTGTTGTTGTGTAAGAACATTCAAACACTATCTATTGCAACACGTTTTTAACAAATTACAACTAATTGATTCAGAATAACAGATACCTCGTAATCACTTTAGAAAGGAATGTCCAAACTCCTCCTTCGAAGCACAATTCTAGGTAAATTTTTCGTGAAACATGATTCATAAAAGTCGATATTGCAAAACCATGTAGCTCAAAACACCTAAAAGCGGTCTAACTTCATCCTAATTCTTCAATATTCGAAAATTTGCTGAATATCATCCAGGTTTTCCCCCAATGAAAACCAAACACTCTCTCAAATTCAGTGAATCACAGCCACAAATTGAACAAATCAAAATCGCAAAGCATAAAAGAAAACAGAATCCTTAATAATTGACACAGATCAATGAACTCACTTTAACACGGTATTGAGAAAGCTTAATTATTTGATACCCACAACACCAAATGAATCAAATCAGTTTATGGTACTAAACTGATGCATCCCCTTTCAAGAATTGCATAATAAAGAACTCATTTTCCAATCAACTTCTTGACAACTGAACCAACTCCAGATGACAAAACAAGAAACTAAACAAAACCCATTACTGAAACCACCTTCAATTGCCACCAAAAAAGAAAAAAAAATCATAACAGAATCATGAACCATCAAGATTTGCATACCAAGAAACTCAATTTCCAATAATTTTCTTCAAATTTGAGACAAACCCATATTATAAAACTTGAAATTAAACTAAACCATCATTTAGAAGAAGAAAAATATATAAAAATCAATAAATTAAAATAAAAAACCAACTCAGCAAGATACCAAATAATGATTCAAGTCAAAATCTATGTAAAGGATAAAGTTCAAACCTTTATGAAGTGGGGTAACTAATCCTTAAGATTAAGTAATTTGATACAGTTGATTGCATATGATATTTTGTTTGTTGCAAGACTTTGATGAAGGTGTTGGAAAGACCGGCCGAGGGGGATTAATATAGAAATAATAGATTAAATTGAAAAGATGAAGTTTTGTATTTCTAATATATTAGTTTTAATTTAATTAATAATAAAATAAAATAATTGTTAGCCCAATATTGAATATTATTTGAAATGATGTCACACATCATGTCAGCAAAGTGAGCTGGTGGTTGAAGCTCATGTGCTTTTCTAAATTTGAGATGCCAATCTTGCAACTCTATTGCTGGTACTCTGGTAGGGTTGATAAGATTTGCCTTTATTTTTATAGTTTTCTTTTTAAATAAATTATTAGTTGAACACTGAAATTTAATAACATAATAATATTTATAAGGTTATAGCTAAATGATGTTTTTAATCATTAATTAATGATTATATATTGTTAGGGGAACATACATTTTTGACACTTTGCTCTTCATTTAATCACTCGTATGCTTTTAATATGTGAAGGAATTAGATATTTGCATGCTGACTTTTGGAAATTATAAAAAATTAAACATTTAGAACTATAATTCCCATATCAACATCAACATCAACATCAACATCGAACATTAAAAAGGGAATGGACTCTTGAAAGAATTTGAATTATACAACCAGCTTAGAATGGGTTAAATTTGACCCATAATATTAGAAGGTTGAGCTGTTATTTTTTAGCCTTTACAAAAATACAATGATGTAGCACCAAATCTTAGTTCATAAAGACGTATTACTTTCTTCGAATCATATCCTATTTTATATTATAGAAAGAAAGATTAAATAATACCAATAATTAATGGCAATCATTTGACTCATTTTATTCAAAAAAAATAGTATCGCTAAGTTTTGTTATAATCAAGTGTCTCCAAGGTATAGTTTTGGTCCTGCTACTAAAATGCGTCCCACGGTACCAGACGTAAATAAATCATATGAATCTTGTAATGTGT
Organism: Logfia minima; assembly: GCA_963921325.1. Classification (NCBI taxonomy): domain Eukaryota; kingdom Viridiplantae; phylum Streptophyta; class Magnoliopsida; order Asterales; family Asteraceae; genus Logfia; species Logfia minima. The sequence continues at coordinate 33,152,729 of OY992773.1, forward strand.
ATTTGTAATATTGTATAAAAAGTATCGATAATGCATAAAAATTTATAGAGTTTAATAAATGGTCACGTCAACATTCAATAATTTGAATAAAACACTCCTTTTTACCATTTCAAATGTATCATATGTACTACTTTATAACCTTAGTGATATATGAATGAATGATTATACTAAAATACATGCCGAAAGTATATTCGATTAGATTTTATTGATATTTATCTAACTATAACCGTTTTTTCTAATGCAATTGATGATATCAAATATGAGATTTCGAAGCTAAAATTTTTTCATAAGAGCTACAGAACTTCAAACCTTCATGGTAATATGAAATTTCGTCCACTTCTTTTCTCTTATTTCCGTTAAAAGAATAAGAGGAATAAGAAAGTTTTATTTTCTTTTTTTCACAATTTTTTTCTCTTATTTATGAATAAACATACGGGAACAAGCCTTGTACCTCTTTATCGATGCAAATAACATTGTCACTCCCATATTGATCCATCAACATGGAGCTTCTCTTAAAAGAGATGGAATTGATAAAAATAAGAATATCCGCACACTACAACAGAATTAAAAATAAACATTCAAATTTTGATTTAATTATTGTATTTCTTATGTATTGCAAAATTAGCATTCAAAGAGATGAGATTGTATTTCTTTTAGTTATACCAACCACTTGTAATAAAAAAAAACAATAATTTTGTTATAAATACAAAATTAGCAAGATCCAATAACATTAAAATGTGTTTGATCAATCTTACAAAATGTGTTTCTATTCACAAAATGTTAACGTAAATAAATATAAATAGCACTGAATTATAATACATAATTTACTATATTAACTTTTCATTGTATTATTATTATTTTTATTTTATAAATAATAATAATAATAATAATAATAATAATAATAATAATAATAATATAAAGAAGAAGTAAGCTAAAAATGGAAGGAAAAAAATAATATTGTAGAGCTTCATCTAAAATAATTGAACTCTGGTTCCTACCACATGGGCAAGGGATAAAAATCATTCAGCTAGTAGATCAAGTTGTTATTGTTTCTTAGTTCTTTTATATATTTTTAAAAATTAAAATTCCGTCTAATACGGCAAGCAATATCGTTCATAAGTATTCATGAATTAATTATAAAAACCACTGAATTGTTCCCATTCATCTGGCAACCTCTAAAAACCACTAACGAACATGTCCAGAACTTATGTGCTACTTCATAATGAAATATGCTGAATCAACGTAAGAATAAGAATGTTCGCCTTACATACTAAATAGAACGGAAAGATTATAAAAAATCTTGATAGAAAAGTAATAATCTAAGTTATTACGGTATAAAGCAATTTTGCAATGTTTTAAATTTTAAGCATTTAAAAGAAGTTTGAACCATAACTGGAAACATAAATAAAATACATCCACGTAATCACTTCATGGACTCAAATCACTGTATGTTAAAAAAGTTGTGGTCTAATCCAACATTTGCTCAATGTTGACTCATCAAGATCTTGCTTAAGCATTTCTTACCCAACATGCTTAGAAAGAAGATACACTTTAACTACTAACCTTTACATGACCAAGTTGTGTTACATGTAAACCCCGAGCTAAGAATTAAGATTGGTCGGGCTGCTTTCGATCTATGGAAAAACAACTCTTCAACAGGGTTGCAGTTCAACGGGCTATAAATATAAATTGATCTGATATAAGTGTAATTTACACCCTTTGACTCCAATAAGGACTTGTTTCAAGCTACCCCTTTTGTTGAATTTTAGGATCAACCGCATCTATATGTCACCAATAAAAACAAAAAGTAATGTGACATGAGAGTTTACTGCACGACATACCACAGTTGAAAACTATCAACATACTCCCTCTAATGATAAATTCTGGGACTACCCGTTAGTGCAAACCAATTCGTTATTACACACCTGACTCCTACTGTCGAATAGATACTTCACAAAACCAATAATATAATGGTAACTACTGGACATTAAAGTAACATTTACAACTTACCATATTGAGTTCTACAAAAAATTTCATCAACATCAGAGTCGATCCCTGTTGTAGCATTAAACCACTCTGTAATTACTTATAATAGTCACATGGTTCATGACATAATGAATTACCTAAGATATAAATACACATTAACACATAAATTAAGCTAGTGAAAGTTGTATTGTTGTTTCAAGGTTTTAACTACCATTCTTAAAATTTATAACAGTAACATGAAACACATAACTTAATAGCAAAAGTTAATTTTAAACATGGTGATGTTAACTTCTAATGTATAATTAGTTAAACAAAGAAGTAAAATATTTCAATTATACTCACCAAACCGAGTAATTTAAGAGTTCATCAAAAGCTTGGGAACAAACCTATGTAATCGACAAAATACAAACCCACAATATTAGTTTTAAGAGTTCATGATTTAAATAAAATGTGCAAGCTCATAAATAACTAGACACAATATACCTCTTCATGAACATCATCCACGGGAGACTTGATAAGCTCTACAAATCTTGGCACATCCCCATGATTGATCACCACTTTTCTTCGTTCACATGTCCTAGAAGCGATATCACAAGCTGCTTTTAACTACAACAAAAATCAAATACGAATTATATACACAACACATATGAAATTATTGTGAGCAAATACCTTCTGCATATCAAATTACATTATTCATCTCAACTATAGGTTGAAAGAATTTCCCTTTATAAACTCAACAAAGCGAGAAATAACATCATTATCGTTCAAATTAAAGGCACTTTTTAGGTTTACATTTTTTCACCGACGTAAAAATCAATACCTATATTATCGTTCAAACAAACATAGTAAAATTCCGATGATCAGCATGTTAAATGTGTAGCTTGTGAATAGCGAGGATGATGCGTTTGTGAAGTGTGGAGGTTGTGAAGAAATGGATCTGACGTGTAAAAAGTATTGCTTTTTTAGGCTAGTCTTTTGACCCCATCTCCAACCACAACGAAAAAAGTTTTTACTAAATTTGAATCTGTCTTCGGCCACTCTAACTGCGACAAAAACTGACTAATCAGTTTCTACTAATTTAACGTCACGTCAGTTTTTTTAAAAACTGATTGAAACCGACTAATAACTGAATGATCACTGCCATCAGTTACTGGTCAGTTTTTGTTAAGGACCCTACATTTACTAATATACCTCTATTGTTTTACACTAAACAAAAAACAAAAAAAAAAAGATGACAAACGTTACTTTACCAATGCAAATTCAACAAAACGTACAAACTGACTAGTTAGTGACATTGGTGTCCCATAAGTGACGTATGTCACCCTCCCAACCGAAGCAGCCACTCTCAATGCCCTTATGGCCGGTAAAGGTTATTGACTACTTGAGTCAAGAGCTAAGACGCCAAGACAAAATTGCTATACTTGAAGAAATGGCGCTTGAAGTACGTTTTGGGAGGAACATGAACACCATACTGCTAGTCTTCTTCTTTTTGTATATGTAAATCAAAATGGCGAGTAAACTTCAAGTAATTTATGGGCTCCTCCTTTAGGGTGGTATGTATATCCGAGAGACGATCTGGGGGATATTTTTAAATTAAGGGCTCCTCTTTGGGCCTAGAAACGATTTTTATTATAATTGGATGGGCCCGACCCACTAGTATGTATTTGTAAAAATTCGCTTATTGGTATCCATTATCTTTTTTTTTTCTATGTAGTATATAAAAGTGTGAAACTATATAAGCTTCAAGTAAATTAATTCAAAACTATCAAACAGTGTTTTCTCATTCAGAAAATTGTTCATCCAAAGTCTTTGAATTATTCACCATTTGACCCATTCATAGTTTTATCATACACAATATAAGTTTAACAACTTGTGTATTTGGATTGAGTTCTACCATGTTACTAGACAAAAACATTAAGACAATTTGTGATTTAAGTTAGTGTCGTTCAACAAGACCAGTCATATACGGAGTAATAGATAATGATTGTTATTTACTCGTATAATAGAATAGTAGGATATTTATATAAAAGATAGTATTTGATATATCGGATTGAGTATCTTTTTCTGTTTTGTCGTTGGTTAGTTATAGGAAATCATTGTGGGGTTGGATTTCATTCCGATTTTCTAAACCAATTTTTGAACCTACCTTGGTGGTTTGATATACAGCGAAAATTAGAGGTTTCATTCTTACATTTAATAAATAGAGTTATAATTTCATTAATTCATTTAACTGATAAAAAGTGAACATATATAGCGACAGAAAGACAAATATGGTACATTGCTTGTCAGTTCATTTCTTTGTGATTAAATCACTTGCATATTTGGTGTCAGTCTTAACAAGTGTCATGTTTCTGTAGATTTGACCACAACGCTTAACAAAATTAACAAAATATTTTACATAAAAATAGACGGTAGGTGTATTTCAAATGAGATATTCTAAATGGACACCCTTAAATTTCTGAATGTACACCCTGTGTGAGTGTACAGAAAAACGTGTCAGTCTCATCACCCCCTATATGTGTATGTGTTAGTCACGTCACACCCTAGAGAGTGTCCAAACAGTAAGTCCCATTTCAAATATATGAACTAAATAAGAAAATATGAAAAACTATCCATTTTTTATTGTATGCACTAACTATTTTCTTACAACCATATATACACAATATTACCAAATGTTTTTGGCCCTATTGATTCGTTAAAAGTCCATCGATCAGCAAATTGTTTGTTTAAATCTTAGTGTACACAATATGTAAAATTCTTATTATTATTTTAATTATTATTTGGTCTCTATCAACATACACATGCCCATTGCCCAAGTCCACATCATGATTGTCTCTTTCTCTTCTATACTCCATTTTATATTACAGTTGCTATTTCACTTTCATCATTATAATTATTTCACCGTTACTCCTATAATGCGTGAATCGAATAACTTAGTTCTTTACATAACAAACGAAATATTAGTATCAAAATAAGATAACTAAAACTTTTACGTCTTGTACCTTCTTCCTATTCCCGACCTCTCAAATAATCTCTTTTGATCATTTTGAAAAATATGATACTTTTTTTTTAAGTCTTTTTCTTAAAAATCAAGCCTCAAAGTTGCAAAACGTTGATAACTAGCAATGTTGAGTATAAACTCGATTCAGCGACCCATAAGTAGAGTATCAATCCATTTTATAAAGTATGATCATTTTCTTACAAATTACTTGCATCCGAAATCAGGCCTCAAATTTGTAGCCAATAAAGATTTAACATGGGTCTCCTTTGTAGAATCTGAAGTCTCCACAACTGAACTACATCAAATAGATAATTTGGTAGTCAAATATTTGTAAGCTCAATAAATAAAAATTTATTAATCGGTTATACAACTTTGACACATTTTGTTAAATTTTATAGTATTATACACTACCAAATTTCTCACATCTCTTTAAGTTATCACAATTTCTTTGTTTTGTTGCCTAAATAACTAGTGATGGATTATAATATTACTTTTCATATAAATTAAATGATATATATAATATAATATTGAACTCATCGAGAAAATATAAGAAAGAATATTCTTCCGAACATAACTGAAATCCCATGGGAACCTTGAAGACAATGAATGGTGTGGGCGACCTTTTGGACTTATTATAGAAATACAAAATACAAATATAAAATATATATCCTTTTGGCATCATGAGAATAAATATCTTATATTAAAGATCCGTAACATAGACTTTATTTAGGACACGTAAACATTAGTGGGAATAACAAAATCTGAAATGGCAAATTTACAATTATTTTTTAGTGTATATATTACTAACTTAATATTAAATGTTATTCTGTAGAATAATATTTAGCGTTGTTCTCATATGATCAGCTTTTAATTAAAGTAACCTGTTGAAATCAATCATGTGAATTATTATTGGTTCGAATTATTTTTGGGTTTTGTCCTATTTTATATGAGCATACAGAATGGTGAAACACAACTCGTTTTCTTAATAGTGTTTTTTATTTGCTATTAACATGGACTATAACATTTTGTCTAATTTCAATTGTCCACTTCATTTACATAATGTATCCGTAACTCTCAATATTTTCAAAAATTTAATTTTCGTTCATAAATTGACTCGTGACAATAAAGTTTCAATTGAATTTAACGAGTTTGATTTTTCTGTAAAAGATTATTTGACTTGCCAAATCCTCCTTCAGTGTTATCATGTTCCCTGTCACGAAGCCCAGCCAATGTAAAAGAAAAACCAAACTCATACATCCTAGAAGTGATGTGCTACGTTATCTTCTTTCTAGTAATGCTATTTTGTGTAATAAAACAAAGTCTCCCCTGCTTTGCCATGCTTGTCGGTTTGGCAAACATGTGAAACTTTCCTTTACTAGTTCATAGACTATTGTTGATTTTGTTTTTGATCTTGTTTATTCGGATTTGTGGACTTCCCCATTTCCTAGTAGTAGTGGTATAAAATATTGTGTCATTTTTTATATCATTTTTCCCATTATTTGTGAGTTTATCCTTTACGCTCTTGATCTGATACATTTGCTAAGTTTCTACGATTTCGCTATTTTGTAAAAATGCAATTTAACAAATAAATTAAAGCATTTCAATGTGACCACGATGGTGAGTTTGCTAACACCACATTTAACCAACTTTTCACTAAACATGGAATTCATATATGTTTTTCATGCCCCCGCACATCACAACAAAACGGAAAATCTGAACGTGTGTTTTGCACTATTAACAATCTCGTTCGGACCCTCTTGTTCCAAGCACGCTCACCCCCTAATTTTTGGGTTAAAGCGCCTCATATGGCCACCTATCTCCTAAACATTTCACCTTCCTCTGCCATTAACAAAGAGACTCCACACTTTTGCTTATACAACATCAAACCCAACTATTCAAATTTACGAGTCCTTGGTTGTCTCTGCTTTCCCCACCTTGATACCCTCCAAAAACTTTCCCCACGCTCGATCCCTCGCATATTTCTTGGCTATCCATCCAATCACCGTAGGTACCGTTGCCTAGATCTTGCTACTAACAAAATCATAATTTCCCGTAATGTCACATTTAAGAAGATTATATTCTAATATGGTTCCGTCACACCTAACCATGCTCCATCTTATATCTTTCTTGATAATAAACCAAACATTATAGTATGTCAATTCCTTACCAACTCTTTATGTGACTCACCCCACTCCACCGCCTCAAACTTAATCCCCTTCCCACTCGGCCCAACCTGCCACTCCAATCCCACAACCTCTACCTCCCCCTCTACTCAATCGTTGTCCAACCCTAGCTCGACTCACCCTATGATCACTTGCTTCCAACTAGGTAAAAACAAACCCCCTTCGCGTCTTAATCTTAATGTCTACACAATTTTACCTACACCCAAAAGTTAAGTTCATGCTTTAAATGACCTCAATTGGCAATGTGATATGCTTGATGAATATAATGCGCTTATTAAAAATAATATTTGGATTCTTGTGCCACGACCACCTAACGCGAACATTGTTCGTTTTATGTGGTTGTTCAAGCACAAGTATTTGGTAGATTGATCACTTAGCAGATACAGCTCTCCAGCGTATTTTACAGTATGTGAAGGGTACTTTGGGTCATGGTTTGTAGCTGTATTCATCTTCGACTTCTTCATTAGTAGCTTATTCAGATGCTGACTAGGTTGGTTGCCCAACCACTCGTCGCTCTACTTCGGGATATTGTGTTTTTCTTGGCAACAATATAATGTCCTGGTATTCTAAGCGACAATATACTATCAATGTTCTAGCGCAGAGTTTGAGTGTCGTGGTGTTGCTAATGTTGTGGCAGACTTCCTGGTTGTGAAATCTTATTCGAGAGCTTCATTTCCCGCTATGCTTGTGTGTTGTGATAATGTCAGTGTCGTTTATCTCTTTTCTAATCCCATGCAGCATCAACGCACAAAGCACATAGAGATTGATGTTCACTTTGTACGCGATCAGGTTGCTGCGGGTTAGGTTCGTGTTCTACGTGTTCCATCACGCTACCAGTAGGTCGATACATTCATCAAAGACCTACTGTATGTATTATATGACGAGTTTCAAGCCAGTTTGAACGTCTGACCTTCTCCTGCTTCAACTATAGAGAGTTGATAGCAGGTTATTATTTAAACTAAGCTGTTAGCAGAATCTACACTTTATTATATATATATATATATATTAGTTATGTGCAGCCCAATTGTGGAATTAATAAAAACACTATTCATTTTAGCAGTATTTGTAGTGTGACAACGAATCTGATCAAGTTAATTAGGGCTTCGATTTATGGCGGTAGATATTGAAGAGCGGAAGAGAACGAGAAGGAGTAGAAGTGTGGTGTATGTGTACGGAGATAAGTGGCGTCGCCGGTGTCAGAAATGGGAAGGTCGTCGGAGACGATGAGGCGTCAACGATTGATAGGTAGGTGTGGGTAGTACTGTAGGGAACATGAAATCATTAAATGTTGGGAGGTGCGGTACAGAGCAAATCCGTATATCATGATTAATTTAATGATATGATATTTACTGTGTTATTTAATACAATTAATCACAAATATAGTCCATTGACCAAACCAAATTAACATTTTAATCCGTTGACTAACCTATTTACCAAACTAATCCAAGTTTGATCGAATTTTTGTCGATCCCTTCGATTAAAGGACTTCTAACCGTCAATCACATTAATTAATCAAATATTACACTAAGTCAAATATTAAACAAATCAAAGGGGCAAAACATGATTATTATGATCGAAGGTTTCGATCAACAATAAGAGAAAAAGAATCGAACTAGTCGATCAAAGATCTGCCAATAAGATCGAAGGTTTCGATCACTATGATCGAAAATGAGAAAAATAAATAAATAAGTCGATCATATGTGATCGAAGGCACATGTGGCCCAAAAATAGAAAAGTTAGCTGGAGGTTGTCAAATTGTTTGGGGATGGATCTTGTAAATTTCATCTACCTATAAAAAAGTTTAAAATTAAATGTGCTATTTGTTAAATTGAAATGTGATGAAAAGCTATTATATGATATTAATTCGATCATGAATGATCGAAGCCCCATGTATGATTAATTCGTTGGCAGAAAGAAAAATAAATAAATAAGTCCATCATATGTATGATCACTATGATTAAAAACTATTATATCGTTTTCACTTGTGTATGATCGAAACATGCCTTCGATCACATATGATCGACTTATTTATTTATTTTTCTCATTTTCGATCATAGTAATCGAAACCTTCGATCTTGTTGGCAAACCTTTGATCGACTAGTTTGATGCTTTTTCTTTTATTGTTGATCGAAACCTTCGATCATAATAATCATGTTTTGCCCCTTTGATTTGTTTAATATTTGACTTAGTGTAATATTTGATTAATTAATGTGATTGACGGTTAGAAGTCCTTTGATTGAAGGGATCGACAAAAGTTCGAATTCAAAATCAATGAACCGACCCTAATTATTTATATAATTAATTTAAATAAAAATAATTTGAATTCAAAAATACCGAAAGATATTTACATGATTATTTGATGTTTAATAATACCTTACCTCAATTATATTCTTACTCCATCCAGTCGAAACTCAAAAATCTAGAAGCGAGAACAATAATAAATTAAACTTTTACACACACTTTAATTTGTATAATCGTCAAAATGCACGAACTTAATAGAACAATCTGGAATCAAAATTTTTTTATCAGTTTTAAGTTTATTACTTTTAATAAGTAACACGTCACCTACATGTATACAGCTTTTAAATCATTTAAATTTTAATTAATTTTGACACCTAAGGGTGTATTTTTTTCTTACATTTTATATTCTACTGAATATCCTTTTCTGGAAATTATTTATATTTATTAATATGACATTCTTCTTCCTTCCATGCGCATCTCACAATTCCATTCTTTATTTCAACATTTTTAACCTTTAATATTTCAAATTAGTTCATATGTTGAAGTCAAAGGCATTTTTTGAAAATGAAAAAAGCAAAATTACACAAACGAAGGTACAAATTTCACATAACTTTCAGAGTAAATTACATTCATAGGGTCGTTGTGTGTATACGTTATTTCACTTTTAAATTCTGAGTAAAACATTTTTTTTTCGGTCTCAATCTTTTAAGACGGATTTATGTTTGACTTCCGTTCTCTAAGCTTAATGTCAATTAATTTTTAATTGTTAAGTTAGCTTATGTGCATGACACACGAAGGTAAAAATGACTTTTCAAAAAAGGGAACTGTGGTATCTATAAAAGCGAAGGATCTGACAAAGTAGGGGGAAAGAGGAAAGTGATTTTTACCCTCGTGTACCATGCACGTGAAGTGATTTAACGAGTAAAATAATTAACGTTAAAATTATAAACAGGAAGTGAAACATAATCCCGGGTCGAGAACTGAGACCATAAAAAAACAATGCGTGAATTAGGAGTGAGACAATGTACATGTCATAGGACCTGGGGTTGTAATTTACTCTTACTTTGACTTCAATGATATTAAATTCCATTTTATTTTATTTCTATATTGAATCCACATATACATTAACAGCTCACATAACAAATAAACAAATAGATGTATAAATATAAGAATCTTTGGTTAAAAAGTTTTGAATAAAATGTGTATTCAAAGTGTTTTAAAAAATAAAGTGAGTTACAAATTCAGAATCCCAATCATACACGATTTAAGGTGTCCTGCTGTTAATTAAAAAAATATATGGTGTCGACACGAAAACACATTTTAATTAATTTTACCTTTTATATATTATAAAATAAATTAAATTAAATCACAGGCATAAAGTGTCGACAGAAATAATATTCTATCTCTTTAAAAATATTAAATTAAATATTAAATAATTAGAATTAATTAAATTAGCGGTTTTTTTCCTCCTATATTCCAGGCTCTCTCTCTATCTATCCTCTGCGTGTTTCTCTCTCCCTTTCTTCTTCTCCAAATCAATCAAATTGATTCATAAACAATTAAGCATCACTCATAAATTATTATTCCATCTGTAAATCTATCTCCACACACACAAATACACACAGTGAAGGTGTTTGAATGGCTGGAAACGATTGGATAAACAGTTACTTAGAAGCGATACTTGATGTAGGTCCTGGACTTGACGATGCAAAATCATCGTTATTACTTCGTGAACGAGGTCGTTTTAGTCCTACTCGTTACTTCGTTGATAACGTTATCGGTTTCGATGAGACTGATTTACATCGCTCTTGGGTTAAAGTATGTATATCTGTACTTCCTTATATGTATCTGTATGTATAAACTACATCGTAACTGCTTGTTTTGATGTATTGAATTGAATTTTTTATGTTATTAATATGATTACATACATACGTATACAGATGATATGTATATAGATACAGAAGATTAATGAAAATTTAGTATAATTGAAGTTGATGACTTGTGATTTTTAAAGTAAAAACAATTTAACGATCAATATAAAAATACAGTGTGTGTATATATATATTTATGAATGTATGTTTATGTTGATGATGCGTTGAATTGTTTTGTATTAAGAATTACAAGTCGCTAACTTTAAATATTCTAATTTTTTGTTAATTATCTATATGGATCGCCTCTGTGTGTATGTTGTGATTCTGAATTCAATTTGAAGAATCGAGTCTTACGAGTGTGTATTTGAAAATGTAAATGTAAATATACATAATTGAGTGGGCAAAAACAAATTATTTTGTTCTTTTTTCATTTTTGAGGGTAAAACTCATAAAATATCATTAATACTCTTATTTTTTTTTTTACTTTTTACGTGATTTGAAATTTCTCGAGGGGCAGCTGCCCCCTTCTACATCTGCCCCTGTGTGTTGATTTATTGAACTTTTATGAACTTGAACTGTACTTGTATGAATTGAAATGAAGAGTTGAATTGAATGAACTGAATTGTGCAGTTTTTGTTCTTTAATTATGCGTCTGTGGATTTATGTATGTTTTTGTTGGTGATTGAAGTGTTATGTGTTGCTCTGTTTTTGTTTTCTGTTTGTTGTTGAAAGTGGAAAATAATTATTATTGTATGCATATGAAGGCGCAAGCAACAAGGAGTCCGCAAGAGAGGAATACCAGGCTTGAGAATATGTGTTGGAGGATTTGGAATTTAGCTCGTCAGAAAAAACAGGTTTTTATTTTCGTTTATTGATTTAAATGTTGTTATACGCCCAATTTTGGTTTTTATGTAACCAGGTGTTATTTCAGTTGGTGAGTTTTATATGAACTGATGGAAAAAGTAGCTTAGTTTTGGATGCAGATTTGATTTCTCAACTTTTTGTGTTTTATGAAAGAAATTCATTCCACTTCAGAAATTTGTTTGTCTCACAACCAGACTCGTAATTCAAAATTGAACCTTAAGATACATCTGATGTCTCTGAAGTACATTTGACAAATGGGTTATTGTTATGTTGTATGGAAAGTTAAATAGTTGGTGCATCTGTTTTTTTGAAATTAGACTGCCATTTCTATCAATACCTCTGTTAATGTGTTCAATTTGTTTATTTTAGCTTGAGAGTGAGGAAGCTCATAGAGTGGCCAAACGTCGTATTGAGCGTGAAAAGGGTCGCAGAGAAGCAGTTGCTGACATGTCAGAAGACTTATCTGAGGGGGAGAGAGGAGAGCCCATCAGTGATGTATCTGTTCACGGTGACAGCCACAGAGGCCGTTTGCCCAGAATGAGCTCTCTGGATGCCATGGAGGCTTGGGCTAATCAACAGAAGGGGAAAAAGTTGTATCTTGTATTAATAAGGTCACTCTCTCATACCCTTCACTTTTCACTAGTAAATAAGTTGCATTTAATATATCCATAATGTATGAGCAAACAATCAGTATTAGAAGGATACAAGATATTCCATAATTTGTATTCTTTTTGTTTGTGTTTTTCTTCTCTCTTTATTTTTAATGTCACTTGCTGCAAAAAATAGTACATCTATCATGAAAGGTCTGAAGTGTTTTATGCTTTAGAATCATAAAATGTGACATCTTAGATTCAGTCCGCAAATACACAAATGAGTTGAATCACAATCATTCTGCTAGTTAGACAATACACGAAACACATGAAATACAATCATACAACCTATTCCCTCTTAGATTGACTAGATGTGAAGGGAGCTACTAATCAATTCAAACAAATACATCAATTTCTTCTCTTTGTGCGTCTTGTCTGCAACGCTGAATGATGATCGTTGACGTTCTCTGATAAATTTCTTACAGCCTTCATGGGTTAATACGTGGTGAAAATATGGAGCTTGGTCGTGATTCTGATACAGGCGGTCAGGTAACAATTCCAGTGTTCCTTTTGTTCGATATGAAATCATTTTAATTTCTTGAAATTGTATTTCTTCATCGTTTTTGATGTTGCACAATCATTTGCAGGTTAAGTATGTTGTAGAACTTGCAAGAGCTTTAGCTTCAATGCCTGGTGTCTATCGAGTCGATTTACTTACGAGACAAGTAGCCTGTTCAGAAGTGGACTGGAGTTACGGTGAACCAACAGAAATGTTAGCTCCACATAACTCAGATGGTATGACAGATGAAATGGGAGAAAGTAGTGGTGCTTATATAATCCGTATTCCATTTGGTCCGAAGGACAAATATATCCCTAAAGAGCTACTCTGGCCTCACATCCCTGAATTTGTTGATGGTGCACTTAGCCACGTAATTCAAATGTCCAAAGTTTTGGGTGAGCAAGTTGGAGGTGGGCACCCTGTCTGGCCCGTTGCCATCCATGGTCATTATGCAGATGCTGGTGACTCAGCAGCTCGATTATCTGGTGCTTTAAATGTACCCATGCTTTTTACGGGTCACTCACTTGGAAGAGATAAGTTGGAACAACTTCTGAGACAAGGAAGATTAACTAAAGATGAAATCAATTCTACTTATAAAATCATGCGTAGGATAGAGGCTGAGGAGACGAGCCTTGATGCCTCTGAGGTGGTCATAACTAGTACCAGACAAGAGATAGATGAACAGTGGCGTTTGTATGATGGGTTTGACCCAGTGTTAGAGAAGAAACTTAGAGCGAGGATCAGGCGTAACGTGAGCTGTTATGGCAGGTTCATGCCTCGCATGGTTGTAAGTGCCAAAATGCCCTACACTGTGAATTTTGTATTCTCTCTTTCTAGGGGTTGAAAAATGGGCGGGATGGGAACATTGGGTAACGGGTCAGAAGGGAAATGGTTCAAAACAGGTAAAATGTCGGTACGCGTTAACATGGGTTGGTCTGGAATTGCGGCCGGGTTGACCCATAACACTCTTTGTCCAAAAAATTTTACTAAGTTAGGCAGTTAGCGTGTCAGATTTGATATAAAAGTTATTCAACTTCAATAATAATTCACCTTGTATTTTTAGTAGTAATATGATTCATTGGGTTTATGCATTATTGCCTTAATGACCCATTTGACCCATTTCATTTTAAGCTGATTTTACCCGTTTGACCAATTAGATAATAGAACTCCTGAATCAAGCCTTCTCTTCTTTAGGTGATGATAATTCCACCACCATTTTTGATAGATCCACCATCAGTGTGCATTATTTTTTTATACAGTACAACCCCGTGATGCCTAGTTTTGGTGTATCTATCAAAAGTGGTGGTGGAATTATCGTTACCCCTTTTCGTTAGTAACGGAATTAATCACTTTAATTACTGGCAGGTAATTCCTCCAGGGATGGAGTTCAATCATATTGTTCCACATGAAGGTGATATTGATGGTGAAACAGAAGGAGGGGAAGATCATCAGGCTTCTCCCGACCCACCTATCTGGACAGAGGTTTGATTTTCTTTATGATTAGTTTATTTTTAAGCTGAAGACTTAAGACAGATATCTATTGCATTTCCATGTTTCATTTTTCAGTCTATTTCCATTTTAATATTTTTTAGAGGAATCACAAGTCCCTAACCTCAATTTATGCAGATAATGCGTTTTTTTACCAACCCACGAAAGCCCATGATACTAGCCCTTGCTAGGCCAGATCCTAAAAAGAACCTTACAACTCTGGTTAAAGCGTTTGGAGAGTGTCGTCCGCTAAGGGAGCTTGCTAATCTGGTATGTTGTGATTATCATATGCTTTTTCTGACACCTGATTGAATAGTATTTGTCATTAAGTATACTTTTACCCTCATTTTGCAGACTTTAATAATGGGTAACCGAGATAACATCGATGAGATGTCAAGCACCAGTGCTTCAATGCTGCTTTCAATTATTAAGATGATTGACAAGTATGATCTTTATGGTCAAGTGGCATATCCTAAGCATCATAAGCAGGTTGAAGTCGCTGACATCTACCGCCTAGCTGCCAAGACCAAGGTAAATGAATAATCATATTGTATGTGGTATTTATAATTGATGAATAATTCATCTTGTTTTACTACATATGAATGATGTAGTCTTTAACATGAATATTGCTCTTATAATGAATAAATTTTGAATTATGGAAGAAAAGGGGAAGTATAACCTAGTTTAACTTGTTGTTGCAGGGTGTTTTTATCAATCCAGCTTTCATAGAGCCATTTGGACTTACTCTGATCGAGGTGAGTCTTCTGGCCTTTTTTTTTTTTTTTTTTTTTGCAATTTGGTACACATTTCAGAATATTAAACTTGGCCTTACTCATTAATTTACATTAAACAGGCAGCTGCTCATGGGTTACCAATGGTTGCCACAAAAAATGGAGGCCCTGTGGATATACATCGGGTGAGTTATGTCTATTTTATTTAGAGGTGGAGGTCTCAACCTACTAACTTGTGAAAGGGTTGGTTGGGGTTCTGTTCTATCTCTAACGAATCACATGTATTGAAAGCCACCTAGAATGTATTTCTAATGCATAAAACCTCATAAATAATTTTATTCGTAAAAGTAGAATACTTTTGAAATGATATATTGCTTGTAGTTCTTATATGTCGCACTATTTATTCAAAAGGAAATGGACTTAATGGGTCGAAAAGTCACCCAAAGTGTATTTTCAATGCATAGAACCTCCGAAATCATTTAATTAAAAGTAGTTTATTATTGAGATTATATAATTTTTGCAATCATAGTATTGGCGCACAAATTGTTCACAAAAAATTTCAAATAAAATTGGGCAAATTTTTTTTTGGTCAACCCAACCTACTTAAATATGTATCCAAAAGGTTACCTAGTTTTGACCCATCACTCACCCCACCCATTTTGCTACCTCTAGTTTTATTAAATGTTATTTGTTAGTTAACTTTGAACTAGGTCGGTGAATTGATGATGCCATCTTTACAGGTACTTGACAACGGTTTGCTTATCGATCCCCATGATCAACAGTCAATTGCAGATGCTTTATTAAAGCTTGTTGCAGATAAGCAACTTTGGGCCAAATGTAGGGCAAATGGATTAAGAAATATTCATCTGTTCTCATGGACCGAACATTGCAAAACTTATCTTTCGCGGATAGCAAGTTGTAAACCAAGGCAACATGGGTGGCTAAAAAATGACGACGATGATGAAAATTCAGAATCTGACTCACCTAGTGATTCCCTAAGAGATATGCAAGATATATCTCTAAATTTGAAATTTTCAATGGATGGCGATAAAGAAAATGATAATAATAGTAAGTTGGAGAATGCTGTTTTGTCATACGAGAAAGGTGTTGGCAAAAGTGCACAAAGGACAGTTTCAGGAGAAAAAAGTGAACAACTTAAATTCCCGGCGTTGAGGAGGAGAACACATATTTTTGTAATTGCTATTGATGATGACGATATTGGATCTCTTTTCGAAAATGTTAAGAAAATTTTCAAGGCTGTCGAGAACGAAAAGAGTGAAGGTTCTGTTGGATTTATATTGGCGACATCCTTACGCATGGCTGAAATCCATTCTTTTTTGGTCTCAAAGGGTGTGAATCCGTCGGATTTTGATGCTTTTATTTGCAATAGTGGTGCTGATCTTTATTATTCATCTTCACATTCGGAGGATAACCCGTTTGTGTTTGACTTGTATTACCATTCACATATTGAGTACCGTTGGGGTGGTGAAGGGCTCAGGAAGACTTTGGTGAAGTGGGCATCTTCTATAATTGACAAAAAAGCCGAGAATAAAAATGAAGAACATGTTGTTACAGAAGATGAAGAAGTTTCAACCAATTATTGTTATGCTTTCAATATTCATAAGCCGGGACTGGTTAGTTCATTAATGATGAAGTCTAGTTATTTTTATATTATTATACACTCTGGCATGACGTATTTGTTTTAACCTGTTTACTTACTTGGTTGATCCAGGTTCTGTTTTATAGCTAAAAAGATAGGAAGTCAAAAATAGTTTTTAATGCATGAATTCCCCTAAATTGTTCTGTTCAAAGATCTTTTAGGGGAAAAAGTGTTGTCGTGTCATTCAACCTGACCCAGCCCATTTTGGTCCGTACTATTGAATGCTTCACCCAAACCTGTTTTTACCCGTATCCCCAACCCATCCATTTTTCACATCTGCTATTGGTATAGATTTCATGTTGCATGAGTAAATTAATTTAAGTATGTGTGTGCCTGGTTATGTTGCATGAGTAAATTAATTATAAGTATGTGTGTGCCTGGTTTGTTTATGCAATGTATTAATTTACTGGTTGAATTTGTAGGTTCCTCCTGTTAAGGAACTTCGGAAGTTAATGAGGATTCAAGCTCTTCGCTGTCATGTTATTTATTGCCAAAATGGAAAGAAGATTAATGTGATTCCAGTGTCAGCATCTCGTTCTCAAGCCCTTAGGTAACTATAGCTTTCTTGCTATACGTTTGCTCATCTATGGTTTAAAATTAGAAAGTGTAGGCTATCGTTATAAAAAACAAATAATAAAATTTCTAATTGAAAAGTATATGAAAAATGTTACTATAATAAACAAACATAAAATAGTAGGATAAAAAGAAAAGAATTATGGTGTAAGAGAAAAGGAGAAGGATAAAAGGATCAGTGTTTATCTGGAACATCTGAACATCGCATAAAGTGTAATTTTAATGCACAAGACTTTCCTAATCATAGATTATTGTTACCATAATATAATTTGCAGTCAAATTTGACTTTTTTTGTTTTTTATAAAAAGTTCAGTTTAGGACAAGTGGTACAGGTGAAAACATGTTGTTTTGACCCGTTACTCAGTCCACCCATCTTGATATGAATTATTAGAATTTGACACATTATACACCTTCAGGTACTTGTATCTCCGGTGGGGTATGGACTTGTCAAAGGTGGTAGTTTTTGTTGGAGAAAGTGGGGACACAGATTATGAAGGATTTCTGGGTGGCATTCACAAATCGGTTATATTGAAGGGAGTTGGCAGCAGTACCACCAATCAACTTCATGCTAACAGAGTCTACCCACTTTCAGATGTAACACCTACAGAAAGCCCCAATCTTATTCAGACACCTGCAGAATGTAGCAGTGCTGATATCCGTGCTTCATTGGGAAAACTCGGTGTTCTTAATTCATAAAGAATTATATTATATTATTGTTTCTGGAGTCAGGCTGATTGCCTTCTGCTCCACATCCCAGTTGCAATGCATTTCATTATATTTTTGTTGCTCACCCAATATGCATGTACATGAATACTCTAGTTTATGTACCTATAAGAGGAGTACCATAACTTGTACAGAATTAATAAATGGGCGTATTATATTCCTCTTGTGGTTTTATGTCTTGTTTAAGTGAGTACTCTATTGTATGACTTATAGTGATGGAAATATTGTCTTGAGATATCATCGGTTATTCACTGGATTAAATACAGTTTTAGATAGTCTTTAACCATCGGAGCAATAGCTTATCGAAAGGCTTTTTAACTGAAGACTTATTGTAGCATAACCAGTTGATGAAGAAAAAGTAATGTATTGTTTTTATGGACTTATTCAAATGGTTAAGTTGTAGTATTAAGTGTAACCTCAAAGTTACAAACTGGAAGTTTTTGCAGTTTGAAGTGAAAAATAACAAATGGATGGTGTTTAATGTTCTGATAAAACAACTCAAAAACAGAAAAAGTGGCTTTTAACGAACCCTGAAACTTTTAGAAAATTAGAAATGTACAACTCGTGATGAATGCTAAACAAAACATTACAACACTATTCCTACGAGAAATAAAAATATTATATTATATACCGTTGATTCTTGACTTCTAATATAATTCAGTCCATTGGAAAGATGAAGTTCAGTCCATTGGAAAGATAAAGATCATGACTTCTAATATGACTTTTGGATGAAACACAATAACTAAGACAATATCCAACAGCAAAACCACATGAACAAGTATGGTATCTTCTAACTACAGAGACCATTGGTAAGCAAAAAAAGAAGAAGCTCTTTTGGAAGACTATTGAGCAGGAATGGACAAACCAATTACTTTAAAAGGCGAAAAACTGAAATGATATAGAAATCACAACATTGAGTTTCTGGGCAAATTGTTTTGAATTCTCTGTTCCATTAGAATACAACAGAGGAACAAACCCCATATTTTGTTCTACACTAAAATTTACCAGCAGAACCAAGAGATGGATCTCATTGAACAAGCAGCTTTGAGTCACATGCCACAATCTTAACTCGACCAACATTTTCTTGGTGTTCGTCGTACTTGAAAAGAGCATCTTGAAGAATGAATGTCCAGACGTTGTCACAGAATCTGTAGGTGTGCAAATGCCCCTGTTTAACATTATAAGAAAAGATCAGCATCAACACAGTGACGACAAAATGGATCAACTGTAAAAGCTTACTAGTAGTGGTGGCAAAACAGACGGGGCAATGGATCATCATCCACAATATTCCAGATATTTCTAGAACTAAATGGAGTTAGGAAGTTTTAAGCATTTAAGTGTACTTTAGACAACATCTAGCCATTCAACCACTGATAGCTAAAGTAATATATTTTACCCATTTGACATGTCATCAGTTACATAGAGCCCGAAACGACCTGGTCACACACAGGTGGGGTGAAAATTTCCACCTCTACTTATTAGATACAATTAAGGTTCAGGTTTGTTCCAATACTTGAGTCAGGATAAGAGGCTCTCCGCTTATTGCACTGGAGGTGAGCAGAGTTACACCTGGGCTCTACATCTTCTCTAATTGGGTATTTACAAGTATTGTTGAAAACCCAGATATTTTTTGGACAATATATAATAAGATCAAGCTCATAAATGACCTAGTGATTTATTAAATAGTTAGGTTTGTTCTCAAAGGTTACATGAGAGTTTGACTGCAGACACACTTTCTCAAAGTTGGCAGATGATCATACATTATACGATAGCTGTTATGATTTAGAAATAGGATATAGAGCATCTACAACCTTAACTAGTCACTTAAAATTCTAAACCTTTATTTGTGCATCAGTGTGAGTATAAAATGGCTTATGCATCTCATAAATTAAGCTAAGGCTGTTTAGACCAAGCATATTCTATTAATAAATCTACTCATGTTGGGAACTGTGTGACAAATAGAACTCACATATCAATTAAGCAAGCCAAAGATCACAAGAAGGCTTATTTCTTCGAACAGATAGAGCTGCTTACCTTAATGGACACCTTGGTCTTAACCTGAGATTCCAGTGCCTCAGCCATTGACTACAACCAATGAAATAAGGAGTCATGATCCACTTATTAATCAGCTTTGTGCATAATACATACGCATGGAGCCTAGCACTAATTTAGAGAAGCTCAAAAGAGACCTTGTCAAACTGAACAAGCACTTGGATAGCCAGCTCTGGGCCAAGAACACCGCTTGACACCATCTCATCCAATGTTTCAGTCAAACACATTCCAATTGTTGACCTACGGTACAACTCAAATGTTGCCATGAAAGACCTGCAAAATCTAAAGAGAAAGATCCCAAATTTATCCAAGAAACTCCACAAAATCATCATTACATACAAAAACCTTCAAATCCAAGAACCATGTTCCATCACCTACTCACTGAAATCACATAATCATAAAAAACTCAAAGCAATTGACTCCTTAAGCATCAAAAATTGAATAAACTGTACAGTCAAAATAACAAAAAGACACTAGTGTGTCATACATTTCTAAACCTTAATTTGAGATTCACACACTAAAAGGACATGATTTTCGCACAAGTTAAAAATTATATTGATTATACATAACTAACCAAATTTATTAAACCAAACAAAATAAAATGACTAATCTGTAACAAACAGATATCACATAAATGTGCACCAGATTATCAAAATACACATAAATTAATGCATGAATTCAACGTTCATAAACAGTCAAACATAACTTGAATCTAACATCAACATCTAAAATAATCAGACATAAGAGGTACCAAACTTGAATCAAACAACATAAAACTCAAAATGTGATATCACATTCATTTTCACAATTATGATAACAAACATACACACACATATATGTTCAGATTCAGGCTTCATACACAGTGAATAACACAGAACTAAAATCTAGTATCAAAATCTACACTAATCATTCACATAATTACAAATCGGAACACAAATTGAACCATATAAAACTCAAAATGAGAACAAACAGAAACTATCACATGAATTTACACTTTATGTATAATATAACCACAAATATAAGCTCAAATTCAATAATATATATACAAACAGTATATATATATAAATCATCAATCATCGAAACATAAATTAAACTAAAGAACCTCAAAATTTGAAACAAACAGGAGCTATCACATGAATTTACACGATACTATCAAACATATGCGCAAATTTATGCTCAAATTTAATAGTATATATACATTATATAGATACAAATAAAATATTACAAAATTTATGTGTTTTTATTTGATGATTTGCGAGAATTTGACTCACTTTTTCTCCGCTGTTGGAAGCGTTTGTGAGCAGAGGGAGAATGAGATCTGCTTTTTATATCCTAGCTTTTGTAGCTCTGGCTTTATATAGGCGGATGTGCTAATGCTTGATTGAGAAATTGATGAATATACCCCTGGTCTTTTTCGAGAAAAGTGAGTGTTTGAAGATATTTGTAGGTTAAATTCGTCCATACGGATTTTAAGTTTCTAGATGATTAAACGCAGCCCAGTTGTAGGTTTTTTATGGCCGGCCCATTTAGAATTCAGATACTACGGTACTTGGACCGTACTATAAATGAGAAATGTCTTTTTTTTTCTTTTTTCTTTTTCTTTCTTTATTATTGTATCTTTCTTAATTAATTTATATATCTTTATTCAAGACTAAAAGTCAGAAGATTGTAATGAAGCTCGACAAATGTTCAATTACCCTAAACTATCAATTTGCGAGGGGTTGTAAACATTAACGGTGTCGTTTAAATTGCACCACGTGTGATTGAATACAAATTAAGTCGTAGTTGTTGACTTACTTAACTTAAGGGAAAAAAAAAGATGTATATAAAGTAACTTTACAATGTATTCTTAAAGATGATGTTCTATACCAATTTGAACAAAAAAAAAGAGCTTAAAATAAAACAAATAGTGCAAATTAGTGTTCATACCTCTCGCAAATTGATAGTATACGGTATGAAATTAAAAGCAAATTGGTCATTATAACTTAATTTATAAATAATAAAATTTGTAGTCAATATTAGAGTAAATTATGTTTATCAAAGTGACTCATTATCTATGGGAGGTTCTGAGTTCAATATTACTTAGATAAAATGTGTAAGAAATATGTGAGCACTGTTGTGTGAGTGTTTAACTTTTCTCTTCTTCTTTTCTAAACAAAATATCCAATTGACTCCATTTTAAATGATATTTTAATTCGACGTGAATACTTTATATAAAAATATCTCGTTAAAATTATTTATTATCGTATAAGTTAAACGCTCACTATTAACAAATTGACCACTATAAATAAGAGAAAATTACTCTTACAATTGACGATTTGATTGATTATTCTTACGATTGGTTTGTTCATAGGAATAGACAACAAAGCATTAGTAGGGGAGCTTGACATGTCCTTCCAACAAACTTTTATTAACATTTTTTTTACGTGGAAGGGGAGAAAAAGAAAGTTGGATAAAGGTAAAAGGACTGTATATGAAAAATTTATGTTATGTTTTTTTTCTTAACTTCTAACCTAATAGTTCTAACTAATTACAAAAAGTCAGAATTATTAACTATTGATTAAAACATGAATAACTAAAATAATTTGCTCATTCTTCTCTCTAAAATCCCTTCCCTCTTGATCCTATTTCTTAAAGTAATTGTACTATGCTTATAAACATTTATATATAATAAGTAGTGTAACAAATAACAATAGTACTATAATGGGAAAATATAAGTTTTGTAAAATAAAAAACAGAAGAGAAACAAAATGGGAAGTGGGGACACAGTTTAATCTTAAAAATACCCTTCAATATCTCATGAAAACTTGAGATTCTTTGTTCATATGATAAAATCTTTAAAATTACCATGATAAATTGCCAATTCACTTTGTGGATTGAATATAAGGTGTAGTATAAAAATGAGCAAAATATACTTTAAAACATGCATATTTCTCTGTTGCTGCCAAAAGAATGTGTAACCACCTACATCGTATCCTTTCACAAGTATTTATATAAACATTTGTTAATGGCTATTTCACCACACCTTTTCAAAGGTACCACCGACATCTCTATATTTATCTGTTTGGTAAAAAGACCAATGAGCTGTGCTCTAGGCATATCTAGCAATATCACATAACATAATAAGACCAAAACTACCATTCACCCGAAAGTACAACCATCCATGCAAATTGTACAACTAGAATTCTGTCAAAGATAGTAGTTGTTGCTCTAGTTCATCACAAAAGTTATCATCATTTTGTGCACCGTCTTGCATTCCTGAATTCTCAATGAACTCGACTGCTTCAACGTTTTCAATGATGTTTTGTTGCTCACAGCTCTGGTTTTCAATGAGATGTTGTTGGTTGAGTCCCGTTTTCTGATAAAACGCTTCTTTATGATTGTTCCAATCTTCAGTTGTTTTCTCGATGACATCTCCGATCAATGTCTGATTAACAGCAATGTGCTTTATATCTTGGGTGCTCACCACCTTTTCAGCCTCTTTAGCATGACAAACAAACACACACACACACATAAAGGCATCAAAGACAAGAAAAACAAGGCTTCAATATAGCTGGCTATTCCGAACCAATGACTTAGGAACGGGTCAATTCAGGAAATGCTATATCTAAAAATGTTCAAACAATAAGTGTTAGCTTAAAGGAAGGGGACGGTCAAATTCACCAATGGGCTGGAAGTCACCCCAAAGTCTATTTTATTGCATACAACCTCCTAAATAGTTATATTCAAAGATTTAGATCAATATTGTAATAATAATGTATTGTAATCATGATTGACACATTCCTTATTCATTAGAAAATGGACATAAAAGTGTTTTTGGATTAACCTAACCTAACCTGCCCGGCCAAGGCCCATTTCAACCCGTACGAAACATTAGCCCCTTTCAACCAAAATCCATTTTGACCAGTTACTCATCCATTTTGCAACCTCTGGTATTTACAAAGATGTTAAGACATTTAAGGTCAAACATGTGAGTCTTCATATATTAGAAGTTTCCACATGCAATCGGAGTTTTTTTCTTCAAGATATCAGAACCTTTTAAGTTTCTCTTTAACACGAAAGAAGGTTAAACCTGTGATCTGTTAAATTCAAAATCTGTTAATGGATCTTTTTCTTTCAATTTCGAAGTCTTTCATGTCGATAAATCATTTATGAATTTGAACATTTGTCAGTTTGACCTGAAATGTCAAAATGCTTAACAGAATAGTCAACTAAGAGAAAAAGATATCATATAAGATAGAACCTTTGATGGCTAGCTCTTTGGCCATGGCATAATCTCTTGACATTTTCTTCAGTGAATCGAGATCAAGTTCTTTTCCCTGGATCACAAACACAAAATATATTAGTACCTCAAACTGATTATGATTTTCAGATTTTATTGGGTCAAAACAATTACATCTGAAAAAGCTGGTAAAATTTTGTTGCAAGTAACTTGATTCTTTAGAGTAGATGTAGAACTAAATAACTATCCGTAAGTTCATTTAAATGAAGCGGATTTTGGTTCTTGACGTCAAAATAGATATGTCGTAAACGCACATCCAGATAATTCTTTGTTCGTTATGTAGTTCTGGTACTTGAAATCACTATAATCACTTTGAAAATGTGTATCCCAAGATACTGCATAACATAAATGAGTTTGTATGCTCACCATGTCCATATGGATGTACCGCTCAATCTGTGTATCTGCAAATAACCTATTCACCCAATGCAAGGAACTCAAGTAAGAACTGATGAGGTTTGTAATTTAACACATGTTAAGCAACTTGGTGAACCAAGGTCCTTGACTTTACAAAGATCATATACAAGAAAAGTCCATGGTTTTTGAAAGAGGTGGCAAAACAACCGAGTCAGAAAAGGTTGGGTAGTGGGTTAAAATGAGTTCAGGTCAAAACGAATAGGTTCGGGTTAGGTGGATCTGCCAACACTTTTTTGTCCATTAAAATTTGAAATAACTAATGGTAAATATAACTAAAACAGTCCTACCTATACAATGTTATAATTTCTTTTAAAAAATACAAGTTAGAATGTTGTAAGCATTCGAATACACATTAGACAACTTTTGACCTAACTAACGCGTTTGACCCATTTTGCTTGTTTCATATTTAACTACTGTTTTATATTTTATCCATTTAATCCGTTATCGAACATATAAAACCAGAATCGACCGTTTAATGAGTTGAGATTGCCACCTCTAGTCTTCGAATCACAAAGAAGAAACCTTTAGTGGTTGCATATGCAAACCAACAATGAAATTGGAAATTATGGTAGAAACATGATTTACTTTTTATTCGCATGTTCAACGCGGGCATTCTGCAGATACGTTAGTTCATTCAGCCTCTCTTCTACGGATCCTTCCTTCAAGTCGATAGCCCCATAAAGGAATAAATTCCTTTCTAGCATACTATTGACTAAAAGAGGAACAGCTCCTATATTCGCTTTCTTTGCATCACAAACCAGTTCCTTGAGCCTCTTCATTTCCTCTGCTAAATGGGAGGTAAATTACCATCTGTTATTCTGTTAGCCTAATACTAGAATATATTACAGACACAAACACTCTCTCGCACCCGCGCACACTTGTGTGATGTATAAACACATAATTTCAACCCATTTACTTATAAATGGGCCGATTCGGGTTATTCTTAATATCTAACGGATCAAACAGGTAAAACCAAAAAATTTAACTTAAACGAAAATGGGTTGAAGGTCACTGACAGTATAATTTTAATTGCATAGAACCTCCTAAATCATTCATTCAAAAATAATGCCAAGTATGCCTAGTTTCATAAGCCTAAAACCATGCCTAAAGAGATGATTGGTGGACATGAGAATACAATTGGTGAATATAAAGAAAGAAAATAAGTGGAATCCAAGTGTCACTAATTGAATAGTTAGGTCTATTTTTAGGCTTACATATATAGGCACATATAGCAAAACTCTTGTACAAAGTATTTCACTATTTTGTGTCAGCCCAACCTCACCTGTCAGTTTCAGCCCATACAAGTTTCCGTGTTTCAACCTGTGCCCAACCCACCCAGACCTGCCCATTTAGCCACCTTCACTATAAAGCAACGAATTCTGACGTGATAACTTACGTATGGAAATATAAATTCTGAAGGGAGGGTTGAATGGTTGTGTTTCATGTAGGCAGTATAGGCAATAAAGACCACCCAGCCTGTGTGATATAGAAGCAGAAGACGTCATGTAACCTGCAGAAGAACATATGCACTGTTATTCATTATTAAAAAGAATTTAAGAACACCCATTATAAATCTAAGTTAAAATTCCGAGGGTATACCTAAGCAATGACCATACAGAGATTGCATAAAAAATCCCAGTTTTGTATTAGGCTTAGCTTCAAACATACAAGAGAACTTTTTCGAAAGCCATATCCTCTTCATGTCGGCTAATGTAGTCATTTCATCCTGAAATAATTCCAATAAAATCAATGACTTTAAAACATGTGAAATAACAAAGTTCGCCAAAAGAGTACTACTATTACTACATTAGTGGTGGCAATTTCGACTCATTTACTTATAAATGGGGTCAATTCAGGTTATGTTTTATCTTGAACGGGTCAAACAGGCACAATTCATTCAAAATAGCTAAAAAGTAAATGAGCCAAACAGGTCAAAAGTACCCAAAAACATATTCCTAATGAATAAAACGTCTTACAACATTTTATTCAAAAAATAGATTATTAACAGACTAGTGTATATTTTTGGAAATCAACATCGATCGTTGACACCCAGAAAAAAAACCATTTGACCAGTTAACCAACCCGCCTTACCTCCCCATTTTGTCACCTCTACCAACTAATACTGAATGAAAGTGACAATAATAATAATAGAAAAAGGCGTGAGTACCTCTGCAAACTCGCTAATGAGCTCATCGATGTCAAGTTTAAAGGGGTTCAGATCCATTGTGTCAAAAACTTGGAGTATTAGTTTCCTCACACATACATCATAAGTCACCTGATAATCAAAGTTCATTATTAAGAATAACATTACCAAACGACCAAATCACGTAGAAATGTATAATGAGTATCATTGATGTTCTCATTCAACTTTTAATCCCTTAGTTAAATGCATCATTGACCCGAGAAAGAGGTATACATTAAACTTCTGATTTTAGAATATCATATGTCGTGTGACAAATATTAGCATTGTTCATTGTTATTGTTTTCTCTCCCTTTTGGAGTCAACTAACGACTATTGGTTACTTATTATGTTCTTTATCAATATAAGAGCCACTATATAAACGATGAATTTATTTACGCACTGCAAACTCAACATAAACCGGCTAAATAGTATTCATCTATATGAATTATAAAGGTTCCCCCTTTTCACAATAATGAAGAAAATTACTATCCATTTTGACCAATTTGTGTCTCTGAGGACTTTCATCGAACACTTTATAGACACAATTTATATGCAGCTTATGTACATACACAAATTATAAGCAGCTTATGTACATACACAAATTATAGTTTAATACAGAATCAGCGTTATCGAACTAGTACGTGATCTTTCTAAAAGTAAAGAGAGAGAGAGAGAAGAATAAAACCTACCAAGAAATTGAAACTTTAAACTTATGTAATCGTCGTCGGTGACCGGTGCAAAAGGATGATAGAAGAATAAAATACAACAGCAACTTAAAACTCCCTTTTTGCTTGAAGAAGGTCACAAAACCCAAAACCCACCTCTCGGAATCTTAAGATTTCTCTATTTCGCAAAGGCTTCGAATCAAGGGTTCGCAAAATTTTAACGTTTGCGTGAGAAAGCGAAAAATTTCCACCTATTTTCCGAAATTTACCCTGACGAATCCTTTTCTTTCGAAATTCATCCAGAGAAACCCCCCATTTACGAAATTACCCTTGGGAATTCTCTCTATTTTCGTAATTAACCTTGTAAATTCTTTTTCTAAAAAAATGCCTCTAATCTATTGAAAACTTGCGATTTCATCCACATTCACAAAACACTTTGCGGAATATACTAATTATGTATGTATGGGATTCGCTTTCATTTTTGCTTGATCCGTAAATATTTTCTTTCCTATTTCTAGAATTTTAAATAAATGGTAACTCATTTTCTTGTACATATATTTATTAATTATTAATTAAAAATTGTCCTTTCTTAATTAACTCCAAAGTTTCTCCGTTAAGCGTAGTCAAATTTCAATAATCTTTTTTTCAAATATATATACATATGCCCACATGACTCAATAATACCTACTATATAAACACAAATTGTAAAAACATAGCACAATCAAATCGATAACCAATGGATGATATAATGGCGCTACTATTGCTATTGGGACTAATATGGCTGACTACTTTGCTACATTGTATTTGCGAAATATACCAAGTGTGCATATCCTATATGCGGTGCATAATAGCAATCTGTCTGACCGCGAAAGAGAAGACAAATCGAGCCATTGGTTATCCTTAACTCGAAGTTGTCCTATGTGTCAACATCCTTGTTCGTATAACATACTTTAGTCTTGTTTCTTTATACGGCTTATTTTATTTATCGTACGTGTTTAGTTGATCGGTTTTGTATTCTCTTGTTACATTTACTCAGAGTACTAACCATTATTTCTGTTTTTCTCCTTGTTCGTTACGAGTGTGAGATTTAATTAACATATTTTTTTGTTTGTTTCGTGTGGCATTGATTTGTGTTTTTATTGTTTTCGTGTGTAAGTTTATGCAACAATTAGGATGAACATACATCATTAGTTTAAATCGATTTAGTTACTAGAGAAGTCTTCAATGTTACTACATGCGTGTCTAGTTCATTAATTGAACTCTACTTCATTAATAATAGCAAAATTAATAGTTATTCTCACATACTTTTAAGTATTGAGGGAGTATTTTTGTATGCGTAAGAAACTTAGTGATTGTAAAAATTACATGTATACATTTGATCCTTAATAATAATATTACCTAAACTTACATAATGTCGTGTAAGTGAGTACAATGTCGGTGCAAATGACTACTATTTGTGTAAATGTGAGAAATTAGTGGTTAAATTGTAGATAGTTTTACTTCTTTTAAAGCTAATATTATCTAACATTATCTATTAAATGTCAATGTTAATTGTTGCACTTTAACCACTTAACTTGCTTCACCACTTAGCTAATCTGAAATGAAACATGATACTAACATAAAATGATTGATGTACTTGAAAATATAGACATAAATTATATATTATATTGTAAAAATACTAGAATCCACTTATAGTATACTGTAAAAATTAGATTAATTTTCAGGAATATTTGTTAAGCATATTTAGTATTACTCTATAAAACAATAGAGTAGTTAATGCATGTTTTGAATTTTTAAGGACATAACTTACTTTATCAGAACCCAAAATATGATCACCAAGAAACACACATCCAAACACAAAATCATCTTGTCAACCCTACACAATAATCATCCAAAAGAATTAAAACTAGAATTATCACTAAATCGGAAACTCCGTCTTGATCATAGCATTTGGGGTAGGTGTGGTTTGGTTGGACAACAAGTGGGTTGGAAAGGTGCAGCCCATTGAGCCATATGGGTTTTCAATTAAAAGGGTGGGTCTACAAATTGAGATATCTTTTTATAGGGTTTCCAGTTTTGTTCATTATTAAATTAAAAAGGGACTAGGAATATTAGAAGATACTTTAATACACGAATTAATTTAACTAAAAGATGTGATCATATAGTTGTTTTATTTTCACATTGAAGTAGGTAAAAATATCAAACGCACAATTTTAAAAAGAAATTGGCATAAAATAGTAGCAAAACAAAATCCAACCAGAATTAAGCGAATGCTATGAGCTATCTATACTCGCATACAAGAATGGGCCTTTTCGTTACAACGTAGGCCCATAAACCGACAAAATTTATAGATGAAAACTATACAAAATGGATCTTATACTTTTACACTTTAATTTATCAAATGCATATTTATATGTTTAAGTTTATTATCATATCAAACATTGTCATCAACCGCAAATCACTTGTAGCACTATGAGAATCAACCCATCTTCTTCTATCAATATGTCTTGCACTCGTGCCAACGAAAAAATGACTTTTACTCGGATATGCAAGTCCTTCATTTCTGTTTATTAATTCACTTACAAGTTTAGATCTAGTTCTTATCGTTATCAAACAGTGAAGCCAAAATTAATCAAGACACAAATCCGTTTGATTCAAACTCAGTTCCATGTTGATAAAAGAATGATTCCAAAATCTACATATAAATTCGAAGGGTTACTTTGTGTATCATTAATTGATTTTAGGACTTGTTTGACATGAAGCTTTTAGGAGCTTTAACTTTTAGTTTTTGAATAAAAAGTTCATATAAAAATAAAAGTTTTGTTTCTCATGTACAAGTTGTAGTTTTATAATACAATGAGAAACTCAAAATCTCAAAGCTACTAGAAGTAACTTTCATGAAAAACTCAAAACTTAAAACTACAATTACTTCACCTATTATACTCTTAGAGTAAATCTTATGAGAGCTTTTATAGTTATACGTGTCAAATTGATAAAGATACGAGGCCAGTCAAATTTACTCCTAACAAAAATTTATAATGGTCTTAAAAGTCTTCTTTTACCGGTTATAGTATGGTACGTTCACAAAGATGAAATGACCCATTTTTACTAGATGAAAACAAAGCAAATTAGTGTAAGGCATAATGATAATTTAACAAATTATCATCAAGGCAGCATAGTACTAAGGTATCATAATTCTTTTACAAAAAATTTCAGGTTCAACTTTTTTAAATAAATTTTTGATCGGGGTGGCTGGAAAAGGATTATAAAATGGTCACGGAAATACCGATTTATTTGTGTACATGTTAGTAAAAAAAACTCTCGTGCTCTCTGATAATATAAATATGAAAAACTCCCTCCGTTTACGTTACAATAATTTCACATTCTTCGGTCAATCGAAATAATACTAAACAACTCAACTCATTTCGAATTTATAATATGTTTTTGGTGTAATAAGTTAGTTGGTGGAGTCGTAATATTCCGAGGTCTATCTTTTTTAATTAGCCGTTTAGAATAATGAGAAATATTTGAATATTATATAATTTGTTGTTTTAAAAGAGGGATGTGAGAAAAAAAAGAAAAAACAAAAGGAAAGGAGGAATAGAAGTGAGTAAAAATGGGGATCGAGGAGAAGCAAACACTGCCCGACAGTGAGACCTTCCTCCGCCAAAACCGGGTTGCATTAGCCCATTTTCACATTTAGTGGGTTCCACACTCACATGCCTCCCATGTGATCACACCTCTTGTTCATTGTTTTGATGAAACAACTATCATTCTAAACTTGTGACCAACTAATGTATTATGTGTGCTTTGAAAGTTACAAGTTATAACCACTTCGATACACTTTCAAGCACACATTGTCATTTAATATGCCATGTAACAAATAACTAACGGTGGTTGACTAATTCTGACTCATTAATCCGAACATGTCAATCGGATCCAACTCGAATTACCTCTGCTAGCTTTTATATATTGTATAATGAGATATATCTTTAAGCATTTGAATGATTCATATATTTCTTCCATTAGTAGATAGAGAAGGTTGTTGTGGATTTTTTTTATTTATTAAAATAGTAAATAGAATTAAGTGGCCTTTGAAGCGTATTGATACGAGAGTAACTCTTTACTCAAATTGTTGTAAGTTCAAGTCTCATTTATCTAGTATGTATATAATTTTTGTAATGGATGTGATAAATTATAGATTCATTTATTGAATAACTAAAATTGAATAACTAAAAGAGAAAAAAGAAAAATTATTAAGGTAACTTTGGTTAGCATGAGAGATTATTATAACTTACATTAATTTGATGTAACTACTTTCTCTGTTGCAAAAAGATTATTTTAAAAATATCGAATTTAGAATAACTTGATAAAATATAAATTTTACTCTTATTTTCAATATAAATTTGACTGAATTTTTTTGATAAATGAGTTATACAAGGTAATAAATAAGAACGAGTTTAAAAATTAAATAATTTTTAAAACTATTCTTTGAAAGTAGACAAAATTAAAAATAATACGGTGAATATTAAATCAAAACAGATTAAATAAATAAATATAAATGCGATCAACCAAAATTAGCTATTTCCAATTAGACTCGTAACATTCTAGTTGAAGATAATACCATATGATATGATTAAACATAATTTAAAATTACATTTACATAACAAGTATACCATGATCAAGAAAGCTTACTATAATTGAGAATTCTACCTAGTACGTATTAATTATAGTAACTTTACAAGCACAGTACTTATTTATATATTTGTTTTCAAACTTTTCCAACGTTGTATTCCGAAAAAGTAAAGTAAGTAATTAAAAAGTACGACAAAATAAAGGTATCGATTTAAATGATAAAAGGTAACTAGTAGAGAAGGGAAATAAATTACTATACCATATATTTTAATTATGATGTACCTTAAATTTATATAATATTAATAATTATCGTATATTTAGTGATTAAAGTATTATATTTTATAACAATAAATATCAAATTTTCAAAATATATAATGTTATATTTATAATTATAATATAATGTACTCGTGTTCCAAATCAAACGGGCACAAAAGAATTAATCAAAGCCGTGGTAGAGACGCAGCAAGAAAAGCGCGTGGGGAAACGTGTAGATTATTGACAAAATTGAGATGGAGGTCTGACAGATGTGCCACCGGAACAGGGTTCCAACCACCGTTCAATACGGATGCAACCCAACCCCCAATATTCATGGACTCATTCATGTTACTTTCTTAACTTGGTTCTTTCATATTTTCAAATCACGTCGTAACACACGTATGTAGACTGAGATCTTCTAAAATAATTTGATAGATTAAATTATATTTTTTTGAGTGATAGTAATAATAAGATAAATAAATAAAATTTAGAATAATGAATTTACTTAACTTTTTTTCACAAAATAAATTTCATAACTCATTGCGTTATAAAATTATTTAAAAGAATGTGAATCTTTTATACGCGACCAACAACAATTTCACTAACACCTTTCTATTTTAACTGTATAGTTAAAAATAAAAGTCTGTATAATTAATTTCAAGTAGAAGCGGCTAATGTAAACATGTATATATTTGAAGTGAAAATCTACACTTTCTTTTTGTCTTAAATTTATTGATTATAGACAACAAATATGCATTTAAAAAGACATAATTATTACAACTTAATTTGTATAATATAACAATTATACAAGTACTTTTTACATATTTCTTTTATGTTATATATATACATTAAGGATAATTAAGTAAATTCAATTAATTATACTCAGATTTTTGCTGATAAGGCATAAGAGCCGTTACCTATAGCTTGTGTGGTCTTCTGTGGAATTAAAAAGTGAATAGTTTATCAAATATGAATTATAATTCTAGGACTGAGTGAGTATATAATTCCGTATATATGTTATACAGAAATTTATTTTGCATATATACTCCTTAGATCATTCCGTTGGTTTGTATATGTTGTTCTTTAACATGTATAGTGATCATACGTATAAGGGTCTTCTTATTACAAATTGTATGTCATAACATGTCGAGTGGCATGTATTGTTGTATATGTAAGCGCTCACGAACCAACATTCGAGTTGGTGTCGATACAATTTTTGATAACTAGATTCCGAATTTAAATGTGTGCGATGAATAAATATTCTATTTTCAAAACACATATCTCATTGCACCAATAAGCACGGTCGGATCTATTTGATATCTTGACATGTGTTTTTTCTGCTCCAACTTAGTATCCATTAAAGTTTAGCAATTGACAGTTAATTAATACTTTTTTTTTAAAAAATAAATGTCTACTATATAAGTAGTTCAGTTTTTAAAAAATACAATCATATTAAATTTAACGGTCAGATTTCCTTTTATACTTACTATTAGTGTGATGTTAAAAACTGTTAAAATAGTCTAAGCATTAACAAGATATACTAATTAATGTTACAAATTAAGTTGTGAGTCAATGCACAACGTTTACAGATATATGGTAATATAAATGCAAGATTGTATTAATTTGTATCATTAAAGAGCATTAATCCACAACTTTAGAGAGTTAATACATAACATCTTTACATTTCTTTCATAAATGCTTGACTTTAACTCTATATAAAATATAAGATGTAATCATTAGAGAGAAAAAAAGAAAATTCAAAATAGAGGGACTAAATATAAAAATAATAGAGAATTGAAGGGGATGGTGGGGTGCGATGAATTTTTATACCCTGATATGATATATTCTTCTTGGGATTGGTGGTAAAAAGACCTCCATTCTCTCCTATAAATAATCTCACATTTCTTCCGTATCTTCTTCATCCCCTCTTTCTGTGCACATACAGTTTTTCACTGTTTTTTTCATTAAAAAACACTGATTAGGGTTTTTTCATGAATTCTCTGCAAAACAGCCATCAAATATAATGGTGCTCTTTCTATTCTTCCACGGCTTTCTTGAACTGCATAGGCTTTGATCTAATTCATCAGATCTGTGTGTTTTTATATATTTATTATATATAATAATTATATATATGATCTTTGCGGTTCAATAAAGCTGTGGGAAGATAGAGAGAGGATCAACACATGCCGGAATTGAAGAAACAACAATCTGTATTAATTATTTCTTAATTCTTATTTTCCTTATTTTATTTTTATTTTATTTTGATTTTTGGTTTTTGTGTTTAATTTGAATTTATCAAGATCATAAAAGGCTTAATTATATTGTTATTTCAGAAATCAGTAGTTAACAAAAACAAAAAGAATCTTGATGTTTATCTTTGATATTGATATTAATATGTTTCAGCTGCAGGTGAAAAAATAATTTAAAAATAAATGTGTTTAAGTTTTGATTGACACAATTATACTAACCAACTAATAATTCTGTAAATGTCATATTTCATATGTTTATTGGATGTATTTACTCATGTTTTAATTCTTTATGTTTTTGTTATGTGAGGAAAAAAGCTACACTGATATAGATTGAATTAACTGATGTTTAATATACAAATGGGTGCTAAGATTGTTTTAGCTAATAATTTCAATGAAAAAAGGCTACAAATTGAATTATAATATTTATGAATATCATAGGGTACCAATCTATGTATATTGTATTGTATGTGTATGTATGTGAGAACACAATAATGCAAGTTTCCTTTTTTCATATGAATCCTCACTCTACCAACTTAGCTTACCTCCCATACAAGTTTAAAGCTATTAATGTGAATTAGGTAAAACATGTGATTCATGGCCTCTTTTAATTACTAGTGCAATTTATAAATCTCCCAAACATTTATGCAAAATTGAATTGAATACCCTTAATTTATACTACATTTTCTAACAAGTATCAAACTTTGTTATCACCCAAAACATGATTTCTATATTGATTTTATAATGATAACAACTTATATTTAATACTAAAATAGTTCTATGTACATTTAACATAGAGATCTCAATAGATAGTTCAGACAACTCACAAATTTGTTCTGTGAGTTGGGCTCAAAAGGTTTATGTGCACAAGCAACCATCATAGAGAAATAAACCTTTGGGTATCTTTCAAGTTTCGTCGTACTGAAATTTGTTTCCTGAGCTAGCTATGCTTTAATACATTCAAACGAGATAAAGATAGAGAATGAAGCCCTAACAGTGGGAATGTATTCTATTTGAAGTCGGCTCAAAGAATGAAGATTATTATACTGGTTGCACATTCAAGTTGATGATTCACCAACACTTTGAAACATCGATCTTTATCCAAATGGCATCTTCAGAGTTGTACAAATGTATATAGCTGCTAAACATG
Source organism: Logfia minima (assembly GCA_963921325.1). Lineage (NCBI taxonomy): Eukaryota > Viridiplantae > Streptophyta > Magnoliopsida > Asterales > Asteraceae > Logfia > Logfia minima. The sequence continues at coordinate 33,189,080 of OY992773.1, forward strand.
ACCCCTTGTGCATATGGTGTTTTCATTATCAATGTTAGCCAATTAAACAAGATTATGTAGTGTACATTATGATGGTATCTGCAACCAGCAAACATTAGATGTACATGTAAGAACAACCATGCCCAGAAATGAAGAAGAAGACACTTGAAAGATTCTGATTGGCTAAAATGGTTATCAGGAAGATACTTGTTCACCTAAAAATACAGGACTTCAACCTTCAAGTGAAGTGTGTCAATTGGTGTAAGTTGAGAGCAATAGTATTAGCTGTTTAGCACTCCTTAGTAACCATCTTTGAGTGTATTCTTAAGTTGATATAAAGTGTTTAATTTGTATTCAATAGTTAGTTATTCCGCGTACAACTAACTTGTAATTATTTGATTCAACTCAAATTAAGAATTATATTGAAAAATACTATTTGTATAATTATTATAACTTGAAATTAACCTATAACAATCAAATTAAAATTGAAAAGATTGCATTCACTTCTCCTATACAACTTCTATTGTTAGTTTGAGACAACATCACGATTGCAAGACCTCTTATAGATTTGAAAATTTGCAATGTTACACATTTGATCGATCATTATTATTCCCTTATATGATTTGTGATCAGCTTTTTTCTTTATTTCTAATATTGTAGCTAGTTTTAAACGAGCATTTAGTGATCAACTTTGAGGTTCAAGAAGCTTTATCAACTAAATGTGGACCTCATTACCTTGTCTCATATTTAAATTTGTTAAGTTTTAAACGAGAACCATTGTTCATCTTAAGCGCTAGAAATGAAGTCCAAATTTGATCTTTTACCGTATAAATCACGAGACATAGAGAGTATTGAATTATAACCGCTTCAATTCGTCATAGTAATGCTTACATTTTGGTTGATGCAAACTTTTATATTGCAATAATGTTGTCGGATTAAACATTAACAAATGTGATTAAAGGTGTCAATCACTTTTACTTTGATCATCTTTAATCTTTAATTAGTCTTAAAGGTAATTTTTATGTGTTTCAATAATTTGACTGATGATTGATATCGATTTTGGTCGAAACCCATTTAACTAATTGATCACTTCAGTCATTAAGTTGAAAGATATTTTAGTTTCAAATTAAAACCAAAAAAGAAAAACTTAAGAAAAATAATAATAGTAATAATAAATAATATTTCTAGAACAGAGATTAAATAAGGATTATTCATTATTAATAAATATATAATTTTAAAAACTAAGTTAATGTCATAGACATATTATTAATATTATTATTATTTTATTATGCTAAATAAACGAAAGATATATACTAGCTACTTTTATACAGGTCTTCTTAGAACAAAAAAGGTAATAAAGGGATCGGATGACCTTTTGACCTGTAATTTTTAGTACACTAGTACTTTATCTTTGCACTAATTGATTAAATAATTTGCCAGAGAAGTTAAGATCAGACAGCATGTTTTTGCTGTTTGTTTCATATTTACAAAGTTCTTAGGTTTTATTTAGGAACAAAAACCTGAGCAATCAAGGATCTGAAATATTTATATTTATTCAGTTGTTATATTGTCTTTCATTTCATGGGCATACTTTTATCGCATGATGTGTATATACATTACTCTCGACTTAAATAAAGCTCTTATTGCGAGATTTTTATTTTTAAGTATCTTCCTATTAACACAATTCATATATCTTTCGTTAGAAATAACTCGACGATTTGAATTGATTAACCTTATTTTATGTCTTTATAGTAAGTACGTTATATGGTCAACTGACTAAACGATTTCCGTAACTATACATGAAGTTATAACATGAAATCTTCGTAAGATGGGTAACGAAATGATATATTTTTGTATTTGGAAGAGCCTTCAATGAGTAAATTGGTGAGTTATGAAAGAAGAGGACTTTACGAATATAATTGGGTTTCTCAGTATATAAATAAATATTATAGATAAGAGGCTTTTAAATCATTAAACATTATCTTTCACGTATAATCGTACAAGTAGAATTGGAAATCAGTTTAGTAATCATAAGTAGCAATGATAGTATATTACTATATGTGATACTTGTGGATATGCAACTAAAAACAATTTATAAATATATGTATATATATATATTTTAATTAACTTTGATCAATTTTCATATTAAAAATAATTTATTTCACACATAGATATAAAATAAAAATCAAATATGATGTTGGCCAATGAGAGAACCGATCTAGATTGCTAGCCAATTGAAATAATTGACACACACATTCAAAGAGAGTAATGTCAAAAACTAGAAGACAACACTTGGAAATTGGATGATTTGTGGTGGAAAGTTTGAGCCATTTGGAAATATTCGTTGGGATGTGATAATCATAGGTTAAAGTGAGTATTATCGGGAAGGTGATTTTGACCTATTTTAATATTTCAATTTAACTTTCTTGAAAATCTTACTTTGTTTTCTTGAATTCAAAGCAACTAAATAAGCTCAAATCCACAAGAAATTAGATTAGGCCAAAATATGAGCGATGTCAATCAAATTGTTATCAACAAAATGATTTCAAAGGCCCTACCAATGTTAATCAACAAAGCATAAATATCGTTTGGAAATTCTAGATCTGTAAGTTTAGATAATATTTCTAATATAAGAGCTCAAAGACTTTAAACTAGGTCACCCATGTCAATTAATATCATAACAATTCAAGATTATGAACCTTTTTTTTTCTTCCCTTTTTCAGTTTGAGAGCTTTTTAGAAAATTCGTGGTCAATATCAACATATGATCAAGAAGTTACCAAATATACATATCGATTAATGGATGCCAACAACTTCAACCCCATGTATTGATTACCATATTCTCAAATAAGTTATGCTATACAAAAGCTAAAGACAAACCCAAGGTCATCATGTAAGTTGTAATAGATCTCTACCTAACTACATATAATGTCAACATAATGCAACAGTATATAAGTTATAAAATAAAGGTGGTGTCCGCTTCATTGTTTTTGTTTTCTTACATGGGTAAATCTTCTCTTACATCGGCAAGTGTTACAAATTATAAGATGTGTCCCAAGCAAGCATACAATCGATATTAATGTAATGGTTTTGGCGGATCTTTAAAAAAACCACAGAAGCTGCTACGATACTCTTAAATCTTAATGATTATACAGAAATCTACGAAACAACCCAATATTTATGGCTTTAAAGGAAAAATGCCAAAAACTTAGCCAAGCAAGCTAACCTATCCAGGGCTTGCGCTTAACACCAACTGTTCATGCCTAGGTATATTTAGAGGTATAAGTCAGCAACTAAACATAACGTGAATGAAATAACTTTATCATCAAATACTCGTAAACTTTGCGTTTTAACTAAAGTTAATACTAAAAAAATTGAAAAATACAGAAAAAGTTGGAAGTAGAGAAAACCATGAAACTCTTCCCATCCCATCACATGCACCATGTGAGCAGACTCTGCTTTCTTTTAATGGAATAATATGCATGGGTGTTTTTGGTCCCCTCTTTATTTGTGTTTATTCACCCGTAATCACATACAAACAAGAAAAGGTATCAGCACTCAACAGTTACACCAAAAAATTTCGGTACCAATTATTTGAACTTCATGTGAAATAATAGTTGTCATATACAGACCTTTTTCTTTCGTCGGATTGTACATTCTTTAGCAACAAATACTATGCCCACACGAGCCTAATAAGTTGGTAGATGTTCCGTCTCGCATTCCTATTCGTAATAAATTAGAGCAAAAGTTAAAAACACAATTTCTGTCATCCCTCAATGGACACATTCCTTGTGATTCATATTCATCATTCATAGAGCAATACTTAAACCTGGACGCGAAGTAACCATCCAAGTTATATTAACAGAGCTACGCTCATTTCAACATACCCAATCACCCCACATCTCGCAAATCACTATCTCTAAAAAGAAAGTGATTTGTACGCAATAGAAAGTGAAATGGCCAAATGATCTTTAGAAAGTGAAGGAGTCACTTACAGAGTCCAGTGACCTAAAATCGGACATCAATAGAAGACAAGAAATCTACAGCATAAAATCATAAAGTACTTCCACAGAGAATTTCGGTACATAGTACACAATAACTACATAACCACATCCTTTCACTGTTACTATCGGCAGACCTACCAATAGATATGCCCACAAATACCAGTTGATAACCTACTGAATATACGAGTATTGCTAAGTGCTCAATTTCACCAGTTGGCACCCGTCGCTTTTTTCAGAAGCTTTTTTGTGTAAAAACTAACTAGACGCTTATATAACTACTCCACACATTTGTACCAAAAGTCAAGATAAAACTGAAAAGAATATTGCAACACAACGGCTGAAAAAGTAAAATAAGAACGCTTAGAATATTGGCAACCATTTGTAGTCACTTTGTATAATAAAGAGAAGCAATTGATATTTTCATCACAATAACATATTATATTATGTCCGAGCAGATAAAATGATGTATTGTAGATCAACTTCTTAATCCTTTCATCTTGCAATCTTAGGCTTTTAGAAATATGAAATGAAATTAAAAAGTGTATTAAAACATTGTGTATTAGCTTCTTTTGCCACATAATCAGATGTCCCAGTGTGGTCTCACCTTGTACAGTAGTAGTATTAATAATTAAAATACATCAGGGTGGAAACGCCCTGGAATGGAGCTGCCTTGCTGCGCCTGCTTGAGATGCATAGTCAGAGATTAAATTTTTGACCTGATAAAGAATAAGGGTTAGTCAGGACACTTTGATCAAGTCACCCTGATCATTTTTGATAGTTCTATAGTTAGATACTACTTTAGGTCTGCCTTATAAGATGATTTGATCTAAAGTCTAAACTTGAAATCTTATAAGCTAATTTTCACTCGGATTCAATTCAGCGACAAGCAACTATTTTCGTAGGTTGAATTTGCTAGCAGTACTAGTGGAACCCATCGAGAAAAAGGGAACAAAAGAAGAGAAACCTCCATTTTAGAGGTCTCGTGCTAATTATAAATTCCAATTCTTGGAAATTAGACCTATTTGTCGTTGCTATCATTATAATAAATTTGTTGAAGGTAATGAATGGTCATATGATTTCTCTATTATTTTTCATTATTAAGGGTATTTTAGGCATTAGGCTAATAGTGAAAGAATATACATATACAAAAGAAACAAGTGCATTGTTGTAGTTGTCATGCAACTGAGAAAGTTTATCATCACAATCATTCCAAAACGAACTATACTGCTATTTGTATGATTTGTCATGGTGACAAGGATTTAGAATCAACCTATTTGTCTATGCGGCCCTTCATGTTTGAAAAAAACCAACATGATTAGGTGTGGCAAGATGAGAGGGTCCTTCTTAGCATCAGCCTAAATAGGGTCAGGTCAGATAGGACTTACCGTCAACGACTTTATTTTCATTGTTTGATTATATCTCAGTACTAATGTGTTATATATGACAAGTCTATAATTAATATACCAATATGATAATGATAAAAAAAAATTCTATATTGCAGAAAGTAATTTGAGAGGTTTTATGCATTTCAATACTTTTTGGAGGACTTTCAACCCTGTAGACCTGGATCGACCCATTTTAATCTTTGGGTTTAACCAATCTCACCCGTCGGAGATAAAACATCAACCCAAATGAGACCATTTGTATGTAAATGTACATGCGCTGATGGTCCACCTCTACTTTCAGCCAACTATAGTTTTTCACTTTCTACCTTCCGGTATTAGCACATTTTGTTAGTTGTTACAAACAAGGTGTCAAGTAGCATTAATTTTATCCTTTTTATCACAAGAGCAACACTCATATCAGAGCTAGAATGGTGTAAAAGAAATGGCAAATGAGTTAACTGAACACAAATAAAATAAAATAAAATAAAAAAAGCATATAAATGATACTTGAGTATGCAGAGTGACCTCAAGAGTTCTTAGCTGCTCCTGGTATTGAGATACCATCTGTTTGAGGTTATGCAATTTCTGGCCCCTATCCTCAAACTCCTTTTGAGGTTCATGCTGAATTACAACAGCTCGTTTTCAAGAGTGAGTTCTCCTGAATTAGCGCTTGGAGTTGTTCCTTCATCATGATAGTTTTCTGCCAATAAACAACATCAAAACTATCGAAGGGGGGATACTTCTTTTTACCTATTTACTCCCTCCTTTAATCACAGATGATAGACTTCAACTCACGTTTCACAAAACACCTCACCTTTTTTACCAAAAAGGTCCTTTATGGTCAATATCTAACAAGTCTGTAAACAATCAGAACTTGCCAATCATTCAAACACTATCTTCAACAACCCATTCATTGACAGCTGATTATCTTATCTTAGGATAAGTCAATATCAAATACAGTTTCAAAATGCAGATTCAAACACCCCCTATAGCTAGCCTATTACTTAGTGATACCGGATCAGATGCAATTTAGAAATCCCCTGCCATGTTCTCATAAGACTTTAGTACTACAATCACACATTCGAAAGGCATAAGACAGGTCGACTGAAGGCCAAAACAACATACATGAAGAAAAAAAAAAAGCAAATCAATCCTCCTTAAACATTTGTATACCTTGGAGAAGAGTGATGGAAGGTGTGGAGCGTATGTAATAGGTTATGAGTTTTACTTGAAGTGTTGCATTTCAAAAAGAAATTTGAAGTAGCAATGATTTTTAATTTTCTATTCTCAGTTAACAATAGACTTTTGTATTCTATTAGCTATTACAAGGCAAAGAAGCAAAGCTTCCTACATGTGCTTTATATATATAAGAGTATACAAACAAGACAGAGAGAGAGAGAGAGAGAGAGAATTGGTACCTGTTGAAGGCCATGAGTCTCAGTGGCCACACGTAGGAACACCAAATTTCTTAGCTTCCAAAACTGAATTCCAATCGCCACCGCCAACCCAACATTGATTGGTTGGTCAAGATGCATTGGCATGGCTATTATTGGAACACCAAATTTCATAGCTTCTATAACTGAATTCCAACCGCAATGACTTACAAAACCACCTATATTTTTGTGTCCTAATATTCTTGCTTGTGGAGCCCACCCTTCAACCACTAAACCCCTATCTTTCACCCTTTAAAGAAAGCCTAATGGGAAAACGTCAGAAAGTAGATTTTATATTCCCCTTTTGGAAACCTTAAAACCCAAATGAAATTCATATTGCTCAATTCTAACCCATACGCAATTTCTTCCAAATCAACCTTAGAAAGAAAATACGCGCTCCAAGAAGATACAAAAACAGTCGATCCAGTTGCTTTTGTGTCAAACCACTCGATCACATTGTTTCATGTCCAGTTTAAATGGTTCCGCAACAAGTGGACTAGGGGCGGACCTAGGGGGGTTGGGGTTCACGGGAACCCGATGGAAGTTTGTTGTGTAGTGTAAATTTTCGTTAAAAATTTTGATTTCTCCAAAATGAACCCGGTCTCAAAATTCGGTGTCACGTAAATACTTGTTTTTAATTAACTAGCCAACTGATATGTTACAAAAATTAATTTATTTATTGGTTTTAATGAAATATTACACTTTAGTTCATCTTTATTTTCTTTATTCTCGTAAAAAAATATATTTGTGTACCCAATGACTTAGAGTTCTGGGTCCGCCCCTGAAGCGGACCAACTAGCACAATCTTTTTTATCGGTCAAAACAGAAAGATGATTAGCATACTTATCTTCAATCTCTTTGAAAGACTTAACAAGAACAATAGTCGATGAGCTCTCCACACATTCCTTTACACGATCTTTTTCTTTATGAAGAGGTCTCTTTGACACATGCCCTGTGGTTATAAACACCACCGAAGGGATTCCTGTGGTGGCGGCAGCCGTTGGAGCCCAAGGTTGAAGAATGTCGTAGATTAGCGAATCAGGTTTTAGGTTTGTCGAGATATTTGAAAACTGAGGGCTTGCCAAGTTGAAAGCTTGTTTGAGAGGAGGCATAAGATGGAGAGGTAAGCCATTGGTGGTGTGAAGGTGTTGTGGAAGCTCGGGAAACGTTGGAAGGTGAAGGTTTATGAGGCCAATCGGGGGTGAACCAAACTCGTTCCTCATCGCTTCGTGACAAAATCAAGGTTTGCGGGAGTTGAACACAGGTAGATGTCAAAGAGGTTTGTGTTAACTAGTTTTTTGGCTAGTTCAAAGAAAGGCGAATTATGACCATGGCCTAACCATGGGAACATCAAAAGAGTTTGCTTCTTTCTTCCATAGCTATTAATCATCATTTTCAGAATAAAAAATAATTTGGACTTAATTTCGAGAGAATTGGTTTTGAGGTTGTGTACGGAGGAGAGTGTGTTGAGAGTGGTGTTGTTACATATATGCTACTATGGAAAGTTGATTGAGAAATGGAAGAAATTGCATGCAAATTTTTCTTTCCATGCATGATTAACTTGGAACTTTGATTTTATTTTAGTAATATTTTGTTGTTAAAAAAAGTATCTGATATCTTTTGCTTTTTTATTCATGGGTATATATATATATATATTTGTGTTCATTTTATTTTAGTAATATTTTGTTGTTAATAAAAGTATGTGATCGGTAATTTTGGGAGAATGGAGGAAGTAAATTTGGGCCGTCTATAAACATTCATTACGGTGAATGTTAATTAATATTCATTGTGACTAAATTAATATTCATCGTGACCAAAATTAACATTCACCGTGATAAATGTTAACGAACGACTCAGATTTGTTTTCCCCCTTCCCCCAAGATTAGGCCTTCTTTCTTGATCAGATCTATATATATACTAAAGAAGAATAATAGGTTGCTCCATATTTTGACACGTAAACAAAATGACACGTGACGGTCTCTCATAATTTAAAAATAAACAATTATTTAAATTTAAAAGATAAACTAATAAATAGATTAAGATAAACTAAAAAATAGATTTAGATATAGTTAGATATTATTTGAATATAATAATTAATTAATTAAAAAATTTATAAATCCTACTCAAACACTAATTGAAAAATAATATTAAACTATTAAATCTATAAAAATTGTTTAACTTAAATTCTCGTGCATCGCACGGTTTAAATCTAGTATATATATATATATATATCAAAAGGAGTATAGACAGTTGCTCTAGAATTTGTCACGTAGGCAACAATATTACGTGACAAGCTTTTAAATTTGTTAATTAAAAAAATAAATTTAATTTAAATAGTTTAGATTTTGATTTAAAAAATTAATTTAATTTAAATAGTTTAAATAATCATTTAAATTAAAACATAACAATTACTTATATAAGATTTGTCCTACTAAAATCCTAATTAGTAATATTTAACACTAAATGGTAATATTTTTATTAATTTCTATTTAAAAAATTATATAATAAATTGTTGTGCATTGCACGGATTTAAATCTAATATATATATATACATATATGTGAACGATATTATATTGTATTTGTAATATTGTGTTAAGATTAGAGTTAAGATTAGATTATATTGTGTTCATAATTAAAAGGCGAGTAATGTTATATAAGACTAAAACTAAATTTAATTTCCTTATTGGTTGAATTTTTTATCTTTATTAATTTCATCTAATTAATTTTTCTCATCTGTTAATCACATATTTAAGTCTAAATTTAGTCCTATAAATTTAAGTTTACATATTATTTTTCTTAAAAGACAATGAGCCTACATAAAGTACGAGAAATAATAGATAAAGAATTCCAAATTGAGATTGAGAACCGAATTATAAATCTGTTAAAGTTTTGAGGATGTGATAACTTATAAATCCCTATTAAGACGCTTCCATGAATATTTAATTGTTTTATGTAACTTATACATTTATAAAAGCACACCTAAAATATAACTTATACAGAGTAACTATATATATTCTATTTATACTTTTAGGTGATATATATTGTACGTTATATCTTATAATGATATTGATAATAATTTAACTTTAAGATCTTTTCATATTGATTTTGTATTAAAATTACTATAGTGTTTGACCTAACCCGTGTTGACCCTGTTTGCTAGGTGGATCAGAATTGACCCCTCTTTGATGTTTGGGTGATGACCCACTGTGTATTGTCTGTTTAATGTTTGGGCCGGTGATGACCCATGGTGTATTCTCTGGGTAATTAAGGACCTCTTGTTTTCATACTTTTGATTATTATATCTCATTCACCTTAATTATGCTTTGTACCTATAATATATCGTAACAAATTAAGCTTAGATTGGCCAAAACTACGTAACCATGAAAAGATATTGTTCACTACATATGCATATACGAGTAATATAATTATACAGATTCAAAGTTGACAAAAAACTCACTTTTACCCAGATTTTCCAAAAAAGATCTTCTTACGTTAAACGTACAAGTCTCGTGATATCATTTCTATTTCTTCTAATACACCATGTGGTTAGGCAATTAAGACCGTAGAAATCCGAGTAGCATAAATTAAAAAAGCTCGATCATTTAATCGTGATACATACAGATCACTAAGATTTAATAATTAAATTGTTGAAATTTCTCATATCCAAGATGAATAATGTAAAGCAAATGTTATTCACGAAAGTGATATTGGCGCGGCTCAATCTGAGATAGTCTTTTACAACTTGGTAAATCCGTCTTCGGATTGAACCTCACCAATATCGCTTTCTTATTTGCCTCCAACGTATTCATCACACTAAAAACTGTTCTCATTCTGTAGGTTTTATTCAACATGATCATACAATAGATGAACACAAAAACTAAATACCTAAAGATAATTTAATAAACGTACATATGAACAAGAAGTATCATAACTATAAACTACTCTTAGCTAGGTGGAATCAAAAGGAAACCTCTTGTGTATAGTGAAATTTGGAGTTGTTGATCTCCAAAATAATCATGAATTATGAAAAACTTAAAAGTAAATGAAACTATATTAATCATTTGAGATATGTTCACAGTTATTCAAAGTTCTTGAAAATTAGTTACACCATATTTGTATAATTAAAAGTACTACGGACACACCATTGAAGAATGAAGAAAACCTTAGTTCCAAAACTAGATTTTTCCAAGTATATGAGAAAATAGATTTAAAAAATGTTATGAATGAATACATTGTAAGACAAAGATTTGCAAATAAATGAATAGATGGAGCCGTAATTACTCTGCATATACCAGTACGCAAGATTTGTTCCGGTAGGCATTAGACCGCATGTGATCTTAAACATGTAATTAAATTTGGGGTAAAAGATCACATGCGATCCTACGCATATATGTACGTATCTTTGCGTACTGCTAGCTAGCATATTGTATCTCTTATGTTATAACCTTTTTGTTAGTATTTTGATGTTTCTAGTGATAACCCGGAGCCAGGACTACTTGGCTTGACACAAAAAGGATATGATTAGCATATCTTAAAATTGATGTGTATAAGAATTACATGTGAATATGAGTGAAAGTATTCTATTCTATAAAGATATATGTAGGCATTCATACACAGAGAATAAAGAACAGTTAAATAGAGGTGAATCATGCATGGTGACTATTGACAACGTAAGTGAATTGAAGTAGGATACAAAATAAATATATATATATATATATAAGAATACTTAACTGTAAAGCTAGCTCTGATATGATGAATGCTTGATGTGAGAGAGAGAGAGAGAGAGAGAGAGAGAGAGAGAGAGAGAAAGAGAGAGAGAGAGAGAGAGAGAAAGAGATTACAAGAAAAAAATGGGAAGATGGTGAGGTTTAAGAAGAGGTTTGTCTTGGGATGAGGTAGTGAAGGTGGTGACTGAAATGATTTCAAGAGGGAGCAAATTTTGCTTTAGGTTTTCTCATGCCTTGATTTTTACTCATAACTACTATCTCTCTCATACAAATCTCTCTCTCTCTCTCTCTCTCTCTCTCTCTCTCTCATAAAAGTTATATTCATTGTGTAATGTACTAATGTAGCTTTAACCATATACCAATATTTTAAACAAAGAAAATTGGATGAAAGATCATGCTTTGTACTTAATAATGCTTAATGTATGATAGTTATATTGGCTTACTTGTAACCTCTTAAGCATGCAAGTTCATTATAGGAATGATGAGTGATTTGTACAAATGTTTAAAATATACAATATCTTGGTCCATGTGGTTTAATTTTTCAAAAATATATTATATATTATACATATAAAAAGAGTTGCTAATTTGTTGGTACCGTAATCCATGAAAAAAAAAAATATGAGTAATACATATCACATATGTTTGATGGTGGAGATTCATAAGTGTTTTATGTCTCTTGTGTTCAGGGTCATCATTTTTAGAGGCCTTCAAATTTCACGTACATTTGGTATTATCATAAGTATGATGTTCAAAAAGATACACAGTCATAATAAATTACCAACTCCTATAACCCATAATCAAATACGGCACAAACATGTTACACTTCTAATAAGAGTCTATTTATTCTGTCTTATAATTATCTTGAAGACATGTTGAGAAATAATGTACAATTGAATTTCGATGCAAATGAACTTTATTAGTAAATAACTTAAAAATTTCTTGTCTTATGCTAATATAATGTGATTTACTGCCATTATGCATTTCTAAAATAGGTTGATTGTTTTTCTAATGGGATTATTACATGTAAATAATTATTATTGTAACTGTAGCAGTTGTCAAAATAAGTTTTTTACAGAGGTTAAGTTGTTGATGTCATACTTGCCATTTATGATGTTACAGTAGAGGGTCAACGTAGATATCGATATCAATTGAGAAAAATTACTAGGGAGCATTGATTACAAGAGTTTGATTCGAAAATGTTCGGAGATTTGTTAGATAATAACTCCTTGTTTTGTTTTTTATATTTATAAAACTTTTTCATAGCATTAATGTCATTCTTGTATATATAAACTTTTGTATGATAAGTTTTTTTTTTAATATCGCATGGAACCTCCAAATTTAATTTGTCGGCCCTTCCTGTGTTGATTAGTCGTATTAGTGTTTAATTTCTCCGAGTAAAGGAGAAAATATATTATATTTTGCATGATAAAAAAATGACTAAAAATTTACAAATAAGTTTATATTTCCTTGTCTAGACCATCTCATGAAAATCCTCCATTCTACTAACAATATCCAAACACTTATTTTCATACAAAAACGTTATGACGTCTCTTGTAGGACTTTGTTCTGATATAAAGAAAGTACTCTTTAGGTTGGAGCATTATTGAAGATACTTGCGGTTAAATTATAAGCCATTTTATATACGAATAATCAAAAGATCATACTAAATCGGTCAATGCGCAACAGATTAGTAAGTGTATGTAGAATACGCTTCAAAATAAATGTTACAGTCCTCTTAAAAGAATTTGCAAGATGCAAAGCATATAATTAGTTTAAACTTTATTAAATCAAGCTCCTAACAATTGTAGTATCTAATTAAGTTAGTTGACTAGGTCTACTCCTTCAAGGCCACAATCACACACAATTAGCCTAAAATGATAGAATATAGAAACTGGAACCATAAGTTTTAATGGAAATATAAGCCCCATTAATTATAATCTTGTCATTGATTGGTTAATTAAGTAACACACTAATTTAGTGAGACAAAATGAAGAAAAGAACATTCACATTCAGATTGAGTGTGTGTCAGAGTGTGTAAGTGAATGTGTGTGGGTGGAAACAAGAGTGCAGAATGTGAGGGTTGTAGAAGTGACACACACATGCACACTCTCTGGCGGAGACACCGGCGCCAATGGTGGCCACCCTTGTCTTCTTATTAGGACACATTCTTATTTGACCATACCTCACTCTTAATATACTATTTGTATTACGATTGATGATTCATATATTATTATCTTTTTTCATATACTATTAACCATGTTTTATGGTCGTAGTATACAACATCACAAACTGCTAGTTAGATGTATACGAATCACTTCTCATATATTTCTATTAGTATCATTTTCGTGCCAAATAATGTGCCTAAAATATATACCTAAACTTACTTTTAACTAACTAATTTAGTTATGATATACAAATTTCACTTATTTTCCCTACTTATATTTACTAATCATTTTAGTTTGTGTAACAATTAGATTCTTAGCAAAACCTTTAGCCATACATTGTAAACATATAAATCATTTTTTTTATTTTAATTTTAATTTTATTGAAATAGATCATCGTAGTAAAGTAAAAACACATAACATATGTTTAATGTGCTTAACGAAATTATTAAGACACGTGTTAAATTTATCGCTGATTACAATGGAAGAAAAATAGTACAATACTGTATAGTTTTATGTCTAAATTCAGGCATATATAGCATCAGTTTGTAGGAAAATGAAGAACTGTAACGGTTGTTGAGTGATATACTATGATTAAACTTTTATATCCTAACATTCTTCCATTTTTGATAAAAATGTTACCTTTTGGATTGTGGTTTTGATCTACTATAGTAAAATGTATAATGCAGACATGATTTTACTTTTATGCCCTTCAATTCCAAGTTTTTAACCATCAACTATTAAAATATTATAAAAATAGCATTCAAGTATCTGAGGAGGAAAAAGAAAAACAGAATCCATGAAGAAATTAAAAATAGAGAAAAAGGACCATTTCAAGATGACCCCTTTACTTTGAAAGAATATTTTTGGGAAGCCCAAAAGGGACTTTTTATTTCAATGAGGCCCATCTCATGATTTGGGGAGATAAGTTCGCATGCCACCAACCAAACAGATTCTCACGCCTTAAAAATAACACTAACATTTTTTTTTTTATTTAATAATTACCATTACCATTTGTCGCTTTTTTACTTTTTGGTTTAACAGATTCTGAGATTTTTCTTAAAATATTTACATTAAACATTAATTAATTAATTAACAATTTATGTATAAAAAGATTGTTCTTCAAATATAATGAAATAATTTGAAACAAGAGTGCATAAACTTAACTTTTTATTATTGTTCAGTCAATGGTGATGTGTTTGACTAAAGTATGTAACTTCATGTTGATTCTAGTCTTTCTCTTTTAAAAAGGGGGTCAAAACTCAAAAGTTTGTTTACTTTCATGCTATGACTTATGGACATAAAGAGCAATGCTTTAATATCAATATATTATATTTTATTATGTCGGTTTAACCTGTTTCATACAATTTGAGATTATGAACTTTGATGGAAATTTAAGAACCTTATTTGAATTCTTAAACTAGGTTTTTTACCCCGTGATTATGCGAAATTAAACATAAAACTTTTAGTAATTGAGTTATTTATATAAAAATACTTAAATTTTTATTGTTTATAGATAATTAGTCATTTTCAAAACCCACCAAAAAATGGAAAAAAAAAAAATTTCGTCGAAAGTATATCATGTGAGATGTCTAATCGAAGAGAAAAAAACGCTGATTTTTATGGTGCAATTTTTATAATTTTTCGACTAACCGTTTTTGAGATATTTAATTTTAAAGAAGGTGGGGGGGGGGGGAAATGAGTTTTTGTCAAATGGAGCATTCTTATTAGTTCTTCTATTCTAAAAAAAAAATTAATTTCATTTGAACTTCCACCATTCAATTAATTATCAATAACATCATCAATTTGATTAATTAAAATTAATGGTGAGATCACAATCAAAAAATACATCCAAGGGCTAAGATTAACTAAAAGAATTACTTATGACATCATTATGACTTTTTTTTAAGAGATAAAGAGAGAAGAGAGATATAAAAATGATGAATATCTTGGAATAATTTGAATCATATATGAAAGAATTTCATATACTTTTAGTCGCATATGATTAAGATAGTCTACAAATTCTTATAAGTATTAAATGAGACTATATTGTGTTTGATAAAATAATTAGTTTGATTGATCTTTAAAAATAGTAATTAAAAAAAGGTTTAATTGAGAAAATCAAACAATATCTTATCTTAATTATATATAAAGCATCTCTTTAGTTATTTTAATTTTGATTCGATCAAAGAAAATGATTATATTGCCTCTACCCAATTATTGCAATATTTCAATCATCTCAACAATTTTACTCTCTAATAATAATCTATTATTATTGTTATTACTATTACAATATATATAGATTAAATTTCATTCTATTATTCTATATAAATAAAAAAATCAACACAAAACTCACAGAAATACAATCTCAATCTCTCTTTAATTTTACACTACCATCACTATTATTATCGCTAATATTTTTACCGTCACATTACAAGAATACTACGATAGTATAACAGGAAAAGGATTGCCACTTCAATTAGAAAAAAAAGAAAAAAAACATCGCTTTGGTTTATAAAAAGGTAAACACAGTTGCAATTTTGTACTTAAATAGGATTAATTCTTATCTTTAGTTCCTTAAATTGTAAGTTAGTATATTACAGGGTTCTTTTTTCTTTTCTTTTAAATTGCACTCGAATCAATTTAAGCCTATAAACTGAACAAGAAAAGAAAAGGAGACACATTTATCAACAATTTTATTGCAGGGACTATTTTGAAATTCATTTCATATTTACAATAATTACTGAAATCAAATAATAATCTCCACTTGAATACTATTCTACATAGGGGCAATCCCTGTTATTCTACTTTTTGGCCATATGGTTGTGGCAAACCGACACCCATGATTATTATTTTAAGAGCAAGTTGGGTCATATGTTTAGCCTTTTCATTGGGGTATGTTGGCTTTCTTTTACAACCAAACCAAACATACTTTCTTTTCAATGACGTGCACTATGATTAGGAATACAATTTGGAAAAATATTATACAAAAACACTATTTAATGTATGTCTTGTGTTCTATACATGTGTTGTTTTTATTTATTTTAACTATCTTACCGTGTATATTTTTGTTTTGATATCAAATAGTTTTGCACTACTTTTTGACATACAACATATATGTACAATTCACGGATACGTATACATTGTATACAATGAGATATGAATCTACAATCTCTTGATTAGAGGGCGCTTCAAATACCAGTAAATCATAATTTATTTATTTTTCTAGCTTTGCACTATTGTTATGACTAGTTTAATATTTTAAAAATTATAGCTAGTTTCATTTTTTTAATATTTGGGAGTTGGGACATTGGGAAAGTAAAAGTCTCTTTTCCCATTGTTGATTACATGTTGGCATGAAATTAGGATCAAAATGACCAAAAGTTGAAGGGCTTTGTGATGTGGGGAGTGGTATGCATTGGGATTAAGACACTATGCATCAGCTAATGTTACACATTAATTGAAAATCATATATATGTAAATCAAATGGAAGGTGTTTTGTCAAAATTACCATACTATTTTGTAGTTCTCACATATAGTTCCCTAATTTAATTATTTAAAAAAAAAATTAAATCTCTTAATTGTACGTCGAAATTGAAGATGGTTATTCGAATGGCTCAATTAAAAAAAGATGTAACCTTTGAAGGAATATGAGTAAGTTCATAACTTCATATGAATCATATATGATCTCTTACAACTTTAGAGTGAAAAATATCAACATATGTATTTTTTTAGCCCAACAATGAGCCAAGGGGCCAAAGTTAAGTGCCAAGCTCAAGATCAAGCCTTAAATACAATTACAATTCTTTTTTACTTACAAACAACAAAATAACACGGCTAAACACCTAAATATATGCTCAAAAAAATATGTCTTCAAAGACTAGAGTCACGCTTCATGAGTCCACTATGAACCTCGATGATACCTTACACTTCATTAATGACTTCCAATAATTCAATATTTGCACCAAATTTTTATTTTTTTTTTAAAAGGCAATTTTACTCCTACATACTAACCTAACCCACGTAATATATGTACATCACACGTATATATACATGCCTCTTACAAAGCTTGAACTCACAACCTTATAGTTAAAGAACACAACTCATACCGCTAAATCATAGGCCCATTGATAAGATTTGCACCAAAATACAAAGATATATCTTTTATATGATTTTATATATCAATATCAAATTCGAATGTTGGTTGTATTATAATTTTCTAATCCATACTTAATGTCTTAAAAATGAATATTTAGTTACGTATTTGAATTGAATAGTTAATCGATAACAAAACCACTCTCCATAAGAAACAAATATGGGTCAACCACTATAAGTAATCGAGGACAGAAACAAGATATAAGAGCCAGTTTCCTTGATATGGGGTGCAAGTGTAACTGCTTTTCTTAACCTTTAAGTTATTGGAGTCATATTTTTCTTTTTCCATAATATCTTAACAAAAGTCTTGCATACGTGGCATAAAAAATAGTAACTACAGTCGTGACGCATATATGTTATATATCTTTAACGATATTTGTACTATGACGTTCGTAGTAAACGACTTCTATCGTCATTTAATTTTTTAAACATCTATATTTATAATTCTTGTTAAACATTTCATATTCCCTTTTCTAATCTTTAAATTAAGATATAAGAATTTATTATTTTATCCCTAAGTATATCCATCCATTTATTAAACATATAAATAATTCAATTATACTATATTTTACATAATACATTTAAATATCTTTTTTATTCTTTTATATCACATTTTAAATTTACAATTATAATAATTTAAACTATTCTAAAAATTCACATTCATTAAAGAAATAATAATTATTGTTGCATTCAGGTACTATTAAATATTTGTCTCTCAACATCAACATGCAAAATCTTCGTTCGTTGTTATACACGGAGTCCGACACTAATTTAACAAATTCATCTCCATAAATGTCTTAGCAAACTAAATAAAATTTATCTTCCATAATAAAATGTAAAACTAAATGAAATTATATTACTCTTTTTACTAACTTATATACTTCAAAATGTTATAAAAAGTAAAAAGTGATGTTGAAGTTGTAAAAGTTTTACTATACGGTTTAGAATAGTGTCTAGGTCTTTGAAAGATTATTTAAAAATAAGTCACTGTATAGAGAGTTAGTGTGGTTTTGTACTTTATGGTGTATGATAAAACCATCATAAGGTAGCCTAATGGTTGGTGCCCTAATATCTTCATAAGAGGTCTCTAGTTCAAATCTCACTTGCAGCACGTTATAAGATGATCAGGAAAAGAGTTCGAATACAATTACCAAATAACCCGATTATGCCGCATACGTCAAAATAAAAAAAACTTACATTCCCCTACTGACTTGGATAGAAAACACTTTCTCACTTTACTCGTAAATAAAACTTTATATACAGCCTCAACGAAAAATATATTCCAAATATATTCACTTCCCTACCTTATATATTTCACTTGCCATAATTTTTTTCGTGAAGGGGTTTGCCTTTTAACTGGAATATAATCATATTTCATTCTTATTAATTATCTTAATTGTTAAGATTTTCAAGAATCTTGAATTGAAGTTGAGTATCTACAGTAGATTTATTATAAACCAAATAAATAACTTTAGGCAAACATCGCTGTTAAGTAATAACCGTAATAAAAACAGAGTTTCAAATTGATCTCCTATCTTCACCTCATCACTCTGTTCTAATTTCCCCAAATCCGAAGAAACCCAGCTCATCATCAGCGCGTTTCTCCTTCCAATCGCCGGCGGCGATGCACGAAACCGATATTCACGATTTGTCGGACGACGCCGATTACGCTGCCGCGTCTAAACAAGTAAGTTATACAAACAACATGTACTGTATCTATTATTCTGTTCTTCTATCCTTAGCTTACCTAAAGTTGAGAGTAGAATTGACTTATCTCCCTTATTTGTATGCATACACTGATAAGATCGGTAGTTTTCATTGATTAATTTCAGTTACAGTTCTCTGAAGGTTAATTAGAACGGTAATGATGTGAATTGAAATTAGGCCTGATTGGTTACGCGATTAGGCTTTTTGGTTCTGTGTAAGTTAGGGCTTCAATGATCATTTTTATTAGTGTTAGAAGTTGAATCTGAGTTTGTAAGCCATCCGGCTTGGTAATGGTTGCTTGTGATCTTTTGTTTTCTTATAGATTTACTAGAATTTAGAACTGTTATGCTGTGATTGAATTGGGTTTAGGTAGGAACTTTGTAACAAAGTTGTATATATGTTTATAATTGACTTGATATAAAACGCTTAGGTTTAATGAAGAATGCAATGGCCTTTTTAGTAAGTTGAATTAATTTGAAGATACCTGATGTGAAAGTTATAATATTGGATCCTTTGCTTGTGGTTGGGTTGTAAGGAGCATTAATCTTTGCAATGGACTGTTTGAAGATAATTGATACTTGAGTAATAAATAACCTCCTTACAAGTTGTACGCAACGTCTTTCTCTTGCTTGTCAAGTATTATTTGAAATCAAAATATATATTTCCAATAAATGTTTCTTGGAAGCTACTAAAGTAAAGTTCATAAAATTATGCATATGTTGAGAGCAGGAATGAGGGGGCACCTTGACGAAGCAAGGTAAGTAAGTCCCGTATTAGGAAATTTGGGGCAAACTTCTAACAAACCATATCCTACAGATTGAAAGAATCCAAAAAATAAATGAGTAGGTCATATGTTGCATGGTTTAATTTGTTTCGTTGGATTGATCTGAAAAGAAATACGCCCACATAATAGGACTTTCTTAAATCTGCATCTGTCATTTGCTCTGCAGCCCCTTGTACTCAATGTGCATACGCAATTTGTCATTTGGTAGATAAGTTCATGCAATTGTTGTATAGTACCACTAGCAAGCATAACCTGTACTGATGGTGTATAATGTAAGCAGACCTATTATCCCACCCATATAGTCGCATGCTACTTCTTCTTACCAACTAAATAATATCGATTACGAAATTGGAATTACTAAGTAGTAACTGATAGTAGTTTATTATGTAATCAATTCAGATTTTCTTTTAATTGGCATTACTTGGAAACCGACATATTGTAATTTTAGTTTCTGCTTGTTTTATGTACGTTTTAGGGTTCGTCAAGCATGGCGCGTAGTGACAGTAGCAAGCGAAGCTCTTCTAGTGATTCAGAAGATGCAGAACTAGTGTACCTGAAGGATAATGTGACAATTCATCCAACTCAATATGCCACAGAGAGGATCAGTGGGCGTTTGAAGTTGATTAAGCAAGGTTCTTCTCTATTTATGGTAATGCTCGATTTAAAGTAATATTTATCTTTTGTGATACATCATCCTTTAGATTTTCTGATAGTAAGATATATACTTATCTTTTGTCATATTAGACGTGGATACCTTATAAAGGTCAAAGCTCAAACGCAAGGCTGTCTGAGAGAGGTTAGCCTAATTGTATACCATAAATGATTTGCTTTAGAACTGTTGATCTGATTTTTAATGTTATTTTATGCAGACAAAAATTTGTACACCATAAGAGCAGTAGCGTTTTCTGATATCCAGTCAATTCGTCGGCATACACCAACAATTGGCTGGCAATACGTCATTGTTGTTTTATCATCTGGTAGGCTATTACATTCTTTTGCAGTATAATTGGACCCAATAGATTTCACAAATAAGATCTGTCAAGTTTACCTTTGCATTAGGGTATGCCATTAAATATATAAGGAAAGGTGCAAACAAGAACCAAAAAAAGACCGAGAACTGCGACAAATTTTAAACTACATGGCAGTTCTCGAACTTAATCACATGTAAATTACCATGTAATTTGGTAGTTCTTGCAGTTCTTGAACTTTTTGTGTGGAACTTTTTTATGCTAGCTTAAGTCGTGCTGATTATGCCTGACTAGACATAGATGTTTTAGCAGATCATCCATATGTTGGATCCTACATGTATTTGTAGCCGAGTAGTTGTTAGTTGGTCAAGTAGTATAATCACCTTGACCGGCAGATTATTGGCCTGGCGCCCTATCATCCCAGCGACTATAGATTGTGGGTTCAAGTCCCATCAGGGTAATATGCTTGTGAGCATTTGCTGTTAAAAAAGTGCTATCACCTTGAAACCTGTAAGATGTCCCCTTAACACTTTAGAGAGTGATTAGAGATGTAACTGTTCCGATTCTTATACGGCTATAGGATTTTCAGGGTTGTAAAGAACTTCTCAGAAGACAGTTGAAAACTTTTGTCAAATTTTGAGCGTTACTTGTTTTATCATTCTATACTGTAACGGTTTAAGATGATATAATGAGGTGTTGTAATTCCTCTTAGATACTGAAAAGAGCAATGACATCTTTTTTTCTGAAAACCCATGCCACTATTGTATAGGTGGTGTAAAATGAGTTGAGGAACGTTGTTAGTTCTTGCTATTTTTATTTCAGGCATATGTTACTTGCTAATTTTCCAATATATTTTAGGATGACTTTCAAAGTTTGTCTTTTGTATTAGCTTCTTTTCCATTGGCCGGTGGACACTCTTCCATACTAACGTGTTTTCAGTTTTGATCTACTTACAATACTGGACTGAAACTTTGTGCAGGTCTAGCATTCCCTCCGCTTTACTTCTATAGTGGAGGAGTTCGAGAGTTTCTTGCTACAATTAAACGACATGTCCTTATTGTCAGGTTGGTGATTATTTTTATGTAGCCTATTTACAATTTCAGTTGGTCTGCTATTGTTTAAATATAAGTTTCTGTGAATACATCACATGCACACTTGGTATGGTAGATGAAACTTTGTTGATATGCTTATTAACAGTAAGTGCATACATGGGGACATTGGTGTGGTACATATTACTCCTACCTAAGGTCTCACAGTATGTTCATTTCGTTTTCTGTAGAATATGATGCAAAATTGTTCTCTTAGCATAAAATGTTTGTAAGGGAGTTGGTGTTACGTTCTCACAAATCTTTGCCTATATATTTTCTGCTTAGCGATCTTATTCACATACTTGAATCAATTCAATAAACAAAGATGAGTTTTATCACATATAGTCAGATGGATACCAAGCCAGCTATCTGAGCAACAAGGTTGCTCTATTATGATAAAGTACAAAATTGGTGATTAATTTAAGAAAAACATCTGTATCTGGTACGTATTTATATATACGGAAGTGAACAATGTATGCTCTGTTGATTTGGTTGTCTATAACACAGCTAGACACAGTAGCGCGTTAATTCTTATGACTGTCATGGGTGTTAGCTATATTAACTTGAAAGGACAATCTTATTCCTTGTCTGTCACCTTAAAAGACGTGTATCTACCTTTTACCTTTTGCTTTCAATCTGTGTTGCCTTTTCTTTCAGTTTAGAATAATGAAGAGTCTGCATATTAGTGGATATGTTACTGCTGCATGTTATTGGATCTTAAGCTGCCATATTGTTTTTTAATAGACCTCTACTGTGGCAGGTCTTCAGAAGATGCGAATGTGTTTCTTGTAAATAACTTCCAAGATCCTCTTCAGGTGGAGTGCAATTTCTGCTGTTTTTAGCATATGTTGAAATAGGTTTTATGAAGTCATTCCTCGATTTTTTTTTAAATCAAGACAGACGTATTCGTCTTCTTTAATTCCAAGAAACATTCACAACAATATATGGGGTCTCGAGTTATTTTCTTGGTTTTTACTTGGTTCAAAATTGTTCAGTGGCTATTGAACTTTGTTTGCAGAATCTTTTGATTTATACTTTTGTTATTATTATTTAAAAAAATAATTTTTCCATGAACTGTTGATTCTTATAGTGTTGTGTAAATATGTCTCTCAGAGAACTTTGTCTTCATTGGAGCTTCCAAGGTCTCTTGCAAATGGAACACCTTCATCTTCATTTAAAGGTGCTCCTTCTGATGGTAGCTTGGAGCAACTTGATAAGGGTACTTTAGAAGATGATCATTCGAGTAGTGTGCAGCAAAACAACAGGCAGAGACAAAAAAATAATGATCCTGCTCGAGATATTTCAATTCAAGTTTTAGAAAAATTCTCTCTTGTGACGAGGTTTGCTCGAGAGACAACTTCCCAGCTCTTCCGTGAGAGCCTTGTCGATGGTCAAGGTCATGGTCATGGTCCAACTGAGAAGAGGAGGACTAACTGGGCTTCCAAAGACCACCAGCGACAGGATATGGCTTCCGATGACGTGGACACTGTTCCCAAGCTAGTTCCTGTTCCTTCCGACCCTCTGGAGGTAAAGTCTACATAGTTAGATAAAATCAGGAAAACTACTCTTGTCGGTAAAATTTATTCGTACCAAAATAATTTAGAATGTGGAATACTTGGATGTGGAGGGAAGTGTCACTATTTTCTTCAGAGGGTGTGTTTCCTTTGCTTGAAATGAAGCTTCAACCACATTCTTTTAGTTTACATCACATCACCTCACCTCACCTCACTTCACTAGAGAACCTTTATATCTCAAAATTGTTTGAAGTCTGTTTTTTTACTAATTGACCTTGCAATAATTATATAGTGAATTGGGGATGCACGTGAACTTTTGTTTTCAGTTAGGTAATACTCATGGTAATTGACCAAAATAGAGGCTTCAATGTGTCACTTGTACTGCAGCAAAGTTAGGATTTTAGTTTGCCAACATTTGGCATCTGTGTATGCTTTCCTTCCGACGACTGGTCACAGATTGTTTCATCTCTCTAACTTAACCTTGCGCTTTTGCTTTATTTCTGTATTTTTGTGGCAGTTCGATAAACTGACACTGGTATGGGGACAACCACGGCAGCATCCTTTGGGGCTTCAAGAAGTAAGACACTTTTTTGTAACGAATTACAATTGAAAACTCTGCTTAAAGTGTTTTACATAACATTTCTCTCCATATAAGAATTAAGATTGACCTTTCATGCTGTAAAGATTTCAAGGCGCTACTTTAGGGGTTTGTGAGACTTACTATAGTGAACATCCTGTAAAATTACCTTGAAATTGTATTTAAATGTCTTCTACTTCTTTTTTTTCTTTTTTTTCCTTTTTGCCACTTTATTTGGTTTTAGAAGCAAATGATGCAGTTAAAAGGTATTGTCCATACTGAAGGAAAGTGAAGGTATTTAAGTAGCGTCCAACCAAACGTTGCGGAAAAAAAGACAGTTGATGAAATTTAGTTCCTTCCATTGGAAACCTTGGGTCTATAAATTTAGCAAATTTGAAAATCAATTAGCTTTTTAAGGAACTATGTTTCTTACTGTCACCCCAATTTATATGGATTAAGGTTTGATGCTGTAGTTGATCATCTCATTACATTCTTATGGAACCACTCTTCCGATTTTAAGTAGAAACGTCAGGAATAGGAATAATGTTTTGGCCTGCTGAGTCGTATTGTATCTGTTGCCTTTTCTGTTTTTCTCTGACAACCATAGATTTCAAAACCTGTGAAGGATATGCCACTTGTCCTTTGTCTTTAAGTTGTGCATATACATCCTCTAATTAGAAAGGAAAGTACATGTAGTTCTCTAATTGGTAAGACGTTTTATACAGTGGTCAATGTTCTTGGATTCTGAAGGCCGAGTTATTGATCCAAATGCTTTGAAGAAGAGAATATTCTATGGAGGAGTGGAGCACAACTTGCGGAAAGAGGTTTGTATATTGTTGTAAATTGTAGTACTGGTTTACACAATTCTCCTTTCAGGAAGTTGAACTAACTATTTGATGATGCTTGATTTCAGGTTTGGGCATTTTTATTGGGATACTATTCGTATGATTCTACATATGCAGAAAGGCAATATGTCGTGACAGTTAAGAAGTCAGAGTATGAGACTATCAAAAACCAATGGCAGGTCTGTGATTAATTCTATGCAAATGCATTGTCTTAGGAATATGTAACGGGGTCTTTTCTTCCCCCACCTAGCATAAGTTACTATTTTGTTTCTGCTTTAATCATTTTATGAAGGAATTTAGCTTATATTTATTTGTCCTAATTTCCTCCTGCAGAGCATTTCCCGCGAACAGGCAAAAAGGTTTACGAAATTCAGAGAAAGGAAGGGTCTTATCGAAAAAGATGTGGTATGAGCACTAGATATGGAAAATCAGTGGCTTGGGTTAAGGGTCAAAATAGTTACTTTTGTATGGGGCGAAACAGGTCAGGTTGACCCAGGCACAAGTTTTGTTCAAAGATTCCAAAAAAAATTTTTTTATAGATAATAGGTTTGCAACATATGATTACAAATCATATTATCTCAGTAACAATATCATATTCAAATAAAAATGAAATGGCATGTTGGATCCTTCTCCTGTTAAGCTGTTTAAATATTACCCATTTGACCTGTTAGAGATGAAACATAATCCTAATTTGCTCCTAATTTTCAAATAAAATGTAATGGCCTGTTTTATCATTCACAGTGCAGATGTTTTTTTACTTATAGTTAAACATCTTATTTCTTTTTGTGAAGGTGCGTACTGACAGATCACTATCATTCTATGAGGGTGATGACAATCCAAATGTACGCCTTATGCATGACATATTGCTGACTTACTCGTTCTACAATTTTGATCTTGGTTACTGTCAGGTAAGATGCTACCATTGCCAGCGAATTGTGTTTAGAGCATAACTACTTCAAGGGCCGATATGCATTTCCGTGTTACATATGCAATGACTTAAGTACAGTCTGACTTATTAATTAAAATTTTAAAGTTATACATACTATTGATTTACTTGACTTTTTTTCTTGATCTGTTTTCCAAGTAATGAATGTGAACATATGTGTTCCCTTCCTGCAAACAGATATATTGTGCTAATCGATATAATGTGCCTTTTCATAGGGCATGAGTGATCTCCTCTCCCCAATATTGTTTATCATGAAAGATGAATCAGAAGCATTCTGGTGTTTTGTTTCCCTATTGGAACGACTGGGACCAAATTTTAACCGTGATCAGAATGGCATGCACGCCCAACTTTTCGCTCTGTCGAAGGTCTCGCCCCTATTCCTCGTAGCTCTGTGTGTGTGTGTGTGTGTTCATTCGTTAAGTCATCAACGCATGCATATTGTTTGACACATGCTTTGTTTCGTCAAAACAGGGTATTAGAGTTGGCAATATTGACCCATGTATGGGTAGATGGGTCCATTTGGGTTTTATTTTTCTTGAACAGGTCAAATGGGTAAAGTTAAAAAATTATGAGCCCAAATGGAAATGGGTTGAAGTTGAACGGGTGAAAGCTGCATTTTTGTAATGATATCTAACACATTAATTGGTGTTCAAAAAAGAGAAGTGTTTGTGGGTAGGTCTGACATCGCCTGTCTCGTTTGGAGCTGTACTTAAAAGTTAGCCAACTGCCATTATGACTGGTGACCCGATCCACCTGCCCCTCCCATTATGCCACCTCAACATGAAGCACCGAGCACTAGAACTTCTATTTGTGTGAATGTGGCTCATCATACTTCCTTACATTTGATATGGCTTATAGCATGGAACTATCTTTTGGGACCTTCGGATTGATGTAGTTTTGTTTTCTCAGCTGTGTTTCTAACATGTCTTTTTTTTGTTTGATATGGCAGTTGGTGGAACAGCTGGACGGTCCATTACACAATTACTTCAAGCAGAATGACTGCTTGAATTATTTTTTCTGTTTCCGCTGGATTCTTATTCAATTCAAAAGGCAAGTCTTTTATTTATCCTTGTCCGTTATAACATTTTCGACTGACTCTTTTGACCCATTTCCTGTTAAGCTATTTTAATTTTACCTGTCTGGACCGGTTAGAGATCAAATATGACCCTAATCAACCCATATATATGTAAATAGGTTAAAATGGGACCTCTATATTCAACCAAGCTTGTAGTACCACAGTTAACTATAGCTGAGTGATATTGTATCTGTATGTGTTTAGTAGAACGTAGTGGGAATTTGGGAATATATAAGTGGGCATACTATATCCTTTATTTGAAAAAGACATTTCATTTCTCTTTTGTTATTTATGGAAGGACTAAGAGGGGAAACACATCTTCATTTTTTGCAATTTAAAAGTGAAATTTGAAAATTTCCATTCTAATTGATGCTGCTGGTCATGTTGTCTCAGGGAGTTCGAATATGAAAAAACATTGAGGTTATGGGAGGTTCTATGGACCCACTATCCCAGTGAGCATCTCCATCTTTACGTATGCATCGCCATCCTTAAAAGACATCGTGCCAAAATAATGGGGGAGCAGATGGACTTTGACACCCTTCTAAAATTCATCAACGAGTTAAGCGGTCAAATCGACCTCGATCCCATTCTTCGTGATGCAGAGGCTTTATGTGTGTGTGCGGGTGAGAATGGAGCCGCTTCAATTCCACCAGGAACCCCACCTTCATTACCCATCGAGGATGGCTCCATATATCAACAGCAAGATGATGAGGTGCTGTAGGACATGCTTCCAGTGAAGAAAAATAATAAGTGAACTGTAATTAAGTACAGTATACCGATGTATAAGCGCTTGTTTTCCCATGTTAATTCCTATATATTATAGAAAATTATTTAATATTGTAATTTGCAATAACAGAAGACGTTTTGTATGACCGTTTTGTATGACCGTTACATCGTTGGATCATCTATCAATGATTTTTGTAACAGTAGGTTCATGAACCATTTTATCTCTTATATGCATGATAAGATATTCTTGTCAAGTATTTCTTGATACTTGCAAGATTTGCAATGATAGTTGAAGGTATGTCAAATTGGGTCACTTTGTTAAGAGATCAAATTGGGTCACTTGGTTAACGGGTCAAAATGGGATTTAGTACCCGGTATAAGATAGTTAACTAATTAAAGTGGTATTTATGATTAGAAATATAATGTTATCACAATAAATTCTAAATATCTTGAATAAAATGATATAGGTTCAGTTTATTTGACTTGCTTTTCTTTTTGGTAAAAAAGTTCATATGTTTGATTTGATAAGTAATCGATCGAACCGTCACCTTTTCCTAACAGGTAGAAGAGAAGAATTGCAATTCGAATTAGAAGTTAGTATTTTTACCGATTGTACTTTTCAAATTGGTGTGATTATTTATTGCTGCATTAAAGCTGTAACCTAAAACAAAAGAGACCAAAATGGAGTTGCAACTAAGCAAGTACTACAAGTCCACAATTGTCTCAAAGGACAACTGATTGATTAGAAAAGAGGTTCAGTTTTTGTTTCCTTTTGTGGATTTTAATGAGTAGCTATCAATTGTCTGGGATTAGGGGCACAACTGTCAATTACCCTAAATTTAATAGCAGTAAATCTCAGTAGCTATTTTAAAGTCAGCCACAAATATAGCCAAGCAAGGTTGGTGTTGGTAGTTACTTCAAAACCCTTTTTGTAGTAAATGTTCGAGTCTTCACTCTTTTAATTTTTTGTGTTCATTTATTTCAGGACTGTTTTGTTTTTACATTTAAATGAAGCTCATTTTATAATCTTTTAAGTTAAGAATAGACAGCATTTTTAGTTTGATTTGGTAATATACGAGTTATCGAAAGTCAGGGTCTTTTGTTTAAGTTTTACACTTTTTATACTTTTATATTTCATTATTTAAAAATATAAAAAGGTTCGTATAACAAATGGGAAATAGAAAGGGGGTGGAAAAAAAAGACGTGCGAGACAATAGTGCGACACCGCGACCATTGGCGTTCAACGTACACCTGCTACCACGTGATATCCACGTGATTCTTGTGTATTTAGTGGAGATGATGAATGTTTGTGACTAAAGACTAAAGTAGATAGAGAAGACCGGAGAAGTCAAACACAAATTAGTAGTGATTTGTACAAGAAAAAAAATGATTTGCACACCCGAATACACCATCTTAATGAACGCACTACAACACTTTCTGTATATATTTGTTGTACGCACATCAATTTTTGTGATATAAAAATCATTATCCTTTACAAATTTTTAAGAGTATATATAATAAATATTTGAAAATATACTAATTAGAAATTTATGTGGCTAAGATGCAAGATTTTATAGCATGCAAGAACATAGTCAAATATATATTACTTCTCTTCGTCTCATTTATAATGCCCATTTCGATTTTGCATACAATTTTTGAAACATTTACCGACTATACTTTAATTGATTAAATAACAAAGTGGACATTTATAATGAGACAACCTAAAATGATGAGCTAGACATTTAAATGACACAGAACGGATACAATAAAACATGCTCTTACAAAGTTGCTACAAATTCTCCGTGTTGGTATAAAGATGTGTTGGA
Source organism: Logfia minima (assembly GCA_963921325.1). NCBI lineage: Eukaryota > Viridiplantae > Streptophyta > Magnoliopsida > Asterales > Asteraceae > Logfia > Logfia minima. The sequence continues at coordinate 33,218,980 of OY992773.1, forward strand.
TTTTATTGTTATTGTCCAAACTTCCTTCGTTAGCTAAAGGATTTAAATGTTTTTGGGATATTTAAAACAAACTAACAAGAAAAGTAGAAGAATTGCAACATTTACAAATATCTTACTATATAACAACATGAGAGACAAAATGACTTATTAACTTGCAACTTTAATACATATAAATGTGCGTACTTATATATGAAAATTATGCATGTGATCGACTTGATCCCAGCATAAACAGCACAAATAATTTAGGGACATATGTTCCCAATACATAAAACTAAGTTATTGCTCTATTGGTTTATGTACATATAAAGTATATCTGTTTGTTCATTTTAAAGTTAAATATATTCAGTGAACTTGGTGTTTCATGTCATTCTTTCTTTTTTCTATAGATTACTGGAGTACCATTATTACATATACCAATAATAAAATAAAATATTCAATTGAATTTTGTATTACTTGAGAAATAATAGGAAAAAGTAAAATACATAAAAATGAGGAGACAATGCTGGTAGGGAAAGTGGTGTGATTAAAAGACAGCAGCGTTTTTGAAGTAGCTTTGTCCCAAATACAATCATAACACTCTTTGACCTTTCTATTTATTTTATTTTACTCTTCATCCGATTTAAATTGTCTAATATACTATTTTAGGTTATCTTCTTTTAAGTATTACTTTGTTATTTTTATTTTTATTTTTTTCAAATAGCAGAAGAATTTTTTAAAAATGAACCGGTTGAGGAGCTACAAGAAAAATTACATAAAAAGGATAGGGTTTTTAAGCCACTCATCCCAACGAATCTTATGCTTTCTATTCTTACGAGTGAATGACAATAAAATCAAAAAGAACCACATCACGTTTTTTTTTCGGAGCGTAAACTTTGTCATTACGAAATCTCCAAATACTCCACCACACCGTGTTAATGATTGATTCCAACACTTTCTTTACTTTCTGCGATTGAAACAAAGAATCAATATATAGTTATTTAACCAATCAAAAAAGATTTTAATGAATAAAGATAATATTTGATTGATGAAAAATATAGTTAATAAACATTTCTAAAACTGTATATAAAGTCAATGTAAACATTTTAACTGAGACGGAAAACATATTACTTTTCTTATTCATAAGATTTACATAGTTCATATAATACATTTTTAATAAGCTACAACTTAAGAGATATATATATATATATATATATTTTGCACTAAAAATCGTTAATCGTTAATTTTATCTATTGTTTACAAACGTACTACCAGTTTCTTACAGCTTTTCATTTTAAGTGGAGTCCATTTGATTTGATCTATGTTATTTTGCGTCGTTACAATTTAAGTCAACACATATATATCTCCAAATTAATTAATGTAAACATGCATATATACAGAGACACGATATATTTAGCATTTATGATGGTTTCAACATGGTCTTTACTATTGTTAAACACCATGCATGTCCTTCCCATGTTGAGTGTTGACTATGCAGCTGTAGTCAACTTGACATATATATACACTGCATGTGATAGTTGTACATTTTAACACATCAAAAATGGACAAGAAGTTTCTAAAATTTTTTCCTAGTGTTATGGTTTTTGATAAAGAGTTGTATTTCATTCTTCTTCTTTTCTTGCTTTTCTTTTTATTTTTTAAAATAAAATAGTTAAAAGCACTAACATTTTTTTTAACGGCAAACTATATATATAAATATATAAAAAAAAGAAAAATATCTAGCAATATGCTAGAAGCCTAAGAGACAAGAAGATAATCTAGAAATAAAGCAGTCCCATACAAGCCCATGGGGGCCGAAACCACAACGAAAAAAGGATAGGAAACAACAAGGCTCAGATAATCGATCCACACAAAACAACAGCCGCAAACGGAGTCAGGATGGGAGAATACGAGCAAAATCATTGAAGGATCCCCGATGTCAAGAAACTTGGGCTCACACACCATAGATTCCAAGACAAGGAACTCTTCTTGCAACGAGAGGAAATCCATAAGTAAAACAAAGAAACAACCGACTGTAAAATATTAGAACTGTTTCCACCATCTCTTATGAAGATACGACGATTTCTATTTTTTCAAATGATCCATCACCGAATATATACTTATTTTACGTCCATTTCTTGTAACTAAATTAGTAGAGCTAACATATGTCGTATAGTATATTATTAATAGAGAAAGATTCAAAATATATTAGTCAACGTAAGATATCAAAAAACATTTGCTTAAAGTTAAAAAATGATAACTCTCTAATCAATCTTAAATGTGTGAATGTGTGTGTGTGTGGTATTTACATATTTAATCCAAATAAAGCATTTTTGTTTAAGTGAAAAACATTGATTTGAAGTGGGTCCTACATGCGGGGTCAAAGTAAGGCATAGGTGTACGGTTGAAGATGAATGAATGAGTGGAAGGAGGGCTCTTGTCTACTCAACAATTTTGATTACTCGTGTTATTAGATCACTTAACTAGTAACCGTCACCGATATAGTTTAGTGATCAACGTTTTGATAAAAGATTTTAGATTTAAACTCTAACACCCGTTTTTGTTATTTCAATCATGTTCATAACTCAATTTGCATTGGACACGACTTTTACGAACACGAAATACACAATAGAGCACTTAAACTTGACCAAAACTCAAAGTAGCAAACTGGGTTATGCCACCGCGATCAATTATCCTGATCAAAATTTTCCATTCAATCCCACCGGGATGGCTTTCATCCCATCATAATCCTTCCCAGATCTGCAAAATCTGATTTTTACACTTGAATCTTGACCTTTTAATTGTATTCATTCAACCCAAACATGAGACCAGCCAAATGAATTGATCGAATATGACCATTAAGATTAATACACAACGACACCAATACTCATTCTATCATTTACACTTTAAAACACTAACAAAATGGACTGTTGTTCATTAAATTAACTATGATCATTCTTATACATACAAACCAACATATTACATAGCTACTTTGACCCATCTTTATTAAAATTAACTATGATCATTCACTAAAATTTGGTTATGACCTTAACAGATTCAAACCCCAACTTTATCAACATCATTTAACACATTTATAGTTCATTAGTTTGACCCGATTCATATTACATAATTACTTTGACCCATCTTCATGTAAGTGACAATTTTAACTCGATAACAACTTAACCAAAATATGGGACAAATTCTTAACGTAATTACAAACATACGAAGATTCCAATTTTGACATGACTAAAACCATTTCAGATTTTGACCAAGACTTCCTTAACTAACATGAGTACATGACCAATAACTTTCCATTTTACAAAATACATAAAGTATTATTTCCAAAACATTTCTTATGCACAAGTAGACTTGTACATATCAAATGGGTGTACCATTGTCTCAAGAGCATGATTTAAACAAGGGATTTAGACTTGTTACCGAGACAAGCAACAAGTCTCCACCTCTAATCCCTCACGGATTTCTTATCCGAATTGTCCTGTGATCCTCTTCCTTCACCTACAACATTTTACACATATAACAGTAAGCAAAACACTTAATAAATAATAGACTCTATCAAAATCTAGCATATGTAACATTATGGATCGTTAATTCTCTACCATACAAATTCATATATAAGAATTAAACTCTACCATGTCAATTCATAAGGATTAACCGCAAATGATGTCTAGCTCAGCTGGATTGATGCATGGGTTATAGTCCTCATGTGGGTGAAGGTTAGGAGTTCGACTCCAGGCTGGAGCACATATGGGGGATTTTCCCTGAACGGATGTCGGGTTTGAATCCCAGCTGATGCCTTGAAGCCCTTAATGGAAACTGAATGGCTAAGCTGGGGGTGGTTATTCTCCTTGGAGAGGTTTCGAACTCGGGGCGTCGTGTCTTGGTGCACAAGGTGGCACGATGAAACTCCGTTGCACCAACAGCCCTTCAAAAAAAATAAAAAAAATAAAAAAGAAGGATTAATCTCTAACCATCAAGTATATACATATGAATACACTTGTATTCCAAATGTCATTACTTGGTTCTAACCATCAAATTAATACACATTTTACTCCACTTTTAACCCAAATGTTATTATCTTACTCTAATCATCTATTACTTACTTTGAAATTTATTAGTGAGGCTATTTGCAATCTGTCCAACGCTTTAATCACCTAAACATATCAACACATACACATACTGCACACAACATAATATGATTCTTTATCAAATTTAACTAATAATTATTTCTTTCTCTTCTTTATCAAGAATTGGGTGATATAATTCATAACGTCAAAATCTCTAATATAACTTAGTATTTTACTTATTAACACCAACTTTTCATCTTTAATCATTTATTTCATTCTTTTCTTTCACAATTTATATGCTATCGGGTGTTTGCCTTCATTTTCAAATTAAACATAAATCATCATTATCAAAATATTTACAAAAACATAAAACACAAAACATCCATGAATGTGTATATATATTTCCTTTACACAAAAACTATCAAAATAACTTTACTTTTATGCTTAAAATCATGTACATATCATCCTTTAACCAATTTTAACATCTTTTAGCCAATTCTCTACTTAAGCTTCAAAATTAACAAAAACCCGTAACATCAAATTAATGGATTAGAAAGGTATGTTATCCCTTAAAGCTTGTAATTAGTGGTTAGGGACCTTGATTATACTCGATATAGCTTCAATTTACAAGCTCACACCTCCCTCTTCTTTCTTCTCCAAGACCGACTCCAAACACCCCGTTCTTCTACTTTTAATTTGATGAAATGAATGAAAGAGGGAAATGCAGATTTTTATCTCTAAATTTCATTTCCCGGACCCCCAACTAATCAATAGTCCCTTACATACATAATTTGACTTTCCGCCCATCTCTACTACACTTTTGCATTTTAGGTACTTAAACAACTTATATGAACACATATAATTATGTACTTTTATATAAGTGTAATAAAAAGTTTATGTTAAATAATACCTTTCCATTTTTGAATGGTTACACAAACGTCACTAATTATACATTTTGACGTGGTTAGAGAAAAAGATTAAAATCAGTGACAAGAATATATCGATTAAATTTCATATATCTAAGTAAAAATATTAGCTATTTCCAAATAACTTGAACATGAAAAGTTTCGTCCAATTACTAATTTTAAATTATTTAATTATTTACCAAAAATAAAGATAATGAAACAATATGAACTAATTAAATAAGCTAGGTCGTTCACACACACAAAGGAGAAGCTTCTCTCGGGAAAAAATAAATCTTGAACAGACAATATTGAAATCATGAAGCACCGCCGTCACGAACGCTACGGCCGTACGGCGCATCCGCCTGTGGCGCGGGAACTAAATAACGTAAATAATGTCATCTAAACGTACTTCTACTTCGTATTGAATTTGTATTAAAAGTAATGTAGTATTAGTGTGCTGATTATTAGTTTACAAATGGATAAATCTGAAGATATTAAACAACTCACGTCATTGCTAGTGCTATGCTATTACTTTTTATACAAGCAGAATATATCTACTTACTTAATTATTATTATCTATTTTTGTCAAACAACAATTTAATACAAAACTAAAAACAGGAATGAGTTTAATAACATTATCTATACTTCTATATTTAATACGTAATGCATGTAGTTTTTTATCTTAAAATTTAATTTAAAAATAAAAAATATTATATTACTCTTATATAATTATTTTAATATTTTGATCATTTCAATAATTATATTTTATATTAATTAATTAATAATACTGATTTATTATATGTAAACTAATTTTGTCATATTAATATTATATCATGTATTGATAAATATTCAATACAATATAAATATCGTAATTTTTTTGAAAGATACACATATATTATAATTATTTCATCACTCTTACTAGCACATCATAACTAGCATTATTATTTTCGTCGAAACCTATACTGCCATTTTACAAGGACTATGCTAATTTAATTAACATGCATGTAACATTGTAACCAATTAATTAATTAAATCTATAAAATATGAAACACACAAATAATGTTGGTACATTGCATCATCATATTGATTATGTGTGAGACATAATCTAACTCCAAGATACACTTGTTGAGTTCTTTCTCTCTCTCTCCCTCTCAGTATGTGTATGTTTTATTATGTATATAAATAAAAATGATATATATATAATATAATAAATAAATATAAATATAACATATACATACAGACAGACAAAAGGTTTATGACAGAACATGCTTAAATTAATCCCTTTAAAGTATCACTATCATCGTATATATAATATAATATACTTCCATTATTATTTTTTTCATTTGAAGTCTGCAAAAAATGGAACTTCAACTAGCCTTATCTCTCTCTTCATCTTCTTCTTCTTTTTCATCTTCATGTACTACAAAGTTTGATCTCAATGATAATGTGGAAGAGAAAGACATGAAAATGGAAGATTTAAAAAGAAGGAAGCTTTGTGTTATAAATGGTGATCATGAACAAGTAGCAGGCTTCCATGTACCTCAAACATTACCACTTCTTTTTTGCAATAAAAGTAACCAAGAACATTATGTTGATGTTGATGTTGATGTTGATGATCATGTGAACGAAGTTCAATCCAATTTCATCTTCATAAATCACAAGTAATTCATATCACATTTCACTCTTCTTTCTTTTATCATATATAGTTGACCACATGCTTAATATTTTAGTCCTTTTAATTTGATTAAGAAAATGTTTGGCTAAGCTAATTTTTTGGGCCTACGAGCTTATTGAAATTAAAAAATGTGATAATTAAGCTACGTACTGTTAGCTTAAATTTCGTCTTAAATATGCATTGAATATCAATGATTTTAAATAGACACGGTGGAGAAGAAAATGGTATGGTCGGGTGGCCGCCGGTGAAATCAAGTGGGAAAAAGCTTAGCCACCGCAGTGACGGCGGGTCAAAGGCAATGTATGTTAAGGTGCAAATGGAAGGAGATGGAATTGCAAGAAAGATTGATCTTAATCTACACCATTCTTACAATACACTCATCCACGCTTTGGCCCACATGTTTGGGAAGTGTAAGTTTATATATAAATGATAACAAAATGCAAGTTATCAGAACAACAAAATATATCATCAATGTTTAACATATATAAATGATTAATATAGAAAACCTAGTTTTGAAATATTTCTAAGTATTAAAATGTTTAGAGTAAATTACATTTCCAATTCATGTGGTATGTCACTCGTTTCACTCTCGATCTTTGAATCGGGTTTTTGCAGGCTCAGTCCTTTAACCCAGGTGTTTGTTTCACTACATGTTCCTCTTTCAATCAAGATAAAGGGTAAAATAGTCTTTTTCATTTAGTTTTTTTTTTATATCGACAAGGGACTGAGAGTTAAATAATAATTCGAGTTAAAGGACTGAACCCACAAGATACCCAAACGAGTGACATAGCACTTGAACTGCCGGAATGTAAAATGTTTATTTATATGTATGTATTGTTTGTATGGAGAATAGGTAATGAAGATGTGAAACTAACGTATCAAGACAAAGAAGGGGATTGGTTACTTGCCGGAGACGTGCCTTGGGGGTATTGTAGTACTTTCAGTTAGAAATATAGTACATTAATTATTAAATTTTGCAATATTAGTAGGTGAAAATAACATTCTTATTGATTTATTTGAATTTTACAGATCGTTTACTGAAAGCGTTCAACGTCTAAAACTAATTAAAAGTAATAATCGATGAATTGGCGCGCATGATGGACGCAATCGTCATCGTTTTGGTTGAATTTTCGCTAGAAATACGTTTAGGAAATATCTAGTTATGTATTACGAGTACAATACAATGGTTTGATATAGTCTCATGGTATCTTATCTTTTTATGTTAAGTTTTGGAGCTACTTCGTGTTTAAATTTTATATTATGGCTGGCCTCATTAATTCTCTTTTTAAATCATTTTCATTTAGTTTTATTTTTGCCTTTAATCCAAGTTTTAAAACATCTAACGATTTTGCTTTCTTGTTACTGACTACATTCAGACTGATAAAGCTCTTCAAACTTAATGTAACAAGTAAATAAATAAAATTAAAGTATAATTGACATTCAGGACAGCATATTGCTTTATGGGTTAAGCATTTTACATTTATGAAAAAAATATATCAAAATGTGTCTAGACAAAATTATAACTTACGATAATTCTTTAACGAAACTTGGCCAGTGAATTCAATGCTCAATCTTGAAGATGTAACCGTTAGTCTGAGAGAGAAAATAAATAAATAAATTAATTAATTTAATTTTAATTAAAAAATAAAAACAAAAACGAAAATGGACATCGAAATTTCACAAAATTTGGCCATCCTTGATATACCCAAAGTTCAGGCCCATTCTTGTATGGGCTTACATTATGGTCTTTGTATGGGCTTAGTTTAAGTGTTTGTAATTGTACCTGTAAAGTGTAAATTAAAATGATCGACCATTAATTTGGTGATGACTTGTAATATTCGATAATATATAGACATAGCTAATATAAATATATTTTGCATTCTATTATTTTAATATGGGACTTTTAGATTGATCTAGTCTAGAGGGGATCAATCGATTAAACTAGTTAACCCACTTGATCTAATCAATATACTGGTGGATGATGCGGCCTGTCTATTATATTTTGGTGCATTATAAATCACTTGGAATGGCCTAAAATGAGCATGACCACCACGCACATGGCAAGACAAGTCTTTGCATTGACATATAAATTATGGTTTAGGCATTTAAAAAAAACATATATATTCTCTTATTTTTTAAAAAGTTGAAAAATATATGTAACTTCCATGTAACAGTTCTAAGAAGTTTAACAATGACCAATTCCAAATAACTGTTTGTCCATTGATTAGGATGTGATTGAAAGTCTAATATACATTATATTGGAGTATATATATATATACACGTGAGAAATGATCCATAGGTAAATTTTAAATTTTTGGGAAGGAGGGAAGTCAATCTTAGACCTTGATTTTTTTCATAAATAAATGTATTTAATATTCATTTGTGATAAATGTTAAATTTTGAAATTATTTGTGATTTTTAAAATTCATTTATGATGAAATCAAGGGTTGAGATCTGCTTCTCTCATTCCCTAATTTTTTTGCTTCCCTCTTGATCACTACCTCTATATATATATTATATATAAAATATAAAATAAAAGATTATATGTTAAATAAGAAGTACGATACAAATAACATTAGACCCTCTTTGAATTTGTGCCATGATAAGCATATAAGGTCCCAATTTTATTGCATCGATCTTTTTACATATCTAAATCAGTTTAATTTTCGTTATTCACAACACTAACATGTGATCTGGGTTTGTATCATGAAGGACATAATTTTAAGTTCTTAAATGAAATAAGAGAATAGAAGGTAAAATAAAAGATACAAAATGAAATGAAAGAAAATAACTTTATTTTTTATCTTTATATTTGAATCGAAGATAAGTGAAAAAATAATATAAATATCATCTCGCATCTCTTTAAATCTTTTCAGTTTTGAGAAGAAAGTTAAGAGAAACACGTTAAAATAATTCTCTTTTCACTCTTCTCTTCTTTCCATTGAAAAATCTCAGCAACTTAACTTTTTTCTCACTTAATTTCTATTATCTTCAAAAATATACTCGAAAACAAGTCCTAAAAGAGGTGCCATATAATTTTTGTGGTACACATCCTATTTTACTTATCAATAAAACACAACATTTTTCATTTTATAAAAACATGTATATAAATCGTTACGATGAAAATTTAATAACCATCTTCATAAACATGAGGAAACGACATTAAAGTATAAGGCGTTTATGATCTATTTTTTGTTGAAGTAATATGTGTTGGATTTAAATATCAAATTAGACGTTTTATTTATTTCAAAACTAAAAAGGTAAATTACATATGTTGGTTGAAAAGCATGTGATAGTGATTAGAAGAAAAGTCTCCATCATGAACATTAGAAGGAATAATTGATGAGAGAAGACAACACTAATAATATGTCCAATTTATCGTACAAAACGATATTTTGAAAAGGAGAGAAAATTAAAAATTTAGTGGTATTCGTTAGATACTTTAACTAGCTAGCCAACTTGCCCCCACACATTGTCCTGGTGCTTCCCATGTACATGTACTTTCCAATCTTTAATGTCTTTCAATTATTTTAGTAATAAATATAATAAGTATTTTAGTAATAAAAGATAGGTGGAAAAATTGACAAATTCTAGTTCAAAACAAACAGTTTTTATAATAATATATACTTAGAAAATAAATATAGGCCAAGTTGGATCTGGTTTATTGTTAACATGCTATGCTATTGTTTATAAACTAAAGAAGGAGGTCACGTAGCATTATTGAAATTGAATGGTATAGAGTCTAATAAAACAAGATAATAGAATGAAAACGTCTTCTTAATTATTCAATTACGTTGTAGGAAGCGGATTTTTTCATTTACAAAAGTAGTTAATCAAAAATCATTTATTCTATTACAGTCATATTTTACATTAAATAATTATATACTTCTATTTATTATTTATCAATAATTATTTTAATATTAAACTCTTATAAAGAGTCTATAATTTTTGGCTTAAACCTTAAAAGTATAAAGATAAGAAAGTACCTTAGTACCTTTTATTGAATTAAACGGTGGATTAATTTGGTAAAGATTTTCACTTAATGCAAATCTAAATCATGCGTTAATTTGATAAGAATTTTCAATTATGCAAAGTCAAATTAGACAAATTGATTTTTTTAAAACCATGTTCGAACATTACAGGTTTTCATTAAAGCTCATTTGTCAATAGAATTTTGAGAAGTAAATAATAAAAGTAAAACACTTCATAAAAATTTGAAAAACCTCACATTTGAACAGTAACATCTCGATTCATTCATTTGTTATTGGTCGGCTCAATTTATCCAAGCCTTCCTATTGTAGATTATGCCTATTACCACATGAATGAATGCGTTCATCCCTTAGGAGTTGTATTGTTATTGGTTGAACAAGTCTACTTATTTGTGAAAGGGTGTGTTAAATCGCTACACATGCATGAAAAAAGAGTTTATGTTTGTTTGAATACTATAAGAAAATCAATAACAGTTTAATTGGTTTCAGCTAACCGCGTTAAACAAGAGTCGTATCACTTACCCATAATAATAAAGTTTTACGTTTTACTATATGACGCGGGTAACATACTAATATTTATTGATAATTCTACTAGTTTGGAGGATAGTCATTTTGAAACATTTAGCCAACCTATGTACATTAAATTTTAACGAACCAATGAAATATGAGCATACAAATTTAAGACTAGTGACAATCGACTTATATATTCAACAATGACTAAAAATTTATGTATACCACATATACGATCGGTGTAATTTACTTATATATCTATTACTTACTGCAGTACACGTTTTCCATCATATCATCGATACAGCTAACATAATAAAATGACAACTATGAGTAAATAAGTAACGATTATGATAATCCTACCCGTAATAAACAATAAAAATAATAACGGATTGAAATAGACGTGTATTATTGTTGTGTAATCTTTATCATATTATATCTACAAATTCACCTTCACTGGGGTTATTGAATATCACAAATTAATCAACATGGTATACTATTCAGGCCGAGGAGTTATGGTTTAGACTCACCCCCCGTTATGTGATACGATTCGGGTGTCAAGAGTTTTGTTTGATAACCTGATTACAATTTGGTTCTAAGACGAGTATGAAGGATTATATTTCGAAGGAGGTTCAAGAGACGAGACCTGCAATTAGAGACCCGGTATTCAACATCCATGCGCAATTGAAGGATATCCTTATTTTGCATGTAGAGATGTTGTTTTTACAGTCGTATAAGTTTAGCCGGGTGACAAAAATGAGTGATGAAGATTGTGTCCGTGTATGTACTATCATACTCGTGGAGTGGGGTTTTATGGAGTGGTCATTTAAGGTAACATTATTAGATTTACCAATTTGATTAAATTAGTTACTAACATGCTAATTTGCATTTGACAATTTACTTTTTTTTTTTTCAGATTTGGATTTGGGAGACATTTCACCTTCAGGTGTTAGTGAATGCAAAAAAAACCCCCAATAAGAATAGAGTTCTCGGGTAGTCTCTCTCCAAAAGGTGAAAAGAGTTGAAGTTTTGAAGCTATCAGACATAATACATGTTGGGTATCTGTTATGTAAACGGGTATATATGGCTCAACCGAGGAATAGCCAACAGAAAATTCTGGAGTCATTACTACCTGCCAGGTACAGTTAATTACTTCTCGAGTAGTCTCTCTCCAAATAGGTTAAATGTGCTCAAACGGGGAATAAGCGATAGAGATTTTGGAGTTAATATTACTCGTCGGGTACGTTATCTACCCCGCCGGATAGTCATTTGTCCCTGTTTAGCATGGATCCTGGTACAAGTTCTTCATCATAGTTTCATAATTTGAAGGTTGTGTCAAATCTCTGCGTGTAACATATACCTCAATTTCTCTATGTATTTCCGTATAGCTAGTAATCCGCTTCAATTGCTCGACATCATCCATTATCAATTGTAAGGTTGTTGATGTAGTTGCTATTCTTTATATTTTCTGTCTCAATTGGGTTGGTGACCAGTATTCAGGTCTTTATCATGCCCTTTAAAGTGTCAATACCACTTTTGGAGTCTAATAACCCAGCTCTTCCAAAGCCTAATCTAAAAAAGTTTGTTAAAAAATTATCAACATCTACGCAGTCAATAAACATCATTAAACTTGCATGTACATTCTTCTTGCGTCTTGAAATTCTCCAGCGTGACAAAGCGCCATGCCAAGCAACTTAGGAACTGTTGCATATAATTCATTAGTTTTTGGTTCTTCATTTGGAGATAAAAACAGCTAAAAATAATCGCTGTGAACCATTTCGGAATATATTTATGATTTGCCAAGTAACAAAAAGTAGAATAATTTTTATGACAATTTTTGAAACAACTTGATGATTATCTTACCAGGATTACATTATTTATGGAAATTTTAAAATTTTTGAAAATCTTTTATCAAAAATGAATAAATATAATTTTTTATTTTCAAAAAACTAAAATCACATGTAAATCGGACACCGCAAGTCGTAAACTCCGACCATAACCTCGTGTCTTCAGACACATAAGTCGTAAATTCAGGTAACCTCATACAATTTACGACCCACAATCTAACCCGACCTGACCAACTTGCCGCACTACAATCACATGCCCTAATACGTAAGTCGAATAATCGAGTGGCCAGTTGAAAGTTACACTTGCGTCAGTTAGGATACTATCGGAATGAAAAAAGAGAAGTTATAGATACTTTTCCATACTTTGTATCTGCCAGATGTGGTTTCGAGACCTGGCATGGTCAAAATGTTATTTTTTTTGGGAGGTATACTTTATTATAGGATAGCAGATTATTTCTCTTAAAAAAAGCTATTTTTAGGTAAGGAAATGAACGCAGTTTCCAAAACTAACTCTTAAATGTTGACAAAGTTAGCAATATCAGAAGTGGACCCCACAGGAGCAGAACACCTTTCGTGAGGTCGTCCACACTCTATCATCTCCAAACAAAAGTGAAGAACTCTCTATAAAAGAATTCCTAGATGTTCGTGCCAAATATAAATACAAAATAAATATAATAATTAGTCTACTTATTTGATAAGCACTATCACTTCTCACTTAAACATTGATAAGTCAACTAACTTTTCAAATCCCTAATCGCCTTTCCCTATCGTCAGTTGTATTTATATCTCTGTCTCGAATGGTTCTTCGCTTCACACCTCTTTCACTTTCTCTCTCTAAAAACACATCACTTTCTCTCTCTAGAAATTAAACCTAAAATTTCATTTCCTCTCTCTAAAAACCCTACGATCTATTCAATTTCTCATCCAAAAGGTAACAACAACTTTTTAATAATTTTATTAATTTCAGACTCACCGCATCTAATTTATTGTATGATGATAATCGATTGTGTTTATAGATTACGTATTTACTGATTTTGTGTATGTATAGATATAGATGTTTTTGTATCTATTGATTTTGAATTTTAGGTTTTATTTGTTGAATTAGGGTTTTGTTGACCTGTTTAGCTGAATTTGAAATTATTTATTGTTTTAATTCTCCGATCTGTGATGATTTTAGGTAATTATTTGCTTTTTTACTTTTAATTGCAGTTTTTGGAAAGCTATGTCGTCTCTCAGTAGAGAGCTTGTGTTTTTAATACTTCAGTTTCTAGATGAAGAGAAGTTTAAAGAGACTGTTCACAGGTAAGGTTTATTTATTTAAAATATATATATATATATATATATGTATTTATTTATACGTAAACAGGGTAGTGTTCTTGCAAGAACACTTCAGAATGGTAATAACAATCAAGTTTTTCTTTAATGGACATGTTCACAAAGTTTACATTTTTATACCTCAATTAATCAGATATTCATAGATGCATGGTCTAAACTTTAAAGTTTTATGATTAGTCGAAAAATGATAGATGTGCAAATTAGGTATATATGCACAGAGAATAGATGAGCAAATCAATAGTTGTGATTTTGTAGACTTTAGTGCTTCAAATGATATTAAACCCTTCCATGGAGGAGATTTAAAAGTAGTGTGGAGGAGATTTAAAAGTATACACTACGGTGGAATTGTCCACTTACATGATTCAGATAAAAAACTTGAACGTTCTTAGCGTTTTTATTTGATCCTCTCTCTCTACACATAAGTATATAAATTGACAATTCGTAATTTTTGGTCATGATGTGCTGCTTTTGTGTAAACTATTTTCCTATTTTCTTCTGTAGGTTGGAGCAAGAATCAGGATTTTTCTTCAATATGCGATTCTTTGAAGAAATGGTGACGAATGGTGATTGGGATGAGGTGGAAAAGTACCTGTCTGGATTCACAAAGGTTGATGATAATAGATATTCAATGAAAATCTTCTTTGAGATACGGAAGCAGAAGTACCTTGAAGCCCTAGATAAGTATGTAGTAATACAACCTTTAGTTGTTGAAACGTGTTTATAAGTACACATCTTATATTGCATATATCAATATTAATGCTGCTGAATGTGTACTTATGCAGTTATATTTTCAAACTTTAAGCATGATGATAAACTCTTATAATCTGATTAATTTGTAGGAAGGATCGTGCTAAAGCTGTTGAAATTCTCGTGAAGGACTTGAAAGTGTTTTCTGCTTTTAATGAGGATCTTTTTAAGGAAATAACTCAGCTTTTGACTCTGGAGAACTTCAGGTTTGTGAGGATTTTTGCAATCCTTGATATAAATTTTGTACCATCTGAATGTTTGTTGTATAAAGTCGTAATTTTTTAAATAAATACTTGCTTATAGGGACAATGAACAACTATCAAAATATGGAGACACCAAGTCTGCTAGGGGTATAATGCTTGGCGAGCTAAAGAAATTGATTGAAGCAAATCCCCTGTTTCGTGATAAGCTAAATTTCCCTAGCTTAAAGAATTCAAGACTGCGAACACTTATTAACCAGAGGTTCATATCTTGTCGATTGTTGCCTTGCTTTTTAGTTTCCTTTTCAGGACTTCCCTTTGATATTTAGCTTTGGATTGTAGTCTGAACTGGCAGCACCAGCTGTGTAAGAACCCAAAGCCGAATCCGGATATAAAAACGCTGTTTGTTGACCATTCTTGTGGACAGTCACAGCCAAATGGTGCACGGGCCCCCTCTCCTGTGACTAATCCTTTAATGGGTTCTGTACCAAAGCCTGCAGGATTCCCCCCTCTTGGTGCTCATGGCGTAAGTGGAGTTTTTCCTTTTACAGTCGTTTAAATCTTAAACTCGAAAATTGATGTTATTAATATTTACTAAATTTGACCTCTTTTGTATTTTAAGCCTTTTCAGCCAGCACCTGCAACTCTTCCATCTTCTCTTGCAGGTTGGATGGCAAATCCAACCCCTGTGCCTCATCCATCCGTTTCTGCTGGTCCTATAGGTTTCGCTCCACCTAATAATGCTGGTAACGTTTTTTTTTTTTTCCTTTTCTTTTTAATTTTGTGACGATATCTAGTAGCCCTAATAAAGTTATCAGGTGCTATCTTCCTGAATAAAATTGGCTTTCCTCGTTTTGTATTTAAATTGAAGCTTTATTAAAGCGGCCAAGGACTCCTCCAACTAATAATCCAGCTGTAGACTATCAAACTGCTGACTCTGAACATGTGATGAAGAGAACGAGGACATTTGGTATATCTGATGAAGTATGACACTATACCCGTTTTTTGTGTTTTGACTAAACTAAAATAAATCACAATCTTTTATATTATTTTAATGTGTGTGTGAACTTGCCTCTTAAATTCAACTCCTCAGGTTATTAAATCAATCTAAGCTTGATCTTATTCTTTGTTTCTAAAATAGAAGAACATTAACCGTCTTAAATTCTGATTTTAACTATTCTCACGATAACCAACAATTTGTTTTTCCATATATCAACTGGATGGATTACTGTTCTTAGCAGGTCAATCACATGCCAGTGAACATGTTACCTGTTGGTTATATGGGTCAAAGTCATGGTCAAAGCTCTTACTCATCTGATGATTTACCTAAGGCTGTAGTGATGACCCTAAATCAGGGGTCCGTTGTCAAAAGTATGGATTTTCATCCAGTTCAGCAAATTCTGCTTCTTGGTTGGTTCCCACTTTCTATGTACTCTAGATATTAAATTTCCGTCTTTTATGGTTTAGCTTTCCAAAACTTCTCATGCTTCCAACTGGTAAAGTATCTTATGTTATCTAATATTTGGTTTGTCTTCATTAATATTAGTTGGGTCGAGCAATGGAGAAATCATGGTATGGGAGCTCGGTAGTAGGGAGAAGCTTGCTCACAAGAATTTTAAGGTTTGGGATCTTGGCGCTTGTTCAATGCCTCTGCAGGTTTGTATGACACTTTCTATTTTTATCTTTCTTCTGAAATGTTTCCTTCGTAACCATATAAGATATATTCAGACATGCATCAGATGTTGACTTTGACTTGTGTTTGAAATAGGCATCTTTGACCAATGACAATACTGCGTCAATTAATCGTGTAACATGGAGTCCTGATGGAACACTGTTTGGTAATATTAATAATTGTTCTTTCTTTTCAGTAATTTCAGTAATCTGTTCATTAGTAAGTAGTTCGTTAATGTAACCAATAAGTTTTAAGTTGGGAAATTGTTTGAAACTTGCATTCTTATCTTGGAACTTCCATATAGGTGTGGCATATTCAAAGCACATTGTGCAGATATACTCTTATCATGGTGGTGATGATCTGCGAAACCACTTGGAGGTTTGTGTGTGCCCTCATTATCTTTTTTATTCTTCAAATTTTTTACCTCTCTAATCTAAGTGGGACAGGCTGACAGCTGGCGTTGCTTACTTGGATTTCTATGACTCATATGAGCTGTACCATTCTTTTTATTTTTTTATTGTACAGATTGATGCTCATGGTGGCAGTGTTAATGATCTTGCTTTCTCTTACCCCAACAAACAACTTTGCATTGTGACATGTGGAGATGATAGATTAATAAAGGTTTGTCTTCTACTGGTTTTGCTCTCCTTTAAAATCACATGCTGTTATAATCCTATGTATAATATGAAGTTTCTTGTTACAGGTGTGGGATGCAGTAACAGGGACAAAACAATATACATTTGAGGGTCACGATGCACCGGTATATTCTGTTTGTCCACATTTCAAAGAAAATATTCAGGTATGATCAATCTCTAGAAGTGACGATCAATGACGTTAGTATAAAATATTTTAGTCCATTTCATGATTTAATTGCTATGCTATTGTGTCGTGTAAACAGTACTAAATATTTATGCATCACATAGAAGCTGCTAATTGTTTATTCATATTCGTTGTACCAGTTTATCTTCTCAACAGCAACTGATGGGAAAATTAAGGCGTGGTTGTATGACAATATGGGTTCAAGAGTGGACTATGATGCTCCTGGTCATTCATCCACCACAATGGCATATAGTGCCGATGGAACAAGGTTTGAAAACTTGAATCTCCATGCTCTTTTGATTTTGTATGTTAGAGGTGGAAGTTTTAACCCATTTAGAGTCAATGGGTTGTGAAGTAGCATTTATATTCTAAATGACAAAAATCTCCCAGTTTTTATTTTTTATTATTAAATTAATTTTTGATTACATAACATAGTGAAATTACAATCTCTTCTGGAATGGAAGACCTCCCGTCCACTGACTACAAGACTGCAGCCTAACATCCAAGTTAGCTTGACGTTTTTGTAATCATGTTTGACACTATTTATTATAATTCCGGGAAAAGTCTTCTAGGCCAACGTAACCCCTAAGTGAACCACGTTTAGCTGTGTTGACATGCTACCCAATCTGCCTTGCTACCTCTATTTGCTTTGGTCTTGGAGGCATATTCTGGCTATCTACGATGTTAACTAAAATATTTATTTGATGATGTTTGCACAACTAATAGGTTATTCTCTTGTGGAACAAATAAAGAAGGAGACTCATACATTGTTGAATGGAATGAAAGTGAAGGAGCTGTGAAACGTACATATAATGGGCTTGGCAAACGATCAGTTGAGGTTGTGCAGTTCGATACCACTAAGAATCGTTTTCTTGCTGCTGGTGATGAGTTTATGGTTAAATTTTGGGATATGGACAATGTTAACTTATTGACTACAACAGATGCTGATGGTGGTTTACCGGTACTCTTTGATACTTCATCTTAGTATAACCTCTTTAATGTATGTGACTTTGCGTCACAGGTCAAAACAACCCAACTCCAGATGTCAGCATTTTTATACTTTCTTGATAATTAGCTACTGTTACAAATATGATTACGAGTTTATATTATTTCTAATATTAGTGTCATTCTTCAGAGAAAAATGACTTAGGAGACTTCATGCATTTGAAACACACTTTTGGTTCTTTTTATTCTAAGCTATTCTTGTTGCCTGTTTGACCCGTTAGATATTAAGTATAGCTTGTTGATGTATCTGCAGGCCTCCCCTTGTATAAGATTCAATAAAGAAGGGATTCTGATGGCTGTTTCAACAAATGAAAATGGCATAAAAATTCTTGCTAATCCTGATGGAATAAGGTTACTAAGAACCATGGAGAATCGACCTTTTGATGCTTCTAGAGTTGCATCTGGATCTGCATCTGTTGTGAAGGTAATGAATTGTTATGTCTTTCATCTTGTTTGTTTCTCTGTAATGTCGTACTGAATTGTTCTACACATATACAGACCCCCATGATGAGCATGTTTGGTGCTGCTAATACCTCTGTTGGACCAAGTATTATGGATCGGGTTACCGCAATACCCTCCATGGTGGCGATGGTAAGCATTTCTTTTATCGTGATTTTTTGATGATTACTGTTTAACTTGGCTTGGGGTGTGCATTGGGTTGGAACTAGACAGAACCTGACTCAAACGGGTCTAATTAGATTGGTTTTGGTTTAAATTTGGCTGATTTCAGACCGGACTGTGAACCAATTATGTATTTGGGTAGTTATGTTAACTTGTGCTCATGATACAAATTTTTTTCCATGGGTGTGCCTGTAGAATGGTGACAATCGGAGTCCAATAGATGTGAAACCCAGAATTGGAGATGAAGCCATGGAGAAATCCAGAATCTGGAAACTAACGGAAATTACAGAACCAGCACAGTGCCGCTCCTTAAGGCTTCCTGACAGTACATCTTCAGCAATGCGGGTATTTTTACACTTCACCTGTTATTGGTAACAGCTCTGTTATAATCAATATATCTGGGAGGAAGCATATCAAAATTTGCATTTATCATCATAGTGATTTTCATCTCTCCATTTTCATATATTCTTGAATAAGACATTGGTAATGGTCAATTTGCTAGGTTTGACCAGAAACGTTACTTTTATTTACTTGGTTTAACTTGTTCCCTCTTTTTGTCCAGGTTTCAAGATTGATATACACAAATTCAGGACTTGCCATATTAGCTCTAGCCGCCAATGCTGTCCATAAACTATGGAAATGGCAAAGGAATGACCGTAATTCATCTGGGAAGGTATTTATATATAACATTCTGAATTTTTTGGATGTTAACCTATGTTTTAACTTAACACATTTTATCCTTTTTTAGGCCACTGCTAACATTGTACCTCAGCTATGGCAACCAACAAGTGGTATATTGATGACTAATGATATCAGTGATACAAACCCTGAAGATGCCATTTCCTGCTTTGCATTGTCGAAGAATGATTCCTATGTTATGTCTGCTTCTGGCGGGAAGATCTCTTTGTTTAATATGATGACGTTTAAGGTAAGATGGCTGTTGTGCATCTTAAAGAAGGGCAATATTTGTCCAAAAGGATAACAGTTGGGCCATTTTGTGTTGTGCTGACCCACTAAACTTCTTTGTCCCTTTTATTTTGTTTTTTAGTAATTTTAGTAATTTAAAGTACTAAATATGATTACGAAAGCTATACTGTTGAAGTAATAATTTAAGTTTCTGGAATGAAGTATTTAGGAGAGGTTTTAAATTTTTAATACTTTTGACTGATTACATCGTCACCGTACTTAGTTTAATATCTTTCCATATAATATGGTTATTATGAAATTAAATGAATAAAGTTAGCAGGTCACCCTGACATTACCCCCTTAATGTAACAGCATTTCTCACCCATTCCGTCTATCTTGTCACAACTGGTAATTTATAGCAATGTGTATTATGAGTGACTTAAATTGCTATTTGCAGCATAGTTCCATCTTATGTCATTCAGAAATATTGAGTTTGTCTTGGTCAATAGTGAAAACAACTCAGGCGCTGAGATGAAAATATATTATCTTATAAAATTTGAACATCTCTCCGATTCTTTGGATTCTGTTTCGCTTAACTATTAATTTTGCATGCCGCTTTTTTTGTTTTTTTATTTGATACATCTACATATTGTTTTCTTGATTTGCACAGACTATGACTACCTTCATGCCTCCACCGCCTGCAGCAACGTTTTTGGCATTCCATCCACAAGATAACAATATTATTGCCATAGGCATGGATGATTCTTCTATCCAAATATATAATGTCAGAGTCGATGAGGTTGTTCACTAGCTCTTATTCAAAAATAAGTCTCTAGTGAAGTTTGTTTAACACTCGAAGTGAAGTTAATAATTTTTATGAGCAGGTCAAAACGAAGCTTAAAGGCCACAGTAAAAGAATAACGGGCCTGGCTTTCTCCAATGTGCTTAATGTACTAGTATCTTCTGGCGCTGATTCTCAGGTAAGAGAAATTGGATGACCTTTGGTCCTGGTGTGTTGATATTTTATCATCAAATTGTTAAAAGTTCATACATTTGATATGCTCTGGGGAGAGGTCAATATCATGTATCATCCTTGTAAGATAGAGTTAGCAAAATGTGTACTTTTTGGCCTAGGTCGGGCTGACCCAAAACACTCTGCCTAAAATTCTTAATTTTGGTAGTGTATCAAATATGACAACATAAGTTAACATCATTTAACTCACAGTTTTTCTTTTGATAAATTGCTGAAGGAGTTTTACATCGGGTGACTTCTGACTCATTTGATCTGTACAACCCATTTGACTTCTTTTTAAGCTAGTATTCATTTTTATTTTACCTGTCTGACCCCTAGAGAGATAAACAAAACCGAATTGACACACTATGTTAATAGGTCGAAGTTGCCTACACTATAAAATATGGGCACACTGGGATAAAATTGTGTACCGTCTGAGTTTTATCTTTGTGTGCAGTTGTGTGTTTGGAACACAAGTGGATGGGAAAAGCAAACAAGTAAACACTTGCAAATTCCAGCAGGACGTGTGGCTGCTCCCCTTGCTGATACCCGCGTGCAGTTTCACCAAGATCAGACGCACTTGCTTGCCATCCATGAAACTCAGATAGCTGTTTATGAAGCCCCTAAAATGGAATCCCCTAAACAGGTATGTTTTGATATCTGTGGGAACATTATTATTACCCTTGTATGATGTTATGGTGTTACATTTTAGCTTAAGTTTGAAAGTAGGTATGTAAAGCCATTCCTTAAGTTTCTCCAAGAACTTGTAATACTAGTTTTAAATACTTTGTGATGGATTATAAAAATCCTAGGAAGCCTAATAATAAATCGTAACATGTTAAAGGAGGTGTTTGCATTTGCGTTTTGAAATTGGTTATCTGATTATTGGGACTTGTGGCTGAATATCACTTTATCAATTTCAAATCCAAGTTAGGCATCTATTAGTTCCTTTTGTTAATGAAAAGATCCCTACTTGCTATTCGTGTACTCGTGTTTCCAATCCAAATAGTTTTTGATTCGTATAAACTTATTTTATTTATATTGTCTTCCTTGTTACTAACTGCATCGCAGTCCCTACATGTTTAATAAGAAGATTATTTCATTAATGAATTTAGTCGTGATAAATATCTGATGCAACTTTGTCATCAATGTTCTCTAAATAGTGGTTTCCACCAGAGACAAGTGGCTTGATCACCCATGCTACTTATTCATGTGATAGCAAATCAATATTTGTTGGTTTCGAAGATGGAAGTGTTGGTATTCTTACTGGATCAACACTCAGGTTGCAATGTCGGATCAGTTCAACTGCATATTTGCCAAACAATCCAAAGTAAGTGTTTCCTTGGTGTATTTATCTTTATAAAAAGAGTTTGTTTGACCTGTATACTTTCTGGGTAAAATAACTTCACTGTGTGCTACAAAAGTTACCTTTGATGCATTATTTCTGTTCACATCTTCTTCATGGGTTCAACATTTTGGCCAAACAAAGAAAGATACTGATTTGACCACTTTGGTGTTGTTAATATAATGTTATATAAGTGGTGAGGGCAAATGATGTTACAGGTCAAAACTAGAGGTCGCAAAATGGACAAGGTAGGTAATGGGTCAAATTAACTAATAACACTCATTGTCCAAACTTGTGACTTATTGTTTACTTAAGTACCAATTATGATCTAAAAAACCTTTACATTGTTTCTTTCAATAATAATCCAATAAGATTTATTAAAAGATCTAGGAGGTTATATGTATAAATAATCTAAGCAGTGTATCAAATTACAAAAGTACGTGTAAGAACTCAGATCGACCACTTCTTTAGTAAAAGGGTCAAATTCCACACCACTTGTTTGTGATATAATATATGATTTTGCAGTTTAAGGGTGCATCCACTTGTCATTGCTGCACATCCATCTGAAGTTGATCAATTTGCATTGGGACTTAGCGATGGTGGTGTCTGTGTTATTGAGCCACTGGAGCCAGAAGGGAAATGGGGCACCCCACCTCCACTGGAAAATGGTGCCGGACCAAGCAATACTGCTCCTGTTGCAGCAAGTACAACAGATCAATCACAGAGGTAACTTCAACTTTTTGCTGAAAGATGCAAAAGATTTAGGTACAGTAGCGTGTAGAGGATGATCCATTAGAAATTAGTTTAGACGCAAACACTAAAATTATAATGAATATTTAGACATGATGTTAGACTCAGGAGTAGAAAGAGTTTGTTGTCATGGTGTAAATTTTATGAACGGGCAAAAACTGTTGTTTTAATTTATAATATTGGCAACGATTGAAGGCTATGTTTATGGCCTCGAGTTTTTTATTTAGTTTCTAGTTTTTTTTAAGTATATATTCATCTGCTCAAAATAGTCTGTTAGCTGTTTTTCTTTCAAGTTTTACCAACACGTTCACTTTAGATGAAGTTTTATTAGTATTTGATGCGTTATGACGCCTATTTGTCGTGGTTCCGATCTTTTATCTTAGGCTAAGCGTAAAAAGTTATTACTAGCGTAATTACTGTGGTAGTCGTGTGCTCTTTTTTGGTTGCATGCCTGGCAAAATATGTTTCCATGTCACTTTTGTACCTTATAAAAGCACATCTACTTGTTTTGTTGAATTTTTTTGTGAATGGCATTCAAATTCTCTTCACTTTCTACACACGTGCACTCAGTAGCGGTTGACGTCGTTAACGTGTTCATACTTAAATTCGACTATGTATTTTTAACATACTATTTAATACGTATATTTATAGAATTACAGGAAAAAAATATAACCATAGCTATTATTTATCATATAAAGTTGAACCATAGTAGACCCCCATAAATATATGGATATAGAATGTGACTTTATCAACCACGTTTTGAATTGTTTGATTTTTTCTTAGAGAATAATTTTTCCTAAAGAAAATGATTTCTATTTGATCGATTAGAATCCAAATAAGTTTTATATTTAGATTTTTTATCTCTAATTTTTTTTTTTCTTCATATTCTACACATTTTACCTTTATTTTAGCCGCTAGTGCATGTTGTCAACGGCACCCTATCATTTATGCTCATTTTAAAATAAGCATAGAATGTGGTAAAATTTTCATAACATGCTCTAATCTCGTTTTTTGAGTTTTTTCTTTCGTTCACCTCTTATAAATTGATACGTTCCGAATTTTTTTTTTTGCCTTTCTAGTTCTTTTTTCCTTCTAGACATATAGCACATAACGATATTTTGTTCCCAACTCCCCACTGGAGAAGAAATTTTTTATCTTGCAAATGGATAATTGCAGAGGTCTAAAATTGATTAATTTCTGTTTCTCACAATTTTTGTTTTTCCGATCCTAAAAAGAACACAAACAAGCAAGGTGTAATATTATGAAAACATAAGCTTAAAGGGTCACAATATTTAACCTAACCAACAAGTAAATTCCGGTCTAGCAACATGGCTGTTACTCGCATGTCCCAATCAATGTTGAAGGAAACATGCATTTAAACCTTCTTTAACACCATAACCGATACCAAAAATTTATAATAATAACTTACAACACCAACCCACAGAGAGCAAAAACAGCCCCTTTGATACTTTTTTCTGGGCCAGCTTGTCTTTTCACTTTCTCAGACTACTACAATGGCCAGTTATACAAAGCACAGATTCTCTGAATCATGGCGTTTCTTCACTGGAATCTCAACTAGTACGTGGAGCTTTAATAACAGTATATTCACGTTTGGAGTCAATTAATGTGAGATATGGGTTGTTTTTGTTTAGTCTACAAAAGGTTGAGAGTCCATGCATAGGTGGACTAATTTTTGTTGGAACTGTCCATATAATTCCCCAACAGCTATGACATCTTCGTTTTGTGGGTTCAGTCCAGGCAAAATAAGCAACTTTTCTTTGATTAAAGAACCTGATTCTTTGTCCGTATCTAAGGTCTCGCAAAATTCAGCATGAATTTCCCGACAGGCGGTAATGAACATTGCAGCCGTATCGGGTTGTTGAGCATTACGGAGTGCTGCCAGCACATCTTGTAATGAACCGGCTGCTATATACAAAATCAAGCCTCTGCATTGGAAATCAAAAAGTGAGAGTATTGTAAGAAACAGAATATAATGAGCTACAATGTGCATAATTACTTGATATGACGAAGTAGAAACTTGGGCAGGTTGCGCATGTTCAGTAACAGGTAAAAACAGTTTTTTGGTACGGGTCAGGTGACCCATAAGATGTTCTATCTAAAATTAGTGTGTCGAATCTGATTACAAGTTCATTAAAAACACAACATGCTGAATAAAATTATTTAGCTGGCTTTACCCATAAGATCTTTTGAGCAGTTTACTTCAAAGCTATTTTTCTTATTTGACCCGTTATGATAAAGCATAATAAACTGATCCATTCATGAGTATATGGATCGAAACGGCCACCATTGGTCTTAAGGGCGTGGCTACTACTCACTCATAAAGCGATATCAGCTACATAAAGAAAATTGGTAAATCTGATAATCAAACGGAAAGAAATGTCAATACCTCCAGATGTTATGTTCAGCATGAAGAGTGTGTTCGGCCCATCTGTGTAATACCCTGCAAAACCATAATCTATGAGAGACGATCTATTATATTTAACTGATTTGATTCGCTGAAAGAAACTGCAAATATGTGAATTTGAAATGTATAAATTTGCACAAAGATTCGACACGATCCACTAGCTAACAATCAACATAATTCCAGTATATATGGTCATGCTAATGTGCTTAGTTATTTTTTATATATATACTCAATTGAGGAAAATCAACAATGTACTAGAGATGATTGGGATAATATGCAATGGAATTTGGTGAAGCTACAAAGAGGCCAATAAGAGATTGTTAAACTTTTCGTGGGATATGCAAACCTGGCATAATCTGTTCCACTTAAATGAGTTGCTGCCAATGTTGCAGCATCCGTCCAGCATCCTGCATCTTGTAGCTGAAATATAGATGCAGTTAAAGTGAATGACTCGTACATGATTTCAAGTTTCATATATTGATGAAAAAAAAAACCTGTGAACAAGCTTCTTGATATCTCCCTACAGCACAGAGCAGATGTGTGCCAGACAATGACCTGTCAGTCTCCACCATATTTGCTGCAACCACCTAGATCAACACAACAAGTGGTCAGGTGGGCAATTATAAATATAACTAGAATGTAGGATAAATTGATATTTCAAAGTGGAACATGTTATATTGAATCCCAATTACCTTTACTGCAAGTTCATTTAAGGATCTAGATACTGCAGATGAAAGAGCAACGGCACGCAAAGCATTCGGATAGAAGTAAGGGCTCTCTGGTGGAGTAGAAAGCATTAAACTCACAGCAGCTTCCAAGTTACCAATTGACACAAGCCTGATCATCATGGACATCGAATATAAGAAACCAAATTACCTTATATTCATGATGGTACGTCATATGATAAGAGGTGGCCATTTCGATCCATTTACTTATATATGGTTAGTTTTGGTTGTGTTTTAGCTAGTACTGGTCATATTATAATATTTAGCTAAAACGAGAACAACTCAGTCGGTGTAAAGGTCAAAGGGTTAAAAGTTGCCCAGAGTCTAATTTTCATTTTGTCCAATCTCCTAAAATAATTTTATACAAAGGTTTATATTATCATTGAAACACTGTAATTAAAATGACAATTGATGCATTACATATTTATGTTTAAATATGGACAAGAGAACTGACCTGCTTTGATCCATTACCCAATCCACCCATCTTGGCACCTCTTTAAGAAGTAATAAGAATGGGATAAACCGACTCTGTGACAAAGTAAAGCATGATTAACAGTAGATTGATAGAATTACACTCACTCATGAAGACGGTTCTGAATAGCCTCTTCATCTTCTAGTTTTTCATGCCAGGGAATACGTTCGCTAGCACTTTGCCACAACTCATCTTGCTCAAATGCCATCAACTTAAGTTCGCCGTCACTCTGCAGAAAGAGATGCCAACATTAATACAATATACTATCTTCTCAACAAAAAAGTTCAAAATTTTCTTAATAATTTTCCCCTGCTGAAGAAGTGCCTAATAAACCACGATGTGGCGTTCTAGGTCTATGCTTCTTGCACTAATAAGTACAACTACAGTAAAATGAAAATCACAAAACTGTGAAAACCTAGGTTAAGTTTTAGCAATAGTTGATGAAGCCTTGTTAGGACCCACAAATACAGCAGAGAAATAATAACTGAAAGTGAATATTCGTTCTGTATGATAAAAAGACTGGGAACGACTTCAAACGGATATATTTGTGCTCACAATAGAAGAACTAAAAAGCTTACCACAGCATTCCTTTTACGTAATCCAGTTCCTGATTTTCCCTTCGAAGATATCCTACTCAGCAATGACACATCATCAGTTTCTGAAGATGATTTTTCCGGGGTCTTTTGCAGAGATTTGTTAGCCAAATTGTTCATCAAGTGCTTAAGTGCACGAGGCAATTGCAACCAAAAGTAAGCTTCAGACGTTTCACCAAATATTGCAGCTGCAAAAGAGAATCTCGCAGCCGAACCTTTATTAAATATAGCAGCATACTGTCGCACCCTCTCATCATCAAGTATGGAACCTGATGTAACCAAATTAAAAACAAGAAATACAGATAAAAATTTAGGAAATTTTCTCAACAGTATAATCCAGAATAAACTCCATGATGGCATGTGTTCAGAACCACACCTTCTCTCTGGTAAGGCTCTAATACCTTAAGAAGCAATTCTGGCACAACAGAATCACCAATACTTGGTATATCAATTAGATAACTACGAAGATCGCCTGCAGATGATGCATTTTTTAAAATTTGAACCTGTCCCTTAGCGACAGTCGTACTATGTGTGTTAAACCACGAAGGCTTTACACCATGTTGTAAGATCAACCGCAGTGCCTGTCAGTAAAAAACAAAAAACTTGTTCGACATGCCAATGTGAAAGTTTATACTTGCAACACTACAATGTAACACGTAAGGGTTTGACTTTAATGGTGCATCTGCCGTTCAGGAGATAGCATTTTCTACATGTCAGCCGTAAGTCTAAAACATTGGAGCCATCAGTTGATACAACAAAAAGAATATACCTTTGTTGAATGATGAAGTCAAAGGGAACAAAGGTAAACACAAACAATGCGAGATAAAAAGAATTATCAGCATTTCCAACATTGTAATTGTCACTTCATTGCCAGAAAATTGACTTATGGAAATAAGAAAGAAATGAGTTTTGTCCAATAGATTTCTGGCAACTTTAATGTATTTAATTTATTTTGTAGTTTGGAAGCATGTTGATTCTTAAGAAAGATGAATGGATACAGTCGTTAAATATGCCCAATCAAGCCTTTTGTCATCCAACATTCTGCCTCACACAAGTCTTCCAATTCCAGAACGTATAGACTTTTTTTCTTTTCTTTTTTATATTATTATTATTATTATTTTAATCATTAAGGTTGAAGTCAAAGAATAAGAATAGGTAACGAGAAAAAAAGGAAGAAATTGCATTATTGAATAGATAAATCAGCGAAGTAAACTAGTTTTAAGAAGTCTTCAGAATAAAGTGTCAACACACTATGCTAATTAATTCATTCGTGAGAACTGTATGTGGAAAGGTAGGGAAAGTCTTTGTTCACAGCCTTTTCCTTGGCAATAGAGAACAGGCTATTTTCTGAGTCAAATACCCGTGACCTTTCAATCACACAATGCGGCATTTATTAGTTGCTCCAAGACTCTCCCTAGAGAAAAACATAAAGTTCACTTAGAGAATAGATAAAACTATAATTACCAAGGCATGAGCTGTAGGAAGTAATATAGGAGAACATAAAGGCATTGGTCTAAATCGCTCCTTGATAGATCCAGACTGGGCTCCATAACCAGTTCTCTTATCACTGCATAGAATGATATGAAATTTCTACTGAGCATAGCTTATTATAAGTAAGAAAATTTAATTCTAATGAAACAGAACTTGGAAGCCTAAGCACTGTATTAAATTAAATCGTTCAGCAGGCTTGAATAGTTATCACACATACATGTTAACCTCAACAAGTCGAAAGCTACTATCTGCTCCAGTAATGCACAATACCAACGGATCATTTTTATCAGTTCGCACAGGCAACCAATCGAGTTCCAGCACAAGGGTTCCAGGAAATTGAGGCTGTAGTAGAGAGTTAGCTAATGGATCTGGTGAATCCTGCAATTGAGAAACAACTGTAAGTTAGAATTTTCTTTTTCAGCTTATATTTACTTTTACCCCTCATCAAGCAAATCATATTTAGACCAACAGCAAGAAAGAAAAGAATCAAGTCATGCTACTGCTCTCACTTACAAGATCAAACACAGAAAATGTATTGTCATTAAACAATACAGCAATACGTCCACGGCTACGATCTCCAGGAACAACAGGCGAGAACTTGATTCTCCTAATCCCTTCCCGGTGAGTGTTGAAAGAGGAAGATTGTCCAGTTGTGACATCCCACCACCGTATGTTTCCTGACCTGTCCCCCATGACCTGACATATCAATCAATCACTGTAGAGATCATGAGAGGCAAACCCCAACCAACTTCCACACACAAGGGGAATGGGAAAATGATACTAACCACATGAGGCAAACGGTAGGCCATAGCTCTGACTGGTCCATCAGAAGAAGCAAGTGAAGAAGCAGGCCACTTTGGTCTGCACAGTAATGAACATAATTCGTGAACTTATGTACCACACTTCATAACATGTAAACCAACTAAGCTATATAACAAAAAAATGAGAAACGAAATTGAAAAACAAACCGTCAAAGATTGATCAGGTTTCAGTTAAAAAAAGAACTATGCTGTCTCTTAAAGTCAAGGAAAATAAAATCCAATGTGCATAAAGCTTCAAAGATTTCTGGATTTTCCAAGAAAGCGTTTCTTGAAAATTTCAATGAGTCAAGTTGCTATTACCGTTTAATCATAAGCAATGTTGATCTGAAAGTTATTCTAGGGCATCTTGACTGAGTTAAAAGGTGTATTTTTTTTACAGCAGCAATTCATAAGGATAGATTTACTGTCAGGCAGGATATCGCAAAAGTAAATCAGGAGAACATCAGTTAATGAGTACTCTGTTTCTTGTAAAGAATATTACTTGAAGTCTCGGATCCTTCGACCATGAACTTCAAACACCCCAAGTGCGCCATTTACCAGTGCAAATGCAAAACTCTCAGAAAATTCTTCTTGAGTTCCATCTGCATTCACTGCCTCTGCATACAATTTAATTTTGAGCGTTGTACGTTTGTCAAATCCAAGGTACCTAGGGATTCAATTCATAACAGCAATAACAGCAGTAACAGCTGTAAAATCTCACTAGACTAAAGTTAAAAGTACTTATACTTGGGGGGCTTATATCTGGGTACCAATATGATGATTAACAATTTGATGAGACTCTATGATACATGCAGTGAAAATTCAAAGAAATTTTAAGGACTAAAAGTGAGTCATATCTGAACCACGCTATGTCAGAAGTGTCTAAGCGATGTCAGAAGCAAAAGGACCACATTAAAAGAAAGATTAGAAAAAGGCGGAAGCATAGACACCAAGATCATTAAGTGGTATTTCAAGATAGCTTAAGGTTGCACATCTTCTTTTGATTTATTAAATGTTGCAAATCTAGTTACCTGGATTTGTTGGTTTAGTTCCCTAAATATAAATCCACGACTATCACTGCATAAGGATAAGAATTTGTGGTGACTAGGTTCTGGATTATTTAGACAAATTCTAGTATGTAGTTTATCATGATTTTGTTTCCTTAGGATATAGGTCATCTCGTCTATAGATTATGTAACCCTGGGGCAGATTTATATAAGCAATTGAACAAAAATTCAAGGCAGCGAAACTTCCTTTCGTTAAATGTAATAACAAGGTTTGAGGTAGTGATGTTTGTATTTTGTAACTAGGATAAGCTTTGTACTGGTAAGGGGTAACTTTGACAACCTCATTAGTAGTCTTCTAAAATGGATACATGTGGATGGGGTTGGTTCAAATATATTGCGAGTGCATTGCGTCATAATGATAATGCTATCAACTCACTAGAGTCTGTCTGGGATGCCATGCCATCAGGTGGCACAGAAGCGTCCGATTGCTTAGAGGCTCCACTCTGTGTTGGTCGCGGAACAGTAGGAAGAGTCCACTCCAACACTGTAAACGGAAGAGCTAGAGACCTAAGCTGCAAATATGAAAAAAAAAAAAAAAAAGATATTATGAGTGATCAACAAAAGTATCTCAAGATCTCAAGCAAGAAAAATATTCTTATGTAATTCATAGCCAAAAAGGTAGGCAAATAGATCAAAATTTCAGCTATGACAGATATCATCATGAATAACAATACAGATGTACGTGTGTATGTCTGTATGCATGCATATGTATGTAAATATACCAATATAAGTATGTATGAACATGTATTAAGAGTAACAGAACTACATATGGATGATCTACCATGATTGATTTAAGTTAAAATAATCACATAGGACATAAAATGATGATAAGAGAACCAAGTAATTTGGTTTACCATGATTGGAGTCTTTGTCATCGCCCAAACCTCCACAGGTGCATCGCGGAAC
The DNA here is from genome assembly GCA_963921325.1 of Logfia minima. Taxonomy (NCBI): domain Eukaryota; kingdom Viridiplantae; phylum Streptophyta; class Magnoliopsida; order Asterales; family Asteraceae; genus Logfia; species Logfia minima. The sequence goes on from OY992773.1 coordinate 33,250,855, forward strand.
AATATTAAAAGATACCTATAAAATGCATCAAGAATCATTACATATTCCACAAGAATGCAAACCACGTTCACCACGTTCTTACATCATGTTTAGCAATGATACTAATACAACATCATCTTTGTATGGCAAATGGTCACTAAAAAAAGGGTAATATAAGCCAAGAAAAGTGTAAAGATCAAGTAAATCATGTTATAGGAAGTTAGCATATTAGTCCAATTTGAAGAACAACCTTCCAGAAGATGAAGCCCGTAGAGCTCTTATGGGAGTACGCTCTGGCTTTTGTAAGACCCTAAATGTTCGATTAAGGCCGGTCCGAAGGTTGGTCACGACAAGCCTATTAGTATAGCCACCAGTCTTCTCATTTCCCTGAGTTCAGAAATATATATAGAAAATGACAAGTCATCCAAGAACTTAGGATATTGAAAATTAATTCTACTCACTAATTAATACATTTTTGTTCCATACCTCACTGTATGAGAATGAGACCAGTCTTGAATTTCCCAGCCACCTTAATCCTCTTACAACACTATCATGAATAGAAAAACTTGCAGCAACAGCATTGGCAGAGACATCAATAATTTCAACGGAACCACTCTGAGTTCCCAAAGCAACCAGTGGAACAGCTACAGCAGGATGGTTTCCCCCTCCTTCACATATATTATCTCAGTAACTGATAATCGATTAAGTTTGTAATATCAATGAGAACTCATATCATGGTTTTAATAACAGTCAAGTCACATAGCACGGTACTCACGTGCTAAAGTGGCAGTTAAAGAAGGAGATGGAACAGCCAACATAGTCACTGTTGATGAAAGAAGATGCAGCTGGCCAACCAGGCTGATCTGTATGAAGAATTTCATCCATAAGAACGCATATATAACCAAAGTCAACATTGACAAACAACAACAATCAACATGGCAATCACTTGGTCACATTTTCAAGACAACTAAATAAAACAGGTAAGGGGAGAAAGTTTTCCCTATTCAGGTTACCCGGGGAGGGCAAGTCTTTTTTTGACTCAGATGTACGCGGCCTAAACGTGGTGTCCCCACGACTGTTTCTGACCCTTTCTCTGGGCACCCTGAAGATGTTTACCTAGTGAGGTTCGAACCTGAGACCTCTTGTGAGGACATCAAGACGACTAAATATCTATTAAAATATATCTCTGCAATTGGAAAAACTTGAGCATGGTTTTTGATCTTTGGGAGAAATCCTCCTTGAATCCAATTATTGAATTTATACTAGGCTCTAACAATATAAAAATCTATGCAGTATGGTTTTCAGAAATGTTTGGGTATCAACCTTCAGTGTCAGATCATCCTGGCTACTTTTGGAGGCTGATGGACGGCCCTTTCTAACATTCTCCTTATCTGTTTGTTTAACCACATCCTTCACAGAGTTGAAGGAAGAATCCATTCCATCAGCATTTGTATCTAAAGCTGCATCCTTACTGATTTCTGATACATTGCCAACATCATATACATCTTTCTGATTCTCTGTCGGGCCTTCAGCAGTCAGAAGCCAGTTCCATATTTTTCCATCATCAGAAATGGATAGCAAATGAGTTTTAGAAATAACATGAAATTCATCATAAGAATCGAAGGGGTTGTCAAAATCCACATCAATTTCTGTGTCAGGTGACGAAGTGTGATGTCTGTCAGAGAGATGTTTGTGAACATTTTGAAGGGTAGAATCTGATCGAGAGATGACAACTGCAAGAACTGATGGAGAAGGGACAGGTGTGCCAAGTGACGGCATCAATTCTTCCATCATGCACATTACGTGTACCTGCTCTCCTCTGTGGTGATGAGAAAAATAAGTATATGCTCTCATGTCCAAAGAAGTAATTACATATCTAATTATAAAACATATACACTCATACATCACCAGTTATACTTAACAACATTTTTTTTGCCAGTTAATTATTTCATGTTATGTATGGTTGCTTAGTTATTTCATGTAAATATATGCACACTAGCTTATCTTCTTGGCATTATAGACAACAATTAAGCAATTTCACAGTACAACAAGGAAACCTACAGATGCTATCAAAGCATGTGCATCGTATTACAAAATGCCACAAATAAGCAACCATATCGCATACTTTTTCAAATAAGTAACAAGTTTACTTACTCCTTGCATCGCCAAGCGCTAAACCGACCATCAAAATGAGCACAATATACCACCTCCAAGTTCGAATCAGGCAACACATCCATAAACCTTCCACAACCTCTCGGTAAACCAACACGAAACAATACCTTCTTGTATTGCAAATCAAACACCACCAATTCCCTAGGAAATGTCACATACAAAATATGCTTCCAATGCGGCGAAAACGCGAGTTTCACTATGTAATTCGGAAACAATGCCATCGCCGGAGCATTATTCGGTACACCTGAATTACTAGCACTAGCATTAGTTGCATCTCTCTCGAGCTTATTCAATTCAGTTACATCCGTACCGATTTCAATCTCTTTCAAAACGACGTCAGATTCAGAACTATCACCGTGAACTTTAACCGATAACAGAAAACCTCTTAAACCTACAACACAAAAATGACGTGAATCAAACGGATCACGTCTAATACACGAAAATACTTCCGGGGCGACGTCGTATTTGAAGAAGCACCGTCCGGTAGAAGTTTCGAACAGCGAGAGTAGCGATGATCCAGTAAGCGCAGCAATAATCCACGAATCCGAACCGGAACCAGATCCGGATCGGATCCAGTTCAAGTCTTGGATACCTAATTTCAAAACCGGATCAGTTTGAAGGAAAATTAGTGTATTACTATTATTACTAGATGATTTGACACGTGGATCAAGGAGACATATCCGGCCTTGACGGTCACCAGCAGCAAGAAGTAAGTGAGAATGGGAAGAGGTAGGATCGTGTGATAGCAGGTCCATGCGAAGTGGCGTAGGGCACCATCGGACGGCGGTTACGAACGGAGATAGTGTTCCGGTACCGGATGATGGAGGTGGAAGTGGAAGGACGGAAACAAGTTGCATTGTGTTTGTGTCGACGATAGCGACAGAGCTGCCGGCAGCGTAAGCGAGGAGGCCGGTGGAACGGAGGTCGGCGGAACCGCCATTGTTGCGAGATGGTGGACCCGGCAGCATGTAGTCGTATGAGGTAGTTGGTGGTGGACGTTGAATTATTGACATGGTGGTTGATGGTTTTGATCTTCCGGTGAGGGGGTTTGACTTTGACCGGTAGTGGTCAATTACATATCCGTTTTTCTAACGGTTGTCAATAATAGACTCGCACTCGCTGTTTTCACTGGTGCAGTGGTGGTTATCTTTATTTTACACTAGTCTAGTACCCGCGCAATGTGACGGCGACGATAATATCATTCAACTGTATATTTAATAAGGCATCAGTTAATTTTGAAAATAAATTTTAAATGTTATTAACTATGTTTGACTTTTTAATTGTGATAGATAAGTATTTTGTGTAAGATATTATATACTTTTCATTTTTATTGATTGAATAATGAATTTAATAGAGTTGACATATTAGTTGAGTTAATAGGGGTAAAATTGACATTTTCGATCTTCCAAATTTCAACTTTTAATTCAAAAAGTAAAAATGCTTTATAAAAGAGTATAGATTATTTCATCTTTAAGTATTGATATTAGCAGTCAACTGATACTAATTGATTTGATTATTTAAATATATCAATATCAATATCCATTATCCATCATAATTAATTAGAAAACCTATACAAGAAAAACAGTAATTTAACCGTTTTAATAAATATTTAAGACGTGCAAAACGCATTCACCCGTTTAATGGGCTTGTGCATTTAACGGTATGGGCACGGTCCACCTCTTTTTGTAACCCGGTTCTGGACCTAAACTCAAAAGGTATAACCAAACCCAACACAAAAGAGGTTATATCAAGTCTGTACTGTCAATGTTTAAAAATGGAGATGCCATTTTTTATTTAAAGGACAGTTTTGCAAAATTGAACTAATCACCCACATGTCAAATACAATAGTTACACGAAAAAGAATATGTAAACTTTATTTATTGGCCATACAAAGTTACAAAACGATACAGAAGAACATATAATACATAAATACAACCATAAAAAAGAATCACGAATTCAAAAATTCATCAAATACTCCAATTAAAAAAACAAGAAGCTCCCTTCAATAAAAAAACAATCTAGTAAAAGGAAGCCAAAACGATAGCCAAGAATGTGACGGGTACCATGGCGGTCAAAGCCAAAGATGCACTTGGTGATGGTGGAACAGGGCTGCCCGTAGGAGATTGCTCAAATGTGGATGGAGGATTAGCGGTGGTGGATGGTGGAGATAGTGGTGTTGATTCGGGAGTTGGGGCGGTAGCCAGGGAGACATTGATAGTTAACTTCTGACCAATTTGGCAATGACTTCCAACAGTACAGATAAAGTAGTGTGGGCCTGATCGGGTCAAGGTAATGGTAGTGGGTCCGGTGGGGTTGAGTGAGAGGGTGTTGGTGGATGTACATGGGCCATAAGCCGCTTGTGAAATTTCCGCAACGTTATGTACTCCAGCGGTGAAGTTAAAAAAGAGAGTATCACCAACGCGGAAGGTTTGTTGAGAAGCCCATGTGGTATATGCTGCGTCGCCATTTGGTGGAATAGTCCAGCCCAAAGCATCTCCTACGACGTGCCTGTTAATTTGGCAAATTCGCGTTAAGGTGTATACATAATAATCAACTTACAAAATAATTAACCTTATACATTATATATGAGACTATACATATTACATAAAAAATAGCAGATAAACTAAATGACTTACCTAGTTTGTGCCATTGTGGATTGTAGTTGGAAAGATGCAACCATGATGAATATCAACACAACCATTACTGATTTTAGTCCTGCCATTTTATTTTTCAAGTGTTAAAATCCCCGTTCTTTTTTTCTTGTTTTGTTTTTGGAGTTCCTCTCTTCAGGGATTTGAGATGAGGTGATAGGATATAATTTTTGAGTATGAATTTATAGATGTTATTGGAATGGTTGTAGTTTATACTTTTTATTGAATTATTGACCTTGACTTATTGTGAGCTGTAAAGTCAAAATTGTAGCCGGTATAAAATGTGCCATGCTCATTGATTACCATGGTATTAGGTATCAGGATATTTCGTATTTTAATAAATGAAATAAAAATAAAACAATATATCAGGTGATAATAGGAACAATCATTTTATTTGATTGCACATATAATATGTGAGCTTATAAGGACTCAATTTGATTTCTTATCAAAATTAGAGCTTTTTGTACATGTGAATACGTCTGCAGTAATGTATATGTAATTAGTGTTGTTAACTAGTTCAGCTTATATATATTTACTTATTCGAGCTTAAAGGTCGACAAAGTCGAACTGTATTCATATTAATCGAGAATGTATTATGAATATTTATCGAGCTGTATATCGAATGAAGTTCGTTGACCTAATATAATGACCAAGCCAAACTCATAGAGCCATCGAATGAGTTAAAGCCATATTCCTTTTAGGTACGTAATTAGTAACGGAAATTAGCCCCTTTTCACCTAATGTCATCCATGCGATTAAACTATTTCGAACTGTACATCTTTTAACACTTGATGAACATGGTATTATCAACTTTATACACAATATATACATGCTAGTTAGTATACTTTGTATGCGTATGTTTATATATATCCTGTCCTTTTTTTTTTTTTCTTTCTTTTAAATCACAAAGCTTATCACTTGTAAATACAAAATAAAAACAGCAAGAAAATGTCGATTTGAGAGCACTATAGGGATAAGCGGGTCCAAATTGCAAAGTTTTGGTAAGGCTCGATGTTCTAAAAATCAGTTCTACCAATCAAACTGGAAATCGAGTAACTATCAGTTCAATTTAAAATAGTTTATTATGATTTTTAAACGGGTAAACTGAACCCTGTAGAAATTGGAAAACTGAACCGGTAAACCGAATGGAAAAAAATTAGTTTTGGTCTATTTTTTTAGTTTTTATACTTTTTGACTTTATTCATATTAGTATTGAGTATTATGTTTTAGTAAAAATAAAATTAAAGTTTCTAAATTTAATCGAAAAGATTATTTGGAACTTTTCAATAATTTTTGTCATATTTATTTATATTTTTTATTACTTTTATACACTTTGTTAAAATTAATGATATATAATTGTTATCCGGTTCAATTGATCGAATCGGAACCGAACCACTATCGGTTCATTAAAAATCTAGTTTTTGAAACATTGATAACGCCTGATATGGACGTACGTGTTTAATTACATATTTGTAATGGCCGGTTTGCTGCAAATAATTTAACAACGCAAAAAAGTTTGTCGTGTAACTTATACATGCAAAGTAAGTCTGAACTTTCAATATTGTTATGACAACCTACATCAATCAAATAATTAATATTTAAATTTAAATACATATCGTAGGAATTTGACTTCTCAAACCTAAATGTCAGTCGTCCAATAATATTATGGAAAATTATCGTGTGACGAAGCTACGTTTTATTTGTCTAATTTTGATTTTTTGGGCATGATTAGTCAAACGTACTCGTTTTTTTACATTTCAACTTTCATATTTCGAAGCTTCTCCTGGATCTTTTTTATTTTCTTTTTGTACAGTTGTATAATCTTCTAGATATCGTGGGTTACCTTTTCAATTCGAAAGCTGTATTACTAGTTAAATAATATATGTTCGATAATAAAAATTACTTATTACTATTAGCTACAATATACATTCTTAGTATTCTTTTCCTGTTCTGTTTTGCCAACGATTAAACATTTTTTAACATACCCATGATGTCCATCTTATATAACTAAGTTCGTATTGTCCAATTCTTCAATGTGATGTTTGTACCAAATCTGTAACTGTAAGGACATGATTCAACTAACTTAAAATATAAATCTGAAGATAAACTTAATTTGTATAACAATATTTTAGATCGAGAGTTTAATTTGTTATCAAATTAGGATGATTGTTTTTTTGCCTATGTAAATATAGGAATTATGTTAGAGAGAGAGGTGGGGAGTTTGAGAGAAAAAGAGAGAGATTATGAGAATCGTCTCCCTCCGTCCTGTGAGGAGATCTCGGAGTTTCAATAACGACAGGGCATATTATGTTATTGTAATCTACCGTTGAGAGTGGTTTGAAGGTATTCAAGAGTATCGAGAGTTGAACGTCTCCAACATATAATATCTTTCATATAGTGGGGTGTGAAGTGGTCTATGAGTCCTGTGGTTTTTACACTCTCTTGTGAGGTTTTTAACGCAAAATATTATGTGTTATGTATTTTTTTTCTTATTTTACACATGTATTATTGACTTATATATGGTTGTGTAATTTATTGTGGTGGTCATCGTGTTAAAAGCATATATAATTATCATTATGATGTTTAGTCTATTATATTGTATTTGATTATATTTTAATTATTGGTTAAGTGTTTGTAGCAGGATTTAATATGACAAGTAATGTTCAAATATGGGTACCGAATCAGAATTATGAGAGTATAAGGGTGTAAAGGTAAGTAGGTAAGTTCGTGAGGTTTATTTTTGTACTTGTATATTCTGAAAGCGTTTAAGTGTTTATAATTTGTTTTATATAAAATAATATATATTAATATATATAATATATATTAGCTAAATTTCAGGTTCTATTTTTTTGTGATCTTGTGTGATCGCACACCCTGCACCCTCTTTCGGCCGGGTCTGATATATCATATCTTGTGTATTGTATCTTAATACCCATAAGCTAATAAACTGTTTTTATAAATAAACATCGTTCTCTCCGTCTTTTTCTAAATTAACTTTATTTATTTATTTATTGAAAAGTCGAGAGTATAACACAACTTGTAATATGAATGATACATATTCATGATATAAAGAAAATAAAAGTATCATAGAAGATAAAACAGTGAACCAATGAAACAAAACACAAGAAGTAGAAAGACAGAAAGCGTATGAAAGTAACGTTTAAAGAAAGAAATGATATATTATCTAGTAAGAAAATCTCTTGCACATCACCTGTCCCATGACTTATAAACAATAAATCTTTTAAGTCCTTCAACTTTTCAACTTGTACCAATGTTCTACAACTAACGATATTTTCATATTAACTAGGTCATACAATTGATAGGGCCACTAGTACGGACTTTTGAAATTATTTTTTAATCTTGCTTTAATCAATTTTCGCCTAACTATCTGCTTTAGTTTCAAAATATACTTTCTTTTGATATTTAAAACTAAAGTTATTGATCAATATGTAATTTGGACTTGGGTGGCAAATCTTCGACTGCAATCAACGCACAAGATGATAGAATGTATTCAAGGATGATTTCGGTCATGAGGCAATGGTCAATTGATATGTTCCACAAATCAATTGCCATCAATTAATGGCGTAATCCGACCTCATTAATTACTTTTATTTGTTGATTGCGTTGAAATTACAAGTTGGCTGATAGCCATTAGTGTAGGGACCTATTACATGTGATTTCGTTACTTGAAGGACTATTTATGTAAATACAATGAACCATTCATGATTCTTGTCGTGATAATGATATACTCCTACATAATATCTCAATAAACAACGAATAATCCTGCATGTTAGGCATTTTTTATGCATGTACGTTGGGTGTTTATTAGGTAACACATCCTATTTTCTAACTCATGGAAAGTTATCTTTTTTTTCACTTCTTTCAAAGAAAAAGAAAAAAAAAGGATTCGTTGAGGCATGATTCGATTATAAGCGCGAAGTTGGTATATAGGAATTAAAACTTTAGTTCAATCGTGAACTAGTTGTATACAAATTTTCTGCTACCTAGAAAACATTATGATAAGTGAAAACGGATATATTTATTAACTTATACATCAAAAATAGATATAAAATCAAACATTTATTAGATCACAACAATAAAGAAAAAATGGACCACAACATCCAATAAGAAAAACTACAACCAACCAAAACTAATCTAGTAAAAGATAGCTAAAGCAGCCGCCAAGAAAGTTACTGGTACAACCACTGCAAAAGACGATGCACTGCTTGGTGACGGTGGTGGTGGTGCTGGTGTGCTACCAGCAGGAGTAGGGGTGGTTGGGGCAGTAGGAGAAGAAGGGGAGGCTGCAACAACATTAATAGTAAGTTTTTGTCCAAGTGTACAATGTGATCCGACACCACATACATAGTAGTGGTTTCCAGGTGTTGTCAAGGTAATGGAAGCTGGGCCGTTGGAGATTTGCGATATAGGGTTAGCCGTGGTGCATGGACCATATGCGGCTTGTGAAACTTCTTCAACGTTGTGAGCTCCGGTTTGGAAGTTGAAGAGAAGAGTATCGCCGACGGTGAAGGTCTTTCCGGACGCCCATGAGGTGTATGCGGCCGCACCATTTGATGATGGGATATTCCATCCCATTGAGTCTCCAACTACGTGCCTGTTATTTTGATAAATAACGTGTATAAGTTAATTTTACTATATTTGTGTACGCATAAATAGTACATCTGAGATTTCAACTCACAGACTGTTGACCGATGGGTTACCAGATAATGAAATCATATGTAGTTATGATATAATGATTACGGAAATATAACATATATAAAAGAATTTAAATTTAAACAACTTACGTAGTCGATTGAGCTAGCGCGGAAGATGCAACCATCATGACTATAAATATAACAACCATCGATTTTAATCCTCTCATTTTTGTTTTGTGTTGAAATCTCAGGTCGCCCACTTGTGTTCTTTGTAAAAATTTTATATTTTGAGTGTTTTACTCTGTAGGGAATTGAGATTGGTGAAGACGAGAGGGTAGTTTGAGTATGTATTTATAAGGAAAATGGAAGTTTGACCGTTTTCGTTGAACGAGTACGTAAAGTTGACTTATTATGAGGTGTGAAAGTCAAAATTGTAGTGGGTGAGGATTTTGTCCGGGCTTTGTTGGCGTTGTTTTCCCACTATACCCAATTACCCATGACCCATGTTACACTTTTTCTTCAATATATAATTGTTTAATAATGAAAGAAAGAAACAAAACTTCTTCTTGAAATTGTCCTGGCTTCAAATGCATTAATTTAAAATTTAAATTATATTATTTAATCTAATTCTATATATGGAACTAAAGGTTTACATAATTAGCTTGCTAAAATGAAGTAGTAACTGTTATGAAAATGTTGATAAAGCTTGGTTTTTAATTATATATTTATTTCGCTTTATTTCTCATTATCATGTTTGAAATTAAATTACAATTGGTAGACATTTTAGTTGCACGTGTTATACTGATTACCGACTTAGTTTATGCATTTTAACGAAATAAATTTGGGTGACATTTCGGATTCTATTGAGTTGATTTTTTAATCGAGTTGAAAATGAGTTAATATTTAAGTTTATAATTCATATTAATATTAGTATAAGAATGTTTATAAAGTTCTAAAAAGATTATGTCACCTAATATTTTCATCCAAATTTAATATTAAAACATCAATAAACATTTCAATGTATTAAATTAAAATAAAAATTTTCAATTTTTAAATACATTGAAAATTTATTTGGGTAGGCGGGTCAACTTAAAAACTCATTGGATGATACAAACCCGACCTAAAAATAGCAGGTTGGCAGGTTTCGAATTGACGGGTTCGCAGGTCAAAAAAACCTCGACCCAACCTGCTTATTTTTTAAATCGTGTAGAGGTTCAGGCCGTGTCGAAATTTACTGGTCCTAAAATAAGTAAACTACCCTAAGATCAAAAAATTAATTACCACTAAACATCGACATGGTTATTTTTTTGCCAAAAAAATATGCACTATTTTTTACTTTATTTTGTTTAGATCGTCTAAAAAAAAATCGTTACACAATCCATTTAAATTTGATTAAGCTCTTGCTCTAGCTATAAAATGCTGTTTCGATTTCTGATTATCAAAACAGAGTATTTTTATTTAAATAGTTACTGGACAATAAGTAAATACAACTATAACAAACAATGTATTTGTTTAGAGTAAACCACAATTAAAGTATCGTGTTTACTTTATTATGAAATATTATTTATTATAAAGACAAATGATTCCAAAATAAATAGAATAATTTGTTAGGTTCTTCCCAATATACATACAAAAGGTTGCTCATTGCCAAATTTCAACGACAGTTCATTTATGTATGTGGACCTTATCCTGCTTCTTTAACAAACCTTATCTTATAATGAACATGTTCCGTTTACTCGTATATCTTTTCATTAAATGTTATAAGATATATTTAAGATCATTTATTTATGAAGCTATATTTGTATTTCATTTACTTAAATTATGAAATTAGTTGTGTTAGTTTCTAAAGATACTTTTAGCTTAGATATTCAACCAATAGTATGAACTTAGAGGTAAATTGCGTACGTCTCCTTATATAACTCCAAACAGATGCTACAAACATGGGATATAAAATGAATATGACTATTAGGTAAAGAATAAAATATGTATAAACAAATCATTGTCTAAATCCTGTTCTACAAACAAATCCACTAAATAAATAAATAAAAGTCATTGTTCAAATATAAAACATTGACAAGGTTTGTCCGAAGAATATAATTGATTTTTTGTTTAAATAAATAGATGCGATTGTTGATTTTTGGAATTTCGATGGAACTTTTCCATGAAATTTGCCGTGTGGAAAAACATGATTTAGTTTATAGATTTAGATGACTTGAGTTGATCTAATTTTGACTGCTTCGGCTTTAAAGAGTCAAACATTCATATTCTCTGATACTTCAAAAATAATAAAAAAAATAGGTTGAAAGTTATAACATTTTTAGTTTATAGTTTATCGAATATTTAAATGTAAATTATTTTACGATGAGGATAAGATTGCAAATGATTTTGTTTCTAATTTAGGTATAAATTAAGAATTAAATTTTTAGTTTAATGATTTTTCTCTCCTTTTTTGTCGGTGAGTTCCGACTCATTTGTTTGAAATTTCTTTATTTGTATCAAACCGCTTGCAGAATCACACCCTTTTCTACAAGATTCTATATCATCTATACATCCTCCTTGCATATATGTCGAAGCCGTCGCCCGTGCTATGAGCTTTTGTTTATGTAGATAAAAATGATGAATGTGATTGTGACACTCTACTCGCCGCCAACGTGGAAGGATGATGCCGAAAAGAATGGAAGACTTTTTTGCTCTGGATGTGTCGGATCTCGTAAAACAAGCAAGCTATTTACCCTCAAATTTAAACACGTGGGCGTAAAAAGCTATCTTGCTCTATTGTTACGTAGCGATAGAAGCCTGCTTATGTTGCTTCGGCGGCGTTTTGCCGTCTCTTGGCTATGGACCAGAGCCATATTAGGATTTGATTTTTATTTAGAACTAGAATTCTTTTGTTATAAATACTAAGCTTATTCTTGGTATCTCTTAAATTATTGATTATTAATAAATTATTTTTTAAAAGTTTTACTCTTGTTAGAGTTTTATTCTGTTGGAATGCATTTCATTTATCAACATTTAGTTAGAGTTATTAAAATTCGCTTCGCGCTTTAGAGATAAAGTTAGCTAATTCTTATCCACGTATATTATAACAAGTCTTAAATTTTGAAGTTGTTCTCAAAAGCATATACTAAATCAGTTTTAGATTTATTAATTCATTTTGTAATCTCGTCTTTTATATTATATACGGTATGATACAACTTGTAATCGCTTCCTACTACTGAACAGCAGGTTGTGTGCGCGTTTTATAAACGCTCACACCACGACCCTACCTGGTTGGACTTCTTTCTGAGTAAATTTCATTTATTTCTTGTAGGAGAAAACAACACAACAAGTGGTATATGGTACTGCTCGCCGAGCTGGATTAATTTATCTGTTTGAAGTCCTTTACTTACTGTAATCGACTGATTGAGAAGTTTTTGCAACAATTTTCCAACAATTAAGAATCATTCAGCTTTGTTGTGTGATATATGAGATCGATTCAGGACTATGATACGACTTGAAGATGTCGTCGCGCAACATGGTTTTGATGCTTTTCAGCAAGTAAAATACAATATTCAAAATGAAATTTCAATCAAGAAAAGGTCATGTGATCCAAAAGTCTAAACAATTAGACCAGAATAATTATTTGTCAAAGATGATGTTATTATTGTCAACCAATTAGCAAAACGACTGGCAATGCACGTTGAACCTTTTTATAGGAGAATATCTATTATCTATCTATAAATATATATATATATATATATGGAAAGGATCTATGAGAAAGCTTTAAGATTTGAGGAAGGAGGGAAGCAAATTTTAGCCCTTGATTTTTTTATTAAAAAACGTTTTTAACATTCATTGGTGATGAATGTTAAATTTTGAAATTTTTTGTAATTTTTAAAATTCATTTATGATGAAATCAATGGTTAGATTTGCTTCCTTCCTTCCCTAATTTTTTTCTTCCCTCTTGATCCCCACCCTTTATATATATATATATATGTTAAAAGAGAATAAAATGTTGCTTTATATTTTGTTACATAGGCAAAAATGACACGTGGCGACTTCTTATAATTTAAATATAAATAATTATAATTATTTAAATTTAAAAGATAAACTAAAAAATAAATTTAGATAGAGTTAGATAATATTTGAATATAATAATAATTAATTTAAAAATCTATAAATCCTATTCAAACACTAATTGAAACATAATATTGAACTATTAAATCTATAAAAATTTTAAATATAAAAATTATTTAACTTAAATTGTCGTGCATCGGACGGTTTAAATCTAGTTTAAAATATAAATCAATATAATCGATTGATTCAATAACGTAGAAATCAGTTGAACACCATTAGAAACTACATAATAAGTCCATCAGCTAGCATTCACTTATAATTAACTTCTAATTGATAATTTATGACTAATACTACGTATTAGACAAGCTGGCATGTTGTGAAACAGTGGACTGAACTTATGCATCTTTGGAGTATATTGATCATAGTTTGCATGCAATTTTTTTTTTGTATAAAATAAGCCTAACAAGAACATCAATGATTTATTTAATTATGAGAGGTTATGAAATTTAGTTGTAAGAACTCTAATATTTAATTATAAAAGTTATAAGTTATTAACAACTCAATTTCATCATGATAGTTAGAGTATAAGCAGGTTTAGAAGGTAATTTAATTCATAAACGAAATTACGAAAACATTAAATTTCTTTAGATTGTCATTATAGGCTTATACCATTCAACTTGTATCAACATCACATTTATACCTATTAAATCAGGAAAATAGAAAGTAAACTATAAATCTGAAAACATTTAATGCGCTAGCTTATATAAATATCAATCGCAAATACACAATCTTCATAAACAAATTCACAACATCATACTACCTAAAAAACGCAGTATTTTCAAGTTATTAAAAATGGCAAGTTTCAATTTGAACATTTTGGTGTTCTTGGTCATCATGGTTACATCTATGCAGCTTCACGACACCGTGGTATAAACCAGGCACGTCATAGGTGACACCTTGGGATGGACTATTCCTCCTCCCGATGGTGTGATTGCTTACACCACTTGGCCATCCCTTCAAAGGTTCACCGTTGGTGACATTCTTGTGTTTAACTTCACCGACAGTCAACACGACGTTGCAAAGGTATCCGAGGCTGCAAACGGCCCATGCACGTCCACCAATCCCACTTCTCTTACCACAACTAGCCCCACCTCGGTAACTTTTATCACTGCTGGGACCCACTATAATTTACACTTTCACTAGTCATTGCCAAATTGGTCAGAAGTTAACTATCAACATCTCAACTTGCACAACCACCATGCCTTCGTAAAAAACACCCACAATCACCAACGTCTACAATGACACCTATGTCACCTATTGAACCTTGTCACCCATCTCATCTCCAAGTTCCAGCTCTATTCAAAAATGGCCTTGTTTTTTAAAAGATCTATCTCGTGTCTGGTACTGAACGGTTTCACTCTTACAAAAAAAGTAGTTGAGACGACTCTCCTTCAAGTTGAGCCAATGTAGTCGCCACCACCACCACCACCTAGTAGTGGAGCTCTGTCCTACAGTGCCATGGTACTTGCCACTTTCTTGCCAATTGGTTTAGCCATCTTGAATCTTTAGGTTCACAAATTGGTCAGAGATTACAACAACAACAACAATACCCAATCATGCCCATGGTGGGGTATATGGAGGTAAAATGTAGTTAGTTATACCCCTACCCAAGGGTAGGGAGACTACTTTCATGAGGACCTCCGGCCGAATGAATCCTTAAGAGTGAAAATAGATATAGATAAGCAAATAAAAGTAAGTTAATATACGTATTTATGAATATAAACTATAGATATATATGTTGTATATAATATATAATATGTGGTAGATAAGATGTAAGTAAGTATACATGTAAAAGAGGGTATGATTATAATATAGATATATGTATAATATATGAAATAAGTATAATAAAATATAGATATAAATATAATATAAAAATAAATAGCTATAAATAAATACATACATTTATTATATAGTGCTAACGAATATATAAGATGTGTAGTTACAATATAGGTGTGGGAGAAAAGATATAAGATAAATAGGTGAATATATTATACTAAACAATAAATAAATAGGATGTATAGTTTATATACATATAATCATATATAAAATAAGTATAGATATAAGATTTATATAAAATAACTATAAACAAATACAACTACAACAATATACCTAAGTATCTATTGGATCTTGCAATCTTTACAAACTTTAAGGTCACCTTTACGCATCAAGAAATAATTAATCAGTGTGTTGTGACCCCTGCTATGAAAGGTAATTAGGTGAGCGTCTCTCTTATTGAACACTGAGTTAGCAACCACCAAGTCGTGTGCTGTAGCAAACTCGAGTAGTGCGTGTCCTTCTTTATTCCTAACTCTGTGCTCGAAACCTCCATGAACTTTCGCATATCCATCCGCTTCTGCTATTATATTTCCTCTTAAATTGCCTTCTATTATTATTCGTTGATTCACCGTACATCCCCTGACAAGTTCATCTAGAGAGTCCCAAAAACTCTTATTTTCTGCCTCTCCAAGGCCTGCTTGCGGTGCATACGCGCTAACGACATTAAAAGTCTCTTCCTCGATTACCAGCTTAACCGACATAATCCTATCGCTACACATGTTTACTTGAACTACGTTATCCTTAAATTGTTCCGTCAAAATGACTCTTACTCCATTTCACGCAGTTCCAGATACCGAAAACCAAAGTTTGAACCAATTTTCATCATAGGTACCCTCCCCCTTCCATTTGGTCTGTTGGAAGAATGCGATGTCCACCTTCCGCCTAGTCAATGCATTGACTAGTTCTATATGTTTTCCGGTCAACATCCCTAAATTCCAGCTATCAAGTCTAGTTCTAAGGGTATTCACTAATCTATAATTTTTCCTAGGCCCCTAGTCCCACCTGCCCTTAAACGCGAAGGACGTGACCTCATATGACTATTTGACAAGTCTATCCTAACCTACTCAAAAGAGTATAGATATCAAAAAACTATGAAAAAAATAAATTGTCAAAATTAAGCTAGCCAAGAGAATGGCCCAACAATAACATAGTATAATAATTATTTTAACAAATAAGTACAAAAATGTTAATTAAAAATTAAGAGCAATTTCCTTCTTTCTTTTTGTTATAGAATGCCAATTTATATATTTATTTTTTAGTTTAATATAAACAGTTTGTTTATTTAGATTATTTATTTATATATCAATGTTAATATGTGTGTAAAGAGTGTACATATAAGTATATGGTTCTGGTTATGTATATATATATATATATATGTATGAGGGTTAATCAATGGGAAATGAGTAATTTTTGGAAAAGGAGAAGCTAATATGAGTCGTCCGTTAATATTTATCATAGTGAATGTTAGTTAACATTTCACATTAAAATATTTTTAAATTAACATTTACCGTAATAAATATTAATGTATGATCCATATTGACTTTTTTTTCTTCTCAAAATTACCTTTTCACTCTGCATCATCCATATGTATGTATATATTTTTTTTCGTTATAGTCAACTTATTAGTATATAATAGTATGCAATGGTTTGTGAAAACTAAAACGGCATGTAAAGGATATATGGAGAGTATTTGCCGGAAATTTTTTATTTTTCCAGTTAACGGCAGCGGAAACCGATGCACGCGACGACGGTCAGGTGGCAGTTGGTGATCGGTGCTTCTGTGCGGAATTTCTCGACCAAGTCAGGGATGACGGTGGTATAGGTGCACTCGCCGACATCAGGCCCAAAAAACTTGAAAAGTGACCGGAAAATTTAATCCGGCAGTGAGTCTGGGTAGCGCGTGGCAGCGCGTCATACGTTCGGTGCTGTAAGACTTAGTTGGGGTAGGTTCGAAAAACAATTTCGAGTTTAATGGTGGTGGTGGAAGCTTCTAATTCACAGGGAGTGATGAGTAATTTACGAACAAAGGTTTTGGTGGGTTTGACAAAATGAGCATTACAGAGAGAGAAAAAAGGTGAAAAACACTTGCACCATTATTGTATATCAAGTTTATCGCCTTTGAGCATTGAATCATCTGGGGTGTTCATAGTTGCTCATAAAATTTGTACCCTTTAATTGAGTTATATAGAAGGAACACTTAAACACATACTTATAAAGCGAGAATATACGGCTGATAGAATGTGTAGAAAATAGTTATTGAACTGGTCAGAGATTACACATACTTTATTCTGCTGTTTTCATGTAATGCTTTGTTTTCTTCGGTAGTTAATTATTTAATGTTCCAGGATTACTGGATCTTTTTTTGTCGGAAGTTTGAGATGTATTTTTATAATCACAAGATTTATAATCAGTTACAATTTCTACGTTGTTTGAATATACTCGTATCTAATATATTATGCTTCAAACAAAGATAGCCTTTAGTTTAACAGCGGAATTTTATTAAAAGCACCTAGCAAGTCGCTAGAGGCTAAAGAAAATGGGTTAGTCATATTGAATTACAAATGGAAGAACAGAGACAACAAATTTTATCACTCCTTGTCTTATGTGGATTGAATACCACATCGTTTTCATACTTTCAAATGGTTCACAAAGTTGTCTAAATCGCCACATCAGGTCTTCCTTTCAAAGAATCATTCTCCAAAACAAAGTCTGCAACGACAATTTCTTGTTTGATAACCAACAAAAAATTGAAATCACCAAATAATGGTTACAACTCTTATTCATCTGACATTTTGGTAGAACAATGAATTTTTCATCCATTTTCTTACAATAGCCTGCAAGACCGATGACGTTCTCGTGTGTATGCTTGAACGGAATTTCAAACTCTCATCAAATACCAGGTTTTCAACCACATTTGCTCAACCGCTTTACAGTAACGGGGTTATACCCATTATCGTGTTGAACTTCAACATTCTATAACATACCGAAACCTCCTTTTATTACACAGTCAGTATCCTGGAAGTTGTCTTTAAGTGAAATTTCCAGTGTATCCTTGCGGTTTTCCTGTGAATCATGTGACATTTGATCTGCTGCTTAGTAATACAAAAATACAACTAGTATTTTATCGAACATATTCCATTAAATTGCTATCTTGAATATTGCTCTCTCAGTCCTAAAGTTCTTGTCGATATTTTGGTTGTAAATTAAAAATGGCTGTTATATAAACATGTCATGATACGCAAGATATATAGTTTTTCAAAGATAAATTTTCATATTATTTTTGGATATATATGTAATTTCCAAGTTTTATAGGGATACGAATGAAATTTTCCGTATATTTAATTAATATTTACCAAGTTAATCTTATCATTAACTTACCTATACTTGCTATCACAATCTATCTTACTCAAATTGATGGTAAAGAAGATAAAATGGTTATGATAAAATTCAATTGTACAGCATCATGTTTTTGGAACTAACGCCATTTCAAGTCCAACATTTCTTTCAAAATGCTATTGAATGACCACACAACTTAGTGCTAACTGATCAAGTATATGAAAAGAAAAACATGTTATAGTTTTGAAACATCGACTTACTTAAAGATCTAAGGCTCTCTTAAGTCCGTTGGTGATGTCTTCCATTGTTGGACGATCGGCTTGAACTTCCGCCAAACATGGATATGCAACTTCTAGAAATGCATTTTAAGAATCTTGATTGGTTCCTAGTTTTAGAGTAGAACTAAGTTCATGAGCTTCTTCCATTATTTTAGTATCAACCATTACCTTTTAACTTTCCATCGTCAAAGTGCCGCCATACAACAGGTGCAATCCCATTTTCATGTTCTCCGCCGTACAACAGGTGCAATCCCATTCTCATGTTCTCCGATGTAACTTGAATCATAGGCTACCTTATTTCGAATAAAACTACTCCAAAGAGTAAATATCGGATGCTAATTTCAATCTACGCTTCCTCACAAATTCTGGATCCCAATAAATCAGTGTACCTACTCGACTTTTATAGATAGTGATTTTCGGGTCATTCATAGGGTGGAACATTGAGAGCCCAAAATCAGCAATCTTGACCTTCAAATTCTCATCCAACAGAATGTTTCCACTTTTTATATCTAAGTGTATTATACATTCTTTGTCCCCCTCGGCTGTGTGAAACTTAGTCCGTATGCAATATCAAGGCATATCTTTAAACGTTGAGCCCACGGAAGTTTTACTCATTTCGCCCATTTCCAAATAATCATCGAGACTTCCTTTTGAAGCATGCTCAAACACAAGAATTTTTTCAGAATCTTTACAAAATCCGAGAAGAGAGATTATGTTGGGATGCTCGCATCTATTAATTATTTCAAGTTCGGGAAGGAACCCTATGTTATCTTGTTTTCTCAGATTGAGTTTTATAGCTACGGTGCGTTTCTTAGGCAGTTCATCTTCATTCGTCATTTCTATTGCCGATGAATTTCTTCTATCAAAAACGTTAAGTTCTGCTCCGTATGCCGCTCCAAATCCGCCTTCTCCAATATATTTTTCAGTCAAATTGTCGGTGGATGACACTACGTCACTAAGTCGAACCTTCAAATGTTCCAAGTTTGCCACCTACAACGTACGTTGTGTGTTCATGGAAATGAAGAGGGTAGAGTTTGTTAAAATTGTCGATTTTAGCTTATTATTAAGAAAGGATTACAGATAAAGCCACTCCGAGTTACTTTTTACATGTTGAGTCAACCCTTTGACTTGGTAAACCAATAAATTACACTTAGACAAGAAGCAGAATAAGAAAATCCATATTTATATCCATATCCATATAGTCTACTAAATTTGTCGATTTAGTCTTAGTCACTATATAGAAAAAGATGTCCTTAAACCCATTGGAATATTTACAATTTACACATAATTTGCAAATGTAAAGTCTTCAATAAGAAAAAAAATGTGCAATTGCTAAAATCAACAATTTTGACAATTATATGACATTTTTGACATTCGAAAGGAATTTTTCTATCAACTTACCTACCAGTTTGATCGGTAGTCAAAAGTAAAAATAAATCAACTAAATTATTCATTTTTAAACACTAGAAAAATGATACCCTCCGTTCCCCTCCGGTCTTTTTTGCGATGGCTAACCCAAAGACGTCATCAACAACGATATTTTGCCTATGACATCATTCTTAAAAAATTGAAAAATGACACGAAAGACGTGCCTATAGTCAACGGTCCTATGGGACGGATGCGGTAATAAACTTCACTACCGTTGGTTTTATATATAAAAGATGGACGTATTTACAAAAATGTTATTTTCAATAGAGGTTGTGTATGTTAGTGGCAGATCTAGAAATTAAAGTGACTCGTATCATAATTTTTTTATAGTATTAAATAAACAATTTTTTATTTATTTATGAAAATGCTATAATTTCATAACAAAAACAACCTAATCAGTAGGTTTAAAAATACAAAAAACAAAATGAACTAGTCATTTATTGAACTAATAGTACAATTTATTTAAACTAGTAACACAGTTAATAAAATCAGTTGGCCTACAGGCACATGCGTTTGAAGTATTTTATTAGTGGCAGTATTTATTAATATTGATCGACGAAATTCATTTGTTTTTACACGCTATTGCATTATGTGACTTAGATCTCATATTCTGTTAAATTTCAATAACGACAGGCTTTATACTGCTAGAAGTTTAAAAACGA